>OZ026619.1:87973061-88590561 GCA_964020975.1 Hermodice carunculata | reverse complement strand
TAAAACATTAAAAAATGCCAATCTCCGTCAAAATGTGTTTTCAAATCTGGCCACATACAAAAGAAAAAAAAAATCTTTGGAATGTTTGCGTCTTCTGTTATTGTATTTTTGTCTTTTGCCCAGAACCACTTCCTAGTAGTCATTACCCTACTCTGCAGTCTGAACTCTTTACTCTCCATAAGCTAACCTGTCCCTGTTTAACCCATAAACATATGGAAGTACTATTGTCCATATTGCACACGTTCCTCTGTAAAATTTTGACATAGGCTGTATCAGCCCAAATAGATTAAAGAGTCTTCAGCGGATAACTACTCAACATGTTTCGGAGCCTATTACCCGCACATGTCTTCTGAGTAGCGGCTCCTTGTCTAAGCTAAATATTCAGCAAAGAAAACCCACATAATAATGAATAAATATGAACTTGGCAAATGATGAATTAGCTTAATGCGTGAAGTTTTGCTCATAAATGCAGAGCTTCATTATGAAAGAAGAATACCTGTCAAACAAACCATAATTACAAAATTTGTATAGTGCAGGTTCAGATAAGAACAATTTGACTTACCCCTGAACCAATATGTACCCTTTCTAGTTGGACACATTATCCTAGTTAAATCACCCGCCAGTGTATAACTGAAGTGGAAACAAGCTGGGGCATTACATTCAATCCCAGTGATTGTAAAATGAACAGTTGCAGATAGACCACCTGTACAAACCAAGGGAAATCCTAACAAGGACTGCAACAATGGACATCCTGCACCAGAAATGTAAAACAAACTCCATGATGACACCTACCCATCAAACAACTAGGCTCTAGTTCACTGCCAACCCTGTGTCAATGTATCAACATAATGTGTCAGGTTTGTGACATTTGAGAAAATACTGTCAATTTTGAGTACTTTTTTTTAATATTGAGTAAATAGACATTTAGGCATGTCAGAAAAGAATGAAAGTCATTAGCATTTATGCCAAAAACATGTTATCAAAACACTTTTTCTTAACAGGATTTTAAGTACAATTAGGCAAACATGTAATTGTCGTAGGCCGCTGCTTGCTACCAATAGCCCCAGGGGGCTTAGCCTGACAGAAAACAATTACTTTTTGTACAAAGAAATTCTGGTTGCAAACTTTCATTTATGCACCAACTTCTGCCCGTGTAACATGTGCGTCCAACTCGCCCAACACAGGTCTAGGGCCAGTACTTTTCCGCGATCGCGGAAAACGGACGGAATTCACGGAATCTATGATCTCAAACGGAATTTATGATTTGGAACGGAAATCGGCAAATGCCACGGAAATTAAGCGGAATTTGTGAATTTTGCCTCTCAAATAATTCAAAATCACCACATATGTCATCGCATAAAGCAAAACACACGGACTTGGATCCAAATTTGACGAGTCGGCGGCGTTATCGATACCACGTGGAGCAAATTTAACGACAGGCCGGACACCTGCGCGCTGTAGACCCCATTGCTACCATATCCATTCATTTGCATGGCATATAGATATAACGCGCAACAGAGGTACAATGATAATAGCGCCGTCTGTAGGTGGAGGCTGTCAACGTACATAGTAAACAATATGGAGTCACTTTGCCGTTCGTCGATGGATCAACATTTTCCAGAGGCGATAAGATCAACTGTTTTTCCTTTTTTATTGACCAGCGCTTAAATCGTGCCCTAGAATTAGTGAAACGGAAATGAAACGGAATTTGTAGTTTCCCAAAACGGAAAAACACTCATTTTGAAACGGAAAAATACAGGCCCTACAGGTCCCTTAAGAAAATATTAAAAAGCATACAAGGTGCTGATAAATTGGCTTGCAACAGGTTTTTGAACAAATTAGAAGACATTAGCTGCAGGCAAACAATTTTGGAGATGTGAAGACAGACCCTGTCATGGATGATTACATGTAATGGGTATTTTTTGTCACTAACTGCAACCAAATGGAGCAATGAAGTGGTTTCACAATAAAATTGGATTGCTATGAAGTAAATGACCAACTAGTCATCATAGCCAGGAAGTGAATTTGCACCAGTATCAAAGGTGTACGACATGTTTCTGCCCTCCCAGAATTCCAAGGGCTATCTGAGAATAAATTGAAATTGTGCTAAAATTGGCATTAAAATGTTAAAATTATGCCATAGGAGCATGCCCCTGGACCCCCTTGACCAATTTCACGCCTTCATCTTCGGAGCTCATGTTGCCTCAGGCTCAGATCTTAGCCACCCCTCCCTTCCAAGTTTGAAATTGTTCCTACGCCTATAGTATATGTATGACACTGCCACCAAACTGAATGCCACTTGAAGGTGTTACAGATCTGCCATGACACATTATAAGAGGTTAAATGTTTCAGGTTTTTGTAGTAAACATGCAGCAGCTTTCATCTTATTTTGGCTGCCACTTAAACTGATATCTCATGGGAAGAATATAAAACATTTTTTTTCTCTCTAGGCCACCTGTGTCACACAGGACTGCGGCAGACAAGTGGAGAGCCAAAGAATTATTATTATTAAACATCAAAGGATGACAGTCTCAGTCTGACGGTACTTCCAACAAAATTGATGGTCTCATCTGATACATGATATGATATGGTACGCATATTTCACTCAACATAAACTGTCCCCTCTTCCACTGTAAATGAGTGACAAAGACAATAATACTGTGTCCAATCACTCTCCTGGCGTCCTGCCAATGTCCCTTCCATACACAGACATACAATCCATCTCTCTGACCCCCTCCCAATCACAGGTACTTGTATTACTATCAATAACTGCGAGGAGGTTCGTTTGCTACCCCTTCGAATCTACCTCCCCCCCCCCGAGGGGGAGGGGGTTAGATTCGAGGGGGGGGGGCCAGGGGGTAGCGGACTTCTTCGCAGTAATTGATAGTAATACGAGTACTTACTATACTTGAAAAACTTGTGCTCCCAATTGTATTCAAATTATGAACCACCGTCAACGAACAGCCACGAATCCGTCAGTTCTTGCTGATTCTGTCCCCCTGGGACTGATGCCGCAGTCTTCAATGGGTTCATATATTTTGTTCTGTGCAGCTGTCACTGCCACGATGCCTGTAAGCACTTGGTCAGTTGATGGTTTGATCATCAATATGCTGTGTCAGACTCAGTGTGAAGCCATACCGACTCAGTGACCGGGCTAACGGACGACAGTGTGTAGTCGATTTCCTTGACGTTCTCAAGAAAAGTACGTCGCTTTGTAAGAAATACTATAAGACAATTTCGACAACACATGAAATCAAACAATTACCCCAAAGAGACTGACAAAAGTGGGAATAATTACCACATTTCTCCGGATGAATAGATGATCATCCTCCAACTCCCTGCCAACGTGTTCGTCCATTTTCTTAGATTTAGTAGCGCCACCTGCTGCTTGATGTAAACACGTTGAAAACATGATGGGGACCGGTAATTAATCCATACTGTCGCAGTATGCCTCAATGAGTGTCAGTTTGAGTAGGGTTGTCGGTAATTTAATTTTCAAAGGATTAAGAATAGAAAGTAAACAAAGACGATTTTTGCAACAATATACGCATCAGGTATGTAAATATTTGAAACATAATTTCCTGGATACTCTGTTAAGCCATGGTCAAGCTTATTGTGCTGCTCAGCCCACTGCACAAAGAGGCAGGGCTTGAACTGCTGCATTAACTCTTTCCCCCTTGAATTAAGACTGAGTCAACAGCTTTTCCTTGGCATGGGTTGGGCACTTAGTGCCCAACCCATGCCAAGGAAAGCTGTTGACCTGGGCCATGTGATCATCATAAGTATCATGTACATTTCTCATTCAAATTGTTTTTCATAACTGTTGAAATTAGTTGAAAACACTGGAGCAGACGACATTTGATCACCAGCCGGTTTCGGCCGGTTTGAGGGGGAAAGGGTTAAAACAAAATGAAGCAAGGTTACAATAATGACCCTTTACATGAAATGAAATGAAATGAAATAACAAACAAAACAAAACAAAATAAAATAAAGTAAAAAACAACAAAAACAGATTAAGAATAAATAAATGAAAAATAACACAATGGGATTGCAAAATGAATACATGGATCCTTGTTTTTTCATTTACTTAAATGACTTAAAAACTACGAAGCTGTAGTCATATTTCATTTGCACTTGATATTATCTTATCATTTTCACATAAGAATCTTCAGACTGGATAATATATGTAAACACTTGCTGCTTGATTCAAGCTAAACCAGCACTGTCAACAAACAAAAACAAACAAAGAAACAAACACAAAAAACAAAACAAACAATAAAAATTATAAAAAAACACACAAATGTATTTTTTCTTTCTTTTTTCTTTTGAAACTTTGCAGTAGAACAGTTTATGTACAATTTCAATATTGTTCATGAAATGAAATAGGAAAGTGGTCCATTATAATGTGCATCTCTGAGAAAAATTTGGTGAAGCTGTGATGGATCCTTGTTGAGATGTTATGGTAACAGCTAGGGTCTCCTTGTGCGCCACTCAAGACAGCCTTGAAATAAATACTTCAAAGTTTCATAAAAAGTTTATAAACAAAAAGGAAGCTGGTTTTAAATAGGAACCTGGCCCATCATAAGATGCATTTCTGACAAAAATTTGGTAAAGCTGCGGTCCATATGTTTTGAGATATGTTGGAAATGTCGTCATGGTTAATGATACTCAGCCTTCAAATAAACACATAAAAGTTCCATGAAAAGTTTTAAAAATGATCAGAGGAAGCTGGTTTCAATACCAACCTTGTACACCATAAGGTTCTTCTGTAACTAAATTTTGGTAATGCTACAGTGGATATTTTTTTAGATATTATGGTAACATTGTCCCCTTGTGTACCATTCAGACAGCCTTGAAATAAATACTGTAGTTTAAGTTTCATAAAAAGTTTCAAAATAATAACAGAAAGCTGGTTTTCCATATGATCCTGGTCCATTACATGTATAAGGTGCATCACTGACAAAAATTTGGTACTGCTAGGTTGAATACTTTTTGAGATATCCATGAATACGTCGACAAAACGGACAGACACCAATACCCCCTGGCACTTTACGTGCCAGGGGCAAAAAACATGCTTTTATACCAATGACATGAATGTACTTATTTGTGGTTGAAAAATACATCAGGTGTCTTGTGTCAAACTTCTTGGTGTAATAAATTACATGAAAAGTTGTCACGGAAAGACCAAATTGACATGACATCTTTTTAAAGTTGTCGGAATTTGTGTAAAAGTGAGGCCATATTTGCCAAAACATACATTAACTTCTGTATACCTGTGCTTATCCATATATGACCTACTGTAATATGGGCATTTACATAGTAGGTTTGAAAATATACAAAGAAAAGTATTACATATCATTACTTTTTCAACATCATGTATCCAACATCTTTTTTTTTTCATAAAAATGAAATTGTTTAAATTGTCAGACATTAGAATTTTTAGTTTTGTAAAGCTTCCTGCTATTTTTGACAACTTTTACTTCAAATGTTATTCATCTGTTCATGGGCATTAAAGATGGGCAAATCTGCTTGATGTCAAAAAAAAAATTGCTTAAATATACAAAAATGTCGTCCTCTATATTTCCACCTGGCTAAACTATGAAATTCATCACCAATATCATATCTTTGAGTGAAATTATTAGATTTAAACTGTTTTGCAAAGTGATTTCCTGGATAAATAGTAATATTGAGGGGACTTGTTTATGGTGTATACATAACATTGCAAGTATCCACATGTATTAAACAAAGAAGGAAACACATTTATCTCTGTAAACTTAAAATTTCAATGTAATTTTAGTGACCATTTGGTAAACACAGTTACATGTACTTGATTAGTGTGTACAATTTTGTGGGAATCCACAAGTCCTATGGGGTTTTTAATCCCCATTAGAAATGAAAATTTCAATTAATTTTCCAAATCTATGGGAAAGAATATTCTTCAAGGGAGTTACTAATTTTTTTTCCATGCAAACTTATAATAAATACAAACGACAAAGGACTTGTCTTTGCTGATCTTATGTTTGTTATCTCATTTTTTTTTGTCTTTGCAGTAGTGTAGTAAAAGTAATAAATAACACCCACTGGCTAAGCTGAATCTGGGTTTTAAAAAAGGCAGCTACTAAAGCTGGACCTGTTCCATTTGTGTGTCATTAGCCAAATGGAGTGCGGTACCAAAAGAGTGCTGTCATTGCTTTTTTTTGACAGCTTGTAACGTAGATGTTGATTGACTTATCACTGGTCCATATGCAAAATTGATTATTATTGCAGCCCAAGTGCTTGCCTATGAACTACACAAGTTGTGTATCAATCATTACTTTTTTCTCATTCATAAGCATATCTTTAATATTTAGTGGAAAGTTTGAATGAAGCACTGTGTGCACTTTTCAGAGTAACAAACCCGGATCAACAAAAAGAAACAAAACAAAACAAAACACCCCCCCCCCCAAAAAAAAAAACAAAACAAAAAACAAAAAAAAAAAAAAAAAGCAAACCCAGAAAGTTTCAAATTGAGTAAGTGTTGCGATAAAGCCTTTGTATTATGGGAGTGCTCATGACATATTTTTATGAACTTGATCGTTCTTTCAAACACTCAAATTTTAAGCACACAAAATAAAGACAAATCAGATATCCAGGTTGACTCATATTTAATCACCAGTCTCATGGTAGGTTACAAATAATTCATGATGATATTTATATATATGGTTGGACAAACACACATAAAAAAAAAATCAGACAGTATGTAATCCACTAATGTTTTGATACTGTTCATAAAATGAGATTGTATCTGCACTGATTCTTGGAGTCACTGTCTGAAGAGCTTGGTGGAAGTGACGATTACAAACAGATTCAATATTGATATCTTCCTGCATGGCACACAATGCTGCTTCATGGCACACTGCTGACACCTGGTGGGAAATACAGAAACATGGAAGTGTAGCGAAGCCAGATTGACCAATGATGCTTGTGTTCTCATTTTATGATAATGATGACAATGTGCATTTAACCTTTATAATAAACAGCATGTTTTGGCTGCTGGTTAAAAAACTACAATTTCAACTGTTCCATAAATTTTTTTTAAAAATTACAAAATTACTGCACCGCATTGGCTGCCAAAGCTCTCCCCAACGAAAATGATTCAGGTCAATAGAAGTTCATCAACATGTCAAGCACTACCTGTGTCCAGTTTCCACAAGGTGAACATTTACATGAACATGCAATGACTGCTTGTAAAATGAATGGAATAAATGTTATAAGAACTAGAACAGGCTGATTTTCCAACAGAAAATCAAATGTCTCCCCTTGCGCCCTTACTATTGTCACCCTTATTTTTATAAATAGGCATACCAATTCCAATGATCTACAGATATGGAGAAGGTACACTCTTTATTGACTTTCAAAACTTTGATTTTTGACGAAATGCCCACGTGACCTTAAAAAATAGGTCAAGGTCATACATTTGCAGTTACAAGCAAGGTCTTACAAAAGTCTTACATAGAAACATAATCACACAAAATGTCAACCTCTTTAAGTCAAATCTTTCATGCGTGCATCTGCAATGATTTTTAAAAAGTGGCAACATGACCTTGAAAATAGGTCAAGGTCACCCATCTACAATCCCAAGCAAGGTTTTATATAGGAACATCTTCACAAAAAAATTCAACTTCCCAAGTCAAATCTTTCTCGAGTTATCGCGTCCGCAACGCACACAACAATGTGTTGAAGAACAAGAAGAAGCGGAAGAAACGGGCGCAAAAACAATATGTCCCTCTGTTGCACGGGGAGACATAATTCTGGAAAGTGACAACATACTTTGCTGAGTAATCTTATAAAAACAAAAACACTTAAGTACAAATGAAACATAAACATGTAAATTGTTTCCAACTGTAACCCTGTACCCAGCAACTGTAAGAAAAATGCCCTTCTCTTCAATAAAGTTTACTCGTATGGTAACACATGATAACAGTCTGTCAGTGTTATCATGAACATTAACCCTTGTTCAGTTACAGCCAGACGACATACATGTAAGTATACTTTACTGCCCCTATAGATCATATCACTGTTAGCATCTTTTCCTTGTTGTTCATTCAGGCTTTAATTTGGTTGGCCAACCATGCCATCAAGTTCACCCAAACAAGTTTTAAAATATAAATTAAGTTTCCATACCTCAGCACCAGAATAGTTCACAGTGGCTGCCACCAATTCCTCTATTTTTACATCTGAGGCTATGGGAGTTTTCTTGAAGTGTATGGTAAGTATCTCCTTTCTTGTTTTCCCATCTGGCAGTGGAACATATATAATTCGGTCCAGTCTCCCGGGCCGCAGAAGTGCCTGCAAGCAAAGTTTTTATGCCATATCAACTTGATTTCCAAGATAAGAATACCAGCTTAATTCAACAGAATAGTGAAAAATTCAATCTGAAATGGCCTCTACTGATGCATGCATATTGCTTAAATGAAAGACAAGCAACTATTATGTTTTTTATGGAACTGAAGCCTACATTATTGGATACGGATCAATCATATGATTGTGGTGCCAGTCAAACCTCTTGAGCAAAACAGAAGGGGGGGTTATTTATGAAAGGACACATCCGCTACACAACACTGCGGGGAAACTCAAATTGTTAAGCTTTTACAGTGTATGCCAAAAAGCCCTTTGTAATCTAGCTCAAGTTCTTTGTGCATATATATCACGATGAATTTTCTTCCATGTTGGAGAGTTAAACGTGGTTTTTGGAGACTGAGTTAAGGTTAAACAACATATCTCACCCTACTCACATAATCATGTCTTTGTCCTTCAATCAATTACAAGAACAAGCTCCAGCCCCTCTGTGCTAACTTTTTGCTGTTGCCATGGACACCACATGTATATGAAGGTGCCATGTGCTATTTTAGATGACATTGTGTACAACAAACAAAACAAATATTACTATTTTTTTTAAGAGTGTTGAGTTGTAACATATTTACAAGTTACAATTTCCGAACATATATTCACTTTCCAGTGGCACTATTTCATGCATGCTATGTTACGTTGCCTGAAAAAAGAAACTTGGCTTTCAGCCTTGGCAAAATGAAAGCCGAATGATATTCTGCAAATTAAATTTGGGGACGTGGTCAAATTTGAAAAGGGACTCAAGTATATTGCTTCTATGATTAACAGTGAGGTAATTTCTTGCTTAACTTTTGCGAAAATGCAAGAAAGAGAATGTCACATGGGTTGGAGTAAAACACTGGGCTTGTTTCCTATCCCTCCATCCATGTCAGATCCTGCAAGTATCTTGAGATCTAGTTCTTAATATCTTGTACATGTGCTTTGTGTATAGGTGACCTCGAAGTAAAGGTTGAAAATTTTTTTACACAGATTGGTTTGGAAAATATTTGTCACAGTTTAAGAAATATTATATTAGGTTATAAAATTGGAAACTAGAATTATCAGTGGGTTAACTTATATAACAAGCAGTTGCATTTACAATGTATAAAAGATGGTGTATAAGTAAAGAAAAAAACAAACTACTGGTCATTATTCAAATATGGAATGCAACAACACAAAAAGCAATAAAATGTGAAAAATATCTTGAGAAGTTTGTAAAGATAGAGAAATAATTGACGGTCTCTCATTAGGTGGGGAGGTTGCCCTGAGGGCTCAACATCTTCGGTAGAGTGCTCAGAGTTGCCTAGCCCACTGGGAGAGACCACATGTTTCATAAAGTATTCTTTACTTTTTTTCATGTTTTTTTTTTAGAAACAAGAGGGAAGCTAAATGATCAAAATAAGTTGTAAATGATGGATATTGATTATTGAAATTATTTGTGAATGATAAACACAATTGTGTACTTATCATTGAGGAATAAACAAAAAAAATTTTTGTACATGTGCATATATATATATATATACCTGCTAAAAACAAAAATAAAACAAAACACCTCCATTGTTTTAACATGGAATTGGATGCACCACTTTAACTTTACGCAATGTGGTCAAGGAAAACCAGTTCATGGTTGATCAAGCGCAGTATAAAAGAGAGTCCTGAAAAATGGGATAAAGTTCAGAATTTGGTGATCATTGTATCTGGCACTGAGGTGCAAAGGGGTTTTAAAATGAGTTCACAGCCACTATGTCAATGCACTTTGAAGCCAACATGTTCCAACGGCCCCACATGCGGATCACTGGAAGCAGACTTCACAGTGTGATGGGGGAGGATCACTGGAATGTTTAACTTAGAAGCTGGCCATTGACAGCATAAAGCAGCCAGGAGGATGCACAGATTGCTACACTGGTCCAGAGAGTAGAGATCTGCCTGAAGAAATGAGGGCACAGATGCTTCCAATCCACCAAGACACACCTTCGAGCAAAAACAAGCGGCCCTTTTCAGGACCACCACACTATCCCAAAAGAGTGGTTAAATCAAATGGTACCACAGGCCAGACACAGTCACTTACCCTTTGCATTATGCCCAAATGCTCTACTGGTAATTGCACTCTCTCTCTTTTCAACTTGGTACCTCCCCCCACCAACCCAACCACCCACCCGCCCCCCTATATATAAATAGTTGTTGCTTTTTTGACAGTGACCTTGTCAACTCGGTCGGGCCTGTTTGTGGCGGCCAGGATGGTGACGTCTTGTAGAGCTTCCACTCCATCAATCTCCGTCAGCAACTGAGCCAGAACCCGGTCTCCGACATTACTTCCCCCAGAACCATGGCTGCAAAGAAGCGTTCCTTAATTGCCTGCCAAACAGACCAAACTATAAAGTGCCCTCTCCAGCCATGAAGCACGCCAAATGTGAAGCTTGGTCGGATCAGAAGGCAATTACTTTACTATACAACACAGATTTAAAGGAAGGCACTCCTTACGTTGTATTATACATCATTGGAAAGGATTTTTCATCAAGATTTCATATCTGATGTTTATTTTATTAATTTTCACAAATTTCCGATGTTTATTGCCAAATATTAAAACCCCCACATTACCAGCAGTTCACCATTACGCGAAGCCAGTCGAGATGTCGGACCAATTAGAAGCGACTATACAACTGGCCAATCATAGCCATCGGTTGATAACGAAGCCAAGCGCACCATGATCATTGTTCAACACAAAGCCACTTCAAATTATGAAAATTGTTTCTGAGGTCGTTATCGACATAAAGAATATGCATATGTTATGTGTTTCAATCAAAACAATTATTATTTATCAATATATTTACTCCGTTCATGATAATCGGTCGTAAATTGTGACCGTGTAACGTGAGCGATAATATGAGCTCCGGGAGTTATCAAACGATTGGAATTCGTCACGCAGCTTGAAGTGCGCTGAACACAACTTCGTGCTTTTGTATGCTGCCAATACTGCTTCTGGGATTTTCATAATAGCATTCCATTTATCTGCTAATGATGTGTCTTTTGGCCAAGAATGAAAATATCTTTCTGGATATTCGGTGGCTGTGCCACCGCATGAAACACACCTTGGCATTTTCGTCTGTTCGCAGTCGATGAAAAACTTGGAACTCTCTACTGCACGGAGGTGTAGAAGGCTGCAGAATACCGCTGTTTCCAAATTTGGCTATAAATATCTCCAAGATCGCGCGAGGAAAGACGTGACATATCGTGACTCGTAAACGTTGCTTTTTTTCTCGCTAAAACGAGTTATTAAAAACAGTTTTAAACAACTGCTGCATATACATTGACATATATTATTAGTTTTCGTTACATTTCCGACCACTTCAATTTGAAACTAGGAGTTTATTCTCATCAAGTAAAAAAAACTAGGTGCAGAAGTAGGACTCCCGTGATCCGCGAAATCGCCTTTGATCTTCCATAGATTTGCCGCTTCCGGTAATTTGACAGGTAAAGCTGATTTCAGCAACATTAAAATGCAGATTTTAGAAATATGGAATAAAATATAACTAAACCATTTTACATGTGGTAAGTGCCTGACATGAAGTTCCCAAAACACTTAAAATACAACGTAATGAGTGCCCTCCAAGTTAACCAATAGTGGTCCTATCATTTAAAATGCTACATTCAAACATCATTGAAAAAAAAAATTCAGATGTTCCAAGGAAAGGATATTGAAATTTGTCCCCCAAGCTCATCCTTTGTGCTACAAACACATGGTCTAGAGCTCTTCTTGGATTAGTACTTGAATGACTGTACATGCGCTCCTTTTAGTTTAACATTGACAAAACTGCTAGCAAATTGGCTGTCTTGACACTTTTATACAGGGGACAAATACGCTCATAAAAATCCAGATCATATTTCTTCCTGTATGCAACTTGTTTGATTAATATGACATCTGCATGTATGTGTACATGATATATTCTGAGGAAACTGTCATATTTTTACAAGAGGTTTGAGTCACAGTTATAGATCATGCTGGAAGAGCAAACTGAATATTTCTCTCCAAGCCCCACAAAGAATATTTTTTACATTCTGATTATTCACTGAATCTTTTTCCTTATTATTTATTCTTTACATCAGATACAGCCACGATGGGTCCTGATTCCTCCTGCCTCTCATGATATCATGTATACTGTTCGACTGGCCCCTTTGAGCACACACTCAAAACTTGTGAGATGTCTCTGTGGACTTATATGATTGCCCGTCAAATATAACTCAGTTAAAGTCACGAACAGATACCATACTATTCCTACTTAGCACACAGGATACCTTGACCATTTTCATGTTGTTGAAATTAAGGGTGATATATTTACATTTTTTAAAAACATTTTCTGATTGATTTCGAAACTGGGAGAGGATGTTTAAGGTGGCAGGGGCAATGAAAAGGGATAACAGGTAACTTACCCCCCTCTCTCAGCTGCCAGGGCATCAATTTCATCAAAGAAAATAATAGAGGGCGCTGCTGCTCTCGCTTTCCTGAAGACTTCCCTTACGGCTCTTTCGGACTCCCCAACCCATTTACTAAATAATTCTGGACCCTAAAATACAAAAACAAGCAAAACACATATACATGTAGTGATATTAACTACAAAAAAATAAGTTAATCTAGCTGCTGGCAAAAAACTGCACAAATAACAATCAAGTAGTCCAAAATAATCAGATTTAAAGTTCAGTTAAATGCCTAAAATGCACAAACTATGAAAATTTACACTTGTCCAATGAAAATTAGTCCATTTAGACAATGCATGCTACATGTACCTTCAAAGCTGAAAATTGCAAACATTAATCACTAAGTCTTGTCTCTATTGTTTATGGTTGAAAAATGCATAATGATATTGATATTTTTTTATAGCCAATGGTAAATTTCAAGACATATTGGTTAAAACAGTATTTTTGTTGAATGCTTCATGCAGTCTGCTCAAACAACAATCCAGTCTGCCTTGCTCACAAGGATTTTAAAGATGATAATGATATGTTCACGTGACACTATTATGACATGATGTTCCAACAATATGGGAATTCGCGATGTGACACTGACCTAGCCTTCCATCTCCCTCAGTAGCAGCAGTACGCTCTGATGATCTATGAAATCACTCACTGCAAATCCACATTCTGAATGTACACCTCAGTATTAACCCATTCCAGGTCAGAGTGTGACTGAGTCAATAGCTTTCCTTGGCATGGGTTGGGCACATCCTTCCCAACCCAGGCCATGGAAAGCTATTGACCTAAGACATGCCATCATGAATGGTCTTATATACAAATCTCAACAAAAAACGTTTTTTAGTAATACGAAATTACAGTAAAAATGTTAAGACACACAACATTTACACCTGGGCGCTTTTGGGCGAACCTGATCACAAAAGGAGGGCAATGAAAGACAAGACAGACTTGACCACTTGGCGAGCCAGGTTGGCAAAACAATTTAGCTGATCACATGGTACGGTCCATCAATTTGGCATCTATTTTTAACGATATTCGCTTGGAATAAAGGAATCAAGAAAGCAACCTCCATGGAAAGATCCAAGTTGCAGCATATTTGTCACAGCATATGAATCCTCCCATAGTTTGAGCTGGGTAATTTTGTGTGGGGGTACAAATGGTGACCTAGCTCCGCAAAAGACCTTTCTCCAGTTGGTGGAGGTAAGAAATTCACATGTACTATGGTATAAATGTACCTTAATAGCAATGAAGTTGATGCCACTCTCTTTCGCCAAGGCTTTCGCAATCATGGTTTTGGAGCAGCCCGGGGGGCCGTACATCAAAAGTCCACGGGGCGGTCGAATACCCAATCGCTGAAAAGCTTCTGGATGCTTGAGTGGCCACTCAACAGCTTGCCGCAATTTATGCTTCAGGTCAGCCTGGCCGCCAATATCCTCCCAAGACACCTGTCGGCCAGTTAAAAGTTAAAACATTCAGCACTGACGAAGTCTGGTTATAAGTGACATTTTCTATCACGGGAACTCCTTCATATTCATATCCAATAGTAAGGCCCTAACTCCTGACAAGATGATCATGATGATCCTGTGCATTGCAGACTGGAATCTGCTGATTCTGCGAGTACTGACTTTACTGCTCTCTACATGATCTTTATTTGCTCTTATGAGTAATTGACCAAAAGTTACAACACCAAAAAAGGTCCCAGAGTTACTTTCCTATTTATGTTTAATAGTAATAATGGGTCTGGACTGAAAAATTGACCCCCCACAGCAACAACAAACCTACTAGGGTCACTAATTGGAGTGCCCCCCCCCCCCCCACAAATCTTGCGCTCAAATGGATAATAAATTCATATCAAACATAAACTATGGATATACTCGACATCTGAACTTTTCTAATTGTATGGATGTTTCATTTTGTTTTTCTTTTTTTTCCTTAAATTAGATTGTTTTTTTTTTTTTAATTTCTGGGGTGAGGGTGGGGGTGGGGGTGGATCTGTTCTACTGAACTAGTCACTTGTTTGCAGGACCACAGGAAATGTTGAAAGCAATACAGTATTACTGCTGGCATTACAATATTACATCAAAGTTAACAGAAAACAATTTATGCCATGCAGTGCTGTAATTAAAATTAAAACCATGTGCCAGAGCTTTGAATACATTTGGATAAGGTCTGGCGTCATCAAGAGAGTCCCTGCCATTTTATCAATGTAGTCACCTGTTTGCAGGACCACAGGAAATGTTGAAAGCAATACAGTATTACTAATGGCACAACGATACAGTGGTTCCTGTCTTGAGAGACCACTCCAATGAGAGACCACCTACGTTGGAAGACCACCTTTTCAACATACTTTGCTTAGTACTTTTCTTGTTATTTGTACCTCCTATAAGCATAGATCGTCGAGGCAAATATACCTCGACGATCTATGCTATAAGAGACCACCTGTCTTAAGAGACCACAATTTGGTCATCCCTAAAAGTGGTCTTTGAAGACAGGTTTCAATGTATTACATCAAAGTTAACAGAGCACAATTTATGCCATGCAGTGCTATAATTAGAACTAAAACCATGTGCCAGGGCTTTGAATACATTTGGATAAGGTCTTGAGGCATGAAGACAATCAAGCCACTTTATCAATGTATACATAATTTAAAGGTACATGTCAGGTAAATTGCTTTGATTTTGCTGTACTCTTATTTACACTTATTTTGCTGATGGTACAAAACCATAAAAATAAAAACACAGTAAACAGTATTGTAACATTACTTGAATAGGAATGATGTCCAAAATAGTGAAATTAGAAGTACAGTGTAATGTCAAAAATGGAAAATTTAAACATGTGAAAATAAAGCAATTTACAGCAGTTGTACGTAGAAAAGTGACTGCAATTCAAAGCCAAATATTTTTGCAACATTCTTTATAAACACACACACACACACACACACACACACACACACACACACACAGTCAAAACTGTTTTATGAGACCACTCCTAAGGCAAGCCAAAAAGTGGTCACATAAGGCAGGTGGTCTCTCAATAAAGGTACTGTAACGGAAAAGATAGCAAAAGGGACATAGTAGACATGGTCTGAAAAGGCAGGTGGTCTTTCATCAAAGTGGTCTCTCAAAACAGGTTTCCCTGCATATAGATAGATAGATAGATAGATAGATAGATAGATAGATAGATAGATAGATAGATAGATAGATAGATAGATAGATAGAATACAACTCTATCACACAGTTCTAAACTTTAATACACTACATAATATTCTGATAAAATTTTAAACAAAAAAAAAAACAATTATAGGAAATAACTCCTTCTTCATCTCCTTTGCAGTCTTGGTAGAGGTGTCCATTGTGGACACTCATGTGTAAAAACAAAGAGTATAAGAGGATGCCTTTTTGAAAAGTCAAAAATGTAAGTTTCACAGATAGACAGGCAGACAATAATAGATTATGTAAGTTCTACTGACTGACAAGTCAGCAGAGCTAAAATCCTGGGACAGTGACATTGCCTGTGATTTATAGAATTGGGAAGATACTGCCTGCCCAAATTACCTGTCACTGAAAGAACATACATGTAAAGTATGTAAAGTCATTGAGGATGAGGAACACTTTTTATTGCACTGCACTTTGTACACCCAAAACAGAAAGCATTTATTTGATACAGTAAATAAAACTTGTTCACATTTTGCATCAATGAATGAGGAACAAAAAATGTTCTATCTCATGAATGCAGAGGATAATTTAATTAAAGAGACAGCAAAATTCTGCTACCAAGCCTTCGAAACACGAAAGGAAACCTTGTATCCTCCTGCCCTTTAAGCTGCTCCAATGTGCAAATCCCAGACATTCCACACCCACATATAACATTGTGTAGCAATGACCATCTGGACAAACTAGTCAATCAGATAAATTTTAATTGCCCAGTTGGTACTTTTATTATGTAGTTCACATGTAGTTATGTAGTTGACAGTACTTTGTAGGGTACATTCCGTCCATCTCTAGATCTCGTATGTATAGTTTATAAATTTTAAATTGCTTGTAGTTTGTATGTAAAACTTACATGTTGGTGCTAAACCAAGTGGCTTAATTTACACTTCGACCACTAGATGTCGTGACAAACTGATATGTATGACTGATTATTTGTATTGCCTACAGATGGCGCTCATGTATGCTTTGGCCCAATCGGGCATTTATGCAATAAAGTATCATTTATTCTTGCATGATTTCAATGTTACAAATGAAACCACTAGCTTATGAAATTCTGCTCCCTGACCATCATGCAAATATGAAATTGAGTTCCTGCAGCTTTTTACGCAATTGCCACCAAATTGTAAATCTATGAATTTATGTGCATGCAAATGTTGGCAATATCTCCCTTATTAAAAGACTTGCAACTTCTTAAATTCACAATTTCATCACAGAAAAACTACTTCCAAAATACATTGCAACAGACTGAACCTTCATGTTGAAGTTAATATAGATTCTCAAGCAAACCTTGCTTCTTTCGAAAGGGAAATAACAATGAAGATGTCATAGAATTCTGTGATATTTTCAATTCATGGATTTCATTTATTGCAAAATAAATGCAACTAAAAACATCACAAAAATAAACTGCGATTTAAAATGATTTAAACGAAAAGACAGCAGAACTGGCAGCTAAAATTGAACTTTGACCTGGTTATCTTACCTTTGGTACTTCAATGGCTACTTCTCTCATAGCACTGGGTTGCGTGGCTTGTAGACCAAATAGCAGATCATCTTTACAGACACACACACTACTACCATGAGAGTCAGGTGCCGTCATACTCCCAGTGATTCGTTTTAATGCATGCACTCCAGCTGAAGGAAATCAGAGTACACATGTACATGTAGTTATTCTGATTTTCCTGCACGGAATTCTGAAACAGGTAATATCTATAGTAATATTTACAGGCTCCGAAACATGTTCTGAGTAGTTATCCACTGAACACCCTTTAATTTACTTGGGCTAATGCAGCCTAGGTCAAAATTCTACAGAGGAACATGAGCAACATATTCAACAGTACTTTTATATTTATATAGGTTAGACACGACAGGTTACCTTGCTTATGGAGTGTACAGTGGTCCCTGTCTTGAGAGACCGCCCCGAGGGCAGGTCAAAATGTGGTCTCTCAAAACAGGAGGTCTTTCATTATAGGTATAATAACATGGAAAAGATAAAACAGTGTTCTGAGAGAGCAGTCTTAAAAAGATATGTGGTCTTTCCTTGGAGGGGTCTCTCAAGACAGGTACCACTGTATAGAGTTTGGACTGCAGAATAGGGTAATGACCACCAGGAAGTGGTTCTAGACATAAAGACACTAGTATAATGAGAAGCTGTATGCGTATGAACATTACATGTACACGTCTTAGGGTCTGAACAAGTGGCTGAACAACGCAGCAATGCATTTTGGTTAGAAAATCAACATTTTAATGTATTAATTTTCAAGGTGTGAGGGGGTTCTGTGAATTAGTTCTCTGTGTGATAATGTAACCTGGTTGATCATTTTGATGTGTCCCTCATCATACTTACCTTCCTTACACACTGCAGCTAAGTCTGCTCCTACAAACCCATGAGCTCTGTCAGCAATGGAGATGATGTCATCGTCTGTCAGGTCATGTGACATTCTAGACAACAGTTTGTGAAGAATCTGTGGGCCAAAAATAAGATTAACAAATTAAGACTTCACTGCCAGGGATATCCTTATCTTCAATTTTATCAACACAGATTTAACATTAAGAGGTAAATGTCTTGAGCGTGCTGGAGTGCAGTTCGCTTGGATTGTATCAGGTAGAGTGTTCATGCATTGATGATTGAACAATAAATTAAGTGTCTATGACGACTCATGAAAGATTTACATATGACAGTATGTTATATACTGTCTGAACACTTTTTCCAAGCATCATTTTATGAAAACACACACACACACACACACACACACACACACACACACACACACACACACACACACACACAAGAGGAACATGACAGTCTTGCACTAAGCTGACCTTGGATGCACAGACTGAAGGGGTCCTGTGACCTTTGGAATAATATCAAGGTTACCTTTTTTTATCATCACTGTTTGCAATATTAACACCTCAATCACACAGCTCAGGAGACACTATTTTTAATTGAAAAGTGACAGGATCTACTATTACCAACATATACCCCAATACGTATGTTTTACATTTCAAGGTTGCTTGAGGTAAAAATTAACAACATCAAAATAAACACCTTTTTTTTGCCCCGTCTCATTTGATCAAAATAAACCCTATACAGAAAGGTACTTTCCTATCAAGTGCTTAATAGTAACCTTGAGTCTACAATCCATCATTACCAAGATCAGCTTTAGTCTGCACTGATGGTTAATAAGCAGTGCAAAATTTAATTTGAACTAGTTTTCACATCTATGGTACACTTTATCACCAAGTGCTCTGTCATAAGATTGGGCAGTGTTGGCACACCCTTGTACAGCCAGTGACAGGATGTCCACCCATGTATATGTACCACTCCACGTAAATCCTCTACCCACACGACATAGTGCACAACTGACCTGTTTGCACAGAAAACACTTTGAAGCTTTTCCTTGCTATTAATTATTAATAGCCACAATTGTTGGACATAATCCTCTATCTGAGAGCAGTGCTGCTGATATTGAGGCATAGGGTTGACCCCCAGGGTCAAACCAGTCGTCATTCAGAATGGATACGTCAAACCTTGCATGACGTGCCATAGCTAATGCACGTCACTCCAACCTGCCAAGACGGCAGTTAGACCGGTAGATCAGTTCCGACACCTAGGCGCTATATTTGTGACGTTGCCTCATGGCCCATAGCAACATCACCCCCTGCTATATAAGCAAGCGATGTAAAAGTGTTTTCAAATGTCCCCTGATGTGTTCACAGAGAACGAAACCGGTCGGGACTCCGCTACTATAGGCATCCCTCGCCACTAGTCTCTCCTTTTTTTTTTATCATAAATCCTCACCAAGTTTGAAGAGGATGCGGGAAAACTGTTTTGGAAAAGAAGTTTTAAACATAAGGTTTGAATGTCAGGAGAAGTAGGTAGACAAACAGAAGGACCACAAACCATAAGGTAAACTTAGCTGACTGACAACTCAGCTGGGGTAAACATGTTGAATTTTGATTTTCCATAAATGCAAGGAAATGAATGCGGTCAAAAGATTTGTGCTTCTACAGTAACCTTGCATGTACATAGAAAGTTACTGTATTATCCCATTTAAGTGCCCCTGCTCTCATAAGTACCCCCTCCATTTTCCAAGCACACAAAAGTTCTGAAATATTGAAAAATTACACATGTGCATATACTTTTCATGATGATGATTTAATACCAGTTGATACTGCTAAAATGGTCCAAAATTAGGTCTAGAACTGGAGCTTCTTTTTTTGTTAAATTTCTGAAGTGCCCCAGACACTTAAAAGGGATAACATCGTATTCCAATGCTTTCTAGATCCAATGAGCAGCTTTTTCAGATCCTTGAAATTTCAGGCTCTACAGAGTGGCTCAATGCTTCAATAAGAAGATGCTGACTCAGCCTTTTTAGGGAGGGCAAGAGTTAATTGTGGTACCGTAAATGCATACATCAGTTCTGTCAGTGGTTGAGGGGACTCCTATCTCTATTTCTCGGTCCAGCCTTCCTGGTCGCCTCAGGGCAGGGTCAATGGAGTCTGGTTTGTTTGTGACTCCAATTACTAGCACTGGGGTCTCAGCTTTCTACAGAAGAAAAAAAGAAAAACAGAGTGGAAAATGTTAATAAACCCATTTTCAGACCACTGTCCTCAGGAATACATGTAATATTTAAGTGAGGCAGCCAATCTCAGAATTCAGTTTGACTGTTCTTTTCTCAGTGCATGCATGGGATCAGGTCGATTTGTGACACCTTTGTGTGGGTCCGATTGTCAAGGCAGTCATTCTGTGCCACTATGTTGCCAGGTCTATTTGGTTTCTTAACAGAGAAAAGGCATGAATGTTTATGGATTCTTTTTCTCATAGTAACTTACTTTAAATTTGAATTTTACTATTTTACATATATGTATGTATATACTGGTTTACGTAGGTTCTTCAAGTACAGTGGTACCTGCTCCAAAGACCAAATCCAATTTAAGACCGCATGTCTTTTTAAGACCACTCTTTCAAGACCCCCTGCTGTATTTACATTTTAAATATACCTTCAATTTAAGACCACCTGCAGTATGAGACCACTTTTTGTTGGCTGTAAGGGTGGTCTTAAATAGCAGGTACCACTGTATTGCCATTATGATCAAGAACTTAGTTGTTTTGCGGTATTTAGTTACATGTAAGTATTTGCCGATATTTCCCGTTCATACATTCTTTACATTTGATTGAGTTGTTACCATATACAAGGTAAACGTAAGCAGCCGACATCATGAAAGGCATGTCCAGGAATTTTAAGCTGTGAAATACAGCGGTTTCCCTCTGATAACCTGTTTATAAATTAATTTGGCTGTTTAGACCTAAGACTTTCTAAGTTTTGAATCGAACATGACACTATGTTAATTGATTTACATTAGCAAAGGACTGAGCAAAGGTCACAATGGCAAATGGCTATGTTTGATTGGTTTTGTTGCTTTCCGCGACTTGTCACGTACTCTTGGTTATCCGATGTGTAGCCTGTTTATAAACCGAGGGGTAACTTTTTCTGTTGCTAGCAAAACACGCGATCGTGATTACGTCACACAGAGGTTTGGCCTTACCGGGACTTGTGTGTGTTACAGTAAGAGATGACTCAAAAGCGAATTTGAATGGCAGCAGACTTAAAAATATTAAGGTTATTGTAAATACACTGTGGGGACATTGAGTGTATTTCAGGCTGGAATGAGCGGCACAACAGTGCCACAAAGCCCTGATGACAGGAGCCTAAACCTGTGTGACTACACAGTTATAATAGCTGTGCATGCGGTTACCGAAGGGTTAGGCAAAGTGCCCAACTAAGCAGAGAAATGGAAAATTTGCTTCGAACATTAATTAATTTATAGGTTTATACCTAAACAGTGACTGGAACAGCTATTGAGCATAGACAGATAAAATTACAGTATCTTTTGGAGTTTAGAACTACACAGACGATGTGGCACTGTTGTTCCTGTTTGCACAATTATGCAAAATTAAGAACATGTTCATGTGGCCCTTAAGGTATAACCTCCAGCACCAGATCCCTGTTGCAAATGATATGCATTTTGTTCCTGGTACATAGTACTCTTGCAAACCATGCAACTAGGCTGAATATGTTGCTCCACTGTCTGTACAGTATCTTAGTCATAAGGGACATTAAATAATTATAATTATCTACAAATCACAAAGCCGTCAGAAAATTTTATATTCTTTACCTATACGTGCGTAAAATTGATAGAGACCACAACAATATTTTTCGCATCTAATACAGATAATATTAAATGGAAGTGAATGTGCAATTGCAAACTTCATTTTTCAGTTTTCCGTATTATTATGAACTACTCACATGGACATAGATTGACAGAACCATTTGCTTATTAACCATTAAAATGCTAATTTAAGACTGAGTCAACAGCTTTGTGCACAAAGTGTCCCCAGGAAAGCTGTTGACTGAGACTACTTTTTGCTTTAGACTAGGCTTGCTGGTATTTGAATGAAAGGTATCGTCATGAGGAATTTGAATCTTTCAACCATTGTCTGTATAACGGTAATGAGAAAACTACTATAGCAGTGATTAGCACTGTAACGGTTAACATGAAAAGGATGCTCATCAATTTGGCATAATTTAAATACATGGCTAGTGAATTTGCATATATGTGACAGATAGCAAATAAATTTTCAAAAGGTATGGCTCTTGCAAAATATATACATGCACATATTGGTTACAAACTGTTCTTTTTCTCACTTATGCTGGAGGTCAATTTTGGCCAACCCACGTTTTCAAAAAAAAAAAAAAAAAACAAAATTAAACAACTGCCCCAAGTAACTATACGTACTGAATTGACCCCATCCAATAAAGTCAGTAATGCAGCCACCACCCTTTTCTCCATCTCACTCTGCACAGCGTCTCTTCTGGGACACAAAGCCTCCAGCTCATCCAGAACTATTAGACTGGGAGCTCTGTCAACATTTCAAACAGACAAATTAATTATTGGCATCTGTCATCATCACATCTTGAAGAGAAAAGGATACGGGATTAAAAAAACAATAAAAGTGGGCGTCAACTGTGAAATACACATTGCTGGTTACCTGGTCAATTTCTCTTGCCTTACAAGTTACTCTTGTTGTTCTAATAAATTATATAACATTTCCCTTTGTGTACATACAAACATGCAAGTGTGACTATGTTGTGAAGAAGTGGTTCTCAATTATCTCACCTTGTTTGAGCTTCTTTAAATATGGTGGACAATCTGCCTTCTGTTTCTCCATAAAACCTGTGTGATGATAAAAATCAATGCCATGCTTTAATTTAATGTGGTCAGTTCCAAAATCCACCTTGATGCATACAATGTGTGCTTTAAGGCTTTGCTAGTCAAACCTGTACACAACAACCCACAATTTTAAGGCCTGTCTCCTTCATCCAGTTTAGTAAATATTGTCCTTTTACAGCATATTTTCAATGAAAATTACAGAGACATCTTACTTGGAAAGCTGTTGACTTAGTATTATGAAAGTCAAGAAACAAATTCATAGTGACTCTGTGACCTTGGGAATGAAGTCAAGGTCACTCATGTACTGTGTAAATCTGGCCTACATAGAGGACAGACCACCACCATCAAATTCCTAGCTAAAATATTTTAATTTTTTCAGCAATTCAGAAAAAAAAAACCAATGAAAACATGCCTCAGATCATTTGACTTAAATTTTATCTTATTCACAGCTCCAAAGACCCGGGTGATGTCCATCCAATGCTCAAAACATGTTGGAAAAACTGCTTGCTACATTGTAGCTGTCTGGCCATGTCTTATCAGCATACTAAACAGTGTACTGACACTATAGGATTGAGACAATACACTGCAGAACTGGAGCCAGTCACCTCAACCATTCCAATCCATCTTATTTTTTTAATCTGACAGATGGCATTTTGTTTATACGAAGTCCACAACAGTTTGGGGTTAATACTAACTCTTGACGAAAAGGAGGATTCCTGCAACATGAGGAGAATTTTTGTACCTGTGTCAAATGGTATATCATGGTACTATAATGGTACCTGCTCTTAGTATAACATAGTACTATAGTCATACCTGTTCTTGGTATACATGTTACAGTGGTACCTGCAATTTAAGACCACTACTGTGAGAGACAGACTGTTTCTTTTCTGACCACATCTCTGATGGCACAACAGTCTAGGTAGATTGTTTGTAAACTTACCTCCAATTTGAGACCAACTGTTATATGTGACCATTTTGGCTGACAGAAGGGGTGGTCTTAAATAGCAGGTACAACTGTACTAAAACAGTACCTGCTCTTGGTATATAGTGTAACATGGTACTACAATGGCATCTGCTCTTGGTATAACATGGTATTAAAGTGGATCAGTATCCCCTGCCCCCCCCCCCCCATAAGGCCCCTCTGAAAAGAGTCCACCCCCTCTAGATAGGCCACTTTTGTGTGCAGCAAAAACGTCATTTTCATCATATGTTCCCCTCAGGGGAGGCCACTCCTCTTATAATGCCACAATTCTGGTGCATTTGGGGTGGCTTTATAAGAGGGGACCATTGTACCTGCTGTTAAGACCACCTATATTGTGTAAGACAGCATGCCTTTTAATGCCCTCCCCCCCCCCCCCTCAGGTTTGTCACTGGGTCTATTTCTATTGTAAGCTACCTGACGATTCTAGACCACCTGCTATGTATTACCTGTACTGGGTTATGGCAGGGTGGTCTTAATAACAGGTGCTATTACCATTGTCACAGACTGTGTACTGTACAGTGATGTGCCTTACTTGCTCCACACCTCTGGTCCACTGACTATCACATGGTGCAGTCCTGTGCACTCTGCCAGGGCTCTTGCCAGTAGC
Organism: Hermodice carunculata; assembly: GCA_964020975.1. NCBI lineage: Eukaryota > Metazoa > Annelida > Polychaeta > Eunicida > Amphinomidae > Hermodice > Hermodice carunculata. The sequence goes on along the minus strand of OZ026619.1, from coordinate 88,565,696 downwards.
GTCTTTCCGGTTCCTGATGGTCCATACAATAAGACTCCTCGAGGTAAAGTCAAACCTGAATGACGCAAAGCAGATAATGGCAGGGTCTTTTTTCTTATGATTTCATAATCTGGAGGACTGTGACAGTTCTGTGCTCAGCTGACTTTACATTCACAGACTGAAGTGGTCCCGTGACCTCTGAAACCATATCAAAGTGACCTTTCTGCAGGACCCAGTCTTCACTCCCACAGTCATGGAGTCATCATTTTTGAAATTATATGAGCCAGGATCCACTATTATGAAGATATAAGCCAATATGTCAGTTTTGCCTTTCAAGGTCACCCAAGGTCAAAATTAATTAACACCAAAAGAAACCAAATGGGTACTTTTCGTTACTACTATTTCTCGATATGGTAGCAATGCTAACATGTACATGTGCCCTCAACAATAATTCCCAATTTCAATGATTTGATAAAAATAGGGCAACTACAAAATCACCACGTTGTGAAAAAATTTGGTACAGATTGAGTCCAAGTACATTTCCATCTACATTCCCTTGATATTTGAAGAGAATGCAGCACGTGATTTAGGAGAAGTCTAAAAATAGTGACAATGAGGCAAAAATTCAGTGTCACCTGTCAAACAATTCAAGCTTTGCAAGGCTCTAGAAGTGTGTCTGTGAAATTTGAAAGCTATTGGCCAAGTGCTTTTGAAAAAAAAAATTTTTCTAGATTTTAACAAAAGAAAAATTTAAAAAAAATAAAGATAATATATTCTTTAAAAAAAAAAAAAAAAAACCACAAAAACTGGAGCATGACCATTTGAAAACTATTGAAAAAGAATCACCTTAGGTACATCCCCACAAAGTTTGAAGTGAATCTAGTTGATGTTTTTGGTGAAGAACAAATATGAATAACCATTACAATTTCTATGGACTTACACAGTGATCACTGGAGAGGCATGCATCAACTGACAATTACCTGAATTTTAAACAAAACTGTTAAAAACCAGGGTTCTGCAGTATCACAACTTAGTTGTCAACTTTATTTGTTCCACATGGAACATTTCCACTAAGTGTCAGCACAATCTGAATGGCACATTTGGGGAAAGAGTTGAAATTGCTTTAACATGTGTAATACACAAAAAGTTGTAAAATATAGAAAAAATCACAGCACCACCATTTGTACGCATTCAGGTCCAGCAGTCCCCACGAGTATTCCAATGTATGAAATTTCAAAATGATTGGCCCCAGTAGTTTTGGAAAAGATTTTAAAGCTTTTGCTGAATTTTTTTTTTTTAAAAATCATTACATATACACAAATCACTGGAACATGACCATTTGAAAATATTAGGTAGAGACCAACCTAAGATAGATCTCATCCAAGTTTGAAGAGGATCTAACAGTTTCAGAGAAGTCTACAGTGTGAATGTGAACAGACAGTGACAACAACAACATTCAAACAGACAACTGGCCATCCTATATATAAGCTCGGCTGATGCTTTGTCAGCTGAGCTAAAAAATGAAAAAATAAAATCCAAATATAGAATTGTCATTTCATGTGTGCAGGGTGCCAGATTCAGAAAACAAGATATATGTGTGTGCTTGTTAGTATATATATAGATATATAAGTATAGACCCATATCTTTTACATGGATTGCGAAGCAGGCCAAGCCTATACTAATCACTCTCCATGGCACAGATCGTGGCGTATACTTCCTACCTACATGTTTGGTGGAGGAAACCGAAGGACTCGGAGAAAACCACCGTGCACAGTCAGAGTGGTAGGAACTCTTTCCACATGCTTCCCCAGCCGTGAATCGAACCCGGGCTGCAGAGGTGAAAGGCGAGATATATAGATATATAATGGAATGCCATTTCTTGCTTTATTTAAAAATTAGACACACATGTATGGGATATTTATATGATCTACTAAGACCAGCAACTATTTCTGTATAAATATACAATTACATTACAAAATATGGTGACATGTAAAGGAAGAAAAGGCCACACATACAAAATTAATGTAGCCATCTTACCTTGATTCAGTAACATCTCTGGTTCTTTCAATGCCAAATCAATTAACTCTTGCATCCTTTGCAGTTGAACTCCAAGTCCTCCAATATAACTCAGTTGAGATTCCATGGCAGCAGCACAAGACTTCATCCTTCCTGTTGGATTTCTTTTGTTCTCTATCACAAGTTTTGTATTCTGACATATTTGGTAGAACTCTGTAGTCCTTAATTTTTCACGATCGTAATTTTGCCTGTCTTTGGATGAAGAATCCTCATGACTATAAAGAGCCTTTTCTGCAGCTGATGGTTGCATTTGGTCACGATTGTCCGGGTTGCATTCATCACAGGTGACTTTTGTTACGTCATCTTCGGGCTTTCCAGCTGTGTCCTTTTCACTTTTCATCTCCTGCTGGATATTAAGTTTACTTAATCCTTCTGTGACACTACCCACAGCTATCTGATCAGCTTTTGAAACTCCCTGCTCTGTATCAGGCTGTGCAATTGTGTCTGACGTTGTTCTTTCTGAGATCACATTCATGGGCTGATCTCTGCTTGACAAAGCAGGGACTTTCTGTTCCCGGTCTGCTCCCTTGATGTCAACAACTTCCAAATTGACTGGTTGATTATAGAATTTAATGCTAATTTGGTTGCCTTGACAAAGGAACTTTCCAACTGTAAAAAAAGAAGAAAAAAAATGTACAGAACTCATATGAATTGAAGACATGATACATACAAAGAATCTGTAACATTTATAATCTTTCAAAACTATCAAGAAACTATTTGACAGTGAAATAACAACAGTAACCATTCATTTAGGATAATCATATCGCAATTCACAGAATATTTCTAGTTTCCTGCTGGCATGGAATAGCTTATTGGGATCATAATTAGCAATTGCGAATTTTATTAATGACCTCACAATTTAATGCCGGGAACATACACCTTGTCTCACAAATATTAGTATACCATCTGAAATACAGTAAAACCTGTCCAGCCGAACACCTCTACAGGTTGAACACCCGCATATTCCTGACCACCCTTTTTGGTCCCAAATATTTTGCATGTATTTAAGAAGGTGAGCAGAGCATTTGTCCCTGCATATCTTGAACATCTGTCATCCCCCAACCCCAAAATGAACCTGTGAAGGCTGAACACTCCCTTTCCATGAACATTAAAAAAGAGCAAAATGATGTAAAATTCATTGTTCTTGTGCTATTATACCGTAATATTTTTCATTTAACAATGCATTACAACACCACTTGGAGGGGGGGGGGGCGGTGTCTCGGTTGCTTAGAATGTCATCATTGGTGTCGGGATGTTTTAACTTTTAGCACATCCTTGACACAGCTACAGTAGCTGCTCAATGACGTACATACTACTCAGTAATGTTAAGCTTTACAAGGGTCTGACATAAGCATTGTTTCAGGATTTACCACTTCTGAGGCTGCAAACACAATGTGAATTCATTAACAGCAGGACACTGTTACAGGATGAACAGATATACTCAGGTGCATGCCTGTTGTGCCCCACAGAACCTTCAGTGTTGCTTGAGACTTCTAGCTAACTGGACTGCTGTAGCATTGGTTTTGCCAGGGACGTGCTATAGATGGACTGCCAACGGGAGCGCTAATCCTTTTAGTGGTCAACTGGGCGCGACAACGACAAAGCGTGTTCAGTAGCGCTGCTCAAGTTAATCCCCCCTGCTCAGTCCGATTGTTGTTCCATCTATGTTTCCGCGTTCGGTTGTATCGGCTTACATCAGATGTGCTATTGTACCAAGTTCAAAAACGGAAAGTTTTATGCGTGTGCAACCAGTCTCATCGTTTGACTCAGAACCGTGCGAGTCCATCAATGTGTTTTTCGTTGAAATCGGCCGATAAAAGGGCAAGTTTCTGCATTTTTCTGTCCAAAATGATGCAAAGTTAGACAACTTGCCTGCGTAATAACTCCTTACGCCGTAATCATCAATAAAGAATGTAGTTTTAGATGGATAGTGTATGCCGGTAGGATCATGATGGTGGTTTCATTTCTTGTAGCTGAGGCCGGCGTAACGCTAAATTTTGACTTTAAAATGTGGAACACGGTGAAAAATTTTGCACATTTCAGTCAGTGACGTGATTATTCTCGCCTTTCATCGCGTGACCTGGCCGCGTTTATATCATGGTCGCCAAGTACAAGTAACGTGTAAACAGTGCGGACAGTGGAGTTGTGTTTGTTCAGCACTGAAGGTGCTCGCTCAAACACACGATCACTTGAGCAGCGGCAACATAGATGGTACAAAGGGGGCCCCGCCGTTGGTAGTCCATCTATAGCACGTCCCTGGTTTTGCGAAATCTGACTTGCGTGTGGATGTGAAAAAAATGGTTACAAAAAAGAAAATGCGAGTGTTGACATATTAAAGAACCAAATCCCTATTTACATGTATTCGGTACAAGTTTAGTGGATTTAGAATTGAATGAGAATAAAAATGTACAAGCTTGCACGTACATGTATGTGCACTTGAGCAGTCTTTTTACAGACAGTCAACATACAATGTCATGTATATGTAACATCCAGCCAGGGATGTCCCTTTCAGCATATCCACCCACCCTGTTGCCCCCACCCCACACCTGCGAAGGTTCAACACCTGCAATCCCTGAATATTTTATTTCTGTCACCGGGGCATTCTGGAATTAGAGCACGCACGCACGCACGCACGCACGCACGCACGCACGCACACACACACACACACACACACACACACACACACACACACACAACCTGCTTTATTCTGATCATTCAGAGGAAAATTGTCAAATTCAATTAAAGTGCAATCACAAATTGTTGGATGTATGCCTACCTCTGCCTACATCTGACAGGACCTAGGTCATGCAGATAGCTGACCTACATATGGTTTTCTACATGTATTCTAATATGTCCTGGTATGTGTCTGTCATGTTTGATGAAGACAAATTAAAAAACAAATTTGAAATAGTGTACATGTTTTTGGTTTGAACTTTATCCCAGATACTTGACCTGGATCTAGCTTTATTACATTATTAACCCTTTGATCTTCATATATATGTATGTGATATTTCATCACGTTGAATTACAGTCCTAAAAGTTATCAACTACAGACACGTGGCTATTTCATTGTAACCCAATTGCTTGACCTTGTGACCTAGTTGTGTTACACAAAACATCCTTTGGCCCTAATACATGGTGTGTGATGTTTCAGGACAGTTAAAGGCCAACTTTTGAAAACAAAACAAAAAAAAAGACGTTGACTGATGGGTCCGCCATTTGCTCAAATTAGGTCAAGGTGACACCAAAATATGATCAGTTTATCTTGCCAGATAAGGTAAGCATATTGCGAAATTTGGGCAACATACATGAAAGCATTCTGTAGATATCACGGTAACGAGAATATGCACATCCGGACGGACATCTGGATGGGGCAGATGGACAACCCGAAAACAGAAAGGGTCCTCCATGGGGCGGACCCTTAAAAATAACTCACAGACCTGAAAGAAAGAATATATGGTTATTTTGCAGCATCCCACATTTACTACCTCGGCACCAGCCAGTTTTGTTACATGGACCAATGTCTGGTCTTGGTACATGTATGTGACATTTCATGACAATGAGTCAAAGTTCCCAGGTATTGGTTCACAGGACAGAATCAAAGCAAATTTCTGGAACTATGTCCCACCCCCCTGCCCACAGCCAGCAAGACCTAGATAATTGGCCTATTAACCTACTTTATAACAAAAATAACACATCCTTGGGTCCTGATGCATCTGACACATGTGTGCGTCAAGTTTCAAGAAATCATGTCAAGGACAAAAAAGCCACAGTCAAGAAACAAAGGCATGACAGACACATGCATGGATGTACAGGAAAAGTATTTCCCATAATACTTACCTCTAGTAGGAGGGGGCATTACAAGGATCCTTCATTGTTTACTAGCATTGATAAACAAACAAACACTCATTAGGAAGGACAGAAAACAATGGATGGTAGTGTTAATAAAACTCACCAAGATACTGCAATAAATACGTATTGAAGCTGCTTGAATCCATACATGATTTCCAGTCCCTAAAATAGTAGATGGAGGCTTATTCATTTTACATTGTCCGTTTCACAAAATCTTAATAAAACACCTACCATTACCAGAGAACTCCAATTTCTAAAGTGATAATCACAAGCATTTCTCTTGTTATTCATTCCTTTGTGTGTAAAATATATTAACTGATGAACGGATGGGATACTTTTGAAGTTTTGAATGTAAATATATTCTGATGTTTGCTTAAGTTGAAAACATGCATTATGTACATGTATTCACATACAATTCATGCAGGAAGAAACGGCAGGAAGGAATTCTTCAACTCATAGTTGCCAAAATTCAGGAAAAACAAGAGCTATGATTTTCCAACACAAAATCAAATTTCCCCCCTCGGAACACTTCTGCCTCTGAAAGAGACAACTGGTCTCAAGTTACCATACCGCCACTGGAACTAAATGACACCATGACCTTGAGACAGGGTTAAGGTCACTCATATGCAATCCTATCCAAGCTCTCAATTAGAGGGTTCTGCACTCTAAATATAATCAAGGTAACTCTTTGCATTCTAAAGTTATGAGTACAAATCCGGATTGAAAACTGCTTAAGTTCAACAATATGTTGAATGATATTCCCCTGACTTAAACTTGATCTTTCAAGGTCACTGAGGTCAAATCTGACAGATCCAAATGAAAGTGCATGTACATGCATTTCTGCCCATTAAGAAATGAGTATGGGTCGGAAGCTTAAGGGCAGATGACATGATATCAGTCCTTTTTTTTTTTATTGTATTGAAGACAAAGGGCTTAAAACCACTGTTCATATTTAATACCTGGCACATAACAGAACTTCTGTTGCAGGCAGATGTGGTGCAGGCAAATTCTGCACTGAAACGATATCTTCAGCTTTGTACCCTATGTCCACTTGTCCTCTCTTTGTGAGACCTACACTGGTGGTGTGGTTAGAACTGCTGGGCCAGGCCTTAAAGATGTGCTGTCCATTGACGATGACTGGTTGCCCAATACACATACCGCAGAGCCTCATTGCACTGACATGAATGTGCACCAGGCAGTCCACAAGATCAGCTGACAGATGGCTGTTTTCTGCAGGAACAACAAAAACAAAGGTGTTACTCATTCAGTTTACTGATATGTTGTAGTTTCTAATCTATAGTGTGGCTTAATTTAAGTACACAAAGTTTTTCATGGAAACTATGGCAGTGAATTTGTGCGCTTGTTCACTTGACATATCAAATGTGAATTTCAGGGCTGTCCATCTGTTGCGTTGTTGCAAAAAAATGTGACAGAGACTCCAAAAATTGTGACAAGGAATTTTAAGAGAGGAGTAATTTGCCACAATAATTCGATAAACAAATATACAACATAGGTAATTTTTTACTTGATCTTATACATACAACTTTTTTTTTTCAACTAAAAAGATGTATACAAAGCCCCCAAGCTAGCCTATGTTAAAAGTGGGAGATCTCCCTCCTGCATGCACTGAAAAGCAGGAGGGTGATTGGCGAAGGCGCGATCGCGGGGGGAGGAGAGCATGCCCTCTCCCAGGAAAATTCACCCCAATTCATTTCCTGCATTTTGAACCACTTTAGGCATCATCATTGACATATTCTGCACGTATATAGTACAACAACATGGCAAACCTTTCCAGTTACTGATGGACTAATGCTACTTTTTTTAATTTTGTGGAGTGGAGGACTTTTTAAAAAAATATGAAAAAGTGGGAGATCTCCTGCCGAGGCGGGAGACATGGAGGCCCTGTGTATAAGTGTCCTAAAATTGTTGCCAGAATAGCTCACCTGAAGTCCTTAGTTTCCTCAGGTTTCATGAGCCCCAGACCCCAGGCCAAAAACACAATTTGCTCTGGACAGCATCTCATACTTCAGACAGCCCTGCATTTGTGTCTGATTGTTCAACAATCAATACCTTCTAATTTGTACAGAAATCATGGCCTGTTTTCTGCATTGACAATCTTTGCTGTTATGGGGCATATGCTGTACTGGCAGTGTTGATCAAAGCATGCACCATAGACAATATGGTGCTGAGTGGAAACCACAAATTCATTGTAGAAAGATGGAATGGTACGTGTTCTTCAGGGTGGCTTCCATTTAAAACACAGACAAGCACTTGACAGCTTAAAATTTGTGTCAAAGTGGAGACACAGCTCACTTTTTGCAGGTTATGTCATGATACAATTGAGGGCACAGAAGCCACGCTTGTCATGCCCTGTCTACACACTGAGCCAGTCTTTTTTAAAGAATGGGGAGGTGGCCAAGTGGATATGTGCATTTCCCATTTTTGGCAAGGTGGTAGATGCCAATGGTTGAAAAAAAGCAAGCCAAAATTCATTTTAAAGAATGAAAAAAAACAAAACAAAACAAAACAAAACAAAACAAACCAAACCAACAAGAAGATCACGATGAACCTGTGCTATGCCAACTGGAATATGCTTTTATGGTATTGCAACACATGCACTGTAGCCTGTATAGCTATATACATGTACAGTGACAGCAAAGTTTGATACATAATTCATACAAAAAGAATAGAAAGAATTGCAGCACCCCCTGGTGGCCAAAATAGGAACTAAGTGACCCTATGTGTAATATCAAAGCATTTAGCCATGTAGTTCTTGAGACAAAAAAATTTGAATTAGAAAAAAAAATCAATTAAGAAATAGAAAAATTATTGCATTATCATCTCCTCCGCAAAGTTGGGAGAGGTCCACCTGGGGAACACCCATGTGCAAAATCAAAACATTCCAAGCACTGCTTTTCGAGAAGAAGTTGAAAATGTAAATACAACAGCCATAATACTATACAGTGGTAACACTTACCTATGGTCAAAAAGTTGGATTTCCCGTAACTTTTTCAAAAATTAACATATATCCATATCATTTTCGCAAACTTTCATTGTATAAAGTCAAATTATATTCGGATAAAATTTTAAGCAATTCTGTTCAGCCATTCTAGAGAAGTCAAAAATAGCCTTAGCACACAACAATTCATAAAAAAAAAAAAAAAAAAAAAAAAAAATTTTATCGCCACCTGGTGGCCACAATAGGAACTAGGTGACCCTGTGTATAATATCAAAGCAATTGGCCAAGTAGTTCTTGAGATGAAGATTTTTTTTTTTTCAAAAAATTAATTAAAAAATTCATAAAGAACAGAAAAATTATTGCATCAACTCCTTTGTAAACTTGGTAGAGGTTCCACTGGGGAACATCCATGCATCCAAGGAATGCAAAATAAAAGATCCCCCCATCATTTCCTATAAAACATGGCAACAATATTGGACAAAGTATCATGAATTACAAAAAATTTCTGGCTTCAATTACTCTTGAGGATATCGCAACAAATCAAAATTGCGACTGTATGTCTAATAGTAAATATTCTACTTTTGTTGATGCACACCACAAACATGTATTTACAGGTAACTTGGATATAATACAAAATTCAGGTTTAACAGAAATAATGAAAAAAGGTACAAAATTTCGGATATGTCCCAAGTTGAATATTGACAGTATTTTTCAGGATACATGTGATGCACTCGACTCCTACTGTATGAAATGGGCAAAGAAAGAAAAAATGGAATTTCAGAAATTTGAAGGATGGTTATCAAACTTGAAAAGAGTCTTTAGAAATAGAATTTATTGTTACAAATCCCACATTAAGAATTTCAATACGGTTAATCTAAAACAGCCTAAAGTTTCTAAAGCAGTCAAAGAACTACAAGATAGATTTGTAGTCACTAACATAGATAAGGCAGGTAACAATTTTGGGATCATCTGCAAAAAATATTATCTGGATGTTTTGAAAAAGGAACTTGGTATAAACAACATTTCAGACATAATAGGAAATGACGTTTATAAATTACACAAACAATCCATTGATAATTTGATAGATGCACATAAAGACGAGATGAAAAGGAATTTTAATATCAAAATTTCTGAAGAGGACTCCTCTATTCCACTTTTGTTCTGGATACCCAAATTACATAAAAACCCTTTTAAATCTAGATTCATAGCTGGTGCTTCAAAACGTACTACAAAGCAATTATCAAAAGAAGTAACATTGTGTTTGACTGCAATTAGGAATCATTTTCGTAAATACTGTAATGCAATTTCTAGAAACTGTGAAATAAATTGTTTTTGGAGTATTAACAATTCTTCCGAGTTTGTATCTAAAATCAAAGATGTAAAGGCAAAAAATATCAAATGTTTTGATTTTTCTACACTGTACACAAATCTACCCATAGATGAAGTCAAAAGTTCACTTTCAGAATTAATTAGCAAAATGCTTAAACATAATGGTAAACCAAACATAAATATTAATTCATATACAAAGAAAGCATACTGGTCACACAATAAATATTCAAAAAGTAACGTTAAATCTTACACTGTTGAAACTTTGATAGATGCTATAAAATGAAATAAATTGTTTTTGGAGTATTAGCAATTCTTCCGAGTTTGTACCTAAAATCAAAGATGTAAAGGCAAAAAATATCAAATGTTTTGATTTTTCTACACTGTACACAAATCTACCCATAGAAATTTTATTCCACCTTATGACCTTTTGGCAAAGTTGTTTTTAGGATGTTTGTATGTGGACCAACACACACTTCAACAAAGTGGATTTTTGACATGTTGATAGTTCAGCAAAATGGTTTTAGATGTATTTTCGTAGACCCGTCCTCGCCAAGTTTGAAAGTGATAAACTGTTTTAGAGAAGAAGTGGGGTATCTGAAATTGTTGATGGACTGATGACAGACATATGACAACATTCAGGGCAAAAATTTAAGTGCAGCTGACTTGTGTGTGAAAAGGAGGGACAAAGCAAAGTAAATGGCCACTTTTGTTTGAGAGGGAGGGAGGGAGGGAGGAGGAAAGAGAGTTGTGAATTTAACTTAAGTGCGGTGGGCCCCATTGAACTTTACGGAACCCAAGCATACATAAAACTACAAGACAATTCTAACGAAAATTCAGAATACCACAAAACATTATCAGAAACAGAAACCACTTATCTGAGACGTCAATAATTGCCATTAAATCCACATACACTCATATATGATACAGAACCTGCAGCGCCAGCATTTATACTAATGAAAAAGAGATAGGAATAATACCATCAAGCCTTCGGCAAGAAACTTGACAAAGGGTAATAATATACTCATAATACGATCTGGCTTACAGGGGCTTAGATCCCCTAAAGGTTAGCTGAATAATAATAAGGCCATCTTGGAATTCCAGCATGGTGTAGCCTTGAGTCAATCATGGTGTGCTACATTTTTGACGATATGAAAGGGTGTTCTTCCCCTGTGAGAAAAAGCAACAGAATTTTCACACTTCAAACACCATTTGAATATTTGTATTCAAACAACTGTTACTGTCAATGGACTTTGCTTGGCACGTGACACTATTTTCTATTATATGTGGACATAATTTATGTCTACATATAGGAATAGGCAGTATGCATATTAATTTCCCACCACAAAGCACAGGTTTGACGCCTGGCGATCACCGGGGACATGCTAGTCGCATTACTGTCACAGACAGGCCATATGCTAATTTCTCACAAAATTAGCATTTTTTTGAGAAATTTAAGTTCACAAATGCCAAACTGGTATTCTTCTAGTAGTTCCCGAGCCATATGTAAGAAAAATTTCCATATGCCTTTAACAAGTATGATGTATTTCCAAAATATTAGTAATATCCCGCTTGTCCCCACAGGTACCAACCCGTATCTCGCCATACCTCACCAAGCAGGACTAGGCACTCACGTATGCAGTTGGGGCAGGAACTTAATATGCATATCTATTGCAGATTGATTTTTGTACTAATTCAGTGATTGAACATGATATATTATTATTAGATGTTCAATTACTGCAAAAATCAATCTGCAATAATTTTAATGGATAATACAAATTTACCATTTGTTACTTGACCAACATGGGCAGTGTATAGCACTCCCTGTCTGACGAAGTCTTGACCAAGTTTCCTTGCCAAATGAGTGGGATCTTTGCAGTCCTGGCATTTCCCCGTGTGTTTGGACAGTTCATTGACATGGAAAGTACTTTGGCAGGCTGTACATTGAATCCAATCGGACTTGCTCGGTTTAGATTTGGATGGCATTGTTGCCTGGAGACAAGGTTTAAATCTCAACACCAAATCGATTGCCTGACAACTTTTAAACCTAAACTGTCACACAACCAAACCCTACACAGCCATTTCAACTCGCTCTTGATTCTCGGACTTGAACAGCCAAGCACGCCACACGTGTGTCCACCATTTTGAACAATAACTTGGTCACATGACATTGTATATTGACATATATATGATTTCCAAACCAGCATGCGATAGCGTTCTCTCTGCAAATGATTTTGCTATCTTTGATTATCATTTTATAAATCTTAATTTGGCTGATCAATATAAAGAATTAGCAAAATAGTGCCTCACAAAATACAAACGCTTTGTAAAATGTGTAAAATCTCTGTTCTCGCGAGATTTCGGTATCTGCCATATTGAATGTGTGGGCCAGGGAGAAGACGTCGATGTTTGTAAAATTTCTGGCGTTTGCACAAATTGTATTCGTTCACGATTTAACACAACAGTCAAAATGCTGATAGATAACGTTGAGGCATTTAAATCATGGCTTACAAGGAACCTTGCACCAATGTAAGTATCAGCAACCGAGCTTGTAAGAAATCTAAAACTGAAACTGAATAATCCGAGCTCAATAACTTGATAAGGAATTGAACAGCTTGTTCACCAATTTGCCATGGCCATGCCATGTTTTGGCTAAGCTTCATCATGGTGTCGTACATAGAGTAACAACATTGCACCGGTTTAAGATTTATGCCATGAACAGGTCACGACAAATTGTCACAGTCCCTATCATGCCCATGGAGCAGGGATGTGAATGGCACATTAATATGATCATAGGCAGGTCCTTCTGTCCTGACACTCCCTGTACTGGAAGTGTAGTTCTATTCACTGTTTCAGGCACCTTCAATTCAGATGGACTACGAATGGGATAGTTGTACATGCACCTCACGCATATTGTCACATGCACAGTCCGTGTGCTATTGGCAACTGCAACTTGCAAGTGGTCTTGGTGTAGCTCCATCTCCAGGTGATATCTGAGGCATCAGCAGTGTTGTTTTAAAATGGCACCCTCTCCGCCTCATCAAAGGTTGCAGGTTTCATGCATGCCTTTCAATAAATACCTCAACTGCACAACACAAATAAATAACCCTGTCCAATGTCTTATATGAATGGGTTACTTGAAGGTGTGTGTCATTCATGTTGTATTTTTGTAACGTTTCATGACATGGGGGAAAAAGATACTGAAGTCCTTTGTTTTCTGCTCCGCTGATAGAATCCCGTCCTCAAATCTTGACAGCTGTCATTGCCATGCAAGAATTGCATTTGCGCATGTGTGACTGGAAATAAACATTTACATTTGTGTCAAACAAAGGTTCATTTTATAGGGAGATCAATGAGGTTCATGTGTTCAACTGTGAGGGTTACATGCACTGCAACCATGGCATAATTATTTGGTTGAGCAAATTTGACGAGGGCAAGGCCTGAAATGATGGCTGTCCCCCTAAACATGCCTGACCGGTTTCGACACTGCTGTGTGTCATCAGAGGCTGGTATAACGGCCGTGAGTGCATGCTTTATATAGTTGGGTGTAACATACATGTAACTAGGGTCTAGGTGTATGTTTCATGTGCTCGGTCTTGCACGTGTGACATGATAATGGCCTGAACTGACACTGTTGTCATGTGTAACCCTGGTTGCAATGCACTGTGGGTACACATGGGTGTCACGGCTGTGACACTCATTATACCCTGATGACATGTGGTCATCTTAAGAAGTGTATTGGGGCAGTGGTGTGTATAGCAGCCTCCACCCTGAATAAAGATTTTTTCACGGCTTGTTGGCTTATGAAACTAATGTATCATAAGTGTGTGAAAGTGGTGTTAGTAGGCAGATGAACTTGAAAGTAAAAATTTAGCATATGACTAAACGAGAAGTTCATCTGCACATAACATTGAGACCAAAAGGTTCTGTCGTGCACAGTTGATGGATCCAGTGTGTGTTTTTCTTTCAAGTCTGAGTTTCAGTGTTTTACTCAGATTTGGGGATGTGCGCATGTATTCCAGGATTTGAATAGTGAGTTCTGGGGAACCATGGTTAGGCAGAGCAAAGTGCGAAAAACCACTGCAAGCGAATTTATCCACACCTTGTATACTTTATATATTTTCATCGGGGACTTGTATCGATCGATGCACCTTCCATGATCAGATGTTGCTGACAGTAGTTAAGGAGGACATAAATGAAACATTTTAAACTGGAATCTCTTTATATGTTTGTATTCATAAAGTAATCAAAGAAGGCAAAAGTTGCTCAAGAATAATTTTTATTGCATATGCAACAAGAAAAGAAAAACATTTCAGTAGGACACCCAGCTTTTGCAGCCGTCACGTTACATTGAAGTTCATAGACGACTGGAAGAGGGTAGAGAGACGATAATTTATTGCTTGTATTGCTTCTCATATCATCAAAATGCTTGTGTACAACTGCATCGTTTTCCCCCACAAAAAGGACAAGCAATGCAGGAAAGAATGGTTGAACATGGCCAGGCAACCTGTGGATTGGGGGCCTTCCAAGTTTTATAGAATCTGTTGGGCAATTTTTGGGGGGTAGAGGTCCAACACTGGAATATCATGTGCAAACACTATTCCCCTGCAATAATGGGAAATAACCAGCAACACCATAGGCATCTTGTAGAACCAATGGCAGACCAGAGGTCTGAGGTGCAAGATAGCGTGTCCTACCACAGCAACAAGAGATCGGCGTAACTGTGACTAGGCATGCAGGCAATCATCATGTCTCAACAGGAAGTTTGGAGTTGTATTTTGCACCGGCGGTATAGCCATGATTGTCCACACAATGTTTTAGCACAAATGGGAAGATTGTTCTTTGCACAATCCACACACACACACACACACATATATATATATACTTCCTGTGATCTCTCTGACAAAACCAAGTATTAAACACTAAATGCTGCAACTCTTATTAATTTTATTACATTGCACAAAGTGTTAAAATGCCATGACTTATCTACCAGGGACCACTGGTGCCATTAGCCAAATGCTGATGTTTCATTCATTTGGCTTCAGAAATTTGCAAATGGCTGATCTATTTTAACCAGAATTATTCAAGAGTTAGGTTGAATTCTACAGTTTTTACTTTTGATTTGGGTACCAAATTTGAAGGCCAAGATCTGTTCTATGACAATATTTTGATGAAACAAATGCTGTGCTTCTCTTTCCCATGATTGAATTGCACATGCATCCAAAGTTTCTTTGTTATTTGGAGTCAAAATAGCTCCCCGTTGCAAACTATCAACAGACCTGATGGCATCAGTTTCAGCCACCAATGTCCAACATCAGTCAGACCAATTCATGGAGATTAGTATATGAGTCACCTTTGAAGGCTTCTTCAGGTTTTCTCACCTCATTGGTCACTAAAGGGATTAAAGCTAGTTTTGTAAGTGCAGTCTGCATTACTGTCTATACCTGCATGGTCCATGCCTGGGAATTAACTGTTCTTTTACATTTTAAAACTACAGTAATCTTGGAAATTACCTGTACTGTTTAGTTTATGTACATGTACATTTTTTTAACAATAGAATACATAAAATGTAGCTCAATTATGCCAACAGTGCATGCTGAGTAAAATAAGACTTTCTTTTTCTACGTAAAGAGTCTGATTGTGTACTTAACTCCATTATGTGGCCCAAAAATTGATTTCAAGCCTGTTAGCCACCTTTGTATTTTTATCAATTGTTCATCCTGAAAGATTTAGCTCACTGTTCATCAGTTTCTTACAAAATATGATGGCCCAGTCACCATTTTGTTGACATTTGGCCACTGGGCCACTGGTTGTTTCTGGCGCTGTTTCCAGTGCTGAAAAGGCTGTTCATAACCTTCAGCATGGTTTTATGAAGGGAAAATTTTGTGCACACACAAATAGTAGACCTTTTTTATACCCGTGGCAAAAGGCTCAATAACAAATTTCAGATCTCTCTATATATGTACTTTTCTGAGGCTTTCAACTCTGTGCCCCATTATTGTTTTCTAGATAAACTGAAAAGTTTTGGAGTTAATGGTCAACTGCATGCTTGGTTCACAAAGTACTTATCAGACAGACGTTCTTGTTGCAGTTTTAAAAAGAAGCCAGTGTTAACCAGTTATAGCTTGTGCACCACAGAGTTCCATCTTGGGGCCCTTTCTTTCTTTTTTTTTTTTTTTTTTTTTGTTACACATAAACTATATCCCTACATCACTGTTGAATGAAACTACAATGTTTTTGTTTGCAAATGATAAAGTGCTTCATGGAGATTCACTCAGATACAGACAGACTGTCCCTACAAAGAGATATACATGTAGACAAGTTGTTTATGTGAAGTCAAAATTGTGGAATGGAATTGAATGCAGAGAAATTTAGTATACTTCCTGTTAGTCAGAATCCAGTCATCTTTGATTATAACATAAACAACATACCCCGAACACACATACCATCCCAAAACAATCTTGGTTTTGAGTTAATCTCTTGCCTTGACTTTACTATATCACAAATGTGACTCAGAACCCCTTCACCTACACAGTTCTCTTCACATTAAATGTGAGGAAGCTAAACTTTCTGTAAGTTTTCCTAGAGTTGTGAGACAAAATTGTGACACTTGTGAATGCAACTTATGACATTCTGCAGTATTAAATATTAGCATAAATATCTGTTGAACATTATGGTCTAACAAAGATGTATATGGCAAATGGTATAAATTCTGCACTTTATGTTATTTTTTCCATTTAGCTGAAATTTAATCAAGCTTTTGAACTTGGACTTAGTGTATCGTCTTTTGAATACGGTTTAAATACATGTAGACATTAATGCACCATTGATGAAACGTAAGTTCAATTGCCTATTTTGTATGTGCATGTGTCAAATGAAATTAAAAATTGCCATTTATATACCCCAAGCTTTGCCTTAATCCCTAGGGCATTCGGGCTTGACAGGTTTCACTGTACTTTGCCTGTCACTTCTTGTAAATACTCCGGCAAAACTACCATTTTATCAAGGACACAGTAATTTCCCTGGAATGTTGGGACTTTGATAAGAGCGATGGCAATATTGGACTAACAATCTTTTTTTTTTTTTTTTTTAATTTTTGGTCAGGAGCAAGTGACTGTGCAAATGATGATTATGATTTTTTTTTTATATTGTGACATTTGACAATGCCACCAGTCATGGATGTTAATATACACTTGTAAATAAATATGCCTGATAGACAAAACATAAGTTTGTATGTATATACATGTACTGAAAATATGATTGCATGTGTGGAACAATGTGGAAAGGATGAGATATGTATATAATACAGGGTGCGAAAATTCCTATGATCCGACGTTCCGGGACAAGCTAAAGCTCTTCTCGGACAAGTGACTTTCAAATTCAACTTGTCCTGCGGACAAGCTAATTTTTTTATTTTAATTGGACTGGAATTACGTCTGTTTGCATGCACAGCAACATTGATGATGAGCAGTCAGAGCCTTCGCGACTCTCTATATGTTGGCGATTACTGTGGTCCGTGTGAACAGCACATACAGTGATACACACCAATGCAGGCATGTGCGTGGGGACGCCAATGCGCAATAGGTGATTATAATCCCCTGGCCTAAAGTAAACAATCCAGGTTTAAACAATTATGTGGTCAGCAGGTGTATTCAACAGGACTTGACTACCTACTATATTTCTGTCAAAACAAGCTGGTGTTTTGACCGTTGCGTACATACGACGATGAGATCAAAGGTACCAGCAGTCATGCATTGGGGCGTATTGGCTTTCGCCCGTTATCGGGGCAAGGTCACAGCACCTCTTCGTCCGTCTAATCTGCCCAAACGATGACAAAGGAAAGTAAAAAAATTTTAAAACTTGCATGGCGAATTCTTGAGCAAATTAGCATCAAAAACCATTTATCGGTGGGCTCTAAAAGTGTTAGAGAGATCATGTAAAGGTGCCGCAAGTTGACTTCCCTGCCAAACAAAACACACATCTGCCAGTCACTCGCAAGTGACTGCGTGGAGTAATCTACGGTGAACGGAGCATCATGCTGACTGATCTGTCACACATTTGGCATTTTTCTCTATCCCCCTACCTTCGTATTTGCCTGTGACTCCAAATAATTGTTGCTATAAACATGGAATCTCTATTTCGCATGCTGCAATTAAAAAAAAAAGCTTCCCGTTTGTGTGTTCCCTCCGTAAATTTCGGAAGGTTCACACACGTTCACAGGGTGGAAGCCAGGATGAACACTGTAACACTAGCCGTGATTGACTCATTTTTGCGTGTGACTCAATTGGCCAATCAGGTGATGTGTTGTTTGTCAGACCACATGGCCAATGCAGCTGTTTGTATAGGTCTTGGACAAGTAACCTAGGCCTAATGCATTTACATGTTAAAATAGCAACATTCGCTGGCTTATTTCTCCTATTTGAAACGTAAAACTGCAACTTCCTTGGCATTCTGCTTCAAGTTTATACTGGTAGCAGTAAGTTAAAACCAAGAAAATGGGGGGTCAGGTGATTAGATTTTTTTTACAGGTGCATTTGTGTACCTTACCTCCATGATTGACCGTTCCGCGCCAAATATGTCTCCAAAAATACACAAAGATATCACATGATTTAAAATATTTCTAGAGTAGCAGTGCCTTTCTAAAACTCACAGTTGATAAGTATTTTCCTATCCAAAATGATAATGGGACTTAATTTGGGATGCTCTGCTCCTGTGATATTAACATCCAATAGACACAGCAACAGTATTCAGTACTTGATCAAAAGTTATGAATCAGTTGACCCGACCTTGAGGGGTTACTGGTCCAAGACCTATATATTTAGTGATCTGCATGTTCAAGCTTTATTTTTTGTCATCATAAAGCACAATGTGGTGCTTGAGAAAAAATGAAATGATTAGATTTTAAAGTTGTTTTTATTGCATGAAACAAGAGTTCTTGCATTTGTGTGTGCCCCCTTCCCAATTCCAACAGACAGTGCAGCTTGGCACTCCGTGTTGACATCAACATGTCGTATGAAATACTACAAAAGTATGTAATTAACACAAAGTGGAAGGCAATGGCAGTAATTTACTGGTATTGGCAAATATGTTTTGCAAAAAAAAAAGACAAACACAGCTGAGTTGTACCTGCAATGACCCCCTGCAGAGAGTGGTCCACCCTGCCATAATTTACACCCAATTGTATTTGGCTCATATGTGGCCAACAAATATGCTAATTCCTCTTGACACCACCTGTGTGCCTAGAAAATGTGAAAAAATAGTGAAAGATGTCATTTGGTTTTGGTGTGTGTACAGAAAAACAGGCATATACATGCAGATTCAAAAGCCTGTATATTGGGGTATAGGTCAGCAACAGTATTCAGTACTTGAAAAGTTGTGGATCAGTTGACCCGACCTTGAGGGGTTACTAGTCCAAGACCTATACAGTGGTAGGAAAGATGCTGACAGCACACTCGATATGCATTACAAGGAGACGGATTTCTGATTTTAAATTCTTCGTTTGAATTTGAATTTAGAACACCATTTATTACTAGGAACTTGCCGATACTGTATACACAAATTGACAACGATGTACGGATAGCATTCATGGTAGTACGCAAACGATGGCGTCGATGTGCATCCCATCAGTGGCAAGAAGAAAGACGATGTTAAAACCAATACAACTATTAATCTGTATTAAATTTATCTGGAACAGTGACTTCCAAAAATTACACAGTATTTTTCATCGTAAGTCACCCTATGCAAGTAGTTTACTTTTCAATTTGTATTTTTGATTTTTTTTTTTTTTTGCCAGTTTTACTGTTTGCAGTCATAGCTAGAATTGTGGTAAAAATTGACAGATTTTTGCCGATTTGCAAGTGACAGTAAGTGCCAAATCAGGGTAAATGGTTTGTCCAGGCCTTTATGTATGGATTGATGAAAAAGAATATTACTATGTTTGTTGCACCGGGTTATATTCGGACAAGTGGATTTTGCATATGGACAAGTGGATTTTAAAATTCACTTGTCCTGCCGACCAGTGCTCTTTAAAAAAATTTTCGTGCCCTGTAATATTAACAGTATCAGGAATTGAAGAGGAACCAGTCCGGTTACTTTTGCACAGGCATGGAGATAGCATGCAAAAAGGAGAAAGTGCTGCAGTGCTTGTAAGTAGTGCAGCTGTGAAATTGGCAAGTCAGGGCAAGAACAGAAGGATTAAGAACTGCCTAAAGGAGAGCACTGCAGTCAGTGGAGGGCTAGGGTTGTGTATTCCGATTACTTTACATTGTAATTTGCAACTTAAAATCTTGAAAACTGTTGCACATAGAAACACCAAATTTCACACAGTAAATCTAGATGCATAACTTAAAACCTCCCAAAAGTCATAGAACCACGGCTACAAAAGTGACTGGTTTATTTAAAATTGCCTTGACATACAAACTAATGCAACTAAAATACTCACTTTACAGAGACCAAATTTTTATCTGGGGGGTTCAGGGATCAATGGCTATTGAGGTGCTTCAGGTGCCTATTGAAAAGTAGGTCACAGTACTACATTAAAGAAAAAAAACGTTGAGGAAAAAATACTAAATGTAGCTTCATCAATTATTTATGACAGTTGGTCCTAAGATTGCCTCAGAAGCCTATTGTAAAACTAAGTTGCTGGGTCACATATTTAAGTCACAGTGCTGCGTTGAAGAAAAATGGTGATATCATGATATCTTCAAATCTAAATTTTCTCATTTTAGCTTCAATTATTTATGACGGTTCTAAGGATGCCTCAGACACATAGTAAAAACTAGGTCACTGGGTTACATATTTAGGTCATTGCCATGATATTTCTGCTCATTGCATTTGCACCAAAGCTTTTATCATTAGGTCAAACAGAAGTAACCTCGACCTACCCAAGGGTATTGTCGTCACCTGTGCATCTGTCTGTCTGTCCGTCCTGGTTGAAGGGTTTTCAGTCACTGATCGGCTTCTAGTTACTTGTTCTGGGCAATAGGACATGAATTGGTGAGCCCTGCAATTTTGGTGGCAATATACAATGGCACTGATCATGTACTAATGTTTGTTAAAATGCTGAATCATTTATTTTTGAGTACATGTACATGTAGTTGCATAAAGTTGTGCTATGCAGGTATGACATTTTTTCTGACCCTGTTCAAGAGTTTGTGGAAACATATATAGTGTAAACCTATTGTCTTTGCAGCTGTGATGCAGATCCTGCAGCTTTGGCTAGATATGTGGTGGCTCTTGTGAAGAAGGACAAAGCGGAGAGTGAACTCAGGGAGATTTGTGCTGATCAGCTGGAAGTTTTCCTACAGGAAAGTGAGTTCAAGATGTTCAGGAAACTTAATGTTTTATTACATTGATAAGAAAAGTGTTGGGTTACTGATCAGATGTTTGAAAAGAGGATCAAATTTGAAGATACCATAGTGCAGGGTGAGAAAATTCCATCATGGGTTTACTTGTCCCGGGACAAGTGCCCCTATGTTTTACAGTTATTTTTCTGAATTTGTACTTGTTCCAGACAATAGGACATTGGAATTTTCTTGCCTTTAAGTGCAATGAGAGTAATTTATGGACAGGACTTTCAGGAAGAAAACTGAGTTGTGTTTCTTGTACAACGTTGTGAGACACCTCAAAATGCCTTCTTTTTTTGTGTACAGTAATGTTAATAAAATGAATAAGTGTGTTACTGGTCCTTTCAATGTTAAAACTGTTCCCATGTTAATATTGTTGTGGGAATGTGAGCTGACAGTATTAGAGAAAAAAACTATGCAGCATAATACTTGGAGGAAGATGAAAGCCACAGATGAATTCTTTGAAGGGAAGGCATGCTATGCAAAAGTTGTCACGTATATATTTGAATAAGTAATTGTATTTTGTCTTAAAATATGCCACAAAACAGTAACAAGGTTAATGTGTTCTTTGTTCTTCTTTTCTTCCAGAAACAAAAGATTTTGTCAACACATTGTTCAGCACTTTGGCAGACAAAACATATGTTTCATTAGCAGACAGTTCCAGTGCTATCAGTGGCACCAGTGGATTGCAGATCTCTAATTCTGGTCCAACAGATACCACCAAGCCAGATATTCCCAGACGAACCACAGAGGTTTGTTATCTATAATAAAAATACTTTATTCTATTAAAATATTAGCATGTCAGTCCTCCAGCAAGTTACTGTCAAACTTAGCTGTGTCTTATTCTAAACCTACTTAGTCATCCATTCCAAACCTCAAAGTTGGACAAAATAATTCTTGGCAGCCCTGACCGCCAATTTGTGTTTTTGACCAGAGTTCACATCATAGGTATCAAAACATGTGAAATTGATTATTAGGGGACTGGTAAAGGCAAGTTCCCTATAGTTATCGTAGGTTCCTTGGGTTGGTGCACGAGTCCGTTCGGATCGTTTCCACATTATAATTTCAGTAATTTTAGAGCTAGTGCTTTCATATTGCACAGGATTTAAGTCACTATAAGGGCTACCTTAAGTTCTAAGATCTGTGACCTTGACCTAATTCCCAAGGTCACAGAGCCACATTAGCTTATTTGGTGTCTGCATGATAACTTGAGAAGCTTTTGAGTTAGGGCTTTTATACTGCACAAGATTATGGTCCCCAGTAAGGGCTAGGTCAAGTTAAAGGATGGGAGACCTAGACACAGTTCCCAAGGTCACAGAGCCACATTAGTGAATTTGGTGTCGGCATGATAGCTTGAGAAGTTGTCAAGATATAGGGATTTTATATTGCACATCATCATAGGTTTCTATCAGGCCATGGTGAAGTTCGAACATGAGTGACCGTGACCCAGTTTCCAATGTCACACAGCCTTTTTGTGAAATTCAGTGTCCGCGCAATAATTTAACTTTTTCATTTGTGCATTTTAGATTGTACATGATTGTAGTCTTCTATATGGCCAAGGTTAAGTTTGAATATGAGAGACTTTGAGCCACTTGTCAAGGTCACACAGCTTTATTTGCTTTTGATTGCCGGATTTTATGTGCAATGGTTTATTACTGTATATGGATGACTTTTAACCCGTATCAAGGGCAATTTACCCATTGTCCAAAGTGAGATATATTTGCTGAGCTCTAAACTGTCTCATATTTGTATACAGTGGTCCCCTCAGTGGAGCAACCACCACTATTATATCTAATTGTGATAATGTATGGAGAAAGAACTGCAAAGTTTACAGCAAGTGTGTGTTAGGCCAATGGTCAAGTTTGGGAAGATATTGTGTGACCATGACCTATTTTTCAAGTTCATCAAGCACATGAAAAAGGTCACCAGTAAATTCAATATGCTGATAGAGAATATGAGGAACCATGCCAAAAGTACCACAAATGTGTGTCAAACAAAATTTGAAGTTGCATAATATGGATGAATTTGACTTCTGTCTTAATGTCATGGATGGAATGCATTTCAGGAAATGAATTTTGGTTATGGTCATCACATATGTCAGTGAAGCATTAGGCCTGTGGGCTCTTCCACCTCACCTCCCTCCCGGTAGCATTTACCTTCTGTAGAGTCCATCCAAACCTTGCTACTTATTCTTTACTTTTGCAACTTCTGGAAAAATGTATATACATGTAAACAGCAAAATTGTAAATTTAAATGAAAAATGCAAAAAATGTGTAAAGATCAGTAACTGAGTTTTACATGCTTCCCCTGGTAAGGCGAGGGGTGATTACATTGTGAGGGGTGATTACATTGTTGGGTTGTTCTTCAGTCCATCCACTTGGCCAATGTTTGTTACCATGACATTTCAAAAAAATGTCCAGGTGAAGTGTGCATAAATTTTGCACAAAGGTAGCTCATCAGGCAAAAATGAACCTGATATGGTGAACAACTGATCAAATATTTCAGTACTTTTTATCAATCGGGGTATATAGGTTTTTTTTTTTTTTTTTTTTTTTTTTTTAGCTCAAGTTTAGGGTAAGTTGCTGAGATGATTGCTGTTTATTTGACCAGCCATTAAGATCCTATTTGTAAACACAAAATTTTGGTTTAACATTTCCAAGCACGCTACATATTCAGTCATCCCCATTGGTTGTCAAAGTTCAAATCAACAGGATGACATGTTTGTGTGACTTAGTTTCACGAAACATACATATGAATACATTTGTAACTTGACCCAAGGGTGTGGCATGTAAGAAAAGTAGGTCACTGAGTCAAGTATCAGGATCAAAAGTGACGTATCCATATGAAATTCTGTCTAGCCCACAATTATGATATAATGATTATAAAACCCACCAGAAGGGGGGGTGGGGTGGGCATATAGTAAACGGTTTTTCCTTGTGTCTGTCTGTCTGTTAGTCTGGGACACTTGAATGTCTCTGGGCTGTAACTCTATTGTCTGTGGATTTAGCATCATCTGTACACGTGTGAACCTGTAGTCATGGGTGTGTTGTGCACAAAAAGAGGGTGACTAGGTCAAGTGTGTGGGTCACAGTGCTACAGTGTGGAGGGCATATATCCAAGATTCTGATTCAGTTTTAATTTAAGATTATCTCTCCTATGATAGTGTCAAAAATTTATTACCTTCAGTAATCAAAGCCAGACTGCCTTCAGATGTAAATATGACTATTGGTAATACTAGTCAAATGTATTGTGACAAGTAGCTGTTTAATTTCAATTCAGGAATCTGGACAAGAGAACAGAGAGCCTGGAAATCGTCGAACCAGAAACTCTCCTAGTAGGAGCCCAGTCAGGCCAGATGTCATTATAAGGTAGGCCATATGTCATTCACTTTGAATTATTGCACAAAGAAAAATTCATGCAGTTCTTACCTTCAGTTAATTTTACTGTTTTGTGGTGAAAAATGCAAATATATAGAAAGATGGTCATGCAAAATGTGAACTGGGTCTTTTCTAGCACAAATCATTTCTTTGTGATCATTAGATTCATATACATGCCCGCTCACTTTAACTTTCAATTATGCTGCAACTGTTAGAAATCATGGGATGAAATTTCGAGTCTTAGCGATGCACAAACTCTTAGAACATCAAATATCACTTTTGAAATAAAATTGGAAAATAACCTTTCTGAAATTTTGAAAAATGTGTACTGGTAAACTGTTAAATTATGAGAACAACTTTGATATTATGTGATATAAATGTGGACAAAAGATAAGCTTCCATAATGTGCATTTGGTCCTGCTGTGCAGAATGGAGGTGCACTATTTGCATTGGAGCACTACTACATATTATAATTAAGTATGGCTCTTTTTGGCAGAGATGACAAAAGACGGAGACCTGATGATGCACGGAGACGACTTGAGCCTGAACGACGTGGCTATAGGGGCAGGGACTTTCCAGCAAGAAGGCGCAGTCCCGGTAGAAGCAGGTCCCGCTCTGGGAGCAGATCGAGGAACAGGTCTCGAGGCAGGTCAAGAAGCAGAAGTTTTTCAAGGTCAAGGTCAAGATCACCTAGGTCACGTTCAAGATCATGGTCGAGAGATAGAGGTATGTTAATGTGATGTCTTGAGCACAAGAGTTAATGTTATACATATCTTAATGTCTTAAATGAAATTTCAAGTACAGTGAAAACTCATTATATGACACCAGTCATCTGTTCCGGTTAAAAAGTGTCAGACAACAGATTATGTTAATAAATGCATTTAATAACAAAGAAAATGAACTTTTTGTACCTCAAAACTTGTGTTGTTCAGTGGCAATGTTGGATGTTCAAGTGTGGTTAAATTGAGGTTCCACTGTGCATCTGGAATGAACTCATTTTAGTGAGGAATCGGAAGTGGAAAAAAGGAAAATTGGGGAGCAGCAGGCAGGCTATGTGAACCTCTCATGGAATGTCCATCTGGCTTGTACAAGGACGTGAATAGCACTAATATTATAATAAGCTTGCTAGGTACAATAACAGCATTAAGTAAATTTACATCAGGCTAATTCTCTATTAAAATTCTGCTTCTAGCTCGACGATATGAATCTGACAGTCGTGGTTCAACCCCTATTCAAGATCACGGGGACAAGGACTACAGAGTTCCAGCAGCAAATGGTGCAGCCATTCCACCAGCTAATAGCAACCCACCTCTACTAGGGCCACATCCAGATGCCAGGGATCAGTGGGCCAGGGACCGGCCCCCTCCCCGGCCCAGGTGTAGAGACTATGATGGTAAATACATGACAATTTTATTTTTATTTTTTTTTTTTCACACATCCTTTATTTCTGGGGTAAAAGCATATTGGCCTGTCCGTTTGAACATCTGAATACATAGAACCAAATCCACAATATATAGTTGAATGAACCAGTGAGTTCACGCCTTTGCTAGCATCTGGCTATGGGTATACCAAATAACGGTGGATAGTGAGTAGGTCAGATATTTGTGCTTGCCCATGAACCTGGCAAATAGTTCAGTGTTTTAAAAGAAGGACAAATCAAATATTTTCAAACTTTTGTAAAATATTTGAGGCAGTTCTGTGACCAACACATAGGCAGTGGTAAGCTTCTTTCATCCTTTCACCTGTTTATAACTTCTCATCTATTCCACATTAAAATTACAGAGACAATATAATATTAATAGACCAATTTATTGCACTTATATGCACATGAAGCAATAAGGTAATCAGCGGGGCTCTAAGGTCTTGTCAATGTAGCCTTCAGCTATATGTTGTAAGTCTGGTGGCCATAGTTTTTGTTTCATGAGCCCTGTTTCAGGAAGTATGTATGATGAGCTTATGTTTTTTGCTATTTTTGACTGCTTCTCCAAAACATTCCTCAGATTGTGCTGAAACTGGGTGGATATGTACCTTGTGGAAAGGTCCAGCAAATTTGTTTACTAGGTGGTGATGCACTGCATCCCTGATTTTTAACACAACTTTCGATTCGGGTTCTTCTCGGTTAGTGCATATATTCTTATTGATGACTATGTAAGTTGGTGGGGATTGGAAGGGTAATTCACATTTTCAACTTCTGTAAAACCTTCGGTCAGAATCACTTCAAAGTTGGTGTGATTGCACCCTGTGTCTGTTTGTTCAAATGGTCATGCTTCATGGATTTTTGTATTTTTAGCTAAGCTGGGTTGATCGTCAGCTGAGCTCATAGGATGGCAGTCAGCCATTGGTTGTCTATCAGTCTTTCTGTGCATCCACAATTCATATTTTTTACCTTTTGAAACCATTTTTCAGATCAACTTTTAATTTGGTATGATGTATCTTGGGTGGGTCTCTACCTGGTTTTTCAATAGAGTTATGTCCCAGTGATTTTTTAGCTAAGCTGAGCTTGCAGGATGAGTCTGTCCATCTGTTGTCCATCCATCTGTCATCTCTCCTCAATGATATTTTTGACTGTAAAACGTTTTGCCAGATCCACTTCAAATTGGTGGGAGTCTACCTTAGGTGGATCTCTGTCATGCACATGTATTTTCAAACAGTCATGCTCCAGTGAGTTTTGGATTTTTAAAAATGTTTGATTTTTGGTTTTGTTTTCCTGGTTCATCTGTGGACAAAATCTTCAAAAATCTGCTTTGAAACTGCTTGGTCTGTTGCTTTGAATTTGCATATGTCAAGGTCAGGTGAGAACGGGCTGTTCACATAGCCTTCTTGTTTATAGTTTTGACTTCACCCAAATAGTGCATGCTGGATTCTCTTCAACGCAGTGGGAATGTACCTGAACTCAATCTTCACTATGATTGTTCACTTTTCACGACATGCTCCTGATCATATTTCCTAATTTTTGATAATTTTTTAAAATTAGCAATTATTGGTAGCTGTACATGTACATGTTAGCATTACTACTGTGGAAATAGCAGGAACTGACATATTGAACTGTGTTGGGCCTGTATTTTTCTGTTTTAAAAAGCTAGAAATTCCATTTCCCCAGCCAAAAATTTCCAAATTCTGTTTCAGTAGTTCTCTTTGTATGTAAAATACATTGAGGCAAAACAGCAAATTCTGTTTCAGAGGTGACAAAAATTCATTATTCCGTTCCGTTTCGGTTAAAAACGGAAAAATACAGGCCCTAACTGTGTCTCTGTAATAATGGTCAATACTGACCATTAAACACTAATAGGAAAGTACTTTGGGGGTTTCTTTTGGTTTTCTTTTGACCTTGAGGGACCATGCAAGGTGAAACTGGCATATTGGGCCTATATTAGGGTAGTAGTGGATCCTGTGCCCTTTTATTTAAAAAATGGTGACTCCAGGACTGGGTGAGTGAAGACTGATGTTGCAGTGATGATGTTGCTGTACTGACTTTGATATTGTTTCACAGGTCACAGGACCATTTAAGGTCGGATGAGCACAGGACTGGCACAGTCCTGTAGTTAACATGGAACTTAAAAAGTTATCCAATCTGAGAAAACAGACCATCAATGAAAAGCTGGACTTGGGGTGCACATTTTGAACAATAACAATTTTTTGGCCAGAGGTGAGGGTCAGTCATATGGCCACCAGGAATATAAGGGTCAAAATGTGAAAATCTTGTGAGTGCTGTGGCATGTGAAATTTGGTGAGATTGTGGAGGCGGGCACCGTGCCGATTGCTTATAATACTAGTGGTGCCATCTGCAGTTGGATGAAAATAGGCTTGTGGGCCTTTGTTGTAGATCTTCATAGGATTGTTGATGAGGTCAACATGTTGATTGCTCATGATATCAGTGGTACCATGTACGGTTTGATGGAAATAGGCCTATAGGCTTCACTGTTTTGGTATAATCCTACAGAAAAGCTTCTAAAACTGTGAAGCCAATTGCTGCAAAATTGCATTGGAACACCTCAGGGTACCCCCCCCCCCCCTCCCTGACCAAGCTGGGTCCTACTATGGGTTGAATGTGAAGGTCAGCTGATTGAGAACTGGTTGTTCAACAAGCCTTCTTGTTAATGACATTTTCAGTTCAGGTATTCATTGAGTAATGCACACATTCCCGTTGATTACTATGAAAGTGAATCGGGGTTACTACCCAAAACTGTTAGACTTCCTTCAAACTTGTTGGATATGTACCTTGGGTGAGTCTCTAGTAAGTTTCTTCATGTGGTCATGCTCCATGTAATTTTTTTTTATTTTTTGGGAAAAGCTTGAAAAAATGTTGCTATAAAGCTGATTGGCTAGTGGGTGTAAAATTGCACGTAAGTGTTTCTTGGTGCCCGTGAAGCAGGGTGAGACTTACTTTAAGCTGAGAGTATCTGAGTACAGATGAGGATGTACTTTCACACAGGTCTCGTGCTTGTTATTCTGACTTATTTATGGTCAATTTGACTTCATAACTGCAGTATGGTCAAAGTGCCTGAATGGATTCTGCCCACATACGGTACAAAGATATTCTGTGGGACAAATATAAGCTGATAAAATTTCCAGGCAACTGTGATGTATTGTGTGGTTTCATCAGTATTATAAGGAATAGGTGACATTGTTGAAATTTCACTTTAGTGTCGCCTATTCATGGTCCCTTTGCAGCAGATTTAAATTTGAATTTGTATTTTATTGGGCATGGTGTGCAATCATCAATTTATTGGTAAAGCGGGAAGAGGGTGGCATCTCAGTGGATGTTTCAAAGCTGTCTAGTTTTGGGTGAATGTATCAAAGACAGCTGAATACTGTCTGTTCATACAGCTGTTTTGTGATTTTTTCCAGTTAACTGATTTTTCAGCTCACTTTCAAGGTCCTCTGGCTTGATCTAGCTTTTTAACTTGTACAATTTGTTTTGATTTGATTGATTGTCAACTTTGTGAATTAAGTTTGTTCTTTGCAGTAATTTTGTGACACTCTTAAGTGTGTGAACCTGTTTGATTGTTTTGTACACAAAATTTGTGAGTTCAATTCTGTATATGTCTGAAAAAAAGAAAGGAAACAGCATTAGCTTCTGAAGCCAAAAGCTTCCACTGCTTTGTGGATGGCAGTTATAACAGCAGTATGTCAACATTTTGTTTCTTGCAATTTCAGAGAAAGGATTTTGCATGCGTGGAGACCTGTGTCCTTTTGACCATGGAAATGATCCAGTCGTAGTTGAAGACGTAAACTTGCCAAATGTGCTTGCATTCCCACAAGGTACGATGAAGCCAAATATTTCCTGTAATGTGACTCTTTCCGTGAGATGTGTGATTTGTTGATTTTATTGATAAAGCAGTTTTGCTCACGTAACTGGAAAGAGACAAATAAGTGTAAATTATGGTTGAGTCACAAGTCAACAATTGAAAGCTGGGCCTTGGTGCACCCTAGTGTTAGTATTTTGCTTTTTATTTGGCTAACCATAGAAACAGCCAGATGACAACAGAAAATTTCATTGTGATTCTAAGCATTCAAGTCTTTCAGTGTCACATTTTGGACTGAGTCAACAGCTTTCCTTGGCATGCTTTGGGCACAATGCTCCCAAAGCGTATTGGGGAATGCTATTAACCTTTACTATATTCTGTGTATCTACAGGTGTGCTGGTACTGAATGAACAGTCTTTTTTTCAAAGAACATGAATCTGGCACTCCTTATTATAATTCAGGCCAGTTTGTTTTAAAGTACTTCAACTTGAATCACAGTTGGCACTCGAAGAGTTAAGCAGATTATATTTTTGGCACCTTTGATGACCGATTCTTCACAGGACACTAGATGTTGCATATTGGGGTACACTGTGAAGATCAGTTTGCCTTCACAGTGATTGGACATGATCTGTAAACTGGCGAGACAGTTTCAAAACATTGAAGAGATTGATGTTTATTACAGGACCAGGGCCAGGTCCAGGTCCAATACCTCCTCACCATGGGCCTCCGCCAATGCATGGCCCTCCAGGACCACCCAGAGGACCCCCAGGACCACCACATGGACCTCCAAGAGTTCCTCCTGGACCCCCCAGAGGACCCCCTGGACCACAGAGAGGGCCGCCGGGACAAAGCCATGGTCCCCCTATGCCCCCAAGACACACCAGACCTCCTGCTCAGTCGGGCCCAATACCTCACAGGCCCCACTCCCCCCATCGGGGTAAGTAGTGTAAATGCCATCATGGGAGTGCTATGGTTGTAAACTGGCCTTAAGTATTCCTGTCATGTTTGTTATGTTGAATGGTTGGTGTTTGGCTTGTACATACATATTTTTCTTGGTGTTCGTGTTGGATATATATACATGTATATATATTGCCTCTGAACAAAAATATATTGTTACACACACATAAAATGTGTTATTGAATTCTAGCATCAGCACATATGTTAAGGCACATTCAACGTACATTAATAAAACCAAGCAAAGCAAAAAAAAAAAAGAGAGAAGAAAATGAACACCCTGAATACGGCATGCTTGTATTAGACTGGATGGGGATGTATGACAACCCAATGAACTATCCAAGCATTTGGGACAGCTGGGGCCTGAGGCCTGCCATATTCACTTCATGTTTGTGGGTTTTTTATTTTTATTTTATCCTGTCCTGTAGTTTGAAATGGTGGTGCCAAGAGTTGCTCTGTATAAACTGGAAGGATGCATTGTGGTGGCTGAAACTCTATGGAAATGGTGTCTATCAGTCCTCCTAGTTTGTCAGGGTATTGCTGCTTTTGCTCTCCTGGGTCCACATGGTAGCACACTGGTCTCTTAGCACTTCCTGGTCTCTGCCAAGTGTTTCATTTTGTGAAATCTAGTTCCCAAAACACTTGAGTTTCCTTCTGGTATCTTTTAGAGCTGGTTTTGCGGTGTTTTGCAGAAGTCTTTGTATTAATCAGTGTGAAACTGGTTTCATAGCGTCATGGTTATGTTACAAAGAGACCTTTTTTAATGTGTTTAAGAAATATATCATGTCTTCATAACAGAACTGTTAATGGTAGTGTTAAGTAATTTTATCTTGCAAATTGATCAGTTAAGCAAATTTGGCACTGCTGCAGCAAGGTTATAAGTAAATTCTGTACCATGGTCTGTCAGTATAATGTGGCCACATGTACTTCATCTGTAATGTACTGCTTGCATGGCTTACATTCTGCATGGCAAATTTCACTGCATTTGGTTATACCCATGAACATGGTTATTATTTCGTCTGTACAGAAAATGAAGTACATGGAAAGTAAAGTGAGGAAACATGTATTTTGACCCACTGAAGGCCTGGTACATGTATATGTTGTTGAAGGCACTGAAAAAAATGCTGACTCAGCAAAAATGATGTACAGTCAGTGACCGTGTAATCACTTGCAATTGCAGGTGGTCCCTTTGCGTCGTCACGACAACAAACACCACCTCCACCTGGCACCACCTCTCTGATTCACCACCCCCTGCCTCCGGATCTATCAGAGGGGTCCGGCCCCCCCACTGGTCCTCCACCAAACGCAGGCACAGGGTTCCAAGAGCAAGCAGGTAGTAGAAATAAGCCTAGAATGAATCCTTAAGCCAGAAAACATATCCAGTGAAAGAAAACTTTATAGGGAAAACACCACCAATTTTCCGTAGTAAATCAGATGATGGTCACATGTTCTAAAACGTGAGTAATGGAGAAGTTATATAGCACACTGCACGCTGGATGAGGAGATTGTGTTGTGCATAAACACAGAGCTCCATTCATTTAATGCTCCTTGCCCCATTTGTAATGCGGAAAACACAGGAAATGACAGATTGGGATTGGTACAATGATGTTGGTGCTTAATAGCTGTATGTGACTCAATTTATTGAATGTGTTAGGTTTCACTTTGCCCGTTGGGTTGGGTTACAAGAAAGTTTGTCGGGACCTATTTCCCACCCTCATGTTTGAAGTTGTGGATGGGTGGGTGGGGGGTAATAGAGATGTACAGTACCCTGTGTAGGGCGATGTGATATAACTGTTTACCTCATACTGTTTCATTCAACCAGCATGAATTTACTTACCTGTCAAACAGTGTGTATTCTTGCTAAATATGTTTCTTCAGTACCTGTGTTGTCAAGTTATAATCATGATCTGTTGTCAGGGTGTTGTACTGATATTCTGTACTTTGATGTGAATATTTTGATGTATTGCCATAACCATTTTCGAGCTGGATCAGTAGTAACCTGTTTACAGGAGATCTTGGTAACTTGGGTCCAGTCAATGACTTCTGAAATTCTGTCACTATTTCCATGATAACAAAACACAAAATAATTGAAAAGACCTGAAGTTTCATGAGCTAAACTTGAAAAATTGTGTCACTTGGAAGTTACGAGCAACAAGGTAAGGTCTGCATTCATAGTGATTATTTCCAATACAGCAGATATTACGTGATGTTGGTGGCACTGTATGGGCCAAAATTTGTCAAGTGATGGAGTAATAGTTGGAAAGCTTGAGGCACAAAAGATGTCAAAAAATTATATTTGTATGCTTCTGTTGCATGACAATATTGACACGATTGAGGAAAAAATGTGCATTTTTAGCTGTGCTGAATTGTCAGTCAGTTGAGCTTATGAAAGCTGTTTGCATCTGTCGTCTGTCTGTCTGTTAGACTTTTGACATTTTCAACCTCTTCTGAAAAGCTGTTTCATGAATGAATTTTCATTTTGCACATGGATGTACCCCAGGTAGTCTTCTGCCAAGATTGTGAAGAAGATGATGATGCAAACGTTTTGCTATTTTTAATGATTTTTAAACTCATTTTTTAAAAAAATCAAGCTTTCTCCTCAAGAACTACAGGGCCAGTTGCTTTAATATTGCCTGCAGAGTCACTGTGGGTCATGTTATTCACTTTTGGCCACAGGTGGTTCTGCAATTTTTTTCCTGTTTTCTTACTGGACTTTTGTGTGTTCAAGCTATTTTCCAGTTCTGCAGATTGGCTAAACAGTACTGCATTAAATTTTATCAGAATATAATATGGTCCAAGGTAATGAAAGTTTGTGAAAATGATAATATGTTAATTTTTGACAAAGCTGTCACATATATCCCACTTTGAGACCATGGGTTGGTAAGTGCTGCTACTGGGCAGGCATAAACGATATAGCACACATATTGCAAAATCTGTATTGTCAAATAGGAATAAATCCTATTCATAAAATTATGGCATGCTTTGATTTCACTCACAGATGTTCCCCAGGTGGACCTGTGTCATGTTAGTGAAGGAGATGATGATGATGCAAGATTTTTTTTTCCATTTTTTTTATCTCTGCTGACCAAAGGTCGCAGAGCTTATGCAACTGCTCATGTCTGTCTGTCTGTCTGTCGGACACTCACTTTACGATCATTGTTAGTACATAAGTGTAACATACTAGAGACGTCCATAATCATTTGAAAATGTAGGTCCCTTAGACATTGATGGCGCCAACTAAAATATCATGTAATATAGGGGTCAAGATGTGAAAATCTTGTGAAGGCTCTTGCATCTAATTTTTGGCGGATCTTCAGCAAATTTGGTGGGATTGTGGAGGAGGTGTAAAGTCTTAAGTTGGTAATGATACTAGTAGTGCCACCTATAATTTGAAGGAAATTATGAGCCAAAATGTGTTTTAAGATGTAAAAAAATTCCATATTTGGAAAAGTAATTGAAATAGGCTTGTCATTTATAGGATATATAGACCATGGCCAAAGGTAGTATGTCATATAATATGAGTGACCTTGACTGATTTTTATGAGGTCACCATGCCTGTTAAGTTGAAAAGGTGAATTTGTAATGGCAGGGTGTAGCTTGGACATTAATGGCAAAGAGATTTGAGCCTCCAGATCAGAATTGCACATTATTATATTATACATAAAACTGTACTTGGTGACCCACTTTTTTGGTCATTGTGACCAGTAATTTTGGAGTTTGGCGCTTGTCCAAGTTTTTCATCACTAACTGGAAAAGTTATTACCCGATTTGAACAAACTGACTATTTATGGAAAGCTGGATGTAGAGGGCATATAAGCATAACAATTTTTCAATCCAAGTGGAAGGTTAAGGTCAAAAAGCCAGTTTGAATGTAGGGGTTATCATGTGAATGCTCTGCATCCCGGAATTTTTTAGAGAAGGCCCATATAACATTTAGGAGTTATACAGTGTTTAAAAATCTTTGTCAACATCAATGTTGGTGTTGCCACTGAAAGTATTATGTAATATGCAGGTCCAAATGTGAAAATCTTGTGTTCATAATACAGTCCACAGTCTTCAAGTTAGGCCAATATAATTTTTAGGACTTACAGGGTATAAAAAAAATCTAGGTTCAGTATGATGATGGCCCCACCTACAATATTATGCAATATAGGGGTCAAAGTATGAAAATCTTGTGAACACTCGAGCATCTTTAATTTGTGGCAGATCTTGACTAAATTCAGTGCGATTGTGGGGGAGGCGAAAGTCTAAGTTGCTAATGATACTTGTGGTGCCACCTATAATTTGACGGAAATTATGAGCCAAAATGTGGTTTAAGATACAAAATTACATATCTTGAAAAGTTAATTGGATTACCCTTGCCAAATTTAGGATACATAGACCATGTCTAATGCTGCTATGTTATGTAATATGAGTGACCTTGACCTATTTTAGTGAGGTCACCATGCCTGTAAAACTTAAAAGAGGTGATTTTGTAATGACATGGTGTAGCGAGGACATCAATGGACAAGAGAATTGAGCCTCAGGATCAAAATTGAACTTGGTTACATTGTACATAAACAACTTGGTGACCTACTTTTTCGGTCACCATGACCCAGTTATTATGGAGTTTGCCTCTGTGTCCAAATTTATTGCTTTTCTTCAATAACTCAAAAAGTTATGACCCGATTTGAACAAACAGACCATGTATGGAAAGCTGGATGTGTGGTGCATATTTTGAACAGTGAGCAACAGCCAATCAGATGGCTGCATTTAATCTTTGACCTGTCATAGTTTCAGCACTAACCACAGCTCCATCAAGCAATTTTAATGAACTTTTTTAAAACTTTTTGTTTTGTTTTATGTGGGTGAATAACATTTTATCTATCCCCCAAAAATATATATAATTTGGTGTTTCCATGCTTTAAATTTGTACCAGTTGAAATGTAGGGGTCATCTTGTGAATGCTCTGCACCCCACAGTTTTTAAATAAGTAAGACCAATATAAATTTAAGGACTTATAAAGTGTATGGCAATCTACATGTTCGTCAATGTTGTTGGTGCCACCTGTGTTATTATGTCACAGATGGGTCAACATGTGAATATCTTGTGACCACTCCAGTATCCTTAAATTTTACGGACCTTCGTGAAATTTAGTGGGAATGCAGACGGGGTAAAAATCTCAGTTATTATGACACTAGTGGTGTCACCTATACCTTGACAGAAGTTACGTGCTAAAATGTCTTGAAAGATATGTAATTCCGCATCTCGAAAAATGATACGGGATATGCAAATTAATTTCCTGCCACAAAGCATGGGGTTCATGTCTGTCAATCATGGAGGACACACTGCATATCACTGCGATAGACTAGACACCCCTTTCTCACAAAATTAGTGTCTTGAGAGAACTTTAAGTTTACAAATACCAAAGTCATATTCATCTAGTGCTTCCTAAGTTGGTCACGAGAATAGAATTCCATTTGCGTGTACTAAGTATTCTTTATTTCCAAAATATATGTAAATAAGCTGTTTCCCCACACAGGCAGTGGCCCATGTCTGGCTAGGCAAGACTATGGTTACTAAGACAAGCGGGTAATATGCAGTTGTGGAAGGAAATTAATATACATGCCTCATATTGAATAAGGCATGCCAAATTTATGGGCTATATAGATAATGTCCAATGCTAATATGGTGTATAATATCAGTGACTTTGACCAGGGGTGCACGGTTGGCCGAGCTGCAACACGCTCGCCTTTCACCTCTGCGGCCCGGGTTCGATTCACGGCCCGGGAAGCATGTGGAAAGAGTTCCTACCACTCTGACTGTGCACGGTGGTTTTCTCCGAGTCCTTCGGTTTCCTCCACCAAACATGTAGGTAGGAAGTATACGCCACGATCTGTGCCATGGAGAGTGATTAATATAGGCCTGCTTTATATATAGAGCTTTATTTATAGAGGGTAACTCAGTTAGTATAGCAGAATACTAATCTTCCCTGAGGCCCTCTAAAAAACAAATACAGTACAATACACGGGGTACATTTTGTTATACAATAAAATATGGGCTTTAAGAGTATTTAAGATACAATGACAGTACATTTACTCATTATCACGTAATGAAATAATGTATCTTGTACAGTTCCTTTTAAATGACAACAACGTAGCAGATTTCGTTACTTCATTAGGTAGCTTATTCCAAGCTGTGGCTCCATCATAACTGAAAGTCATTTTTTGATACCCAGTTTTGGGACGAGAAAAGTAGAGTGCTTTGCAATCCATGTAAAAGATATGGGTCTATACTTTAGGCTTGTAAAGTTGAAAGAGGTGATTTTGTAATAGCAGGGTGCAGCGTGGACATCAATGGCAAAGATAATTTTTTAGTGATGGTCATCAGATTATATGTCAGCAGAGGATTAGGCCCATGGGCCTCTTGGTTACAGAGATGCCACTTTTCAGAATTTTACCTGAATTCAGGTAATTTGCCTTTTGTTGAACCCCCCAAAAAGTCACCTCAATCTTGTCAGAACAGTTCAAATTTTATGAAAAAGAACGGAAGTACATAGGTTTCAGGTAATTTTGATCACATTTCAGGTAAAATCTGTAAGGGAGTGGCATCTCTTGTGTTTAAAACCTAAGTTACTGCAATAACCAAGACAAAAGACTGCTTATACATGTATCTCTCTCTCTCCACACACAAACACACATATACAATACACATATATGTGTATATATATATATATATATATATATATATATATATATATATATATATATATATATATATATATATATATATATATATATATATACATGTATATATATATATATATGTTCTTGTCTGTGCATATCCATCGCAACCAAACATTACTTGGGTCATATGATACCAAATGCCCCCACCATTTAGCCACTACATGTATTGTAAACACTGCCAGATCAAACTTGCCTCTTGCACCTTCACTTTCTTTGGTATCCACTGGCACACTGTCATTTTTGCTACCCAATGAAAGTTTGTAAATCAAGTGTTTGACTAATAAAACACATGAGCTCGTGTATCCCTGTTGGTGGATAATGCGCCAACCTTGAGAACTAATGACCATATCAGAGAGGTGAATCACCTCTGTATAAAAGAATTCTGTTATTTTGTAACTAATGTTTCATTTTGAGGCCTAGCTCCAGTGATAAGTACTTGAAGTCCACCTTTTTTTTAAAGGACACTTTTGTTCTTTTAAACTGACTGCTGTATTTGCATCATCCAGTTCTATTATTTGTACAGACTCTTACAACCCAGAGCCTTACAACCCGGAGGCACCCCAGATGAGAAATCACAACCAGCAGTACTGGGGCGGCAGTCAAAGGGCACCACGCACAACTGGTCCTCCATTCCAGCAACATTCACAGCGAGCGCTAGTCAGTGTTCCTACAGTTCCTGAGGACCCTCCACTGAGGGATAGTCAAGATGGTAAATACATGCATTATTTTGGTTCTGACAGACTGCAGTTTCAAGAGTGTCGGGGGGGGGGGGGGGGGGGAGGTTCACCAGTGAGGCTGACAAAAAAAAGAAAAGGATTACGCATAATTTGATGTTGTCTTGCCATGGAACAAAGATTTAGTGCCATCGGGTTTAGTCCAAATTTGTTCTCAAGGCTGAAGTGTCCAGCTTGATAGACATTGACAAGCTTTGAGCCTGGAAAGGAGAAATACAGTGTAAGTAACCTTGTTGATAACCTGGATTAATGTTTCTCCTGTTATATTTTTAGCATCGTCATTTTCTCGTGGTGGGAGAGGCAGAGGCAGCAGGGGTAGAGGTTTCCATGGTAACCAAATGGGTAGCAATCGCACAGTGATAGCCAGTAAGAGGCCTTATGAAGACACTCAGGATGCAGGAGAAAAAGTTGCTCAAATCAAACCCAACCCCGACAGGCGTCTGTTTCCGTCATCCTCAGAACAACCTCCGCAGAAACGTCCTGGATTTGATTTTAGTCGACTTGGTAAGTACCTTATCCACGCTTTTTAGGCTTAGTTTCAGACATCTTTTTTTTTTTTTTTAAATTTTTTTTAAAGAAAATTACCTCTTGTTTTGAGCCCATATATTTATGTCCATCGGATTCCAGTTTTACCATCTGGGAGACCAGCAGCAGGGAAGACTATATGACTAGGTGACTATATGACTAGGTGACTATATGACTAGATGACTAGATGTACATTGTGTGAGGGGTAGTCTGATATGTTAGTTTTGACTCACTTTGGTTTTTCTTTCTCATAAGAGAGAACAACTTGACACTGCAGCTGTTTTGCTGGATAATTACTTGCAGACAAATAGATGGAAAACACTGATGCCAGTTGCATGAAAGAGGAGAGGGTTTGGTGTGGAACATTATAGGACTGACTGTGAAGAGAAAGGTCTGCTGCCTATGGACACTGTTGTTTTACAGAAGTTCAATCTGGACCAGCATTTAATCTGTGAATGTTTTAAGGGATTCTCACTCAAACCAACTGAAAGTGCTCTGATGGAATCAGTCAACGGATTAATGTGGTCCTTTAAATCTGTAAAATTATAGACACCATTTTGAATGAGCAGTGAAGATAACACTGTGAAGATGACCTGAGTGCTCAGCTCTCCTTGGCATGGGCCTGGCATGTTGGCTCAGACTGCACTGAGGGGAGCTGTTGATGTAGTCATACTGTAACCCAGTGAGTGTTAAAACCATGTTCGTTCTTTTGGAACAGGTCCAAAACGGGGAAATTATAACTCTGAGAATACCACCTTGGAAGTTAGAAAAATACCCAAAGAGATGAATAACATCACAAAGCTGAATGAACACTTCAGCAAGTTTGGTCATATCATTAATTTGCAGGTGAGTTGCTGTTTTATACATATAAAATGTAAATACCTGTTGAGGGTTCCAACATATTAAAAACTTCCTCTGCATTCCTTGTTGTTGTGTTTTAAGATGATAGTAAAGACATTATATTTTTTTCTAGATGGCAGTCTTTAAATGCTTTGCACTGGATAAGATTATTTAAAGCATCAGTACGAGGAGAATAACCACTTATTTTCTTACAAATTGTCTTTTTATGCCACATTGTAACTACTTTCAGGTAAAAAGGCCATAGAAATTGTTGCCTGCATATGTGGTGTGTTTTATATATACATACACAGTAGAATCTCCAATTAAGACCATCTCAATGGAGAGACTTTTTATATTAAGACCAATTTACAGTCCCATTTTTTTTAATCCTCGTTGAAATTCTACCCGCAATGAAGACCACTTCTCTATAAGGACATTTTCCCAGTCCCTTAGGTGGTCTTATAGGGAGATTCCACTGTGCACACACACACACACAGACACAAATATACATAAACATATAAGTTCGTTTTTATTTACTCTGTGCTAATTTATGTTGATGTTCTCCACAGACCTGTTTTGGAGGGGACTTTGAGGCAGCTCTCGTCACATTTCTGACAAACGCACAAGCTAACGCTGCATACAGAAGCAGTGAACCAGTCTTCAACAACCGCTTTATCAAAGTATTCTGGCACAAAGACAAAGTTCCAGAGGGGGAAAACTCACCTCAAAAACCGACACAGGTTGGCATCTTGTGGATTCTCTAGACTTTAACTGCTAGGTTTTGATTAAGTCAACAGGCTTCCTTGGCCTATTGCACCCAAAGTGCGTGAAGGAAAACTGTTGACCGGGGCAATTCTGATGGCTTCTGCAATTGCAGGCATGCTGGTAACTGAAAGAGAGGTTATCTACAAAGAAGGTACATCTCCAAAACAATCAGGCATTCTAACATCAAACTTTGTGGGGATATTCCTTTGGTAGATCCCAACCAAGTTTGTTTAAAGAAACATGTTCCATTGATTTTTGAGTTTTTTAATGATTTTTTGTTAAGTTTTGATGAAATCTTCAAAAAGTTTTCTCAAAACTGCTCAGCCAATTGCTTTTAGATTGCAAAGGGAGACTTTACTTCAGGGGACCCCCAGAGACCTTAATTTGTTCAACAGGTGATGCTGTGATTCCTGTGGTATTTTTTATGACTTTTTGTTTACTTTCCTTTTTCTTTACTGCTCCTAAACTGGAAGTTGGATCCTCTTCAAACTTAGTAGGAATGTACCTGGACTTGATCTCCACAAATGTGTACACTACATTGCCTCCGAAGCAGACCCAAGCTCCTTACCATGTCTACTTCAGTGGGGTCTGCCCTTGCGTAACAAGGCCACTGTTCAAGTGGCCATGCTGCATAGAAATTTTTTTTTTTTTTTTTTATGACTTTTTTAAAAATTTTTTTTTTTTTATAGTTTTTCGCAAACATATTTCGCTGAAACCAATAGGCCTGTTGTTTTCAAATTGCATAGGAACACTTCTTGGTATGAGAATTATACTTATGCAGTACATGGGTGACCTTGACTTAATTCCCAATGTCACAGGGCCATAACTCGATGTCATGTTCATTTGATAACCGTAGACCTATTTGAGCTAGGACTCCGATGCTGGTGGTCCTCTATATGGGGCAGATTTACACTATACATAAGTGGCCTTGACCCTATCACAAGCTCACAGGGTTACATTCATGAATTGTACTGTTCACTCGATAACTTTATACTAATTTGTGCTGGGACTTTGTCTAATCAGCCAGTACTTTAGTATTTGTATACATCAGG
Organism: Hermodice carunculata; assembly: GCA_964020975.1. Taxonomy (NCBI): domain Eukaryota; kingdom Metazoa; phylum Annelida; class Polychaeta; order Eunicida; family Amphinomidae; genus Hermodice; species Hermodice carunculata. The sequence goes on along the minus strand of OZ026619.1, from coordinate 88,523,941 downwards.
CTTGAAGAAAAGTGACCTTAACTTCATTGCAAAGGTCACAGAACTATCAAAATTCTTTTGTTATTTTGTGTTTGTGTTGTTTGCAATTTTAATGCAAAGAATAAGGGTCATTTAGTGTTTGTCTCTTTACAGATTACCTCTTCAAAGTTCACAGAAGGCATATTTTATATAGATACAAGATTGAGTACCAAAATACGGTTTGACATCTTTGTGTTGTATGCATTTTTTATTAGGTCGCTGGCTATAGGTCACAGACTTGATTTGATCACGTCCATCCGGCTGTCCATAGCAATTCCTTGTCAACTTGATAGCATCTACAATTTATAATTTAGCCTCTTGAAATTTTTGGACATGATCTACCAATGGAAATCTTAGTTTCTTTTCATTATTGGTGGTGCCATCAAGTGGAATACATAATACAGTGGCTGAAAAGTGAAAAATTGAAGATGCTTTTGTGTGTTTGATTTGCAATAGATCCTTATGAAATTTAGTGAGAATGTTCTGCAGGCTAAAATGTCACAACGGGACAATACCAGTGGTGCCACCTATAGGTGAATGAAAAATAGAAGTTCATGTTTGAAATTTAGTAAATACATCCTCTTGAAAAAATATGAGCTAATTTTACCAAATGTGCAACAAACGTATCACTTGATAAAGTTTAACATTACATAATATGGGTGACTTTGATGCAGGTTTTCAAGGTCACTGTGAGAATACATTTTAGTATTTTTTTTTTTTTTTTTATTTTTGTGATGGCCATCCATGGTTTGACATCAAGGATTTTTCTATTTGTCCCAAGGATAACCTTACTTTGAAATTTATTCGTACCGCAGAAATTTTACTTGTCCCAGGACAACCTCAATTTGAAACTTGAAACTTACTTGTCCCAAATTCATCCTACTTGTGACATCACATCTGACTTTGTGTACATATATTCATATACTGTCACAGGAACATTATATAGACTAAGGTGTTCATTAAATTATTTATTGTGATAATTGATTAAGAGGAACTACAAAATTTACAGGAAATATACGTTTGGTCAAAATTATGTAAAATTTTGGGTGTCCTTGATCTATTTTTCAAGGTCATTAGGCACATACTGAAGGACACCAAATTCAGTACGTTGAGAAAGAGTAAAGTTAATAATACCAAATGTACTGCGTGTATCTTGTAGAAGTTTGATATTGCATAATATGGATGATCTTAACCCACTTTCTCAAGTTCAGAGGGGAATGCATTTCAGGAAATATATTTTATGTGATGGTCATCCAATGACATGTTATCAGAGCGCTAGGCCCATGGGCCTCTTTATTGAAGAAAAAAAAAATATCAAAGAACGTTAACGCTTGACAATTCCTGTTCTTCTGCATCTCTCCAGAGCACAGGTGAGTCCAACACAACTGAAGATAAACGGATTGCTGTCAGGGACCGTGTTGGAAATATACCACCACCACATAAATTACAACTGAACAATACCTTAAAAGGGTCCACACATGAAAAGGTATGTAGGCTCATGGACCGTTTAAAGATACGATCTTTTCCTTACACAAACATTTAGTATATCAGTTCTGTTCTGAAATTCAATTTCTGTGCATAGAATTATTGAGAAGAACAATGTAACAGGGGCACATTGAGCTGACATGTTAAAAAGAAGTGAAGATCGTTTGTTGTGTCCTTGTGGTAGCTATATGATTTTACCTAAAGTTGTAACGCTGAATTGATAAGAACACTGAGCGAGTGTGTGCAAGCAGAGACCATCTCTTTGTGTGAACACCAAAGCATTACAAGGGCAGCTGTGACCTTTGTGGGTCTTACCAGTGGCTGATCAGTCGTTAATCAGGTGAGCCGTAAACATGTTAAATGCAGTGGGCTTACACTGGTGTTGGTTATGTCTTGCATGAAAACCCTAGGCTGAAGATTATATTACTTTTCACATTAAAATAGCTAACTATTAGTATGAGCCTGCTAGCTTGTATGTTTGAATTCATGGTGGGATTCCTTGTGAATGGTGTGTGAACAAATAGTTGCTGGCGGAAACAATGGCCTTCCCAGATCGATGTCTGTGTGAGAAAGAGTTTCAGAGTAAGAAGTGTCACATAATGATTATAAGATGACTAGCTTATAACAAGCATTCTTGTTTTAAAAAATTAAAAAAAAAGAATTTGATAGGTGCATAAATTGATGGAAACTGCTTACAAACTCGCATTACCCGTATCCATTGCAGTCAGTGGTGGTGTCGCCCACAGGTCAGTTGACAAAAACTGTCTTCAATCCAGCGGCTGTCAAGTCCCTTCCTCCCGCAGCTCATGTCAGCCAAATTTTGGCAGCTTCAGACAAGAAGAAACAAGAACAGAAGTTACAGGTAAGATGGCTGTATATCAACTAGGATAGGGCAAATAACCCACTTTCTCAAGGTCAGAGGGGAAGTATTAGAGGTGCGGGAGCATTGTTTACCGGGTCTAAGCCTCTTAGATTCATTTTAGGGATTAATTTAGCTGGTTCAAATTGTATGAAATGGACACACTGGTTTGCCAAAGTAAAGGTTTTCTGCTTGCTTTTTCTCAGTGGACAGAATAACAGGGCAGAACTCTACAGCTAACATGTCTTCTGGCCCAGGACAAGTCAAATTTCAATCAGGCTAAGTTAAAATGTCAAAGGACTAGCCTTGGGGACAACCAGATATTTTGGTTTTCTAAATGAGATTTGTGTGGAGTGTCAAACAAGTTTGAATGGAGAGGCTAGTAAAAGGCCAAAACTACTAACTCTGAGGACTACAGCATATAAAAAGAATTGCTAAACTCTGCAGGGCATCTGAATGGCTCAAATTTTGACCTCATCAGTCTGATTTTTGCTGTCGTCATAAGGGAATATTTGAAGACATATTTAAAATCCGATACTTCCATTGAACCAGATGCTTACAGTCTGGTGGATAGATGCTGTGTACATTTTATGTATAAAGTATACCATGGTAATAAGAGCATATTTCATCAAAAGAGAGAGAGAGAGAGAGAGAGAGAGAGAGAGAGAGAGAGAGGGAGGGAGGGAGGGAGGGAGGGAGGGAGAGAGAGAGAGAGAGAGAGAGAGAGAGAGAGAGAGAGAGAGAGAGAGAGAGAGAGAGAGAGAGAGAGAGAGAGACTGGTATGTATAATAATTTCTGAATTTTTATTTCAGGATGCAATGAAGAGAAAGATAGAGATACAGAAACAGAAGCAGCAGCTATTACAAAAGTATATTCAGCAACAAAAAGTGAGTTTTGTTGTCCTCGTCTACTTTTGGTCATCCAGCAGACCATGTAACTTCTTTAAGACCTACCTGTAACAATTTGTGCTTTTCTTTGATCCACTCCGCTCTGTAAGCCAAAGGCGTATTGTCATCCTTATGTCTATGTGTCTATGCACTTTGTGAACACAGCAACTGTTCACCAAATTGAGTTACAACCACCAAAATTGTACACCTGAAGCATCTTAACAAGGCTTTGTATGAATTTGCTCACAGGCAATTTTGTTCTCGTCTTTTAGCTTTGTTGACCAAAGGTTGCAGAGCTCATGCTGTCACTCATGTCTGTCCCTCTATGTGACCTTCCATCTGTCCATAGATTAACTTTTTGCTTGTGAGCGCGATACATTCCACCGTTTTCAAGATAGCCCCATATAACTTTCAGGACCTGTGGTGATCCTTACTGGTGGTGCCACCTACAATATTATGTAAAATGTGGGTCAAAACGCAAAAATCTTGTGATCACTCTAGCATCCTTACTGTTTTATAGATCTTCATGAAATGGAGTGGGATTGTGGGGAGGTTTAAATCTCAGCTGCATATGATACTAGTGGCACTACCTGTAATTTGATGGATATGATGTGCCAAAATATGTTTAACGATACAAAATTCCATATCTCAGAGAGTGATTGAATTAGACTTTCCAAATTCGGATCAAAATTGCACTTGAAAACATAGAGACATGGCTCAGAGTGAGTTACTCTTCTTCTCTTATGAGGGATTGTGGTTGGTGCGGAAAATTACGGGTGACCACAGGTCACAAGTGATTTTCCACACCAACAACGATCCTGAGTGAGAGAAAAATAGTAACTCACTCTCAAGCCATATAAGACTTTGTTTATTCTATGTCTAGTTGGATATTCATCGCAAAAAATGTGACCTAGGCCTACTTTCAACGCCGACCAGTTGTGCCGTGTTTGTTTACGTTCATCTGGTTATTCTGCGTCATGTGATGTATAATCAAATGTCCTTGGTGTACATTTGATTTTGTCTCCATGTTAATGCACTACATCACTGACGGAGGCAGGTGACAATTCAGTTGTTATAATTGTAAAGCCATGTGATCTACAGTGAGTTATAACTTTTGAGTTTCACTCTAGAAAATGATAATTCACCCTGAAATATAGAGTAAATTGTACATAAAACTGTATTTCGTGACCTTCTTTTTGGGTAACCATGACCCAGTTATTATGGACTTTGGCGCCTGTCCAACTTTTTTGTTTTTCTTCAATAACTCAAAAATTTGACCTGATTTAAATAAGCAGACCATGTATGGAAAGCTGGATGCGGGGTGCACATTTTGAACAGTAACAATTTTAAATCTGAATTGTAGGTCAAGGTCAAATGGCCAGTTGGAATATAGGGGTCATCTTATGATTGCTCGACACCGCACAATTTTTGAGTTTGGCCCATATAACTGTAATAAAGTGTGTGGAAATGTATGTGGATGTCAATGTTGGTGGTGCCACCTATAATATTATGTAACATATGGGTCAAAATCTGAAAATCTTGTGACCAGTGTGACACCTTTAATTTTTTATGGATCTTCATAAAATGTAGTGGGATTGTAGAAAAGGTCAAAATCTTACAATACTAGTGAGTAAAGATGTCTTGAAAGATGCAAAGTTAGATATCTTGAAAAATAATTAAATTAGACATGCCAAATGTATAGGACATATAGATCATGTCCAATGCTAACATTTTATATAATATCAGTGACCTTGACGTATTTTGTCTGGTCATTTAGCCTGTTAATTTGCAAGAGGTGATTTTGTAAAAGCAGGCTGCACCTTGGACATCAGTGGCAAAGAGAACTGAGCCTTCAGATCCAAATTACACTTGCAAACATTGTATATAAAACTCTACTTGGTGACCTACTTTTGGAGTCACCTTGACCCAATGATTGTGTGACCTTGACCTATTTTTGCGGTTATCAAGCTCTTAAGGATATTTAATTCAAAAACTTGATAAAGAAGGCCAATGATACCAAACGTACCCCAAATGTGTTGTTACTTTTGAGCTTGAAAGTGACATTGAAAATTCAAGCTGACATATTGTTTATGTCTTGGTAATAGTGGATCCTCTGACTTTTCATTTAAAATTTGATGACTCCTGAACTCTATTGAGGGAAGACCTATATTGGAAACAGTGATGATGTGTTTAAACACAGGTGACTGCATTATTCCACAGATTACTGTACCACTTTAGTCTGTGCTTCCAAGGTCAGCTGAGCACAAGTTCATGACTGTCACAGTCCTGTTGTCTGAAGATGTTCTTAACATGTGCATGTGTGTCTCATTTTGTTACTTGTAAAGTTGCTGATAGAGAAGATAGAGAAGAACAAGACAATGGGACCAGATGATAAGAGACTGGTGATGAAAACCATCAAAATGCTGGCAGACAATATAGAAAAGCTGAAGAAGGAGTTGACGTCCGGTAGTACCACCCCCACAGTGTCTCCCACAGGCCCAAAAACCAAGCAGCAGGTAAGGTGACTGGTCAACCATGACCTGTAAAGTTCAGTGTTTTATATTTAAAAAAAAAAAAAACACCATGAGCTAAATGTTTCCATTGTAACTAATTCCTGACCACACTTAGGAAAGTTACTCAACCAAACCCAAGAAATGCACTGTTCTGCTCTCCCAGTGTGGGCAGTTTGAGTGAGTGATGTCTGTGTGAGAGATTGAAGCAATAAAAGTTGAATGCTTTCTCCAGGGCTCGACAATTTTTTAAAAAATCACTTGTCCGCAGGGCAAGTAGATTTCAAAATCCACTTGTCCTGATAAAACTTCTATAAACATTGTTTTTTTCCAAACAATGCTAAGGCCTTCACAAACCATTTACCCTTATTTATGGCCTTAAATGTATTTGCCGCTTGCAAAATCGAAAAAAAATGTCAAATTTTACAATTCTAGCTGCAACTGTTTGACAGTGAAACTGGCAAAATATCAAAAATACAAATTGAAAGTAAGCTATTTGCATGGGGTGACTAACGATGAAAAATACATTGTAATTTCTGGGACTGTAGGAGTCCGTATCCCGGGTAAACTTAAATAAGGATTAAATAGTTGCACATTTGCATTGGCTTCAGGAGCCTTTCTCTCTGCCTCTCATGCCGTGATGCACTGATGGGATGCATATCATTTGCGTACCTACCATGAATGCTATCAGTACATCATGGTAAATTTGCGTATACAGTATTGGCAGGTTCCTCGCAATAAACGGTGTTTTTAAATTAAATTCAAACGAAAATTTTAATATTTCAAATCAGAAATCGAGCGTGCACACCGTCAACATCTTTCCTGCAACTGTACACAAACATCTGCTTTGGCCATGTGGTCTGACGCAGAACGTATCACCCGATTGGTCAATTGAGTCACATGCAAAAATCAGCCAATCACAGCTCGTGTTGCGGTGTTTTCATCATGGCTTCCGCCCAGTGAACATGTGTGAATTGACGGAGGGAACACACAAACGGCAGCTTTGTTTATATTGCAGCAAACAAAAATAAAGATTCCTGTGTTTATTGCAACAATTATTTGGAGTCACAGGCAAATACGCAAAGGTATGGGATAGCGGGAATTGCTGCATGTGTCCCAAATCAGTCCGTGAGACTGCGTCAGTTCACCGCAGATCCACTCCAGTGTCCACGCTGTCACTTGCGTGTGACTGGCAGTTGTGTGCTGTATTTGCCCGGGAAGTCATCTCATGGCACCTATTTTTTCCAACACCGTTTGAACTCACTGATTGATGTTAATTTACAGATGAATTTGCAATGCAAAATATTATTATTTTTTGACGGATTTTAGTAAAAAATTCCAACTAGCCCGCAGGGATAGCACTTTTTTATTTCCACTGGCTCGAGCCCAATTCTGACAAGCCCCGGGCTTTCGGACATGCGAATTGTCGAGCCCTGGCTTTCTCTATCAAACACGTCAGATTTGATTGGGAAGATCCATACAACTAGGAATTGGGTATTGCCAGCTTTGAGCTTCTCATGTAAATGTGCTATTTTGTGTTGATGTTTTTGTCACTGTACATTGTTGGTTGTTGCAGAGACACTCCATGACTTGTAAAACAACAAAAAGGTAGCATAACACCAGCTTGATTCCTGTCCATTGTGTGGAACCATCTGGCAAAACATTATGTGGAAATAAATGAAAAAAAAAAAACAACTCACATATTTAATTTGTTTGCATTTAAATTCATGTATCTTATCTTGTACAAATGGAGTGTTGATTCATTAGAGGTAATCCAGGTCTGTCAACAGAAAATTCATCTCCTGCAACAAGACTTTGCATGTAGAATCCAGTATGGGTAGCCCATTGAGGATAACATTGGGATCACTTGTTGGATTTTCATGTTTTTTCTAGGCTTTGCCTAGCAAAAACATGAAAATCCAACAACATGTGATCCCAATATTATCCCAAATGGGCCACCCATACTGGGTTTTCTTTTTCTGTGTCTAAATAGAGCAAATATGCACCAAATCAAAGTTCTAGGAGAGAAATTAGTGAAAATGATACCATTTTGAAAGTGGGAGGAGTCAGTATTTTATTAAATGGTCCATGGCCTCTCATTGGTTTGTCTGACACTTTAAGCCAATGAGTGACAAATCAAACAAAAGATTACAGTGAGAACCTTTTCCTTTATACCCATGTAGGATAACCCATTCAGGATAAGCTTCAGACATGGGAGAAAGTAGAATATGACATTTTTATTATTGTTTAGGATGGTTGTTGGCCTAAAAAACAGGCAAAGTGTATTGTTGCAGATGTGTACATTAATTGACTGCTTATGCAGGTGGGGACACATGCTGGACTGACAACCAGCTGTATTTGTAAGAGCTGCTGATGACCTTAAGACATTTTTGACTCCTCACTAGGGAGTTGTTGGACACAGTTGTTCATGGTTTGTGCCTTTACCACTGTGTTTCAGACCCAGAAAGAGATCTTGGATGCAGAGTTAGACATCATGATGAAAACAAACGAAGGAGTAGACACATCACAGTTAAAACGGAGGGTGGCATTACTCAAACAGGAGGTGAGTTTCGACATCTGATCCTTGAGAACTTAAGTAGTTGTATTGGAAAGGTCAAATTAATACATTGACTTGCATCTTGACAATGTTGGATCCTTTCAATTCTTATCTATAAGATGATGACTTTAGAATTGTGTGATTGGAGGCTGATGTTGCAAACAGTGATGATAATCTTAAAGAAAAGTTACCTTGATACTCTTTCAAAGGTTACAGGACCACTAGTCTGTGCATGCAAGGTCAGCTGAGCACAGTACTGTCACAGTCCTCTAGTTTCAACAAAACAAAAAAAAAACGAAACAAAAAAAAAAAACCCCTGGAGGCTGAGTGTATTCCATTCTCTGAACACTATTTTAATAATTTGTCTCTGACCAAAAAATCTAACATGAAGGAGATAAAGTCTTTTGTCAAAATTCAGAATTCAAGTAAATTGTCTGGAAGTTCTTTTTTTCTTTTACAGCTGCTGTGAGTATATGTATTTTCAAGTGTACAATTTTTTTTTTTTTGTTAATTCATTTCACTCAAGCATTGAATTTGTCATTTTGGATAAAAGTTTCTATTGAATTAAACATATATATCCTACAAAGTAAAATGATCCGCAATACATGTACTTCCAAATCTTCAACAGCACAAATCCATTAGGTAAGTTCTGTGCATTGTCAGTCCATTCCTGTATGTTTAAATACTTTCACACATGCTCTAATAGATGGTTTTGCCGCTTTAGTGAAGTCGCGTCAAATCACCGTACACCAGCAGTGACTGTGTAGGTGGCGCTTGGTGGGTATGTGTCACACTGTCTTGCAGGAGCACACGTTTATGGTTCTGTTCTATGTAAGTTGCAGGCCGAGGCACTAGGTCTGACATCAAGCACATCTCGAGGCAGAGGTAGAGGACGGGGTCGTGGGACAACATGGAGCCGAGGCGGGAGAAGGAGAAAGTTGAGCGCATCGCAACTGACTGTGGACCGTCGGCCCAAACAACTTCTGGTCACTGGCTTTGATGCAGAAGCAAAGGATGAACTGTCTGCCCATTTCTCTGTAAGCCTGGACACTTCAAAGTTTCATTTATAGAGGGAAAAAAATACACTAAATTCGTTGGAATATATTAAATTACATTTAAAAGTTTTGATGCACGCACTTCTATTTGTTCTTAGTTGAGAATGAATGTTTGCATTGTCTTTTAATAGATACATTACATACACCTTGTGAAGAGATGCCAAATGAAATATATAGGAAGAAGGGAGATGTCCCTGTGTACATGATGGTAGGGAGGGATGCAGTGCGTGCTGTTTGAGGTTGGGGTGGCATGAGTAAAAAATGTAAAACTATACAATTTCCTCACATTTTAGACCCATGAATGCAAGATTAAAAATTGGGCCATGGTTCTGAAAATACACATGTACCATGCATTATTTATTTGGTGGGAGATTTTCATTCAAAATTTGGAACTCAGGAGTAATTGCCAAATTGCCTGAAAAATGAGATTTTCTGCCAAGAACACCCAAATTGGCAGCAACAGTGATTGCACACACTCCCAGCAAATGGCCTTTGATGGCTGATGAAAGAAGGACGTGTATAGATTGGGAAAAATGTGGTCACACAAATTAACTGACCCTATATGACAGTAGGTCTCTATAGAAGATGCTATATGTACTATGTTGAGGCGCAGGTTCCACCCACATCATTTTTACAGACCTACTTTAAACTTATTTATTTATTTCCAAAAGAGAACTGTACAATTGTTTACCCTTTCCTGGCAAATATTGGTAACGGCTTTAAAAACTGCATGGCCTTCTTTTAGGTGAAGTATCTTATCAGTGTCTTTCTTCTAGGTCATGTAAAAGGTCACATAATGACTGCTTTATTGATGACACATCCATGAGGGCAGTTGCAACCTCTTTATAGGGCTGCTCTTGCTGTTGTCTGTGAGGAAAATATATGCATTGGACATTCACAGTGACTCGCAGCAGTGGTCCGGCTCCACAAAGAATAGCTAAACATCCTGAGATGAAAGTTCCATCACTTACATAATATGTACATGTATGGAAAGACACATATTTGCAGGGTTTTCCCTTAACCCTTTCCTCCTTGAATTGAGACTGAGTCAACGGCTTTCCTCGGCATGGGTTGGGCCCTGAGTGCCCAACCCATGCCAAGGAAAGCTGTTGACCTGGGGCATGAGATCTTGATAAGTCTCATGTACATTTCTGAGTCAAATTGGTTTTCATAACTGTTGAAATTAGTTGAAAACACTGAAGCAAAGGACATTTGACCACCAGCGGGTTTTGGCCGGTTTAAGGGGGAAAGGGTTAAGCCCTGTAGCCCTAGAAGATGAGGGCCTCACAACAGAAAATAGAGCTTTGAAGTAGATATTTTGCTAATAAAGAATAGGTTTTAATATGAATTTTTACATCAACTGACTTATGAGTCAGATGAGGTTATGGGATGGTCCATTGTCCATCTATCTGTACAGTAAAATACCAGTAAGATGAAGGAAGAAAAAGAGATATTCATCTCTGTCTGTCCATCCATTTTTGACGCTTATAACTTGCTCCTGAAAACTGTTTGTAGGATCCTCCTCAAATTGGTGAAAATCTACAGTTACTGGTATGTCCAAGCAAAATGACACAAATGCATATATAGCAAAACTGATTTATGGAAGAACACACTTTAAGAAACTTCACCAAGTTTGTTCAGATAGTCATGATCCATTGAGATTTGGAATTTCTGTGAATTTCTTGTTTTTTTTTTTTTTTGCAAAATCTTCTTTTGTCTAAGATTTTTTTTATCTAAAGCCACATGGCCAGTTGCTTTGAAATTGATTTGACGTTTCTAGGTGTGAGGACAAGACGTGCACAGTACATGGATAACCTTTATATCATTCCCAAAGTCACAGGGCGACGTGATGAATGTTTACTGTTCACTTGATAACTTGAATAGTATTTCACCTAGGACTGACTATCCAGGAAGTACTGTGACATTTGTGTATGACCATTGAAGGTCTTTAAGGAAAGTGACTTTGACCTACTTCCACAGATCGCAGGACCACCTGATTTGTGCATGTAAGGTCAGCATAGCACAGGACTCTCACAGTCCTTTTGTGTTTATTTTGGGAAAGAAAAAAAAAACTTAGAGAAAAAAAAGGTTGTATAAATCCATTTAACTGTTGGCATAGAAATTGCAGATGAACACTTCTGGGTACCCATAGAACCGGATGGGACTCATTTTGGTTTTTAGAGTACATGAGGCTTTTGTTGCTATTTTGGGCAATCCCCCTACTACATCAATTTTTTTTGGGTAAAACCCTGTACAATTTGGTCATACCATTCAAAGAATGAGCATTCTGTATCTTTGAATATTGTTATCTAATTTGGACATTTGTGTGTTTTTGACAGAATTTAGCAGAAGTGGAAAAAGTGGAGATAGATGACCACATACCAAATGCCATTGTTACTTTTAAAACACGGAGTGACGCTGAACAGGTATAGTATAATTTTGACTAGCGACAGCTTTTATAGAAGTGAGTTAATCTCATTTGGTACCAGTGCCACATTTTCCACATGCATTTTTATAAGGTTTGAGATAAAAATTGCACATTCAGATTTTTGGTGGAAGAGCTTTCATTCAAGTATCAATATGCCCGGTCAGCATTGACTGGCAAGTCATGCTGCAGCTGTCATCAGCTGTAGCATGACTTACCAGGCACTGCCTAAACCACTGACCAGCGCCTTCACCATCATAGTCAGGAGTCAGTGTAGACTGGGTGGGGGGAGTTCTAATTATGATGGTACCTTGTAACCAAGAACTGACCAATAGGAATATAGCATGAGAGATCTTAGTGATGCCATGACAACCGCTGGAAAGTATTATAACTTCACAACTCTCAAGTGCTGATCCCCAGCGGACAATAGTGTCTCCATAAAATTGTGATATAAAGGCCTATTTGGCAGTTCATCATGATTGAAAAATGATAAGAACCTTCAAATCACCTGATCAGGTTGCTGTTACACCATCTTTGGTTAGGGTGTTGTGATGGCAGCCAGTTTCGGGTACCGTCATGCACCCCCTTGCTGGTGATATTAACCCTGAAATACAAATTTTATTACACCACCTAAATTGACATGAGATACTTGACACAAATATGCATGGAGGTCAAAGATCGCATCAAACCATTGGTATCATGTGTGAGAGGTGAGCAGTGCTGTTTTCTTGACCTCGTGAGCAACTACATACCCAAATATAAAACATCAGAAGAATATAGTATGCCTGATTAGTTTCACGCAATATATTGTACAGACTGAACCAATTTTAAAGGATTTAAAACTGGTCACCTTACTCAACACCAATAAGACGTAAAAGAAAGTAGCACCTCTCTTTTCAACAAATTTTTATTCAAAATTCAGAAATTCATGAACGTTACACCAGGCAAAGTAAAAATTTACATTTGTGTAAATCTCGCACCGTCGTTGGGCTTTTTTCTATTTAAAACGGAGGTCTCCTGACATGGAATGACATCCCCACTGATTTTCGAAGCCCAAAGTCCTTAACATTACTCAAAATTTCTTACAAAAAGTTGTTACATGTATTGCGTATTTATTGATTATGAACATATCTTATTATGCAAAATGTTAATTATGTTTTGCTAATCTTGCTTAATATGCTGTAATGTCTTTCTGTACAGTCTTGTCAGTGCAGTGAAGACTAATAAGACTTTTTGCCACAATTAATTTATTTTTCATTTAATTTATTTTATTTTTCATTAACTTTATAACATTGTACAGTCATTCTTTTTTTATGTCTCCCGTTGGAAGTTGGGGGACATATTGGTTTAGTGCCCGTTTCTTCCGCTTCTTCTTTTTCTTGTTGTTGTTGTTGTTGTTGTTGTTGTTGTTGTTCAGGTTCTTCAACACTTGGTTTCCGTGCGATAAGTCTTGAAGGACTTGACGGAATTTGATGAAACTTGGTAGGATTATGTATCTAGGCAAGACCTAGGTTGGGATTGTATTTGGGTGACCTTGAGCAAATTCTCAAGGTCACAGGGTCACTTATGTGAAATTGGTTTCCGTTCGATAAGTCATGAAGAACAGGATGGAATTTGATGAAACTTGGTAGGATTATGTATCTAGGCAAGACTTAGGTTGGGATTGTATTTGGATGACCTTGAGCGAATTTCTCAAGGTCACAGGGTCACTTATGTGAAATTGGTTTCCGTTCGATAAGTCTTGAAGAACTTGATGGAATTTGATGAAACTTGGTAGGATTATGTATCTAGGCAAGACCTAGGTTGGGATTGTATTTGGATGACCTTGAGCAAATTTTCAAGTTCACAGGATCACTTATGTGAAATTGGTTTCCGTGCGATAAGTCATGAAGAACTTGATGGAATTTGATGAAAGTTGGTTGGATTATGTATCAAGGTAAGACCAAGGTTGTGATTGTATTTGGGTGACCTTGACCTCATTTTCAAGGTCACAGGGTCATTTATATGAAATTGGTTTCTCTGCAATAAGTCTTGAAGAACTTGATGAAAATTGGTAGAGTAATGTATCTAGGTGAGAGCTAAAATAGTATTGTAATTTTCAAGCAAACTTGGTCATTTGTAATTTGTTATTACCTGTAGCTTATTCAGAGACGTAAGTGTTCCACCGGGAGACATTTGATTTTCTGTTGGAAAATCAGTCTGTTCTAGTTTTATTTATTTTTAACTAAATTTTGTATGTACACGAAACTTGTATTGGCAAATAAGCAGAAAGTGAATTAAATAGTCTTCAAAATCAATGCTTTCTTGTGCTGTAGGGTAATATTCCTTTGATTGGTATAGTAAGTCGATTAAATGTGGAATGCTGATGTTCTTCTTTTTAGCTGTGCTGACCCAAGGTTGCAGAGCTTACGGTATCATTCATGTCTCTCTGTCTGTTGATCATTCCCTCCATCCATTAACCTTTTGCGTGTGAGCACGATACAGTCCACAGTTTTGAAGTTAGCCCCATGTAGCGAGCTGATGCGATCACTCATGTCTGTCCATCATTCCATCCATCTGTAAACTTTTTGCTTATGAGCATGATAGAGTCCACGGTTTTTAACATATCCCTATATAGCTTTCAGGACTGATCAAGTGTATGAAAATCTAGGTCGAGTTGGATATTGGTGGCACCACCTGCAGTATATGTAATATATTGGTCCAAATGTGAAAATCTTGTGATCACTCTAGCATCCCTAATGTGTTACAGATCTTCATGAAATGTAGTGAGATTTTGGAGGAGGTCAGAGTCCTACTTGCTTATGATACTAGTACATGTAGTTCCACCTGTAATTTGATGGAAATCATGAACCAAAATGTGTTTAAAGGTATGAAATCAGGTATCTCAAAAAGTAATTGGATCAGACTTGCCAAATTTATAGGATATATAGTCCATGTTCAGTGGTAGTATGTTATGTAATATGAGTGACCCTGACGTATTTTTGTGAGGTCACCAGGCCTGTAAAGTTGAAAGAGGTGCTTTTGTAATAGCAGGGTTTAGCTTGGACATCAATGGCAAAGATAATTTAGCCTCCAGAATAAAATTGCACTTGATTACATTGTACATAAAACTGTACTTAGTGACCTACTTTTGGGGTCACCATATAGGTTTTGGCGCTCGTCCAAGTTTATTGTTTTTCTTCAATAACTCAAAGTTATTAACCGATTTGAACAAACAGACCATGTATGGAAAGCTGGATGTGGGGCACACATTGTGACCAGTTTTTGTATCCAAGTTGAAGGTCAAGGTCAAATGGCCAGTTTGAATGCAGGGGTCATCTTGCGAATCCTCTGCGACCCCCCCATCCCTCCAGTTTTTGAGTTAGGCCCATATAACTTTTAGTGCTTATCAAGTGTATGGACATTTATGTGAGCATTAATGTTGGTGGTGCCACCTATAGTATAATGTTATGTATGTGTCAAAATGGTAAAACCTTGTGACCATTCCAGTATCCTTAATTTTGTATGGATCTTAATGAGATACAAAATTCCATGTCTTGAAAAATGATAGAATTAGACATGCAAAATTTATAGGATGTACAGATCATGTCCAATGCTAATATTTAATATAATTTCAGTGACCTTGACCTATTTCTGTGAGGTCACCAGACATGTTGAGTTAGAAGAGGTGATTTTGTAATGGTATGGTGTAGTTTGGACATCAAAGGCAAAGAGACTTGAGCCTCCTGATTAAAATTGCTCTTGAGTTCATTGAATATATACTTGGGGACCTACTTTTTGGATAACCACGACCCAACGACTATGTGACCTTGACTTATTTTTCTAGGTCATCAAAAACTTAAGAAAAGGGCATTTAATTCAATATCTTGATAGAGAATAAGGTGAATCATACCAAATGTGTAGCATGTGGAATTTTAATAACCTTGATTAATTTTTCAAGGTCTTGAAAGGAATACATTTCAGGAAATGATTTTTGGTGATGGTGGTCAGCAGAGCATTAAGCCCATGAGTCTGTTTTTGTTCATCTGGTTGGTGAGATTATCCTATAAAGGTATAGTGTTGTTTTGCCAAATAAAATTGTTTTGTCAGATGATAGAAACATTGTGCAAATTTTAGATTTCTAGCACAGCTGACTAGTCAGTCAGATGAGCTTACAGGATGGTCCATTGTCTGTCTGACTGTCTGCCTATCATCCATCTGTCACAGTTTATGTTTTTGACGTCTCCAAAACCATCGACCAGATCCACTTCAAATATGGTAGGAATGTACCATAGGTGGGTCTCTACCAAGTTTGTGCAAATGATTACACTCCAGTGATCATAAGTTCAGCTGAGATAGGGTGGCTCTGTGTATGTTGTTCGGTGTCCATTCACAATATTACATTTTTGACTTCTTCAAAGCCTTCAGGTAGATTCTTCTTCGAAAGCGAATATCAGATTGATCTGAAATGTGTTGGAAATGTAGCTGATGGAAGGTAAAACAAAGTTGTTCACCAGGTGGTGATACTTCAAATCCCTGATTTTCTTCAGGTACTTGTCCATTAAGCAAAAATACTGAGCTAAGGCTGGGAGCAATGGACTTTATCTCTCTTTTTTAGCATGAAAAGAAGATGGTCTGACCTTGTCTGTGAATGCATAAGTTCCTATTGATTACTGTGCAAGTCAATGGTAATTTACTTTTCTGACTTCTCCAAAAATGTTGGGCAGATTCATTTCAAACTTGGTTGGGATGTACCTTTGATGGGGCCTTACCAATTTTGTCAAATGGTAATGCTCCGATGATTTTTAGCTTTTCTACAAGTAAGTTTGTTTGTTTGTTTATTTTGAAAAACTCCCTTGTCCAAAGTCTCCAGGCCAATTGCTTTGAAATTGTACAGGGACACTTCTGGGTACCCTTAGTCCTGAATTTGTTCACCAGGTACAGCTCCGGGCCAATTGTTTCGAAATTGCATACAGACACTTTTGGGTACCCCTGGTCCTGAATTTGTTCACCAGGTGCAGCTGTCTCTTTGTGAATATTTTATAACTGGAAAACTAGTTGATCAAGGACTCAGATGCTGGTGGTTCTCTCTCATGTGTCTGTGGAACAGAGTTACACCACACAATTGACCTTGACTTCATTCCCAAGGCTACAAGATCACTTTCATGAATTTTGCTGCACACTTCTTGGCTTGAAACTTACTAAGCATTTGAGCTAGGACATTGACTATTGAGGAAATCTTTTTTTTTTTTTTTTTTTTGCAATATTTGTGTATAATGGTCTTCAAGATAGGTGACCATGACCTAATTCCAGAGGTCACAGAACCACTTTATTTTTGGATGTGAGGTCACTTGAACACAGTACAGTCACAGTCCATTTTGTTATGAAACCGTTTTCAAAAGTTGGGACATGGCTATGTCCAGTGAAATAACTTGCTGTGAAACCAGTTTCCTTGCTGACCAGCCATCAGCTCTTTATGCAGGCTAAAAGTCCCTAATGTTTTATGTATTGTAGGTTGTCTCTTACGGTCAGGTATTTAAAGGCAAAAAAATGGTGCTAGGCTGGTACAGTCCACAGGCTGCTGCAGCATCACAAGCGGTTAAGAGTCCTGTCAGTCCAGATGCACCAGTTCCAGTATCTGCGGTCCCACCTGCCTCAAATAAAGTCCTGGTAGATCAGCTGGAGACAATAACGGTGACAGTGGACACGGGTATGGTGGAGGAGGAACCGTCATTAGATGTAGAAGACCAGGACCAAGAGGTAAAGAGCTCTTCAGGTTTTATTGTATTGTATTGGAGCATCACTGTTTGTGGTCTGTTTCTGACATGCCATCTGACCAACTGAAATGACATAATGAATTAGCAATGAAAGCAAATACGTATGGACTAGCAGTTATGGAACTGGGTAAATGAAAATAATGTTGTACAGGGAAACATCTTCAAAAACCACCCCTAGGGATGACCAAATTGTGGTGTCCAGGAAGACGGTCTTTCATTGGAGGTATGAGTACGGTGAAGATAACTAAGCAAAGTATCCAGAAAAATGTGAAAATGTCTTTTAAATTAGGCGGTGTCTCATTGGCATGTTTTCTCAAGACAGGCTGCATTGTATTTAGCATATATGGAGCTAGATTTATACATAGTATGGAATTTTTTTTTTTTTTTTTAATTCTGCTTACTTTTTAGTCAGAGCTTATATTGTCCGTTTGTGTCCATTATCCATATGATCTGTTCCTTAGACTGAAAGGTTACTGATCAAAAACCGTCGCATGGAATGCTTTGATTTTCAGCCCAGAGATGTTAGGTGGGCCACTGCCAAGTTTGTGAAGGAGATAATGATGCATTAATTTTCCTATTTTGTTAATAAATTTTCGAAGACTTAAAAAAAGTAACATTTTTTTCCTTGAACTACTGGACCAGTTGCTTTGATATCGCATACAGGGCCACCTGGGGTCATGTAGTTCATTGTTGGGCCACCAGATGGTGCTGTGCTTTTCTGTTTTTGTTATGAATTGTCAAGGCTATTTTTGACTTCTACAGAACAAGTGAACAGAATTGTTTGAAGTTGTATCAGAATACATTGTGCAACCTGACATGATGATAAAAATGTTGGAAAATGATGACAATGCCATAATTTTTTATGAAGTTATGGTATCAAACTTAAGGACCATGTGTCAGTAAATGCATAAGGAATGAAATACATCTCTTTCAATTTTGTCAAATCTGTCTGTATGGAATGTTTGCCTTTCCATATAGCCCTTCGGGAGGCCAAACTCATCAAATTTGTGAAGAAATAATGATGCAATAATCATACATCCTCTAACAGGGCGTGCATATATAGTGTTTAGTGGAATTTAATGTTTTTTTGTTTTTGTTTTTTTTTTTTGCTGACCCAGTAAATCGATATATTGGCTTATATGTTGGTAATGGGGGATCCTAGGTCCATGGTGACTAAAGAACTGTAGGAAAGTACCTGTGGGGTTCTTTTGATGTTTTTAAATTTGACCTTGAGTGACCTTGAAAGGTTAAACTAACATTGGCTTATAACCTGGTAGTATCAAACTGATGGTTAAATATTGGGAAGCACCAATACAGCAGGTTTAGAGTGGTAAAGTCTGACTGGCAGAAACAGCAGATTCCAGTCAGCAGAGCAAAGGCTCATCATGATCCTGTTGTCTTGTGCCTCGTTTGATAGGCCATTCCTAGGATAGATCCAAAAGTGGAGAACAGGTAGTCTGTGTGGAGGTCAAATAAAATAGCATGGAAAAAATAGCACAAGAGACCTTATAAATGCAGTCATTTGTTTGCATGGTTTCTGAAGAGAGGGATTTGTTTCATTCAGTAGCAGCCTTAGGGGTCATGTGGAAAAAAAAAAAAAAAACCTTTCCAAAACTAAAAAAAAATGTCAAGGCGGGGGTGTAGGACGTAATGGTTAAATAAGATTTTGGAATTTTACCATTCTTTTAGGAATTAGAAAAAAGTTTTCATTCATATACAAACATAACATATGGTTTTCAAGAAGTGACCTTGACCTCATTCCAAAGGTCACAGGACCACTTTGTTTTGAGGATGCAAGGTCAGTTGAGTGCTGGACTGTGACAGTCCTCATGTATGTATCTACCATGCTGTCCCAAATATGCTGATTTAGTGCACTGGTGATTCAAGTGTAAGAAAACTTACATTAAAACTCAAGAAATGAAAGTTCGAATTTTTCTTATAAAATAAACACAGAAGACTTGTAGAACAATAGATTTAATATTGAGAAAACAGAAAAAAGTTTGTACTTGTCCTGGGATTGAGAAATGTACAAGATTTTTTTTCTCCAAACATGAAAACAGTCAGTCCATGTAAATCCCACAGGAGGCTGACAAGAAATTTTAGTATTTTACATTATGAGCTAATAGTGTAAATATATCAGACTTCACTCTGTTGACTGTGGTTACCAGGTCAAAGTACCTGGGCAAACTACCTTAACATAGAAAAGTGTCTGAACAAAAACTTATTTCAACCAAGTTATTATTGATTTGTCTTTCAGTTGAATGATCTGGATGAGGACTTACTGTTAGGAGTGGATGATGAGGATGAGGATGAGGAAGAAGGCAGATCGTGGAGGAGATGATAAAAGCAATGCAGACATATCGTGCCAATCAAAGGACTCATTTCTGGACCATAAACATGGTTTAATGGCGGCCATTCTTGTTCACTTCCATACAGCTACTGGGTCAATTTGTACAGGACTGGAGTATCATGTATGATAAAAATCTGGAATTGTGGTATATAATATTATAAAGACTTTACAGGTCTTGTTAAAATGAACTGGAGCATAATTTGAGCTTACCTGTAGATTTCATTCACATGCATACAAAAAAAAAGGCAATCTCAATGTATGCTTGACAAATCTACCTAGATTTTTTAATTTTTTTTTTTTCAAATCAGTGGTGATTGGTGGTGAGCAGATCTTGGGGTATGCCTGTTGACTACTGCCAAACATGTTTTTTGTTTTCATTCACCATTGTTACACCGGATCCATTCTTCACTGTATCTGCAGCAGAAACACATATTTCAAGGATTAAATGAACCTTTAAAAGGGGGAAAAGAGTGATTTGTGTCTTGTCTCTGTCTTTGTGGATTGCCACAAGACCTGTGCTTATGTGAGCTGGTTGATGAATGAGTTGTATGTTTCCATATTCAGGGAATGCTGGATGTGACCGAGGTTTTAAAGATGTAGGTGCATATACCAAGACAAGCTAACATTGACTGTAAAAAATCTGGGTAAAGGCTTCGATGCAAAGATGCCATTTTTAGCACAATGTGATCAAACTTGGAACCAGAACTGATGATTAAGGACAGTTGTGGTGTTAAAATCTGTAACTCAATTGAGATTTGAAAAGGAAATTGCTGGCACATTCTGCTGTTACATTTAAATGCAGGAAAAATGCACAAATGTTGCAATATTTAGCTCAGCTGACTCACCAGTCAGCCAAGCTTATAGGATTGTCAGTTGTCCATCCAGCCACAATTTACATTTTCAACTTTCTCTCCAAAACTGTAAGCCAGACCCACTTTAAACATGATAACAAAAGTACCTTGGGTGGGTCTCTACCAAATGTGTTCAATTGGTCCTGCTCCATTATTTTCTTGATTTTTCAAGTGGTTTTTTTTTTTTTTTTTCATTTATAGCTTAGCTGACCTGTCAGTCAGCTGAGCTCATAGGATGGTCAGTGGATCATTGTCTGTCACTCACAGTTCACATTTTTGACTTGTCAGAAATTGTTGGCTGGATTCAGCCATTTTTTACTTCCTCAAGACCAGCAACCATATTCAGTTTGGTGGGGACCTTGGGTGGGTCTTAATCAATTTTGTTCACATGGTCATGCTGCAGTGACTTTTTTGACATTTTTATGAATTTTTGTGTCATGTTCTGGCAAAATCTTAAAAAATCTTCTGCAAGATCACCAAGCTAATTGCTTTGAAGTTGTAAAGGGGCATTTCTAGTTCTAGGGACCCCTAGATCTTAATTTTACAACAGGTGGCACTGCAATTATTTTCCAGTTTTGGAAGGGTCAAGGTAAGTTGTTCACTTGGTGGATATTCCGCATCTCTGATTATTTTCCAGTTTTAAAGAATTATTGTGTTTTCACTTTTCTTGACTTCTTCTCCGGAACTGTAAGTCGGATCCTCTTCAGACTTACCAGGAAAGCAAATGGACTTGATATCCACCAAATTTGTTCACTACATGGTAGTGCTATCATTTTCTGATTTATAGCTCTCCTCACTGTAGGTTGCAGAGTTTATAAGATCATTCATGTCTACCCGTCTGTCTGTAAAAGATTTGCTTTCCCACATGATAGCATCTACAATTTTTAAGTTAGACCCTTAAAATTTTTTGGACATATTGTATGGATAAAAATCTAGGTTCCTTTTGTTATAAGTGGCACCACATGGTGGATTACATAATACAGGGGCCAAAAAAAAAAAAAAAAAAATGAAATGCACTGGTGTGTTTAATTTTCAATGGATCCATATGAAATTTGGTGGATATATTCTGGAGATCATAATGTATAATCCGAACAATACTAGTGGCACTAGCTGTAGTGAATGGGAAATATGAGTTATTATTCGGTAAAATTAATGAAATTCATTATCTTGAGAAATTATAAGATTAGTTTCTCCAAATATACAACAAACGTGTATCGTGTTGAAGTTAAGTAATACATATTATCCTGTAGTAGATAACATTTACATTCTCTGACTGGTTTAAAAACAAGCAAGAATTGTTTGTATCCCGTCTTTCGTAGCCTGCTGAGTCACAGGACAGGTATATTTTTCTGTATAACTGTTCTACATTTAGGCTCATAAATATTAATGAGCACCATCAAGGGTATACATAAATCACCCTCGTTTTCAATCCACTGTGATTGGCTGCGGCTATATGGGATACAAATCTTTTTAGGTGGATCTTTTCTTGTATCCTGTGAACAGACAGTAGTAACTGATAATGTGGGTGACCTTGACCCACTTTCTCAAGGTCACAGAGGGAATACATGTCAGGAAATGACATTCTTATGATGGTCATTACATTTGAATATGTGGACACATGCATGAACCAGTACAGGAATATATAGACCAAGCCTATGAGAGATGGAGTCCTGGGGGTGTCACTGGTGGAATTTAATGGAACTAACATCAGTATAAAAAAAACATTAAATTCATTATTGTGATAATAAATTGAGACAGAACTACAAAATTTACACCAAATACACAGTAGACCAATGGTAAAATTTTGTGAAATTTTGGGTGAGCTTGACTGCTTTTTTAGGGTCATCAAGGACTTTGTAAAAGGCACTAAATTCAGTATTTTTTAGAAAGAATAAGGTTAATGATACCAAATATGCCAAAAATGTGTATCATATGTGGAAGGATGCTACTGCATAATTTTGATGACTTTGACCTTGACCTATTTTCTCAAGGTCATGGAGGGAATGTGTTTCAATAAAAAATTATTGTGAGGGGCATTACATCCATGTACCATTCCAGGAACATTTTACAGGCAGATTCTTATTTCATGTGACATTCATATAATGATGGCACCACTGGTTGAATTTATTGGATTTACTATCCTAGGTGTCAAAAAAACCCATTAAATTCATTTTAGTAATAATGAATTCAGATGGAACTACAATATTTACACCAATTACATGTATGTGTTCGGTCCATAGTCAAATTTAGCAAAATTATGAGTGACTGAAATATTTTGTAAGGTCATTAAGCACTTAGTTCAACATGTTGAGAAGGAATGAGGTAAACATTGCCAAATATGCTGCATATGTTTTATCATATATGGAACTTTGATATTGCATAATATGGATGACCATCTTTCTCAAGGTCACAGAGGGCATGCATTTCATAAAACAGTTTTTTTTATGATGTGGCTATATCTTGACTCTTTCTCATACATCCATATGCCATTTCAGGAACATTACATGGGCAAAAGTGTAATACATAAGGAGTCATGGTGGTGCCAGTAGTGGTAATTACTGGAACTAACATAGGTATTAAGGGCGTGCTATACTTTATGACTCTCGTGTATAAACTTTTAATTTCTGTCGATAGTTACTATCTAATACCCTGAAAAGTATATATTTTCTGAAAGAAAAAATAACATCAAGTTTAATTCTGATACTGAATATAAAATTTTAGCATCACTACTGATGTAAAAAAAATCTTAAATTCTGAATGAAATTTTAAATAGCACTGTAAAAATACAAATGAGATTTAGTTTATATTGTCAAGTGAAAAAACACATTGCACTCCTAAACTATTAAAAATTTTTGAAAAAGGGTTTAGTTTTATTTTTTCGTTTAAATTAAAAAAAAAAGATTAGTTCTAACTTCAATTTAAACATCTTGTAAATTTTGAACTAAAACCTTTATCCAAAATTACAGTAAGTTTTTTAATTAAGCAGGTAAAATTCAATCTCTTAACTCCTACAGATATGTCATTATTTTAACAGCTTAATCCAAATGTATAATTTTAGAAAATCTATAGTTTATATGATCTCAAATATAAAGTCTAGAGTAGGAATGCCATCTTTCGAATGAAGTCATATTTTCTGTGTAAAGTGCTGTGAAAATGTACCATGCCCGTAAAGCACATTAAATTCATTATTGTACAATGTAATAATAAATTGAGATGGAACTGCAACTATAACACCAAATATGTATTAGGCCAATGGTCCAATTTTATATTATGTTTTGTGACCATGACCTATTTTCAAGGTCATTAAGCTCCTCAGATAGGGAACTTTAAATTGAATATGTTGATAAAGAAAAAGCAAATGTACCTCACGTGTACCATGGCGAAGTTTGATATTGCATAATATGGATGACCTTGACTAATTTGTCCTGGTAGTACAATCCATTTCAGGTAATGGTTTTTTGATGATGGTCATCAGCAGAGCAATACGCTCATGGGCCTCTTGTTCTTTTTTTTTTTTTTTTTTTTTTACAATGAATTTTTGTTTTTGCTATTTTTTTACTTTTCAAAAACTGTCTTGCAGATTGTGCTGATTCTTGGTTGAAATTTTCCCTTTTTGAAGAGTCAAAGTTGTATGCTAGTTAGTAATAGTATGTATCCCTGATTTTTAACATTTTTTTTTCTTTAATTTGGACACTTATCAGTTGATGCATACTTTCTCATGGGAATTACTGATTGAGCCAGTAAGGATTGCTATGGTGATTCACATTTTCGACTTGTCCAAAACTGTCAGCCAGATTCACTTCAAACTTGATAGGGATGTATCATGAACGGGTTTTTGGTAATTTATTCATTATGGTCATGGTCCATAAGTTTTTCCATTGTTCATATTTTTATTCTCCTTACTTTTGCAAGATCTAAAAAAAATGTCTTCTAGAACTGTGGGGCCAGTTGCTTGAAAACTTAAGGGCAGTGCTGGATTAAAGGGCAAGACTTACACAGTACAAGTGTGACCTTGATCTGATTCCCAAGGTCACAGGGCCCCACACTTACTGAGTTTATCTGTTCACTTGATGACTTAAGGACTGTTAGAGTTTGGATTTTGATGCCGGTGATCCTCTATATGGGCCAGATTTACACAGTACTTTAGTGACATTGACTTCATTCCCAAGGTCACAGGGTCATTTTCATGACTTACTCTTCACTTAATAATTTGGAAACTGTTTAAGCCAAGACCTCTTTGAGTTAGGACTTTTGAGTCAGTACTTTGATCTATATGTTTGACAAGAAAAGTGAACTTCACCTACATGCAAGACCAAAGATCCCTAATCCCTTTTGTACATGCAAGGCATGCAAGGTCAGCTGAGCACAGGACTGTCACAGTCCACCTACATGTATGTGTGTATGTGTGTGTGTGTGTTAATGGGAACCTGTCCTTGACCTTGTGAGAACAGGAGACAGTCGGTATATGTTCATTATATTTGGAGTCCACCAATGCAGTGTTCAATTAAAGTGAAACAAAAAATAGTGTTGATATGTTGATATAATGTGACACAAAAGATCTTTTACCGAATTGATTGCCCTCTGGTGGCTAAGGGCTAGAGGTAACTGACAATGCTGCAATTTGCAGTGTTTACACTGAATTTACAGAAAACCTTTCTCTGAACATCTTTCTTGGACAGTAAATGGAAATTTTGGTTTTGGTTTATTTTTTGAGTTGAACACATATTTGTTATCAGTTATCCCAAATATGGAGGCTTGAATTATGGTTAATTACATGTACATGTAGCTGTGAAAAAAGCGTATTTGTAGCTTTTAATGTGTCTG
Organism: Hermodice carunculata; assembly: GCA_964020975.1. NCBI lineage: Eukaryota > Metazoa > Annelida > Polychaeta > Eunicida > Amphinomidae > Hermodice > Hermodice carunculata. The sequence goes on along the minus strand of OZ026619.1, from coordinate 88,498,364 downwards.
TGATTTGCAATTTGTGAAAGGAATATATACTTATAAAAAAAAAGAAAAAGATGGAAAATGAATTGTCTGAGTGAAATAAAAGACTGATCAAGAGTATTGCTCAAGTTTAATCCTGACTTTTCATTACGTGGTCCTAGATTGGCTACTTTTACCAAAAGGTACTGAAAAATATAGTGATGAAACTTTAATAGGAACGAGAAATTCTGTTAACAAATATCAAGAAGATTCTATTTCAAGGTAGTATTGAATTTGTAGCCCAGCTTGGTGTATTCTGTTTGGGTTATTGATGTCCCAGTCCAGCGGTTCATGTATGCAGGAGCAGTACAGATACATATGGTGGACATCATGCCCGATCTGGCATCACTTTGTGGAAAGCCACAGTCATAGTCTCCTTGTTTCTCATTTTTTGGGAAGCCTAAAAAAGTTTCTTCCATAAAGCCACTTGGCCAATAGGTTTAATATTCCACACAAATATTTTTCTAGGGGCCCGTGGGACTTGCTTCAAATTTTGAGTATCAAGAGTCACCTGTGGACGGCCTCTTCACACAGCCCACCTCCTGTGTATATTCTCTATTTTCAACTTCTTCTCCAAAACCTTCACTTAAATAGGTAAGGTCAAGATCAACTGGATCCTGTGGGTTTTCAGTAGAGGGCTCTGTAGGCAGGCAGGCTAGGTATGTGTATTTCCATTAGTTTCCATTGTAATTTGCACATATGTAACTTTAAAACTGTTCTGTTTAGAAACACCAAATTTCTTGTGGTGAATGCTATATACAGTTAAAATACTCTGGTAAAATTGATGACCTTTTGATGCAGAACTATCCAATGTATTGAATGTTACTTCAACATGGAATCTTATGGGAATACACATCTCTAGCCCACAAGAATTCTGTGTATTGAGTTGTGTATTCAGCCAAATACACAAACAAGGGGACTGTGACAGTCCTGTGCTCAGCTGACTAAGTTGCCCTATGACCCTGGAAATGAACTCATAGAGGGCCATCCCAGTGTGTGAGATCAAAGTCACAGTACAAATAATTCTCAGGTTATCATGCGACAAGTAACCAGTAAAATTCATGTTAGTGGCCCTGTGACCTTGAGAATGAGGTCAAGGTCACTATTGTACGGTCTCAATCTCTCCTGAATAGAGAATCACCAACACGTTCAACATCAAAGTCCTACCTTCCACAGTTCTCAACTTACAATGCGAAAAGTAAAAATCACTGGGTCGCAGTGACCTTGGGAATGAGGTTAAGGTGACCCATGTACTGTCTAAGTCTGGCCTTTGCTCAAGACAACCATCATGTTCAACATCAAGGTCCAAGTTCAAATAGCTCTCAAGTTGTCGGGTGAGCAGTAAAATTTGAGCAAGTGGCCCTATGACCTTGGAAATGAGGTCAACGTCATCCATCTGTCTAAGTCTGCTCTTATTTAGGACAACTAGCATGTGCAATACAAATGACCTAGCCTTTATAGTTCAAATCTCAAGTTATTATATAAACAGTGAATTTCATGCACCTCACCCTGTGACCTTGGAAATGAGGTCAAGGTCACTCACCTACTGTACATGTATCACCCTCATACTCAGAAGTGTCCCTATGCAATTTCAAAATAATTGGCTGAGTATATACAAGGATAAAAACTTGATATTTGGCAAAAAATTTTTTACAAAATAATCATTAAAAAGTCCGAAAATCATTGGACTGTGACCATTTGAACAAACTTGGTAGATACCCACCCAAGGACACCCCCACCAATTTTGAAGTGAATCTAGCTGATGGTTTCGCAGAAGAAGTGAAAAATTGTCAATTAGCATTGCAAACCCTAATGACTTTGCAATCCCCCCTGACTTGCATGGTAATCAATAGTGATGTAGAATCAACAAGAAAATTTCCTAAAAAACCTCAATCACTGGACCATGACCATTTGAATAAACTTGGTAGAGACCCAAGACACATATCCCCACTAAGTTTGAAGTGAATCTGGCTAACGGTTTTTAGATGAGGTCAAAAATGTAAACTACCATTGCAATTCCCATTGACTCGCACAGTAAACAATAGGAATGTATGCATTGACCAACAAGTACCTGAATTGAAAAATTTGTTAAAAATCAGGGATCCACAGCAACGCCACCTGGTGAACAACCTTGTGTTACCTTTCCACAAGGAACATATCCACAAAGTTTCAGCACAATCTGAGATATAGTTTTGGAGAAGAAGTTGAAAATAGCAAAAACGCACAAAAAATTCATAAAAAAAAAAAAAAAAAAAAAAAAATAGAAAAAAAATTGCAGCGCCACCTGTGCTAACAACTTAAGGTCTGGGGCTTCCCAGAAGTGTCCCTATTTCAAAGTTATTGGCCAAGCTGTTTCGGAGAAGATTTTTTAAGATTTCCCCCCAAAATCAACAAAAAAATTCATTTAAGATCCAAAAATCACTGGACTGTGACCATTTGAACAAACTTGGTAGAGACGCACCCGCGGCATATCCCCACCAAGTTTGAAGTGGATCTAGCCAGTGGTTTTGGAGAAGTCGAAAATGTAAATTGTGGAAGGACAACGGACAACTAAAGCTCAGCTGAATTATCAGCTGAGCTAAAAATTAATGATTGCAACCTCTCCTATTGTGCTGGAGCTTGGTGGAAATGTTTGTAGTGGAAGGGTCAAACAAGATTGCTTAATTGGTCGTGCTTCAGTGATTTTGGATTCGCTCTTTTTCTGTTCACAATTCACATCTCCGACTTCTCTGAACCCGTCAGCCAGATTCACCTCAAACTTGGTGGGAATGTACCTTGGGTGGGCCTCTATCGAGTTTGTTCAAATGGTCATCCTCCAGTGATTTTTGGATTTTTGTTCCTTTTTGGGGAAAATCTTAAATAATCTCCGAAACCGTTTACCCAATTGCTTTGATAACACCTGGCCACACTTTCAGAGACTCCTAGTTCTTAACTTTTTCATGGTGCTGCATTTTTTTTTCAATTTTTTTAAAAAAATGATTTTTGTATGTTATCCCTATTTTCAACTTCTTCTCCAGAACCATAGTTGAGATTAGGCTGAAACTTGATGGATATGTTTCCTTGTGAAAGGGTCAAACAAAATTATTCACTACGTGGCACACTGCTGTGGATTCCTGACTTTTAAGGATTTTCTTTCAATTCGGATACTTACTGGTAAATGCACCTTTCCTATTGATTACTATGTAAGTCAATGGGAATTCTAATCCTAATTTGAACTTTTGACTTCATCTCCAAAACTGTTTGCCAGATTCACTTCAAACTTGGTGGTAGTGTACCTTGGATGTGTTCCTACCATGTCTGTTCAATTTGTCATGCTTCAGTTATTTTGGATTAAACAGAGCCATAAAAATGGAGTCTGCTTTCTGCATGTCAAGAACTTTTCAAGTTAGGGCATTCATATTACTCAGGATTATAGTCCTCCATAAAGGCAAGGTTATGCGTGGGGATGGGTGACATTGAGCTATTTCCCAAGGTTACAGGATCATTGGTGTGGAATTCGCCTTCTGCAGAATATGTCAAGAAGTTTTTAAGCTTTGACTTTGACATAATACATGATTAACGTGCAAAGGCAAGGTTACATTTGAAGACGGATAACCTTGACCTAATTCTCTGGGTCACAGAGCTGTTAAAGTTGATTTTTCTTTCGGCATGAATCCATGATACATCAAGAAGTTTTTGACCCAGGACTTCATATTACACAGGGTTATAGTCCTCTACACAGTTTTTTGTGTGTTAATGCCATCTCCAACGACTTCTCCAAAGCTGTCAATTAGATTGTGCTGAATATTCAGTTGCAACTTTGATTTTGCGAACAACCTTTAATAGGTCAGCAGAGCATGAGCTATTCACACAGCCCTCTAGTTTTTATACCCCCCACAAGGGCGGGTAAACTGGTTTGACCGTGTATGTCTGGAAGATGAATGTTGATGTTTGGTAACTCTGGAATATCTTTGCTGTCATTGTTGGGTTTGATATTTATGAATATGGGCCATGTTTTACAACATAAGTGAATCATACTAGAGACGTCGGTCTGTAGAACTTCAATTGTATAGTGAGGGTGTTGTAGAAGTTTGCTCCTTGCATTTGATACTGTTGTATTTTGCTTTCTTTTTCACCTACTTTACAAAGCGCCGGCACTTTCCACCGTTGCAATCGGTCCGAGGTCTCCCCCCACTGCAGAGCACGTCCTGCCCGTGAAGAAACCATAAGACCACCTGGGATGTCCCCCTTTCTTTCACACTCAGCCAACTTCGGCATTGCCATGGTACTTGGCTCCGATTGGCAGTCTTTCGTTGCTACAACCACCCCCCCCCCCTCTGGCCCGCCCCGTCCCGGGGCGGCCCAGACAGCCAGGGCACAGCCCTGTACAAATGTATACATATATTATTCCGTTAATTACCCTACCCAATTAAGAGAATTGTGTCCCAATTTTGTGATGCCAACAACACTTAACAATCCGCCACCCATAATTTTGAAAAAACACCGGAACACGAATTTGGAAAACACTAACACTTCAACACCAATTTAGGGCCCCTTTCTGCACTCTCTCACTTGACCACTTGCAAGCTGCCGTTCACATCACACCTATGGAAAGGAATGGCCCATCAACACTTTGAACAAAAAGGTACTATACGCCAGGAGAGCTATCTCGACCCATCAGCGACCCAGAAGAATGGACTTGACATGAAACAAGTCAAACTTTAGGAACAGATCTACTCAAAACAAGTGACCGGGAGAAGTCATAGCGACTCACTCCCACGCTAGAAGGAACCATTTAACCTTCGGGTGTCACTTTAAACGTATTTAAAATCATGATGACCCTTCAAGCAGGTCCAAACCTCCCATCACCATCGCTTAAGTTCAAAGGAAGGCTTACTTACAAAACCAAGTCTATTTACAAGATATTTACAAGAAAGGGTAGCAAGAGCACGGCCGAACTACCCTACGGCAGCAAACCTTATGTAGGGTTCAAGACTAACGAAAAATAAGCAAAGGGCAGGAGGTTTTCACTCAGCTGCCCTACGAGATAATTGAAGAACTCAAGGTATAGGATAAAGTCGGGTAATATGGGCTCCGGCTCCTTACTATTTTTTGCTTAAAAATCAAAAGAGAAGAAAGGTAACACAAGGTACCCAATTGTTTTCTATAAAACATCGAATAAGGTACTATTTTATCAATATTTTGCTCTTATTATTCAAACAGATTTTATTTTATACGAATAAATTGAAAAATTAAAAAGTGCCCATATAACCCGAAGGTTAGGGTAATTTGGGCATAATATGCCCATAATAAACTTACATATGCCCAAATTAATCTAACCTAAGCCACAAACGTGATCCATAAATTTTTCTGCAAGGGTTCAAACTGACTTCATATTCTAGTAAAAATGTTAAAATTACACAATGTGTCTACTTTCCGTTCCCCAGTTGAATTATTGTTCGTTTTACTCTAAAAGGGCTGAAAACCTTTATTCTATGTTGATCTTTGAGCAAAAATAGTTAGCTACCCATATTACCCGACTTTACCCTAAAGGGTCTAGATGAAATATTTAAGACGAAATACGCGTCACACAAAACATCCCCCCCCCCCACACGCACATATACACAGGATACCAACATGCCGATGCGCTTATGTGAAATCATGCATGAAAGTACAAAAACGAAATGCAAAATAATAATCAGCTAGAATTTGCCAAAATACTGGAACCAAAAGCAGCGACTGCATTAATGCGTCGTTACTGTTTGCACCTACATTCATGCAAGGCATGCTGTAAGCCTAAGGCGGAAAAAGATCATGTGTTTGCGGTCACCCGACCAACTGTTCTTCTGAAGTTCGGACTCTTAAATTTAGGGGCCACGTTAAAAAAAAAAAAGAAGTTTTTAAAAAATTCTACCTATTGTATGTATTTTTTCTCAAAGAAATCTAAATTATGTTCAAATCTTTCATTCATTTCTGTGTGTATGGCGAGTTCTGTATCCTGAGTTTTATCGGATTTTTGTTTATAACAATAATTTTTCCTGCCTACCGATCCAATTGAAAAAAAAACCCCCAAGTTATGTGACCGGAAACAAATGATTTTTTTCGGCCTAATTTACTTCAATGTTTATGTATAATAGTCAAATCTAATAACAATCGTAAGAGAGTTCAAACAATTTAATAGAAAATTGGTGTGAATGACCAAGAGTTAATTACAATGTGTGTAATATATTGCAGGCTTAATAACAACGCCGGATTCTACCTTTGCACGAGAACTCGCTAACAGAGATCACATGTAAAATCTCAAACAGTTTAATAGAAAATTGGTGCGAATGACCAATAGTCAATTATAATACTGCGACACACATTATGTATCTGGTAATGTGTTGTAGGCTTATAACAACGCCAGATTCTACCTTTGCAAGAGAACTCACTAACAGAGATCAAATGTAAAAAGCACGTTGGCACTTTGGAACACCTGCACATTATGTGTGATGCTATAGGAAACACTTTTGACATTGAACAGATGCATCTGATGTATCACAAAATTTCTCTGAGCATATTGGACATTCTGCTTCTCGATGGTGTTGGTGGTGGAAGCTGGACGCTATTGTAGGCCTACGACAGTGTCATTGGAAGCTGGACGCTCTTCTACGGCAGTGTCAGTGGAAGCTGGACGCTGCTCTACAGAAGTGTCAGTGGAAGCTGGACGCTCCTCTACAGCAGTGTCAGTGGAAGCAGGACGCTCTTCCACGGCAGTGTCAGTGCAAGCTGGACGCTCCTCTATGGCAGTGTCAGTGAAAGCTGGACGCTCCTCTATGGCAGTTCCAGTGGAAGCTGGACACTCCTCTACGGCAGTGTCAGTGGAAGCTGAGAGCATACTTGTTTTACACTTATAAATAGCCCTATAGGCTATAAGCCTAATCCGACTTTTGTCATTCATTGTTAATCGGGAAAACAGTTTCCAAAAAATCTACATGCTCAATGTTGTTTTTTTTTTTTTTTCGGGGGGGGGGGGGGCACATGTATTTTATGTCACATGGCTACACTACCTTAGGAAAGCTTCTGGTAGCTGTATTAAGTTAAAGTGACTAAAATAAATTATCATAAAAACTAGGGCTACCGTACTAAAAATACTCAACAATTAAAATTTTGAACTTGTGTAAAGTTTCAGTTTGAATATTTCCAAATGAACCCCATAGTTTGGATACAAACTCCTCTGTCAAGTTTTTTGGTTCTACGACAAATAATAACTTATTTGAATATTTTTTAAAAATCAGAAATCTTCGGTTCTTTTAGAAATCGCTATGAAGAAAAGTTCTGTTTACTTTTCAACTCTATATGTATTTAAATTAAGATACCGATCTAGTGAATACTAATCAAGTGTTCCATCCTTTCATTTCTTTTATCCTCTTCAAAATTGAATTGAGACACCATTGAAAATATATACTTTCTGAAAGAGCAGAAAAAAGGGGAGTGTCACAATGACAATTATTTTGGCAAATTACACACAAATTATTGAAAGATTTGACTAATTACATAAGCAATGAAATTTTGATTAAGATTGTAACTTAAAAAAAATTGGAACCGAGACCAAATTAGTAGTAACTTGAAAAATATTAGTGATAAGAATAAAGCAAAACACGTTTTTGGAATACATACCTAACCTTTCCATTTGGCACAAAAATAATTGATTCAGCATTGTTCCAATTTTTTTCAAAGTTACAATATTAATTAATATTTAATTGCATATGTATTGCCGAAGGGCCAAGTAGAAAGCTTAAGGGGGCGCCCTCACACGGGGGCCCCAAATATACAAAATATGGGACTTGCTATTTCAATCGGTTTGACAAGGAAGGCATCATATTCTGTAACACAGTCTTTGTCTCGTTTTCAGATTGAGCAGACGATGCAATTAGCAATAACACTAACAGACTGAGGCTTGTTGGGGAAGATGAACTCGTCGACAATTATGTGCTGGTAACACAAAGTGTGTATTCGAAGTCGCTTGCATGTTATACAAGCTTAGGAAGAATAGTATTTTTGTGTTTAACACAGTGTTGCCAACCCGGAATGAGTTGTCCGTATGACGTACTAATTTTTATTTGGCGTATGGATAAACCGTCGGAAGTAAGCTAGTAGTCTTCTACCCAGCTGCGGCTGAAACAAAATCATGGAAACGGTGCCGAAATAGGTAAAGGAGGTATTTCGCCAAAATTTTCTTCGTTGACATGCAACACGGGTCTTGAAAACGCTTGACTGAGTTGAATCCATGATGTTATTCCTTATCCCCCACATAGTGCGTTGACCTCCGTCAAGGCTCCAAGTCACGTTTTAGCGCTCAATGGCTCATTTGACCCATTTTTGCATCTTCAGGCAACAAATCCACGTGTAGCCTTATCCGACTATAGTCAGATAGTCTGTACCGTAGGCGTAGCCGTAGACTGCAGGGTTGACCATTTCTGACATGTACACTTGGTTTTAATATATAATAGCCATAGGATCTGTGTAATATAGAGGATTTTAGTCATCATTTACTGAACAAGTATTTCGATGTACCTGCACCGCAAAACTCATGAGATTCAAACTGTGACGTCAGGCAAGATTGACACGTAAACCTGCATCTAAACCCTTCCAATCCAAATCAACCTGCAAAAATGGAACTTCCCAGCTAACAAAATTACGTTGTGACAACGTTGTAATAACGTTATACTTACGTTGTGATAACGTTATGATACAACGTTGTGGCGACGTAATTGTGTATGGTTATTTTAACGTGGTGACAACGTTGTTGTCTAACGTTATATTCCAACGTTGTGACAACGTTATGAAAACGTTGTTTTTTTGACTTGACAACATTCCCACAACGTTGTGACAACATTGTAACAACGTTGTCACAACATTGTGACAACGTTGTTGTCTGACATTTCAGCCCTTCAAAACTATAAAAAATGAAACAGAAAAACAATGAAAAACGCTCATAGTGATGCATCATACCATTTTATTTACATGTACAAATAAGTAGCATAAGTGGACATTGCCACCCTGCCATGTTCTACTGTAAAAGCAGCTGACCCACGTAATATGGTTCTAGTTGAACAGTAGCCAGTCTGGACAGTGGGTGCACACCTTAACGTGGCTCTTCTGTGTCAGCCTGGTCATGGCTACCGTCTTCTGGGGTGTTCTTTTTCGCCTTCTGTGGAAATTATAAACAGCAAAACGTAGACATAAACGAACAACTACCAAAAGAAAATACAGAAACATATTTACTTCCAATCACAGCAATTTCATGGTGACTGAAATAATTTGATAATACCCAACAAATAGAGAGCCACTGCATTTTTATTATAGCCTGCCAAATGCCCCAACACATTATCACAAAAGACCCTGCAAAAAATTTTGTGATGACATTATGTAAGACAATGACTACAATTCCATAGCCACACGAATTGCTGATAATAACAATGTCTATGTCATGTCGCCATACATGACTATAAACCTACTCTATCATGTCCATAGCCTTTACTCAGGACCCCAAACGCCATGATTGGCCTTGAAATAAAACGTTTTGATGAATAATAAAATGTAGCCAATTTTAAAGGTGGTCGTTGGTCCTAATGTGTTACCGGTGCATAGAAATCGGTATCAATTAACCAAAAAATCATAATTTATGCAATTCATCTGCAACCAACCTGATGATCATGTCTTTGAAGGCAGATCTACATAATCAATCGAAGTTATACTCGCATAACTGCTCACTTGGAACGATAATTTGCATGTGCAGTATATCTTTTCTTCTCCAAAACAACATAACATAGAAGTCATTTTATTTGGAGCTAGCATTACAGTCACAATGAAAATTATGCCTTGGTGTATTAGTTGTATATTAAATATGAGCTCTCAGTTTCATTTGTTACATAATTTGGAATATTTGCTAATTTCCAGTTGTATGCTTTATTTCCCAGTTGATTAACACATTTGCAAATTACCTTATATCTTGCCCCTCCACGTTGATTGGGTGCATGTTTCAAGACTTCAGATATTGTCTCCTCTATATCTGAAACCTTTGAGCTTGGGTGCAAGCGGAGACATGCTTCTGTAAATGTAAAACAAGCAAGAAACTATATGATATCCTGCAGTCAGGGACAATATGTTAAGTCCTCTATGCACTATATTTTGTAATAATTTCAACCCATTTGGTTGATAAAACCTCACAAAGTTTGGTAGTGGTATTGGTACAGGAAAATCACCATATATGCATATGTATAATAAAACTGAATGAATCTTTTGACAATCAACAAACATGAGAGTGTACTGAACATGATCAAAGAATACCTTTATCCTGGGTGATTCAATCAGATAAATTCTGTTCTTCCTTGAGATCTAGTTAATCACATATACACACGTACTTTATCCTGGGGGATTCAATCAGATAAATTCTGTTCTTCCTTGGGATCTAGTTAATCACATATACGCACGTATACATATGCATAAACATTTTCATATACATTTCCATACATATTCATTTACAGATGTGATAACTACAATACTATAAAGGTGACATAGAGTTGACAGTATATGATTAAAAATAAAATTGTTTCTATTGCTTTTTTAAATGTAAACAGAACATGCTTTTTCGTACAGTAAATTACAAACACGCTTTGTTGGAATGCAACTTTAACTTACTTATCAAAATTCGAGATACTGGGAGGGCTTGCAGCGAAAGCTTGCCTTTTCTCCCTTTCATTGAGAACAGGGACCACAGTTTGTTTGTCCCAAGCTTCTTCAACATCCTCCTCACACTATCCCCCACTCCATGGCCACCCAGGCAACTCAGATATCCTGTCTGAAAAAACACGCTTTTCTTAGTTATCACAATTCTACTCAAATGTAAAGATAGATATTATGTGTGCCATATATTTGAAACTCAATGCATATGTTTAAATCATCTGTCTAAAAATACTGTAGATTATCGCAAACGTTGATACATTAACTGTACATTTTTTCATCTACAAAATTACATATACACTGTATCTATACATGTTTATCAAAAGGGAAAATTCAGAGTTAAGCTCTGTAAATTATTATTTGATCATACCATAAATAAGGAGAAAAGACACGTAAAAAAGACTACATTCTTAATAAGGTATTCACTGGTACATGGGCCCCTTCGGTATTCATTCCATACATGTTGTTTTACTTAGGTATAAAAGCAAAAATAATTACCAATTTTTTGGCGAAGTCTACATCTGCAAGTCTGTCACAGAAGTTCTGAAATTCATCTTCCGTGTTAAATGGCTCTGGCACCACTTCCTCCACTTCATCGCTTGTGACAGTTGCCAGGCTATTCGCAATTCTCTTTAATAGAGAGAGTTGCTCTCTTTGATTCTTGAGCAGCTCTTCAAATTGCAACAGGCACTTTTGTTGAAAGTCTGTAAGAAACATACATAATTATAGTCAAATATAAAACACAAAATTAAATCAAATGAAAACATTGCAAACCGATAAGTTTACCATACTTCTGTCTAAAGATAAAAAATGTCAGTCAACTTACTATTATCTCATTCCGATATGATGGGTGTTACTCAATTTTCACATCTACTCCAGACCCGTTTAGTCAGAAACAGACATATAATTTATGAAAAACGACATGATTGGAAGCTTTGAATCATGCAGCATCTGATTATCTTAACAACTTATACTGCAATAAATTGGTCTTCAGGAATCAAAGCAAAAAAAAAAAAAATAAAATAAAAAATAATAATAATAATAATAATAATAATAATAATAATAATAATAATAATAATAATAATAATAATAATAATAATAATAATAATAATAATAATAATAATTTTTTTAAAAATTGCATAACTGACATGGTACCCTGGGTCAGCATTGATGCCTGGGTTGGCTGAGACAAATTTTGACATGATGTATGCCAGCACACATCATTCATTTTATTATGGTGGAGCATCTGTGTTAAACAAACTTCTTACTGAAAGGAAACACTCGAAAAACGTGCAAATATGATAGAGAAAATGCATTGTGTACACATAGGGTGTGAATGGCTGTGCTTCCAATTCAACTATTGTTAATTGTTTAGGTTAATATTATTCTATTGCTTATGATGGCATATGTATGCAAAGGCAAAGCACATCACTCTACCTGGAGTGGTCACGTGAGATGGATTGGCGGTATCATTGCTTGAGCGTCCTGGCCTTTGCTGCTTTGCACCAGTCCCCAAAGGTCCTGGCCTGGACTGCTCCTGCCTTGCACTGGTGACCAAGGTACCTGGGCTTAGTTGCCTCTGCCTCTGACTTGTGCCACTGCCTGAGGGCCCTGGCATGGGCTGCTCTTGCCCTGTGCTGGTGCCCGAAGGTCTTGGGCTCGGCTGCATCTGCCTCGGACCTGGACCAGTGCCCGAGGGTCCTGAACTGGGCTGCCCCTTCCATTGCCTCTGACTTGAGCCAGTGCCCGAGGGCCCTGGACTGCGCTGCCCCTGCCTCTGACTTGGGCCAGTGCCCAAGGGTCCTGGGCTGGGCTGCTCATGCCATGTACCAGTCGTGGCGTTTGGTGTTGGTGGCCCTGTTGGGGGGTCCTGCCTTGCAGAACTTGTTGAAGCTGAAAGGAGTGTATGCAAACAGCTGCATATATGCTGTAAATTATCGTCTAAAATATAAACCAGACCATACATGTAATATGCTTGGTTTATTGCATAGGCATGTGTGCACAGTATGTTGTAATAAAGTTGCCATGGATATTATTTTTCTCCTCAACAGATTTCAATGTTGCGTAAAAAATTGTTATTTAATACCAAAAAGTTACGTTCATTTGTGACATGTCTACAGAATTAATACGACATTTGTCACGACATTGTCAACCTCATTCAAAATGAATACACCATGTAATGAAACGAAAGATAAGTACTGCAGTACGAATACACATGCAGGATCTTCACTTGGTGGTATTGAGCCAGCTAATTTGTGTGAGGGGAACCATATACCTACAGATTCAGAGGCCAAATCGGATGATGGTGATTCGCCTTCTGAAGCGAACAGCTCCACATCAAATTCTGGAGCTGCCGGCAATACCGGTATGTCTTCTGAAGTAGCCCTGGCGCTTACTTCTACCATCTCCTCATCCTCATCTTCAAAATATATATATATAACAAATAATTCATCATATCGATTACTCTTCAATAACCCTTTAAGTGTGAAAAGAAAAATATAAACACATAGGCTTTTCAAAATTTCTTTAGAGCTTATTAGTCAAAATAGCACGTCGAGTCTTTTCACAGCATTGATTTTATAGAATTTTGTGAAAATGGCAATTACCCTGATTATATTTTCCTGGTCGGCAATCAAGTCATTCAGTATCCTTATGTTTGTGTTCCCAGTAAATCATTCAGCAAATCTCCCGTTTTGTCTTTAATTTTGCCAACTGGTTTTGTACAGGAAAATAAAATGCGACAGGAGGAGCAAACGAGTTAACAGTGCCTCTCCCTTATATGGACAAATAAGTGTGACAGAAATGTGGCCCTAAAAGACGGGTGGTCTCTCCTGGAGGGTAAATATAATATAAACACCTTAATGCTGCATGGACATGTAGCGTTTGTAGAGGGGGTAGCTATTCTGAAGAGGGAGGGTTGAACAATGACATTCTGTAGGATTTGATTCGTGCATTTCTGGGAAATGTAAATGAAGTAGAAAAGGGTAATATATTTGCTTGGAATTCCAAGTACTCTATCACATATTTATAAGGCATCTTAACTTACCATCACCATTCTCAGTATCGGAACTATCGGAGTAACGGCTTGGTTTGCGCTTCTTCCTTTCTGACTGCTCCTCATCCGATTCTACATTTGATGTCATTTCTGCCCTTTTGATAATCGACACAGCTTTGGCGTAGCTCCCTACCCAGAACATAAAGGCATTATCACATTCATTTTGTGCCGTTGTGTGGATAAGAGTTGAACAAATAATAAAGTAAAAAAAACGAATAATTCAAGAGCTGAATTGTTTAACCTCATTCTCAACAGGCATGTTTTTCAACATCTATTTCAGTGAAGATTCTTTAATCTATAAATAACTTGTCCATCTGTCTATCTGTTTGCCCGTCCGTCCATCCATCCACATATGTTTGTATTTGAATTTCGCCTAACACAGCTAAAAATGCACATGCAGCTGTTGCCTCACCTGTATATGAAAACACCCTGACTGGATACTTCTTCCATTTGCCTTTGTCAGGCAGTTCCCCCTTACGCACACGCCTAGTAGGATTGAATTTGGGCCAGTAGCAGAAAAGTTCCTGGAAACACATATTTTACACACGTCAGGGATACTTTCGGGTAGTTTGGAAAATTCATGTAAAAAATGATAAAAGGGATGTGTTTTGCTGGGCGGATGCTGAGCCACTGTGTCTGCACAATAAAATCATGAGTTCCTGTAAAACATGAGTGGACTTTAGCACACAGACAATAGGGTGGAATTTCTCTACAATGCAAGAACAAATTATGAGGCATGAGTTATTAATGCCAAAACGAATTAAGTTCTAACACTTAAGGTACATATCAATAAACTATATGAATATGGCCTGTGAATTTCTTGCCTTTATTCAATTAATATCAATTGAAGTTGAACTTCATGTGAAATGTTAACAATTTCAGTTTTGACCTGCTTTTTCCTAGTTATGATATGAAATTAAACATACCAGTATTAGTGGACTTCAGATACATGTAACAGAGATCTTTCTTTCTTGAAGACTGCTTTACTCTTGCCAACATCTGCACATGTAAGCCTAAATGGAAAGGTTACTACAGAAAGCAGTCTGTTGTACTTTCAGGTTTTTTCTGTCTGCATTGTATTGTATACTATCGTTATCCATGATACAGTAATTTTACCAACCTTTCCAGTCTGCTCAATCCATGAACCTCGAACAATTTCTACTGTCCCCTCATTTGTGAATTCCACAACTGCATATTCAGATCCACCCATCTGTAAATAATATATATATATGTATTATATGAATTGGAGATTTAAAGCTGCGACAATCATCCAAACCAGACCAATTGGTTCTTGCAAAATAAACCTGGACGGTACCATACACCATTTGTCATTTAATATCGGACGATACATGGTAAAGCCTTGGAATAAAAGCACAGCATCTGTACACGTTACATGCAGTTTTGTGTATACGCAAGCCGAGAGAAACTCAACTGATTCAACAGAGAATACATGCAAGAACATAACAATTGTCACAAGTTTTATGTGTGTTAATATCTTTTTGTTTCAAAAGGACTAAATGTACTGTAAAGTATTGAAGGCATACATATTTTCAGTGTATTTTTCTATGGATTATGATGCTATAACTTCTAACTAGCAACTACATGGACTAATATAATAAATTGATATTGAGATTCAACTACATCACTTACTTTTCAAATATCATGCAGAATTGACATAAAGACTGCCCCATTGCCTTGGTCCCTTTCTATCATGATACTCCTCCTGTCTAGTTGGCTTTCTGACAGCAATTTCATGCGGGCATTCCTTGTTTGTACAAAGCATGTTCCAATTAAACGTGAATCACATGGATGCATAAATATTGGCTGGGGTCTCTCATATACCCTACACAAAACTAATTTATTGTTTTGTGCATCCTTGTCAGTTGTTATCCCGACAACCTCACAACAAGACGAGTCATTCAACACATACGTATTGTTGGGTTTTTTTACTGAAATAAGTGATCTCTGTTCAGTAGGCAGTATTTTGTGTACTTGGTCTGATTCCTGTAGTCTTTTCACTAGTTGTGCTAGTGGATTCCTTCCAGATCGCACCATCCGTTTCAATTTCTGGTTGAAGTTTTCAAAAGGAAATGCACTGAAGTTGTCAAGGTGGCCATAGGTTTCTGCATCGTCTGCAATATGCGTCATTGTATGGACATTATAGATTAGAAATTCTGGTCCATATATATTTCTTGCATCCTTGATGAAATAAAGAAGTAATTCTTTTGCATACTCTCGGTGACGTTGCACTAATTTCGGGCAAACAAGAATGCACATCGAGACACTCAGGGTCATGAAATTCTCATAGTATGCTGGTCGTAATATTCCCTTCAGAACATGCTTGCCAGTGTATAACAGAAATTGTCGGAATTCAGTAGCTTTCCAGCGTTCTAATTCCGACAAACCACGTGGTTTGCGGGCAAAACACTCCGGAATAAATCGTTTGAGCCCAACCAGTTTTCCACTTATTTGATCAATCTGATTTGCCGATAACTTGTGTTCCCTTGCCCCTTTTGTCCACACAAAAAGAAGCTTTCTTGTTACCCCTAAACATACTTGGTGCATATAATCAATAGGGAAAGCCTTAACCATGTCAATTGGCAAATCACAAAAGGCGGAAATACCATTGTGGTGTTCTTCTTGACTCTGATTTCTGAATGTCTCATCAGTGCGTAGTTCAAGGTTGTCTACATTTTGGTATGTAACTCTTCTTTCAACCCATCTACCTCTCTGTGTACATCTCTCACATCCATAATAACCCGAATATAACTTAGTGTGTTTTACCATTGACCTTGCTGGGGCATCACATACAATACAACGTAGTAAAACCTGGATTCTCTTTTCACCATGCAGCAAACCGTTTTGTATAAGATTTCCTAAGTCTCTTATAGTATCTTCCAGGAACTCTAAATTGGTAGGTTTTGTTTCCCCAAGTGTCAGCGCCACTGCAAAAACTTTCACCGGTTTGATGTGAATAGCACAAAGAATAGGCC
Organism: Hermodice carunculata; assembly: GCA_964020975.1. Taxonomy (NCBI): domain Eukaryota; kingdom Metazoa; phylum Annelida; class Polychaeta; order Eunicida; family Amphinomidae; genus Hermodice; species Hermodice carunculata. The sequence continues at coordinate 88,481,597 of OZ026619.1, read as the reverse complement.
ACAACGCTTTTTTGGAGCTAGAGAAAAGTGGCAAACCATCAATGTTAAGTGAAATTTCAATAACATTCACATTTTCTTGTAAACTTGAAGGATAAATCAAGAAGTTTTTAAGCAACTCCTCTTTCATTCCCAGGTAGTAGTACTCCATTCCTGATTTTACCTGCGTTTGCACTTCCCTTCTGGTTTTCACCAATGTTCTAGCAGTTGTGGGCAGATGATCGTGTCCATAACTTTTCAATACCTGTAACAGCTTATCCATGGCATTGTGCTTAATTTGATATTCATTTACCCATATTGCCAGGCTATCTGCCAAAGATACGTCATCTTCATCTTCATATTCAGGGTCTGAAGAAATTGGACTATTCCTTATGTCCCATGATTGCTCTACATTTTCAGGAGGATGTTCCTCATGTACATTGGAATCAGCAGTTTTCTCATACGTGTCATCGGGATCTACATTGTCGAAAGTGTCATTTTCCCAACCAATATTTGCGCAATATGCACTATCAGTTGTTGGTTGGTCAATGCTACCAAATTCCTGTTCGTCATCACTGATATCACTGACTGAAGTATTTGCTTGTTCATCTATTATGCGTCTAAGAGATCGCCTGGCAGACACCCATTTCCTGTTGTATTCCAGGCGTCTTCTTTTAGACTCCATACTGCAAATTATGAAATATGTTAGGCCTACTTCTATCACATGCTTGGAGTTAATAATAATTTGTGTGCTGAAATACAGTTAACATTAATTTATAGCTGGAAATATTGTTTAAATACACTCTTAAACATGATGAGCTACACTATGAAAAGAAAAATGGAGGAATAGTGCCGACGCAATAGCAGCTGCTCATTAAGAACCTAAAGTTTCCTTTAAAAATGAAGGCTGAATGAGATCTAAATTGAGGTATATGATTTGACCGCTGAAACTTTGCGTACTCGTTTCGTTCACGTAAATGACAATGTCTAAGATAATTTTCCATTAATTGGACAATTTGAAGTTACTGTAACACGGGAAGCAAGACTTCACATGTCAGTTGAACTAAATAGATATTAGTTACCTGCAAGATAAAATGATTTAATTTTGCTAATGTCGCATAATAATTTGAACGGAAGTCGGGGTAAGTTTTAGAAATTGTCTTGAAAGAACTGAATATTAGTAGATTACTTTAAAGATAAGTTCAATCAGGGGCTAAAATTGAATATAAAGTCAGCCTTGATTCTCAAACTTAATTTAATGTAACAGTTACATTTTGAGCCAGTCTGATATGCAGTATTCAATATGAGTGCAGAACAGATTTATTTACATCTTAGACATCATAAGATGCGCAGAAACTGAATCAGTTTGATTTGAGAACAAATTAAGGCTCAATTTCTTGTACAGTTATTTCATACAAACTGGCAAAGGACCAAGATGTGACCCAGTCTATTTGACGCATAAAAGCGCGGTCAAAAAAAAAAGAAGAAAAAATAATAAACAAATGACATGTTGCTCTGACTTAACAGTCAGATACTATGGTTCGAATTTGGCGGGAGCCCAACGTCCCGAGACATGTTAAATTTTCGCCAGGCGTGTTCAAATTATACCATGGTTTCCCGTCGGGCATGTTCAAATTTTCACCAGGAGTCAAAAAAAAAAAAAAAAGAAAAGAAAAAGACAAGAAAGATTAAAACGCGGAGAAAAACAGACACGCGGTAATGTTGACGATTGGGCCGGTCTTAGGCGGACTTGCGTCACATTTTGAATGTTAATCGTTTTTTATTGTCTGGTCTGTGATTGGTTCAGGAGTTATACATGTGCGAATAAAACCTTTCCAAACTGTCGACAAACCATTGAACAGGGGACGTGGATCAGTTCAAAATCGAAATTTAGCCAATCTTTTGGAACTCCGCAAATATGTGATTATTTGCGATTTCATTTTTTTTTCTTATAGTCTTTTAAGACAACAGAATGCTTATCAAATATCTCACCCCGTCAACTTTGCAGACCAGTCCATGAATTTGATGAAATATTTAGCGATCTTTTTCTCACCCGTAGGCTATAGCTCATTTACATGCATGCGTGTGGCCTTGTCTTATTAATGCAGACTTTACGCATTTGTACTGATGGCTATGTCGTTTTCCCGACAAAAGTAAGTTATTTCCTAACAGGATGCATTAAATGAAGCACATGACCATTGTTTGTGAACATTCGAATGATACAAATCCACAAAACAAAAACATATTTGCGTATTTTTTTCCGTCTTCATCAGTCGAATATTGCAGGCCACCATGATGAATTTTGCTCGCTTCATTATTTAAACTGGATACGTAAAACAATCTCTCATTGGCGAAGAGTTACTCACTGCAAGGTTTCCCGCCAAAACCGACATGTGTAGTTTCATTCATAACAATCGTAAAATGAAGGCGAGCGTGATTGGCTCTGAGACCTTCAAGATCGCAATTAATTAATATGAATAGCTTGACATCATTCGCTATCGAATGACAAGGCTCATAAACAACCACATGCTGCTGCGCAGTTTGAGTTGCGCACAAAACGTTGCGGATTCCCAAGCAATGAAAACTCAGGGAAACTAAAAGTTTCATAGGACAATTAAAAGACTGCATAAATAACTTAATATTTTGAGCTGTCTGTTATTGCAACTTATCGCAAATGTGTATATATCGTACAGTCGATATAATACTGATTGAAAGCAGTACCATGTCGAAACGCTCTGTGGGAGGCGAATGTCGCCGATAGGTATGGGTGACTCGTCCAGCATGAACCATGGCCGTTGGTTCCCGCGATTTAATTGTCGCAGACCGTACGCACCAAAACAGACGCTCTTATTTTATTATCTTTCCTAGCTTTAACTTTTTGTGTTCTTATTTATTAATATGAAGAATATTTGATGTGAAAATGGGCCTACATTGTTTCCAATGACGCGGTGTTGATCACCGTCTACAAATCAGAGAAATTATAAGTTATTTCATACAAAGTAGCAAAGGACCAACGTAAGAGCCAGTCAGTTTGACGCATGAGAACGCAGTCAAAAAAAAAGAAAAGAAAAAAAACAAAAAAAAAAAACGCTGCATCAAGATTAGTTGACCGGATTGACTTGAAAGAGTGATTTTGGTTTGGGAATCTGTTTGAGAGTGTACTTTTTTGTATGATCTTCAATTGTTTGGTTCCATTTTAGCGACAGGCTCCTAGGTTGCCATGCACAAAAACAATTTATGTGGAAACTTAACATGCAATTATGTTTTCATTCTAAAACATATATCAACATGATTAATTAATACATCAAAAGCACTAGTAGCACAAGGTCCAGCAATGTAAAAAACACCAAACAAAAAGCATGCTATAATATATTGCAGGGAACTGACGATGAGAGCATATATACTTGTGACATCTAGCACCATGTCCTGGTATATCCATATTACAGTTCAATCTATTATATTGCTATCAGCATCATTACGATTATCTACAACGGTGAAATGATACCATACTGTGTGTGGTTCATGGTATGCGCGATTAATGTATTACTGCTCCACTCAAGAATATTGTGCCTTAATGCATGCCGTGAAATCATGATAACACGATTACTGGTATCTCTTAGCATTATAGTAGCAAATTTTCTCTACACTCGATACTACATCAATAACGGGCTATATATTCAAGTTCGTAAGGCAGATATTTTGGCTTTAAAACCAGATGCATGTTGCTGTCTTGTTGATACAAATAAATAAATCTTGAGAGAACTGCAGTTTCTAATATTTGGTGTAGAACGAGATTTGCTCGAGTCTGATTAAGAATCATCCTCGGAAGTTAATATGACAACCATGTTCAAACAATGGGTAATGTAAATCCGTTAAGCATGCCTTGTGTATGTCTGGGCTAGCTGTGATTGTTTTAACAAAAACATTATTTTTGTTTTTACATTTCTGCAGGAATGCACAAAAATAGACTAAAATAATCGACCGCAGAATCTTACTTGCTTAATGAAACATGGACATATTCGATAATATGCCCATGCTTGAAATTTGTCAACGGGGCGGCATTATATGGACTTTAGTTGTAGGGGTAAACATGGCTTAAAGAATTAAATGTCTGATTTATTATATGAAAGCTTATAACGCAAACAAGCCCACATCAACACAGAAACACACACTTGGTTTGTAAAATGATCAAATCATAACTCAGGACATTAATTGATGAAAATCTGAAATACGCAAAATTTTTGTGTGGTGTGTGAGAGGGATATAGCTGACAAGTGCCCTCCTTGTTCATTCGGTGGACAATATTAGGCCACGCTACATCAGTAATCAATCAGAGTCAGGGTTATAAAGAGGTATCAAAAATCCTGGAAGGGGAAGTGAACGCTAAACAAGCCGATCTGGAGTAACCCGAGAGTCGCCTACGCAAGCGCGTAACATTCTTGCCATTATTTTGGTCATCTATGTAATTGCATCCTGGACACTCCTTCAGCTCTCTTCTTCCCTTTCTCTCTCCCCCCTTCCCCAATTCATTTAGCATTCCACAAAGATCGATATTGCTCTAAGTTTGATATCTTCCCCATAGCATTACATGACAAACACGTCAAACTGATGTATTGACAATAAATCGAAATTGACCAACTTTTACCTTAAGACAGTTCAAAAATCACATGCACTTACGCCGATCCGACCTTTGGGCGCGAAAACTATTAAACGCACACAAAGCGATCCATCTATTTATGAAAATGGCAAGTTTTCAGCATGCATTCTTGTCACAAATTTCATTTCAATGTACAGAGAATGTTCAATGAATAAAATATATACATACATACCTTTGTAAATAATCTCGTGAAGATGATTTTGCAGCAAAAGACGGTACCGTTTGAACAGAGTTGCGCGTATTTGAATAACACGGGAACGAATGACTCACGTACGAAGCTGCAGCACATGCTGGATTACTTTCGTAGCTTGAAAAAAATCTTCCAAGGTTCATAACAATTAAATTATCCGTGTAATCATTGGACATGAAATTTACCGAATAAATGGTAGTAATAGTTTTCAGTTTTGTCGATTTTGTAAAAGAGATGATTACGAAACCGTCGGTGCATATTATGCCATCTAACGGACAATGAACCAAAGTTTGAAACCCTAAGATGGTACGTCGCTGCAACGTTGTAATAACGTTATGAAACACCATATGAAAATAAGTAAATTCATAATCATATGGACAGTTACGGCTGATCCGGACAATGAACACTTTAACGGGATTACACACATTCTTAATATTATCTTTATTCAGTAGTTTTCACTTAACGTTGCTGTAACGTTATAATAACGTTATTTGTAACATTACAAAGCCACAACTTTCAAACAACATACATAAGTTGTTGGCAAACGTTGTTATAACGTTGTCATAACGTTATATTATAATATAACCAAACTGACACGTTGACACAACGTTATAAAAACGTTGTGTGTTAGCTGGGTTGTAAACAAATCTGGTTACAAGTCTTGGACCAGTAATCTAGGCCTAATGCATTTACATGTTAAAATAGCGACATTCGCTGGTTTATTTCTCCTATTTGAAATGTAAAACCACAACTTCCTTTGGCTTTGCATTCTACTTCAAGTTTACACATACTGTGATAGCAGCAAGTTAAAACCAAGAAAATGGGGGGAAGGGGGGGTCATTTGATTAGATTTTTTTTACAGGTGCATTTGTGTACCTGGCGTACCTCCATGATCTACTGTTCCGCGCCAGATTTGTCTCCAAAAACACAAATTAAGTAATCAAATGTTTTAAAATATTTCAGGAGCAGTGGTGCCTTTCTGAAACTAACAGTTGAGAAGTATTTTCCTATCCAAAATTGTGATAGGACTTAATTTGGGATGCTCTGTTACTGTGATATTAACATCCAATAGATACAGCAACAGTATTCGGTACTGGATCAAAAGCTGTGGATCAATTGACCCAACCTTGAGGGGCTACTGGTCCAAGACCTATATAGTTTGCAGGGCCTAGCTACCTTCTTGTAGTCTGTCAACCCAGAGTTACGGAAGGGGATTTCACGAATATTACGTAAATAGCGGGCAAAATGATCATGTATTTTATACATAACCAAATCTGAGCAGTTTACCTTACTCTTGAAAGAAATTTGCTTGCAGTGTGGTTTGTATTTATTTCTGCAGCCAGCAATTTTAGCGTCTTTGCGGGCTATTCACCAGCCTTGTCGGCAGTTTAAAAGGGCCTGTCAATCACATTTGGGCACACGCACTTATCATTTCTTGGACGATATGGATTGCGCTAAGTTTTGCTTGAGGCCGCAGAAATTCCCCAAAATGCGGCTGAAAAGAAATACGAAGTGCGTATAGTTACCACATATGCCTCAAAAGTAAGCTACATTGATGAGAAAAGGTTATGCATTGGATATATCCATGATATCTGCAAGTAACAATCCATTGTTGTAATAGTCACAGAATCTGCTTTTGCACAATTTTAAAAAGATTTCAATGAAAATAATGTGACAAAGACTTGCCTGTTAAAACTAACAATACTGATAACAAAATTGAGTGAGTCAAATTATATCAATAAAATCTTAGAAGATTGTTTGTATCCATGTTCCATTTTCATGTTAATAATGTGGTTAGTGTGACTCAATGCCTGAGAAAATTCTTGCAAAGTTTTCCAGGCCACTTGACCATCACTGATGGGCAAAGAAATAAAATTTATCTTTTTTTTTGGCTGCATTTTTTGTGAATGCGGTAGAACAGCTTGGAACAGCGGTAGGCAGTAGAACGGTGAAGAAATTGGTAAGCTACTGTGTGAATCGGTAGGGTTGGCAAGTATGCAGTGTCAATAAAATCTGCACACTGTCAGACACTGTACCTGTCAGTGTGAGAAAAAATATGTCCTGTGGTCAAAATTATGTAAGAGACAGCCTGTTGTATCTTTAATTTAGTCATTTCAAATATGCAATCATTCTACCCGGAAGCAGGCCAGGTAACACACGTGGATGTGGTACCATGTCAGAGCATGTGGATAGGGTCCATAGACATAAATATAGATTCATCAAAGGAAGTGCTGGTGAAATCAACTGATATTACTGACTAGAATTAGTGATTGGGTGTTTTACAAAGCATCTCCATTGAATGAGGCTTTTTGAGGCAACGAAGTAGCTAGTACACAGAAATAATTTACAGTATAAGAAACACATGAACAGGAGGCAAAACTGTGTTTCCAGGAACTCTTAATTGTGGTGGTATGGGGTTGATTGATTGATTGATTGAATTTATTTGGCAAAAATCAACATAGAGACTTAACATAAAGATGCAATAGTCAAACTAAATTGTACTGCGGCAGATCAGCAACTTAGAATATATTTGATGAAAGGATTACGTTATGCTGAAGTAGGGGAACAAGCCAAAATGAGATACATCAAATTAAAATATAGGGAATCATACTGAGATGTCACACAACAGACATGTGCATTGTATCTCAGGTTTAAATGAAGAATAAATAAAAAGATTAATCATCAAATGAAATGTACAAAAATGTATGTTGGCTTTGATCAGAACTACCCAAGAAAGTCGTATTTCAGACTTATTTCCATTTGGATCCTTTTATGTGTAAGATGATGGATGAATTACATAAAAGATGATAAGATATGAATTATTTAGTTACAATAAATGTATAACTTAAAATACGTCTGTTATCATCTAAATAGCAAATCTGTGAAGGAAATGAATATTTATTGAATATTAATCATTCCATATGTCCATATAATCTGTCCAAATATCTGTAGCCAAACAGTGATCAGTACTACTGAACCATGGAATGCTTAGAATTCTATAGTCAATGGTGCTGTTAAAAGTATTAATATTTAGGTTGATTATTATACTTGTACACTGTATGTGGTTATATGTGTTGATAGGAAAGGTAACAATACTATTAGCAGTTTTATGTGTATTTGGCTGAATACACAACCTAATACACAAAATTCTTGCAGGCTAGAGGTGTGTATTCACATAAGATTACGTTAAAGTAACATTCAATGCGTTGAATAGTTTTGCAAGAGAAGCTATCATATTTACAGGAGTATTTTAACTTTATATACACAACCATTTACCACAAGAAATTTGGTGTTTCTATGAAGAGTAATTTGAAAGTTATGTAGGTGCAAATTACAATGGAAACTAATTAATGCATATACCTGTCGCACCTGCCTGCAGAAACCTCTACTGAGAACCCACATGAACCAGTTGATCCAGGCCCAACTTATAATTGCTGCTGATTGTGTTAATTGCCATGTATGATGAATAGGTCAGAATTTGACCTTGATGACCGTCAATAAAATTGCTAAGTACTACTCTTATACCTGTAACTGAAACAAGTCTCTTTCAAACCAGGTTCCACTGTACATATATTAGGTAATATCAGCTTCTTGATGGAATCATTTATGCACATGACCCCAGTCAAACACCCATGATTACTTTTTGGCACCATATACATATCTGGGGACATTTTTCATAAAATGCAAGGAAGTGATTTAATTTGTAGAATCCACGTGCATGTGTGCTTGTATCTGAGCTTGTTGCTATGGTACAGTGTACATGTACGCACGTGCGCGCGCGCGCGCACACACACATACATGTATTATATCTTCTGAACATGATTTGCTTTTAGGTAAAGATAGAACAATGGTATGAGGTCGAGATGGTCTCCATCATACAACAGATAAAGAAGAACTGGTTTCTGCTGGGAATAGTTGTTGTCATATTGCTGGCCAAACTGGAGCCTAATATTGGCAGCAAGGGAGGTAACATGTATTTGAAAATTGTCATAATCACAAAGCACAACTGGCCAAATTTTAAGTTGTTAACCTTGGAAAAAGATAGACTGGCTTTGAATACATGTCAATTTTGACCATGGATGTGTTGAATTAACTTTAAAGGAGTGTTTCTTTCAATTTTTCAGGACTGTTGAAGCCTGAAATAAGTGTGAAGTACATAGCTGTCTCCACAATTTTCTTCAACAGTGGATTATCACTCAGGACAGAGGTATGTTTTTCCATCACAAAATTTTAATTTAAATGTAAGGAAAATGAAAAGTTTCCAAAAATGAAGTCAACAGAAGGGAAGTAAACCAAAGCTATAATTATGTATAAAATTGCATAATGTACTTAAGTATATCATTTCAGCCAAATATGGGACATGGATGGGGTTTATGTTATGCAGAGTTTGATTTCATATTTTTGACTTTCAAAGCGTTTTAAGCTGAGCTGTATGGCAAGCCAAACCTGCAAATATTCACAAATAGAGAAATCTGTATTTCTAATTCAGATATCTGTATTTCTAATACAGATATCTCTATTTCAACAACACAGGCTAGAGAGCAATGAATGCTCTCTTGTGCGGAAGTGCTACAGATCTAGGCATGCATTTATTTCACCATGTGAGACCAAAGAGCGTGCAAACCAAACCAGGCTATATGCAAATCACATTTGATTTGCAGCCACCTCAGAGCACATTACCCCACACATATGATTCTGGGCCTGGGGTATTATTAGACCTGGTATCGGGCCTCGGGACCACTGAGATTGGACGGAACGTCCATGTCACACATGTCACATCCTGAGGCCCAAGACCAGATGACAGGTCTAGGGTATTATTAGCTCCAGCTAGGTCGGCCAGGGCACACACGACATTGATCATACATATATTCGATCATCCTTGAACTGAAATCTAACTATATGACAGTGGGTGCCCTGGACAGCCTGGGGTCAGGGTACATACATGTTTATGTTCTGTGAAAAAAATATATATCTATATATATACCTAGGCAATATGGAGTAAATTTTATGGTGAACAATTTGCCACATAGTTGTAGGAGGGCATCTTGAGTTATTGAAGTGAAAGACTCCAGTCACCTCACTACAGATCTTTCACTGTAGAGCATGTCCTGGAAGTGTCGCGGCTATTACTGTCTTTGGTCAACATATGTTGAGGGAGGGAAAACTCATGTCTATAGACATCTAAAGTACCAAAGTCTGTTGTCCAGATCCTTGGCCACTGGGCCTCGGGTCACCTTACAGTGTTACACAAAGGTTTTGTCAGGCAAGGTGAGAGAAGCACAACCTAAACAATACTTCATATCAAGTCCAGGGCATGTCCATTCATGGGGACAAACTGTCCACTTTGCATCATCGCTACATTATCATCATCATCATCTTGACATGATTTGACAAAAGTTGTACATTTTCACTCTAAACATAAATTATGCTATTAATATGTACATAACCAACTACCTGTACATCTTCAGAAAATCCCCTTTGTTTGGAATCAAGAACATAAGCATGATACTTGGCCAGACTTCCATCTTTTGCTGATAGATGTACATGTAACCATGCATAGTCCCCCCATGCATAGTTGAAGATTTGATGTAAATTTAGTTTCTGGACCCCTATTTGTGCAAACCTCCTTCAAGCACTGCTTTATACAAATCTTAGTTAAATACTACAAGGTTGATATATAATTTTGAGAAAAAATAAGAAGAAAAAAAAGAAAGAAATGGGATTAGATTGATCTTGTAAGCCCAAAATAACACAATAAGGGTACAAAGGGCGCATTGGGATCCATCATTAACTATACCTTGAACGTGTGGCAACACAAATAGAGATATCTGAATTAGAAATACAGATATCTACATTAGACTGGAAATGCAGATAGCTGTATTGGAAATACAGATATCTCTATTTCTAATTCAGATATCTGTATTAGAAATAGAGATATCTGTATTTAAATGCAGATATCTGTATTTAAATGCAGATATCTGCATTTAGAAATACAGATATCTCTATTTGTGAATATTTGCAGCTTTGGCTTGCCATAGAGCTGACATGTCAGCACAGCTTTATATGGGCTGGGTCTGCATCCAGTGTCTGGCCATTATCTGTCCACAATTACCTTCAATTTTCAACTTCTTCTCCAAAACTGTTTGCCAGACCCACCTCACACTTGGCGGGGATATATACCTTGGGTGGGTGTCCACTAAATTTGTACAAATGGGCACACTCCAAGGTTTTTATATTTTTCATGAATTTTTAGGTGCATTTTTGGCAAAATCTTAACAAATCCTCTCCTCTTAAATAACCAAGCTAATTGCTTCAAAATTGCATGAAGACATATTTGGGGACCATCCAGACTTTAACTTGTTCAATAGGCAGTGCTGGAACACTTAGCACTGCTGACTTGTCAGTCAGCTGGGCTCATGAAATCTGTTTGAGCCCATCTAGCCTTTAGACTTTTTACATTTTCAGATTCTTCAGAAAAACCATGGCACAGAATATTTTGATCTTGTTAATTTTGTACATGGATGTTTCTCAGGTGGTCCTCTACCCAGTTTGCGAAAGAGATGATGATGCAATAATTTTGAAGTATTTTGTGAATTTTTAAATTTTTTTTTTTTTTGTTAAAAGTGAAAATTTCCTCTCAAGAACTATTAACTTGGCCAATTGTTTTGATATTGCATACAGGGTCACTGGGGGGTCATATAGCTCACATTTTGGCCACCAGGTGGGGCTGCATTTCTGGGAGTCTATTTTTGCTGTGAAGTTTTTTGTGCTAAGATTATTTTCGACTTCTCCAGAGTAGCTGAACAGAAAATTTTGAGTGAAATAAAGTGTATCAGAATATATTCCAACTAAAATGATAAAAGTTTGCAAAAATCGTGAAGATATATTATTTTTGATAAAAGTATGGGATATCGAACTTTGGTATCATGTGTTGGTGAGCGCTGCTTATGTACCTGCATGCATGTGCATTACTGTGCATATATTGCAAGATTGTCAAACAGGTTTTATGGAATGCTTTGATTTCACGTGCAGATGTTCTCCAGGTGGACTATGTCAGTTTTGTGAAGGAGGTGATGATGCAATAATTTTTATCTCCCGTCCACGAAGTGGGGGGGGAGATATAGTAATGACGATCGTCCGTGCGTCCGTCCGTCCGTCCCACATTTCTTGCGCGCGATATCTCAAGAACAGATTAAGCTAGGATCATGAATTTTTTACAGTTGGTCACCCTTATAAGTGTTCACGTCGAGTTCGAAGGAGAGTGACCTTGACCCCATTTCAAGGTCACCAGGGTCATTTATCTCTAAACTTCTTGCGCAGGATATCTTAAGAACCGGATATGATAGGATGATGAAATTTTCACAGTTGATCACTCTTGTTAGGGTCTACATCGAGTTTGAAGGTGTGTGACCTTGACCTAATTCCAAGGTCACCAGCGGCAATTCAATTTTCTTTAAATTTGTTGTATGCAATATCTGAAGAAACAAGTGAGCTAGGATCACTTAACTTTTACAGTTGATCAACCTTGTAAGGTTCTATGTCATGCTTGAAGGACCTTGACCTTGACCTAATTTCAAGGTCACCAGAGGCAGTTCATCCATCCCACATTTCTTGCGTGCGATATCTCAAGAACCAGTAAAGCTAGGATCATGAATTTTTTACAGTAGGTCACCCTTATTAGTAGTCACATCGAGTTCAAAGGAAAGTGACCTTGACCCCATTCAAGGTCACCCAGGGTCACTTCTCTGTGAATTCCTTGGAGATGTAGGAAGAGAAGCACGGAAGTCAAGTCCTCCTGGCCTGCATGACTGTGTTCCTGTAAGAGCTACTACAGCCAAATTTATACTGGAATCACAATGTCCTGTACCTGTTGAGAGACGTCAGTTTCCAGGTACTCTTGCCTTTGCTATTACAGTTCATAAATCACAAGGTACAACCTATGAACACATGATTGGAAATCTGACTGTCCCAGATAAAGTAAGGTGTGTTCAGCAAGGACTTGTATATACTTTGTTAAGTCGTGCCAAGTCCAGAGAAGGGCTTAAACTTGTGGACTTCCACCCTAACAAGATTCAAGTCAACAAGTCAGCCTTACAAGAAATGCAACGCATGAGGATAGAGACCCCTTTTAAATGGCAACATCCTTTACAGTTGACTTCACAAAACTGTATTACCATGGGCCATATAAACATAAGATCCCTAAAGTGTCATATATCTGATCTGCAGGCTGACCATGCTGTACAACACTTATCATTCATATGTGTGACAGAAACACATGTTGAGGATTGTACTGAAGCTTGCCAGATAGAAGGGTACACTTTAAAAACCAAACCAACAAAGCATGGCCTCGCAGTCTATGTCAAATACAACTATGATGCACATACAGAGGAATATTCATTCAGTGCTTCCCAACTACAGATAATGGGTCTTACATTGTTTCCTACCACTGCAAATCCTTGGCTGCTTATGGTAGTCTACTGCCCTCCACACACACCAGCCAGACAGTTTCTGCCTTTACTTTATGAAGAAATCTCGCACATTCCAGTCCACTATGAACTAATATTGATGGGCGACTTCAACAATCTTTGCCCCAAACCAACCCATCGCAAACTCAAGCAGTGGATATCAAAGCCAACACATAGGCTTGGTGGTTACCTTGATCTGATCTTCACAGGCGACAATAACAACAGAGTCCTATCTGCTGATGCATTCCCGGTGCCATACACAGACCATCACATGACATGGATCACAGTGCAGAACTTAACAGAGAATCACAACTAGTAACCTTTGTAAGATACAGTTATTTTTCTGTTTCATTGACACTATACATTTTTCTTGTTTTCAGATGACTACAAATCACATGTAAAATTCCAGCATTCTGCTCATGCCATAATTTTTAGGTTATTTTTTATTTACTTGAGTATATGTTTACCATAACACCCAGGGTAGAGGTACAGTTAACGTATCGTCCCCATTTAAGCACAATATCAGAAACATGCCAGTATGTACCTGCCAAATATACAGTTATCTTTGTTTTAAAATTATGTGGGCGGGAGATATGGACAGCGTCAGGGTCAACTTGTTGTGTTTATTTTGTTTTAATTTAATTTAATTTTACTGAAGTTCATTTTTGGAAAAAATCAAACTTTCTTCTCAGGAACTACTGGGCCTATTGCTTTGATATTGTTTACAGGGTCACTTGGGATCATGAGAATTACACAATACATGGGTGTCCTTGACCTCATTCCCAAGGTCACAGTGCACTTAATTTTACTATTCACTTGATAACTTTACATGGTGGCACTTTTTGCAATGGAATGCTAACCCATCTTGGGTGCCAATCTTCCCTGGTAACAGATTCATGTTGTCGCCACACTTGCATGTTTTACAGCTGGGAGGTAACTTCTGGTCTGTCATCCATTTTATCAAATCAGTCAAGGTATTCATGAGTAGCACGAGCTGCAAAAAATCCAGTCTAGTAGCATGTGCATTCACAGCAGGAACTACTGGTTTTTGTGAACATGTGGTCTGGGCAACAAATGATTCTTATGAACATATGGGCCACTTCACAACTGAAGTTTGCACACACACCCACTATTTTACATTACAAACAAAAGTATAGGACCAACTATACCTGGCACACAAATCACAGATCTGTGCATAATCTTCAGTATCACCAGAATTTTTACCTTTTAGCCAATTTGGCCAATGCGCTGCAAAATTTTCTTCTGCTATGTGACTCCCTTTTTGGTCAGGAGATGGCAGTGCACCCGATATGGCAGGTGATCATTTGTTGATACTCTTATATATCACTTAGTTGATTTTATCTTTCCAGGGCACAAATGTTTCATAAAGACCCAGTGTTTGGGTAAATGCAATACAGTACTCTGACAACAAACTATCAGTTATGAGGACAAAAACTGAGAGTTTGAAGTCGTAATATGATCTTAAAACAAGTATGTATTTTTGGCCAGGTTGATTTGCTTTTTTGACATCAGCTGGGGAAAACCATTTATGCTAGATATATGAAAGAAACAAAGCAATTTGTGTTTAAAAAGTAGGTGTCCTGCTTCTGAAGTCTCTTTTAAGTTGAATAAAGTTTTTTTTTTTGTATTATTTTTGTTTGTTTTTGTTTTGTTTTTGCCAATCATTAAATTAGTGAATGGCTAGGGTGAGCCGGGCTGTATGAGCGAGGACTTTAATGCTGGTGGTACTTGTCTATGTGAGCCAGATTTACACTTTACATGAGTGAAGTTGAATTCATTCCCAAGGTCACAGGGTCACTTTCATGAATTTACTGTTCACCTGGTAACTTGAAAACTATTTGAGTTAGGACCTATAGATAATGAGCTAGGACTTTATTTGACCATTGAGCCAGTTAGTACTATGATACTCTGCATGGCAGTCTTCAAAAAAGTTCACATTGTAGGGCTGTCCTTTTGTCAGGGAAAAATAAAATCAAGTCTGGGCAAGTAAACATTTCAAAGCACTTGTCATGGGGACAACCGAAATATCTACTTTTACAACTAGGATTTCAATGGGTGGACAAGTAATATTGAGTTGGGGGCAAGTGAAATGTCAGGGGCACTTGCCCTGAGGAGAAGTGGACAGAACAAGAATTAGTGAGCCCGGTAATGAGCTGTGACCAAATTCCAGAAGGCACAGTCTGCTTCAATTTGTGCGTGCAAGGTCAGCTAAGCACAGGACTGCCACAGTCCTCTTGTTTCCCAATTCAGTTAGGAAATGATCATATACTAGGTACAAAGCATAAAATCAAAAAGTGCCATACAACTCTATTTTCAGAGGCTACTCCCTGTGTTTTGATTAATATCAAATTTTCATGCTATTCTGGTTATTCCTTCCTTGTGATGATATGTGCAACACATTTGGTCAGTGTGTAAGCGTTCTGAGTGAAATCCTGTTGAGTGACAGATTAGCAATCACAGGGAAATATTTACTGGAAGAAAAGAAATTCAGTGTATGGGTATATAATTCATCATGTCAGTGAACAAGTGTATTTAGTTTGTTTATTTAATGGTATATTATTATGTTTGTGTTTTTCACTTCACTGTGCCAGTTATTTAGTTTTTAGATGTCAATGGCAACTGTGATCATTACTTAGCACAGATTGACTGAGATCATTCAGTTTTGAACCTTCTGACTTTAAAATTGCTGTAGTCACAGTCAAGGTTATGCTGTCAACTAAAATGAAGTGTGTCACTGTTAGGTTTTTAAAATTGTGCTATTTTGGTCACCATATCTTTTCAGCTTTCACTCCTATATCTAAAGAGCAATAACAAATAAAAATTGAGACATATTTTATTCATAGTACATATAGTGTTATCTGACTTGCTGTTTATCTGGTGTTGAACTCCACTATAAAAACAGTCTAAATATGAATGTAAATTTGTTTTGAATAATTCTAACAATGATAATTACGTTTGTACACTTAAATAATTGCTGTGTAAATGATGTCTCTGAAAAACATCACCAGAGGATCACCAAATGGATCTCAAATTTCTAAGCCTTCGCCAAACTGTACACTTTATGTTACTTGCAGCGTGAATTTTCAATGCTATGGAATGAAAAAGGCATTTGTTTCAACTAAACTACTGCTCAACGTTTCATACATGTACATCCACAGTGAAAAAATAAGCTTTCTGATAACAAGAGAAAAATAAGTTTAATCATGCATGTTATCTATTGGTGTATAGGATAAGTTTGTGTTCTGGTCAGGTTGTTTTGTGCTGTATGTATTAATATTGTCTTTCAGGATCTTGCTAGAGCACTATTCCAAGTTCGTCTACACTGTTTTGTCCAATGTTTTACACTGCTACTGGTTCCATGTCTTATCTACGTTTTGGTCACATTACTGCAGGAGAGTCCTATCAGCTTCTGGCTGTTAAAAGGGTAAGCCAAAAAAAGTACAGTAAAGCCATATTGGTAAATTTCAATGCAGACACAATAACTCAAGACGTATTTCCCCAAATTTAATCAAACTTGGTAGGATAATGTTACTAACCAAGTTCTAGATCAAGTGTGGAGGTGAGGGACCTTGACTCAGTTCCCAAGGTCACAGAGCCATAAACTAATGGTTTCTGCATGATCATAAGTTTCGAGTGAGGGCTTCCATATTGCACAGGATTGTAGTCCTCTTTGAGGGCCAGTTCGTTTGAAGATGGGTGACCTTGACCCAATTCCTTAGATCACAGAGCCACAGTGAATTTTGACATGGACTCAATAACTCGAGGATTAGCGTGGGGGTGGGGGTGGGGGGGGGGACATGCAGGCAACAGGTGTTGATGAGCTCTGGAAGACAAAAGAAAGCTTCAATCAGTGCTTTGGGCAACTTGAGCCTGGAGGGCTTGCAATGGCCAGCTCTCTGATATGATCAAAGGTATTGACCAAAGGTGGCAAAGCCTTCTTCACGCCAGGGACTGAATCATGGTGGACAATAAGCTGACCAGATTGAAGCCCTTGGAGAGGGGACCAACCCTCTTTTGAATTGTAGGGAAATGGGTCATTGGAAGAAGGACTGCACCAAATCTAATTCACCCTGCCTCTCTGGGAAGTAAGTGGACAAAGACTCAAGTCCAGATACCAGGGCTCAGCCTAAAACACACTTAAAGGCCCATATGATTGATGGAGTCTAATGTTCCATTAGAAGTGGGTTCAGATGTCTTAGAAATAATATCTGATCATTTTTCACAAATTTCTTAATTTCAAATGATGATTTTGATGAACAAAATTTAATGGAGAGGGCAATTGTGGCAGAATTGAGGACAATCAAGCCATACCAAGGCAATGGAACCAGTCGTGATTCTTGTGCTGGTACAAGGCTAATACAGAATAGAACTTGCCCCGGGACTCGTGCTTCACATCTAAAACTGATAAAATCCCAGGGCTGCTCCCAGCCCCAGTTGTGGTTATGTATTCTGGGTAATATTGATAAGTCCTAGCTCTCTTTGTTGGTTTGGTCTCCTAAACTGGTGCCTGATGTGACCAAATTCTATATTGACATATAAGTTAAATTTAGTTGGAGTTTTTGCCACCATTTTCCTATCACTATGTGATCTTTAGTTTATGAATACATAGTTATAATTAGTGTGATTTTACTATTCTAATAACGGCATCAGAAATCAACATCCCTGAACTAGAGGGACCCAGATAGGCAGAAAGGGTGTTGTAGTGTAGATACAGCAGACATGTAGTTCTGGTAGTTTAAAATGCCTGGGTGGGTCGGCCCTGAACACTGATTGACATACTGAGGTCCTGACCACTGATTGACATACTGCTGCACCCCACCTGAGGTCAGAGATCTACCTGGGCACTTAGTGGGCAGCCAGCTGTTATCTGTAGAAAGTCTGTGTTGACTCGGATTCTGACAAGAGCAGGTGGACAACTTTCCCATGCTGTGGGGCTCCCAGACCCAGGCACGTCAGATTTGCTAGGAATCCAGATTTGGCTGGCTACGATCTACACTTGTGGAGCTAACACAGCAATATAATTTGTTTGCACTAAAGAATTGGTATGAGAGCCATCAAAGCATTGAGCCAGAATGACCCCAGTTGCCTTCACGTTGCCACTTTCTAGTCCCATGAGTATTTTAAGGGACTTTTTGCAACAGCAATCCACCATAGTGCACCTGCCAGTCACATATTCTGAAATGTCAAGTCATTTCATGGATTATTGTTTCAATAACATGTACAGTGTGAAGCAGTGTTGGCCTGTGCAATGCCATATTGCCAAACTGCATAAATGATTAATAATAATAAGTTAAACCCTTGCAAAAAGTAGTCAGACAGGTGGAGACCTTTGAAAAAAAGCCCTTTGTTCAATAACTCACCTGGTTCCATACAGACCAGCTCATTCTGGCTTGATTCTTTGATTGCCCTCACACCAGTTCTTTCAGTTTATTTCTTTGATTGGCTGTAAATTATGATAGTAATTAACTAGGAAAGGGACTTAAGAAAGTCTAGCTGCTGTCTATGCCTTTGTGACAATTTTATTTTTATGATCTCTTGACCTGTTGACATTGATTAATTTGTGTGTTTTCTCCATATCAGGTTACTGGTGGTAGGATGTATGCCCCCTCCTGTGTCATCTGCTGTCATACTCACAAAATCTGTGGGGGGAAATGAAGTAAGTATTGTATGTGAAGGAAATCAAATGAAACTGCACATTGTCAAGTGTCACAGCCTGCTTTACGTTTTCATTCTGAATGGCATGAACCTGCCCGTGGAACGGGTTGACACAAAGTGCAGTGTGGCATACTGTAGGTGAATCACCAAATATCTGGTGGATCATCAAATATGGCCTGCCTGTAGCTATATGTTAGTGCTGTTCACAAGCAAATGGCCTGGTACTGACTCAAGAGCAGCTGTATTTCTATCCCTTGTAATTTGTGTTACTGAGTAATAAGAAAAGTAACAAACAGGTCTCAATCTGAAAAGAAAGTAATCATTTTAATGATATTAAGGATCCAGAACTGGTTTGCGAAGACATGTAGAAATTGTCCCATCAATCAATAGATTCAAACAAACAGTGCTAAAAGTTGCATGTTTTTGAAAGCTAAAAAATGTGATTTGTTTTCTCACAGTCATATGCATCCTTTGTTCTGTGTGTATATAGCAATCATAGAAGTGCATAATCACATTTTTCAAAAAAATAGATCTCTGCATCTATGAACTATATGTATATTTATGAATGACCTCAGTCTCTACCTGACAGGATAAGAACTGTTTGCTTTTCATTTTTTATATAGTAATATGGTGCTGTAAACAAAAGGACTGTTTGACATTAAGTGATGGCTACCACCAAAACAATTCTGTCTAGATAGTCACCATTTGATAATCATCAGTGGGTACAGTTGATCAGTAATTTTACTTAGACATTAGCGTACCACACATGTAAGCATATTCTGTAAAATTAATCTAAACTGTATGTGGAGAGTATAAACAACAGTTCTGGATGATATGATAGGGCCAAGTACAGCCAAAGTGACCCAGTATGTGAATGGAGCCAATGAATGGAAGAGGTAGAGAATGGGTCATATGGGATATCCCAGGCAGGGAGAAGGAGAGAGATCCCGTTAACTAGGATACTTACCTGGGATAGTCCTGTTTTAATTCACACTTTTGATTTTGGAAATTTATGCTGTGGATATCCATAATTACAGGAGGCTCTTTAATAGTTAATTTGGAAATTGCTTCAGTGAAAACACACTATGTATATTCTGTATATATTTTCATAGAATTTGGATTGTGAAATTTATATATTATTTGGCAATATAATTCAAAATGAAATAATTCAACTTGGAACAAGAAGAAGAGACTTTCGTCATTTTTTATTTAATTGTATACCTCAACAATTGGGCCCATATCACTATTAAAACCACCACTCTAAACAGTACTCTTAATAAGCACTAATAAGGTACATGTACATGTGAAAAGCAGTAAAGTTTGTACTTGCAGAAGCAGATTGACTGTTGCGCCAGTACGTTCAAGAAAAATCAGGCATCGCGAAAAGTTGTTGGCTGTAGGCTTTTGCTGACAAAAATAAATTTGGGCCGACGTATTTCATTAATGTGTTGGCCCAAGGACTGCCACATTTTTGCTATTTGATATAATATATATTTTGGGCTGACAAAAAGCTGTCCTCGGCCTACAGAAAATTTAGTTTTAGGCCTGCATGGCTTACAAGCAAAAAAAAAAAAAAAAGAATAAACCTTTTTGTGATGTCTTAAAGTTACCTTGATCTAATCCCATAGGTGACATGAGCGCTTCATTTTGTGAATGCATGGTCAGCTGGGCACAGGACTGTCACATTCCTATGTATATATTTTTTTTTTTTTTTTTTTTTTTTTTTTTTTTTTTAGGCTGCAGCAATATTTAATTCAGCATTTGGAAGTTTTCTGGTAAGTTTTCTGTAATACAGGAGCACCTGCTGTATGTGACTGCCTCTTTGGCCAGCTAACAGTGGTCACATACCACATACAACAGGTGGTCTTTCATCTCAGATAAAGATGCAAAGATTGTAGACTACAGTGTTACACAATGTGGTCACAAATGCCGGGTGGTCTCTCACTGCAGTGGTCACATACAGCAGGGACTACTGTACAGTGTATATGTGTTTATTTATGTTCCACTTGGATGACTTAATGACACTCTTCAAGTATATATATACTGTTCAAGTGGTTTTTCCCAAACTTGTAAACTGTAATAAAAAGGACACCCTTCAACCTTGAAAATTTCTGGTTTTAGTCTACTTTCAAACATTAATCTGTCATCACCATTTTCCTTTTTCTTTTTTTTTACCACTTTTTGAAATTTTCACTTTGACGCACTGCTAATGTATCTTCCTTCAATTTTTTTAAGGTAAATAAATCAAATTTAATTTTTAAACAACTCAAAAGTATGAAAATGATTGCATGTGTCACAGTAGCTGTTTATTGTCTGAATCTTAATATTGGAAACACCCAGGTCTCTGTAGGTGAATTATGTCTCCCTGTGGGAAGTATTGGAGACATCTTATATTTGCATTCATTTCTTCTGCTTCCTGTTCTTCAACACATGGTTTCTCTGCGGCAACTCAAGAAGGATTTCACCAAATTTATTTTGCAGAGTGTTGACTTACCAAAGGCTAGGTTGAGATGGCATATGGATATTCTTGACCTAATTCTCATGGTCACAGAATCACTTGAGTGAAAGTTGGTTTCTGGATTGTAACTTAAGGAGTTTTCTGTTGGTAAATCAGGCTGTTCTAATTTTGGGCTTTTGTCCCATATATAATACGAGAGGTCGCAATTAGCAATTTTGTGTATTGGGCTGAATACACAAACCAATACACAAACTTCTTATGAGCTAGAGGTGTGGATTCCTATAAGATTCAAGGTTGGAGGAATATTCAGTACATGTACATTGAATAATTTTGCAAGAAAAATTATTAAATTTATAGGAGGATTTTAACTACATGTATATACTACCATTTACCTCATGGAATTTGGTATTTCTAGGTAGAGTGCTTTTAAAGTTACATAGGCACAAATTACAATGGAAACTTATGGAAATGCACATACCTAGCCTACCTGCTCTCAGAGCCCTCTACTGAATACCAAATGAAGCAGTTGATGTTGAACTTTCCTATTACCCAAAGTTTAGATATGTTAACTTTGTGTTTTAACTACAGTAAAACCTCCCTATACCAAACACCCTTGGGACAGGAAAAAAGTGTTTGGTATATGAAGGTTTGCTTACATTGGAAGAACATGTATATACATTTGTACTTGGGACCGAGAAATGGTGTTCAGTATATAGAGGTGTTTGGTTAGAGAGGTTTAACTGTATTTATACACAGATACAATTATAGAAAGAGCAATAATACCTGTGCTTGTAGGGGTCCTTTTACAAAGTAAATATGCATCAGAGGCACCATTTTGTAAACGTGTGTAATTCTTTTCTTCATCACAATCGTTTTTTTTTTTATGATTATTCTGTGTTTTAACGGATCGCACCTTCTTTAATGGAAATAATATTATTTCCCATGGATGTGCAGGACACAATCATTCAGGTGAACTCCCCCATACATATTCACGACAATTGATTATTCATACAATCCATAACATATGCAATATGGACTATATTCAATAAGAACTCCATCTTATTCAAACCAAAGGCAAAACTGTACTATCCTTGGTTACAAGCATTTACACTCAGGCCACGTGACGTCACATTTGGCCAGACTCACGTGTCACCTGCACCACTGCTCTACGTGCACAGTAGACAGTTGTTGACTCAAATTTAATGAGCGTCACAACCCTACGTGATCTACGTTACTAGGGCCGGTGTTACCGTACGGTTTATAAAGAGTTGACGCATCCGTTAAATTCAGTCTCTGAAGAGCCCGGTAACAGGGCGAAACCGGTCAGACTGTAATAGATAGCAAACCGGCACATCTGCCTCCAGGGCACTCGCCTGGTCTTACATTCATTACAATCGTATGAACTTTTTAAAAAGTATGCTTTTACATTTTTGCAGGGTATTGTGGTCACACCATTGCTGCTGTTATATTTTGTAAGTACTTTTTATTTTCTTTCATTCCCTGCACTTGTAAAATAATCATTTGTACCTTACAGTACTTGGGGCATAAGGGTTGTGCACTTGTCTTAGTTCTATAATCTACACTTGATCCCTTCATTTGAAGGAACACTGTTTGCGCAATACTCTGTGTTTGTTTTGTTTAACAGTTTGTAGCTGTATTGTATTTGTGTCTTTTTGTCCAGAACTGCTCTCTACCAAGCAGGGAAAGGAGATGATAATTCAACAATTTTCCAGTGTTGATGATTTTTTAGATTATAGGCAAGGTCCTAGTCTTTTGCAATAACCCCAAGTTAATGTGTCCTGTTTAACAGTCATGACCCATACATATGTAGACCCACATGTATACAGGCTGGTATGGGCTATGCACTGAGCTCGCTTAACAATACAGAACAGGCTGATACTCAGAAGTTAGAAGTTGCTAGAACTGCTACTATGAAGGATACCTCTGAGAGACTGTACTTTTGCATCAGCATATTAACCTCTGAAGTAAAATTTTTGTCCTCTGCTATATATGGAGGATGGCATAGGGGGACATAGAGTTAGTGAGGATAGGGTCAGTTGGTCCATCCATCCATCTGTCTGTTTGTCCACCCAGCAGTATATCTCCAGAACCCTATGATATAAAAAAATGAAATTTATACCAGAAATGCATCATACCAAGGGCATGGTGTACTGTTTTTGACCTTGACATATTTTCAAGGTCACAGTGTCCAAGAACATGTCAATTTTTGGACACTTTGACTTACGTAATATCTAGTGCCATTGATGTTTGCCTTTGATATTTTCAACAAAGGACCAATGTACACTGTAGGGAGATGTTGAGTGGAGTTATTTTGGTGGCTCTGCACTTTTTTCAATTTTTTTTTTACTTTTTATTTGGTCAGGCTGTTTTTGACTTTGTCTCCAATAACACAACAGAATTGCTTGAAATTTTATCAGAGCGTAGTCTGACTAAAGATGATGAAAGCTTGCTAAAATAATGAGGGTGTGAAGTTTTTAGATATCAAACTTTAGGACTATGTGTTTGTAGTCAGTACTGCTACTGGACACATATGTAGCAGCAATAGAGTGTTGAAGGTATTGCAATACTGTGACACTGGGCTATGGAATGCTTTGCTTTTGCACTTGAATGTTTTTCCAGATGGATCTTCATCAAATTTGTGAATGTGATGATGATGCAATAATTATGTATCATATGACAGTGGATGTATATTTAGTGTTCAGTAGAAATTAGAATTCAAACTTTATTTTTTAAATGGGATCTTAATCATCATCATGATCTGCTTGTTACATATGTTTTCTTTTCAGCTTGGATCAACAACTTCTGTTCCATTGGGCTCCATTTTCATCCAGTTATCAGTGACAGTAGTTGTTCCACTTATTGTTGGCCAGATAGTACGAGCCAATATGAGGCGGACACTTGATGGCCTTCATATACCATTTGGTAGCATCAGCAGGTATGGGCAACCTGAACCACATTTTATACAATATCCATTTTGAACTCATTTTCATATTAATGCAACCAAGAGTAAACAATAAAAGGACACACAATAAATACTTTTTGCCAAGGAATCAGTGGAGAAGGTTACGGAAAGGTATTTCAATGGCTCAAGAAATTTAATTTGTCAAGAAACCTTAAGAAATTAAAGGTGTGTACTTAGGTTATGGCTCCGGATTTTTAACACAGTGATTTAATGGTAGTATGTAGACCATTTGGATTCAGATGATTCAAAAATTAATAGAAATGTGGATGTCAGAAAACAAAATGACAGAGGATGAGACCATTTCCATACATCATGTCTGAGAAGACCAAAAGTGAAATTTCTGACATCAATTTCTGGAATCAGTGTGGGAGCATTTTTTTTGTATACTTGCAGCGCAATACTGCTACTTATCATCTACACAACCTTCTGTGATACCTTCATGCATAGCGACTCCAGCATTGATGAGATTAGTCTGTTTACCATTGTATCTTTAGGTATGTATTGGTATTGTATACACTCATATTTGGAAAAGTCTCTGTGGAATGTGTTATATTTTGTAAATTTACTTCATGGGATTAAGTTCCATTCAGTTGTTACAAGAGATAGCATGCATGTCATGTATGTAGCAAGATGTGCTCACTATTATATCATGATCATTTCAGCACCTCCTTGGTGAATTGACATTATCAGTTTATGCAGTACATGTATGTGATGATCATCAATGGAAGATAGATCACTACAATGATAATTAAGAAATAAAATCTTTTTCTTTCTTGTCATGTTAATATGCCCCCCTCCCCACCCCCCACCCCCCAAAGAAGGAGGGGCATAAAGCGGTTACTTTGTTTGTGTATGTGTGTCCAGATGGAAAGTTTTCGCACGATAATTAGAAAAGTTTTTTGTTTAGGGCTTTCATATTCTACATGCTCACAGTCCTGAAAAAGGTCTTTGACGAGTTTGAAGATTGGTGACCTTGGCCCAATTCCCAAGGTCACAGAGCTATCTTAGTGAATTTGCTTTTCACACGATAACTTGAAAAGTCTTTGACATAGGCCTGTCAATGTGCAGGTGATTACAGTCCTACATAAGATCTCGGATGAGTTAGAAGTTGGGTACCCTTGACCCAATTCCCATTTGGTTTTTGGCACAGACTTTTTTTATTGCACATCGTTTTAGTCCTACACAAGGTCTTAGACAAGTTAGGAGATGGATGACCGTGACCTAAATCTCAAGGTCACAGAGCCATTTTAAGGAATTTGGTTTTGGCGCGATAACTTCAAACTTTTTTACATAGGGATTTCATATTGCACATGCTTATAGGCTTGAATAAGGTCTCAGACAGGTTCGAAGATGGGTGACCTTGACCCATTCCCAAGATCACAGAGCCATTTTAGTGAATTTGGTTTTCACAGGATAATTTGAAAAGTTTTTGACACAAGCCTGTCAAATTGCAGGTGATTATAGTCCTACCTAAGGTCTCTGACGAGATAAAAGATGGGTGACCATGACTCAAATCCCAAGGGCACAGAGCCATTTTAGTGAATTTGGTTTTCACAGGAAAAGTTGAAAAGCTTTTGACATACACCTTTCTTATTATGCCCCCCTTCGAAGAAGGTGGGGCATATAGTGTTGCACATGTCGGTCAATCGGTTGGTCTGTCTGTCGGTCGGTAGACTGTGCTTTCCGCACAATAACTCAAGAAGAAGTTTTTCAGCTAGGACTTTGATACTGTACAGGTGTATTATTCTAGTCAAAACCTAGGCAAAGTTTGAAGATGGGTGACCTTGACGTAGTTTCCAAGGTCACAGTGGTACCTGAGTCAACTTTGGTTTCCGCACAATAACTGAAGAGGTTTTAAAGCTAGAACTTTTATATTGCGTAGGATTATAGTCCATATTTGGGGCTGGGCGAAGTTTGAAGATGGGTGACCTTGACCTCATTTTAAAGGTCACAGAGCCACTTTACTGAATATGGTTTCATGCTTTCTGCATGATAACTTATACCTTGGAGCTAGAACTTTTATATTGCACAGCTTTATGATTCTCTGTAAGGGGTAGGTTGAGTTTGAAGATGGATGACCTTGACCCAGTTTTCAGGGTCACAGAGAGATTTTAGAATTTCTGTGGTTTCCGCACAATAACTCAAGAAGATTGTTGAGCTAGGACTTTAATACTGTACAGGTGCATCATTCTAGTCAAAAGCTAGGCAAAGTTTAAAGACTGGGGACCTTGACCTAGTTTCCAAGGTCAGAGTGGTACCTGAGTTAACTTGGGTTTCCGCACAATAACTGAAGAAGTTTTTAAACTAGGACTTTTATATTGCACAGGATTGTAGTCCATATTTGGGGCTAGGCGAAGTTTGAAGATGGGTGACCTTGACCTCATTTTAAAGGTAACAGAGCCACTTTACTGAATATGGTTTCATGCTTTCTGCATGATGACTTATACCTTGGAGCTAGAACTTTTATATTGCACAGCTTTATGGTTCTCTGTAAGGGCTAGGTTGAGTTTGAAGATGGGTGACCTTGACCCAGTTTTCAGGGTCACAGGGAGATTGTAGAATTCCTGTGGTTTCTGCACTATAACTCAAGAAGTTTTTAAGTTATGGCTGGGATACTATACAGGTCTATAGTTCTTGCTAAGGGCTAGAAGAAGTTTAAAGTTTGGTGACCTTGATTTAATTTCCAAGGTCATGTTGGTACCTGAGTTAACTTTGGTTTCCACATGATAACTGAAGAGGTTTTTAAACTAGGACTTTTATATTGCATGGATAATTGTCCATATTCATAGTCCATATTTTAATGTACTGATGCATTCCTTTCTTTTAAATGTATTTCAGTCTTCATGATCCAGTCCTGTCTTCTGCTACTTAGTTTTTATCTGTCCACACGGCCCTGGACCAGGTTCAGTCCAGCTGATACTGTGGCCATTATGTTTTGCTCAACGCACAAGTCATTAACATTAGGTGAGTGGTGATCTGGGGAAAAAACTTTAAACATTATGATAAATGCCACAAAGGAACAGATAAGGTGGTGAACTACTTGAAGGGATGGTGTGACACTCCACTCAACTCATGAAGGATTGGCAAGATTGATCCATGCCCACGGAAAGGGGAAATGTCAACCCTTCTTCATAAGGGCTTAGTGCAATATGAGATCATACCTGGAAAAAGTTCAACCCTACTCTGTCCCATTAGTTGAATGTAGAAAATGCTGAAAGATCAAAAATGTTGATTGATCTAAAAGTTACCGATATAATAAGTAGTAGTTTGTTCTTGTGTCTGAGTGAATAAGAAACCAGGACACATGAAGTGTGGTGTGATCTCTCATTCACAAAGACACAAGCACCCACAACTGTCTCCTTTCTAAACCATGTTATTTATACACTGTACATAATTTTAGGAGAGGAACACTTGTTTGTACTGATGTTATTCAACAATCTTAAAAACCACATTGAACTATTAATTTTTAACCTCTGATGCACTCCTTATATCTTTGACTGGCATGCACCAGTACTTCGACCAAGGCAAAGGAAAAGGTTATTCAATTGCAGTGGACCCAGTGGTACAATCGTTAAGACAGGTCATTGGGATGACACACCTGTCCAGACCTTTTGCAGTTTCAAACCCTGCTGGATCCATAGACTTTAATTTTTGTAAAAAGTGATAGGAACATGTCAAATTTGTAAGTCAAGCTTCTGCAAGAAGTCACAAAGACAAAAGAAAATAAACAGAGATTTAACTGAAATAGTTGAAGAGTTAACCGCTGGTCAGAAGGATAAAGGCATGATTTTAAGTCCAGGTCACAATGTAAGAACAACCTATTATACCATTAGCAAGAAATACTGCTCTCTTGAAGTGTTAACTCCTGGTGTGGCATGTGCCAGTTCAGCCAGGGTCATGTTATAGTGGTGCTGTATCGGGACTGAGTCTCGTCCGAATGCTTGCAGTATCAAAATTTACTGTAGCACAGTCTAAGCTTCCTATCTTCACAATGGAACAATATATCTCCCTGTAGCACTTTGGTGCTACAGAATGCCCACCCCTGATAATATGCTTATTCTCATCATTGATGCAAAGCAAGAATGTTGTAACCAATAAGCCTGCTACTGTTAATACAACTGAAAATAACAGCAACTAAAAAGAGTGAAATCTAATAACATTCATGTGAGAGTTGCTTAGTAAAGACTGGCAGGGAAAATGGAAATGGCTTTGCATCTGATTGTGATTATAGAAGTAACTGATTTATGCTGTTAAGGCATTGACTTGACTGCATTTATATTTGTAACCAATGGATTAAAGCTATAAACACTAGAAAGTGTCATTAGAACCCTTTTGATAGCAATTTTTGTGAAAAACACTGAATTCTACTTCCTATCTGTCGCAAAAAATTTGTAATTACATGTTGTGACATGTGGTTCACTTCATCTTCATCTGGAGACTGCGTTAGCAGCTTTCATCAGCAAACTTTGGGCACAGGTTGCTCTAAGCGTGCCAAGGAAAGCTGTTGACCTGCATGTTGTAAAATCTCTGGAAATATGCTTACTTCTTTCATGAGAAATCTGACATTAGTGTCGTTCTAGTGTTTTTGGTGACCATGACCTTTGTTGTGATTAGCACCTGTAGACAGAGTTTATTTATCAGAAACGGTTTCATTGTTCATGATGAGTCTACCCTATTCTGTCCAGGTTAAAAAAAAAAAAAAGATCCTGCATGGTCAGGTCAAAATTTCATATCTAGATTTCTCCTGAAATTTTCAACTCCAACTGCAACTGAAGTCAAACTACTTAACATGAGCTGTTCTGAATTGTAAGGCTGCTAGATTCATGGTCATTGTAAAAAGACCTTCCATTCAAGTATGCCTGAAGTTAAGTAGAATATAATAGTCCAGTTCAACTGTTTTCCTTGATGGGCTTTGGGTACAATGCACCCAAAGTGTGCTGAGGAAAGCTGTTGACCCAGTCCAAAATGTGGCACTGAAAGAGCTCAGGGATTTTGTTCCAGTGTTGACATGCCAGACCTAAAGGTACAGATCAAAGCCTGTGTGTGGAGATGCATTAAAAATGATAGTTTATTCTTGGACTTGTCCACACTCGCGTTGTAGTAGGTTGTCATAATGCACACCTGTGGCAGTAATCATCTTAAAGTGATTTATCCCACTCGTTTGGAGCCTTTTTGGCCACAGAGCCAGGCTTTTGTAAAGTGGATTTTACGTAGCTCCTGTTTATTTTGAAATATAGAAAATGTATGACAAAAGTAATGTTATATCAATACTGGCAGGCATCCCTATCCTCAAGGTGGTGTTCAGCTCTCATCCACATCTATCCCTCATATCCATACCACTGCTAGTCTACCACCCAACACAAATCCTTCTGGGGGGATTTCTTGTTCCCATGGTAAGGGGCTGGATGAAAGCCACACAGAGATCTCGGTAAGTACTAGACATCTCATTACTTTTTAACTCTCTTAATTTTCCCTAAAATTTATTGCTATTCCAAATGTTAAGTGGTCGGCTTTGTCAAGAGCTTTGTTATGTGAGTTTTACTTGCATCATTTGTGCAACTATTGTAAAATGTAATAAAAATGTAAAACATTAAAATTTTACCATTTTCCATTGAGTGAAGACATAGTCATCTCCTTGACACCCAACCTGTGCAAAGGAAGCTTTTTGTACATAGGGATTGTATAAGATTTTGATGGAAATTACACCTTAGTGACAAAATCAAGTAAAATAATCATGATGATGAAGAAAACTGTGTTTAATAAGAAAAAAAAATAAAAGGGCAGTCTTGAATAAGTTTTAATGTATTCCATGGCATTTGCTGATTTTCCTGTGTATGAATGGTAATACTAAGAATAAAGACGGACTTTGTAGTCATAGTTAACACACATGTGAAGACAGCTTTCAGTTAAGTACCAGAATGCTAGGTCCAATTTCCATGTCTTTTTTTTTTTGTTTGTATTTTTGTTTGTTTTGTTTTGCATTGCATGGCAAGTCTTTCTGGAGCCCCCAGTATCATGAGTTACCAGGCAATGCAAAAAAAACACTGACCGAAGCCTGTGTCACATGGTATAGAACGGAACTTATGCTCATCTGCCCAGCACGGGAGGGTTACAGTTTGATTTATTTTCTCATCATTAAGAGACCTAGATGAGTAGAAGTTTTCATGTCTTTGGTGTTTGATAATTTTATTTTCATTTACTTTTTCAGGGCAGCATGGTCCAGAGGCCACAATGTATGACAAAGGAGATTGTTTAACTTATCAATATTATATCTACCATAAAGTACATGTATGTGCCAAAAAAAAAAAAAAAGAAAAGAAATTGAAATTATTACACAAAGACTGTTGGGGTAATCACTTTTTTGCATTGGACAATCTGAAATTAGGTAGAATCTGGTGTTATCAACATTGATAATTGGATTAATTTTGCTTGCTCTAAGTATGAGGGTCCATTAAAGCATTTTTAATACGCAAAACTTGTACATGACTGAATATGTAGGGCTAAATAATTTACAACTTTGTTGCAAAAGGTGCACTTTAATGTTATGTACACATGTATGTACTAATATGTAAATATATATTGGATAAAGTGGGTGTCAAAGGAGTAGAAATCTGGTATGCATCATTACATGTGTAGTATATCTTCAAACATGCATCGCCTTAGTTTAAATACAATCATGCACAAAGCAAGCCCATGTATTATATGAAACCGGAAGCCATGAGGTATTTTTATAGGACATATGCAGTTGTATATTTTACTATCAATTGATAATTTTATGGGCTATAGTGTGTGTATAATTTTGGTGCACAGCTGAGCTGAGCTGAGGTGTGACATTTTTGGTTTGTGAGCACACAGGGCCGCAGGGACAGATACTACAATGTACATGGTCTGTGTCAAAAATGAATGTCTTCAGTTTTGTTTTGTTTTGTTATTTCTGTAATAGAACTGGTCTGTCAAATATGAATTGATGACAAATGCATGCAGTACCATTAATAGTTCTTTATAATTTCTGGAGTTAGTGGTATTTTCATCTTTTTGAAAGCTATTCAAGACCTGAAATACGTGTACATACATACATGGCTTCCTGGGAAGTAATTTATTCATTGGCCACTAGATGAAGCCACTTCTTGAGACCTCAGAGTGTTATTTGTTTTGTTTTTGTTTGTAATTTTATGGCAAAACTATTACACTTAGGGTGGTATCTAGTTCAGTTTTCATATTTTTCAATGGTATTGTTTGTGTGTGAAATTACCATTTGAAAATGACGCACACATAATTGCATTTAATATTGTGGATCTAGACTTTGAGACAGATGAGAAAGCTTTTTTGGGGATAAGAAAACTAGTATGAAATGATGATAATTGTGAGATATGTTAAATTCCAATCACTCAAATTAAAATTTTGAAGTTATAAGAAGATGTGTATTCGTTTACCATGTAATGATAATGAGACATGAGCAGTAGTGAAGTCCATTGTAAATCTTGCAGGCTGAAGGTGAGTTACTATTTTTTTTCTCGTGAGGGATTGTTTTTGGTATGGAAAATCACTTGTGACCACAGCCATGTAGGGTTTTGTTTATTCCCTGTTTAATAGAGTAATTATCGTGAATTTTATCCCTCAATCTTGAGGGGTGCCACAAGTTTGGAATAGGAGACTTGTAACTGTAAAGACATGGCATACTGTACACCTTAATCGGTAGTAACGCCACCATTTTGAAACAGGAGACTTGTTCATTACTGTAAAGTGAAGATGTATGTGTTCATGTGTAGTGGGGTGTAAAAATGTATAAAAATGCTCTGTGGCTAGGTCAGCATGTCTGGAATGTCAACAAAAATGTGATGGTCAAATTGAAAATAAAAGAGAATTTCATTCCATGCATACAAAAAAAAAATCAAGTAAATATAGTATAGATACAGCTAGATCACAGCATAGGGCATCAACATTGTTTGCAGCCATTTTTGCAGATCGATACGTGAAAGTTTGTTGATACAGATGCAGATGATGATGGAAGAAAATAGTTCTGGAGGGAAATAATATAATTACTTAATAGACAGTGGGGATGACATAATCCATGGATTACCATTTTTGCACTTCACATGAGAAATTTGTTTTCTGCAGAACACAGAATAAAAAGGTAGAAAAGGGACACAGGTACTTCACATGAGAAATTTGTTTTCTGCTAAACACAGAATAAAAAGGTACAAAAAGGGACTTAGGTCATTTTGAGTGCATGTGAATGGCAGTGCACATGTAAAACAATCCATAGGGGCTGCCACCATTCTGTGTCCTTTAGACAATATCACAGAACAAGTAAGTGTCTTCAGAATGGTGTCATTTGTTCTCCGGCAACGGCATGAACATACACCATGTGACATCATCTGACCAGAATGGTTTACAAGGGATCCATCATAAATTGGCATTGCTGTTTAGAAATACACTTACACATTACATTTATTACACTCCCCCCATATATCAAATTACCAATTTTAGAGTTATCTATTAAGAACACATTACAACACCATAGGTCGCTTAGCTGGTTTCCACGCACTTTAGGTGCCTTGCCAGAGCTCCCAAAAAAATTTCCCATGGGTCCAGTGCAGATCCATGCTGCTGCAATGACTGTCCTCGATGCCCTGTGGCGTGTCAGCACCTGTCACGCAGTATTGCGTGATAGTGAGCATGCACAATTAGTTTCCTACTCTGGCGCCCATCGTTGATGGACACGTTTTGTTAGAAGCTCCCTCACTTTGCTTTACGTTTGTGGCTTCTCTTGTTGATTTAGTGGATAAGTTACCTGGGAGACTGGTCCTACCTCCGATTTAGTTTGTTCGGTAGTTTGTTGGGAAATGAGTACGGATGGTTAGTTGCACGTCCGTTTGGATGCCAACCATCACAGGATGGCATGCTGGGATGACCATCCCAGCATGCCGCTCTTGCTTGCAGAAGAGCTGTGTTTTCTGCACTGAAGAGAGTCTGTACGATATTTGTCCTTGATGGACTCCGTATTAGTGGCAGAATGTTCGTCGGGCTGACGTGAGATCGGCCAGACGAAGGCTCCAACATGCTGACACACGTTCTGAGCTTGTACGGGAAAGTGTTCCTCAAGTGGGACCTTCCATGGCGCAGGTGCCTCAGGTGCAGCCATCCAGACACCTGGCAGCTTGCCTAGGCATGTCCAACGTTGTGTACAGGCTGATCCTTGAATGGAGGCACCTGTTGGTGGAGTGACCACTTTGAACACGCATGTTCATGCTGGTCCTTGATTCGAGGCAAGGTCTTGAATGCAGGCACCTGGTCCTTGAATCGAGGACCCTATTGGAAAGGTCCGGTTCATAGGTTCCTGCCACAGTCCCCTCTGCACCAGTGAGCAGCTGTATGGGCAAAGGTTTCTCTGTTACTGGCCCTACTGCCGGCCGCTCGTTGGTAGTTCGGCGTAAGGAAGGTACATAAGTCAGTAATTACTAAGGTGGGGAGCAAGACGGTAGTGACTGAAGGGAGAGATGGGGACCATCATCTTTACTCTTGGTAGTGCTACTCCTTCAAGTTTTCTTCCCTGTGCCCTGCCAGGTCAAGCTTTTGCTGTGCAGGTGGAGGGGACTGCCCAAGTGATAATGGGCAAGATGGAGGCACTGTTTGCCTCGGTCGACGAACGGCTGGACAGATTGGGGTGAAAGGTTTCCTCTGGGGAGCCTCTTGTCATTCCTCCTTCCCCAGTTAACTCGGGAGTTGCCTGGCCCCTTTTGCGAGAGTCGTGCCGAGTCTTCCTTCGAGTCGGCCATACCGAAACCCAAGGTGGCTAGTACAGTCAGAGTTGTGGCCCTCACTGCGTCTTCCGAGGGGGCATCGGCTGTTTCTGGGTCTCTTGGGGACCAGGTGATGGACTGTGAAATAGTGTTAGGGGTGAGGACTCGGCCATTATGGTCACTTTTTGGCAGGGTGAGCGATCGGCTTCGTGGTCAGTTTCTCCCCTACCTTCCTCTCCCGGGGATCACGCTCACGCCATGGGAAGGAGAAGAAGAAGAGGCGTCATCGGCACCTCTCCTCCTCCCCTATGCCGGATGGGAAGATACATCGCCACAGCCGTAGTTCGGGCGTTTCATGTGCTCGGGAGAGACGGTCCTCTCCCTTGTCAGTTCCCAATGTGGGAGGTGGTATGATGACTAACAGATTGGATGTCCAGGTGCATAGTTCCGCCCAGGGAGTCGATCAGTCCCAGTGTGAGGCTCGGCCATCTTCTCCCACCCTGATGGAGATTGGTCAGGCACTCGATCTATCTTCCGTTAGGGAGGTGCCTCCTTGGGGATCTATGCCGATGTGACGGTGGGCCGGGGCGCTTCTGTGCTTGAGCATATATCCCCGAGGAGGCTGAAGGTCTCGGGTTTCCGGTGGCAACTAGGCCGGTGCAAGAGGTTATAGCAAGTGTCACTCCCTCAGCCCCTGGGCCTATTTGCTTAGTGCATGCGGGTAGGCCTGTGTCACCTCCACCAGCTGGACAGATTCTGTCAGGCGTCTTGCCTGACAACACTGTGCATGGGAGGAACTGCAGCCTCAGTACAACTTGGGGACTGCGGCACCAGCCAGAGAGGCTCCTGCAGGGTTGGGACCTCTCCCAGACCCTAAGGCTACAACTGAGGAGGAACGCCTTGAGGACATACTCCTTGGGTCAGGGGACATTCTGGAGAAGAGTCCCATGGCCGAGGATATTGTTGACCTTGACTTCGAATTTCCCAAGTGAAAATTCTGAACCTAAAGAAAGGGCCCCTCGTTTCTCCCACCTTGCAGCAGAGCGTAAGGAGGCTGAGTCTCGGCCACTTCTCGCAGCAGCCAAACAGGCTAGAGTTTGCCAGTCTGCGGCTTCAGCCGAGGAGGCTTTAGATCCTGTGGACCGATCTCCCGCTAAGGTGGAGAGGCCAGGGTGCATGTTTTGCACAAATGTCGCCTTTATGCGAGATACCCTTCCCGGGGAGGCTTTCCCGCCGCCCACATTGATGCAGCCTAGGGCAGTGCCAATGTCAGTGGATGGAAGGAATCAGCACCCAAGGTAGAGGTGCCTTTCTCAATCTTTGTGGCTGGGAAGTTCACCGATTTGTGGGCAGAACTCTCTGGGTCTAGCATAGCGCCAGAAATGAGATCCTCCGGGGATGGCCTAGCCCCGGGTTGGCTGCTGGTTAAGCCACAGTCCAGGCTGGAGTGGTACCATACGAGTCGGTTGGTAGACAACTTCTCTGCTGCTACGGTGGACGCTCCTTTACGGGACCGTGCCGTCAAGGAGTCTGAGTTTGTAACCCTGGTTCTCTCATCCCTCTGGAGGTTTGAGCAGGATGCACGGGTTATGACAATTGTGGGCTCCTTTCTGGACTGTTCGGGGTGTCCTGCCATGCGCCTGTTGGAGGAGGCATGTGACGACTCCTCGCCAGCCTCCACCAAACGGTTGGTGGAGACCCTGCTGGACCTCGCAGTCTCGGGGCCTTTACGTGTGATGCAAATGTTAAGTTGGTGCAACATAATGCGCTCCTCGCTGCGGCCAAGCTGCTGACAGAGGTAAACAGGGCTGCTTACCAACTGCCTCTGGACCCTGTTGGTCCAGGATGACAGGGTCCAGGGTTATGTGGTAAAGGGCTGGTCCCCTCCTCCAGAAGGTGGATCAAATAGCCAAGGAGAAGCAGCAAAAGTCTTTGGATGAGGCTTTGCTGTGGGGTGTGAGATTGTCCAAAGGGGCAGCATCACCCCGTCAGCCTGCCCCATCTGGGTGTGGCCCTAGACCACCGCAGAAGCGGCAGAGACAGGCAGAAGCCGATTAAGAAGGGTGGCCAGCCTTCATAGTCTGTATCTGCCGTTTCTAATGGTAACCGGTAGCCAGTGATCCGTTCCTTGGGGCGCGCCGGTCCCCAGATATCTCTGCGGGCCCACCGGTCTGTGATCCCTCTCTAACTTCTTGGTGAGGATCGGCAGGAGGGTGACTGGTGTTGTTCGCCGACCAATAGGATCGTTTAACAGATGATGTTTTTGTCAGGAATGTCGTCTGTCACGGTTACTTGTTGGAGTTTGCCGAGGGCAATCCTCCGCTTTCAAGAGTCCCTTTCTCTTTTCCACTTCGTGTAGAGGGGGACAGGGCACTCTTGGATGAGGCTGTGTAAAAGCTGGTAGACAAACAGGCAATTGAACTGGTGTTCAATGTCGGGTCTTTAGGCTTTTACAGTCGTCTTTTTTTGGTGCAAAACAAAAAAACAAACAAAAAAAACGGTGGACAAAGACCGGTATTGATCTCTCATGTCTCAAAAAGTATCTTGTTGTGCAGCACTTCAAGATGGAAACTTCCGCCATTATTATGGTGGTGATGCGACGGGGCAATTGGGCAACCACGATAGACCTGAAAGACATATAATTTCACATTTCCAAAGTCCCAAGCTTTCAGAAATTTTTGGGCTTCATGGTCAAGGGAAGAGAGTTTCAGTTTTGTGCTCCTCTGTTCCGCCTAGCGCCAGCACCGCTCATCTTCACGTGGGTCATGAGTGAGGTAGCAGCATTAGTGCACCAGTAAGAGATCCGGCTGCACGTCTATTTGGACAACTGGCTCCTGCAGTCTCAGGACCACAGCCTTCTTCTACATCACACACAGTTTGTGCTGGATCTGTGTGTGAAGTTAGGCTTCATTGTGAATTTACCAAAGTCCAGTCTGACTCCTGCCCGGGAGTTTGTTTTTCTGGGAATTCAATTTTTGAAGGTCCCTTTCATCTGTCGCCCATCAGAGGACGGAGGTGGCTTGTCTCCCTCATGAACAAGTTCAGGAGTGCATCGGCACCACTCGCATGTCTATGGATGCGTCTGGTAGGGCCCCTTACATCCATGGACTCACAGGTTCTCCTTGGGAGGCTTTATCGTCGGCCTATTCAACTTCATTTTCGAGATCAGTGGGATCAACAGAACAGTCTCTTGTCTTGACATATCTCAATTGAGCCATACGATCAGCTAATTCTGAGCTGGTGGTCCTGTTGGGCAAACGTGATGCTGGGGCAGTCCCTAGTGCTGTTCAGCACCCAGGTAACTGTTTACCGATGCCTCCCTTCAGGGCTGGGGAGGCCATTTGGACTCTGTGACAGCCTCGGTAGAATGGCCTCCTCTGCGGAGGCAGTTTGCCATCAATTGCCAGGAACTGGAGGCGATTTGTCGTGCCCTTCTCCAGTTCAAGTCACATGTGGAGAACAAACGTCCTGGTGATGGGCGACAGCCGTACGGCGGTTGCATACATCAACAAAGAGGGAGGTACCAGGTCAAAGTGGCTGTTTTCCCTGCCCAGGTCGATCTTGCTTTGGTGCCGTCAGTACAGCATCAGAATCCTGTGTCGGCACATTTCGGGTTGCCTGAATATCGAGGCGGACCTGCTGTCATGGCGATCATAGGTGATTCAGACCGAGTGGTCTCTGAATCCCAGAGTGGTGAAAGCAATCTGGGCCCTTTGGGGGCTGTCTGCACATGGATCCCTTCAACGTGAGAGACAATCGCAAGATCAACACCTTTGTGCCCCCCCTTCCCCGACGAGTTGGCATGGGCCATGGCCGCCATGTCAATTTCATGGCAGGGAATGTGGGCGTATGCCTTTCCTCCAACCCTGCTCTTGCCAATGGTGTTGCGCAAGAAGTGGGAGGAGCAGCACAAAGTCCTTATGTGGGTCCTTGGTGGTCCAAGAGAGAATTGTCCTTGGACCTCTTGGAGTTGAGCATGGAGCCCCCTTGGGCTCTTCCTCCTCTTCCGCAACTGCTCTGACAACCGGGATCAAACAAGTTCCACCACAACCCGCAGTTTCTCAGGCTTCACATCTGGGAACTATCACCTCAGGCATTACTTCAGGAGGCTTCTCAAAGGGAATGGCTGAGCGAGTTACCTGCGGGAAACTTTGTCACTCTTCTTTAAGATCTATTACTCGCGTTGGAACAAGTTTGCTGCCTGGTGTTCTGCTAGGACATCGTTGCCTTGGGAGATAACGGTCCAGCAGGTTGCTGAATTTTGGCTAAGTCTGTTTGAGGAAGGGCACTTGAAGGTTTGCACCATCGAGGGGTACAAGTCAGCCATTCTGGCTACCCTTAAAACCAAGAGTTCTATTTGAGTAGAACTGAACCTCATCGAGCTGGGTGGAAACCTCTGTTTCATCCCCTTAGGCACACAGCATCTGGGACCTTGTCTCCTGGCACCATCTCGGGGTGGATAAGGAAAACGATTTCCTTAGCCTACCAGGTGGCTGGCCAGGATGAAGAGCTTAGTTATCTGCATTCTCACAGAGCTCATAAGACTAGGGCATTCTCTGCCTCCTGGGGCGCGTTGAAAAACATGTCAGTAGGGGATATTATGGCTGCCTTAAGGTGGCGTTCACATTATGCCTTCACTTCTTTCTACCTGTGGGACTTGGTGGAACTGGATGATTGGCTGTTGGCGCTGAAGTGCTTCCTGACAGCCGCATCCAGCCGGTCTTAGGGGGTGCCTCCCCCACCTTCTCCAACTCAACGGAGCTGAACGGGGGTCCAGGATGGTTTTTTGGTCCATGGCTCTCTAGTGCAGAGTTTTGGGCTAGATATTTCAGGATGTATCTCCCTCCTCCAGTCTGATTTTAAATCAGTTAAGTGACCAATGGTGTTGTAATGTGTCCTTAATATGGAGTTTTTCAACAGTAATACTATTATTAAGAAACATTACTCACCATAGGTCACTAATATTCCCACCCAACCATCCCCACTTTCGGTCCCTCCTATGCAGTGTAGGAAACTGATTGCGCATGCTTGCTCGCTATTACGCCATACTGCCACCACAGGTGCTCTGACACGCCACAGGGCATCGAGGACAGTCCTTGTAGCAGCATGGATCAGCACTGGACCCACTGGGAAATTTTTTGGGAGCTCCGGCAAGGCACCTAAAGTGCGTGGAAACCAGCTAAGTGAACTATGGTAAGTGATGTTTCTTAATAATAGTTTTTCAGTTGAAAACTTCATGTTTGTAACTGGGAGGGGAACAATGCTTCAATAAGCAAAAACTAATTATTTTAATTTGAATGTTTAATGCAAGATCATCCTGCCGCCTTTTTTTCTTCATTTGTTAATTGTTGAATATAGAATTTGATGCAACTTGGAGAGAAAAGTCATACAGGGGCTTCTTTCAGAGGGAGAAGAGTTAAAAAAGGTGGATCTTTGGGAGTGAAGTAAAGGTAAATGGGGCTTTGTGGGTGACCAACAAAGAAATGGGTGTGGCGGTGTGGGGGTGTGGGATGGGAGTCCTTTTCCATGGTGCCTACCTGTATAGCTCAGCATGGAAAGTACCCTCTTGCGACCGCTGCTTATCTTATTTTCCTTACATTTCTGTCCCCTCGTGACCCATTGCCTCCCAATTTGGTACAGATAATCTGGCTCTGGGAAATTTTTCCCATTAAACAATAGTTAACCTGGAGGTCAAAGGTTAAGGTCAAATCAATGTTGCATTTTTCAATGGTCAAAATGCCTTGCAAACTAAAACGGTTTCCCTGTCACATCTTGAAATTGGTATGATTAAAGTCCATCAAATCTTGTTATCATTTACTCAGGTTGTACTTCCCTTAAATTTGCGGTGACCTTGATGTCAAAGATCACGGTCAATATTTCTGCAGAAGAATGGTGGCCATCTTAGAGGGGTGCCTGGTCGTGTGGATGCGTAATGTTTTTCGCACGAAAAACTCGCTTCTAATATCTAAGCAAATTTGTGTTGTACGCAGTCTTGTTTTTTTTTTTTTTGAAACCTTTGAAATGCGGACAGTGAGCCCATACATTTTGTCATCTTGATACTTCATCTTCTTTGCCTTTATTGGTCCTTTTGATGTGGGCCTACAGACTACTTCTATGTTTAAGTTATGTACATGTTCCATTTCAAATTAATTTCACAGTGGCACGGGGTTTCGAAGGTTATTGCCTCAAAATTTAGTTTTGTGAATTGATTTTGTATGCAGTGTTTTTTCAAATGCCCATGCAAACTTCATCTTGAGCTACAACTCATGGGTACACTCTTATATCTGTGTCTATGTTATTATATTCCCACTTTAGATATTAAATGCAAAATGTTCATTAACTACGGTCAACGTCCAGCTGCTTAAATATTTTACATTGAAGAAAAATGGAAAGACGTTCAGTTGGAAAAAAAGACCAAATTTGATTATACAATTAATATTGAAATAACACAAGCTGAACAAAGCAATTGATTATTTATTAAAATGTCGTTATTCTGGAGCATCAGTAAAAATGTCTCCTGGAGCAAATGTGTTTTTAGGGAAATGTCTTTTCTAACATGTA
Organism: Hermodice carunculata; assembly: GCA_964020975.1. Classification (NCBI taxonomy): domain Eukaryota; kingdom Metazoa; phylum Annelida; class Polychaeta; order Eunicida; family Amphinomidae; genus Hermodice; species Hermodice carunculata. The sequence continues at coordinate 88,440,888 of OZ026619.1, read as the reverse complement.
ACAAAAAGGGAAAGAGAGAAAAAGGGCTTTCACTTATGCAAATATGAACAGGATAGTTTTAGATGCGAGTAGACCTTGTATAAAGAGTACAAAAGAGGTTAATTGAACAGCGAACCTACAGTTTATTCTACAGTCTTGTCAGTCATCGAATATTGCTCGAAATCTTTGGAAATGGAAGTTTTCTACTACAAATTTTGGACATTTAAGTATAAGTCCATGTCCAACCGATTTTGGATAATTTTTTCATTTTAAGATTTGGGGGCATTTTGGTAGACCTATGTTGTCTGTCATATGTCTTAATTTAGTATACATATAGTTCTAGCCCCAATACAATCGGAGGAAATTAACAAAATACTTTCAATGTTAACATGTTACAGTCAGTGGACCTTGTTAACCTTTGGATCTTGACAACTGAATGTAGATATCTGCTGTCAAATGTCCGTTTCACATGGCTATTTCCATAAAAGGAATTTTCTGATTTTAATCAAATAAAAACTGATTTACTCAACAAATTCTCTAGAGCAAAAATGCATCCGGTATTTCGAAGAAACGATCAGTTCTTTCTTAAATGGGAATCAATAATGCACAGTCCGAAAACTTCCATCAATTTCATGAAAACAACCACCAACTTTGTGTCACCATTGTAAAGAAACGTATTGTTATTGTAAACATCCGAAACGTTTTTGCAGATACATTTGTTGAGATTGTAGTAACGCAAATTTGACTATTTTGTCGCGAGTAATTTTTGAGAAATATCCAGCATTTTACAAAACTTACTTTTCAACCCAAAACGCTTGTGTTTAATATAATCACGTTGAATTTTGACTTTTGACTATAGTGGAGACAGATTCTGCAAGACTTGTCAATTGAGTGCATAAGTTTATCGGGATGTACGTCATATTTGGCCTAAAAGTAAAGTCCCTTTTCGAGGTTGGACACTACGTTTAAAGTCCACAGGTAACAATCTTGTAGGGAAAGGATTGCATTAATGTTGACCACAAATTAAAAAAAAAAGTCCAATGGATGTACGATGGATCAAACCAAAAAGGGACTTCAGTGCGATTCTTGTGATATCTGGATTCGCTTATCATTGCTTATACTGTTTACCAGATGCAATAAACTCGCGCAAAGAAATTATGAAGGCTTGGGTCAATGTGACAAAGATTGGTATTGTTATACATGTCAAATACCATCATTCTCAGACTCCTACTTTGTAAATTCAGACTTTTTGGAATCGCCAGACCTAGCTTCAAGCACATCTACTGGACATGTAAGAAATAATTGATCACGAAACGTGAAACATATTGAACAAACAAACACAAACATGAATACAATAAAGTTTATTTGGTCGCAACATGAGTGATTTGACAAACAAAGTAAAAGGAAAGAAAGTAACCAAAGAAATAAAAATACAAAACTGGACCCCCCCCCCAACAGTCAAGCACTCTCTCGCCTGAAAACAAAATAAGCATTATTTAAAAAAAAAAAAGGGGGGGGGGGGGAGGGACGAAAAATTTGGATGAACTTTCATGATCCATAACCCAAAGAGACGTCCGAACACGATGGGAAAAATGGCAGAAATGAGAAGACAAAGCTTCCTTACGCGAAATTAACAAAAAGGGGATTAAGAACGAGATTTCACTTCAAGAGAGAGAATGCCTGTGAAAGGTTACATATAATAACTGGTAAATGACACCAATTACACACAGTCAAGTCTTGCCCCAGTGAAGTGAACAGTTACATAATAACTGATACGAGACACCAATTCGTCACAGTCGGAACAAAATATTGCATATATACCTAAACATTAATAGTATGCAAGCAAAGTATGTGATGGCTACAGACATGCTGTATAAAAGTTAGTGGATGTATCAGTCATTGGTGAGACAAAGCTCGATAGCACCTTCACCGATTTTCATGTTTAATGTTGATGGTTACCGCTTATCTGGGAGGGATAGAAACTGTAATGGTGGTGGCGTTATGCCATATGCGCACTCCGATATTCCATCACAGCGTAAAGTAGATTTGGAAGCTGAATCAATGGAAGCTATCACTATTGAACTACAAATTAGTGATAAAAATGGCTGGCTTTGGGCTCTTACAAACCTCCGTCAATGACTGATAGAACTTTCAGCGATGACAGAATGAAAAGCGCAGATAGAACTTTTTTTTTTCAACATAGAAAATGATATGGTTAATGGCGACCTCAACTTTGATATTTTGAGAGAGGATAAATGTTCCGCCCTGAAGGAAACCTGTGATATCTTTGACTTACAGAATCTGATCAAAGAACCAACATGTTACACTACAAAAATCCTCCGTCTTTAGTTGATGTCATCCGCACTACGATATCCCATCACAGCGTAAAGTAGATTTGGAAGCTGAATCAATGGAAGCTATCACTATTGAACTACAAATTAGTGATAAAAATGGCTGGCTTTGGGCTCTTACAAACCTCCGTCAATGACTGATAGAACTTTCAGCGATGACAGAATGAAAAGCCCAGATAAAACTTTTTTTTTCAACTTAGAAAATGATATGGTTAATGGCGACCTCAACTTTGATATTTTGAGAGAGGATAAATGTTCCGCCCTGAAGGAAACCTGTGATATCTTTGACTTACAGAATCTGATCAAAGAACCAACATGTTACACTACAAAAATCCTCTGTCTTTAGTTGATGTCATCCTCACAAACAAATCCAAGTCTTTCACAAAAACACTAATCTGTGAAACAGGACTCAGTGATGTAACCGGTACACAGACTTGGAAGCATGCTCTCTTAGGTCACAACTGCAACCTCAGCCTAGAGATAAACTAAGATATCGGTGCTACAGAAACTTGGATTAGGATGAGCTGATCCATGATATCGAATCGGCACCCTTCCATGTGTCGTTAATTCTTGATGACCTGAACGATGCATGCTGGATGCAGGACAAGCTGCTGACCAATATTATAGATCACATTCCCATCAAAGAAAAGACGCAATAAGGCACCTTTCATGAATGGGAAGCTCAGAAAGGATATCAACTACAAAAAAAAGCTGCATCGAAATTTTGAAAAAATCACTAACAAAGAAAAACTTCAAAATATTTAGTGTTCAGAGAAATAAAGTGACTGCCCAGAAGCATGCACCTAATAAAGACTATTTCCTTGAATGGTGTGATGCTGGACCAAGGTGGAAGGACTTTTGGCCTACTATCAAATCCTTCCTCAGTAAATGTGTGAACTCGGGGATGAGATACGCCTTCTAGAGGGAGAAGAGGTCGTCTCTGACCCTGCATCAATATGCAATCTATTTAATGAACATTTTGCCAAAGTTGCTGAGAACACTGAACATGAACTAAATGACTCCGATGTGAAGAATCATCCTGGTGTTCTAAGAATATAGAGCTTTTCCGTTCAGGCCAGTGACTGTTGAAGAAGTGGATAAGGAGCATTCAAAAATTGGAAACAATAAGGCTACAGGACTTGACAACTTTTCTGTCAAGATCCTAAAAATGATTAACAGGCCTTATCTCATACAATCGCGTAATTGAATGTGGGAAATTTCCAAAAGATCTAAAATGTGCCCGAGTTACTCCAGTATTCAAGAAGGACGATGAAGAAAAACTGTCGCCCTGTGAGTGCTCTTCGGATTGAGATGAAGATCTTTGAGACATTCATTGTGTGGACCAGCTGAATGATTCCCTGGAAGGGCATTTCCATCCTTTCCTGTCAGTGTACCACAGAGGATGCAGCTGAGAGTCAGTGCTGTTAGCAATGACCGAGGATTGGAGGAAATCGCTTGAAAAGAATAATTTTATTGGTGCAATCCAGGTGGACCTCTCGAAGCCCTTCGACTGTCTTCTTCACAACTGCCTGCTTGAAAAACTTTGTGCATACAATTTTTGAGAACATTCTGTGTCACTTATTCAAACTTATATGTCGGATAAGAACCAACTAGTTAAGCTTGGTGATGCTCAGAGGTCTCCTCTACCTCGTATTAAGGGTGTACCACAAGGCTCAATCTTTACAGGCTTCTTGGTCAGAATCTTTGAGGGCGGTGGATGTGGTACCTTGGAGGTCCCTGGCCATATTGTTTTTGACAGGTCAGCAGTAGTGACCGGGGTGTCAGGTGCCTCTGCCATAGGTAACTGTCTAGGGTTGTTCGATGTGGAGTCCCAGCCAAGATCTTCTTTATTGGCAGTAAAATTCCCAGAAATAAAACATTATACATACTAATAAATTTCAACTCAACAATGACAGCAAAGAGATTCAAGAGTTACCAAAACATCAAAATTTATCTTGCAACACCAATGTGACAAAACAAATTTCACTCCTGACTTGAGACAGGCTGTTACCCATAAAGAGCAACGGGTGTCTTAAACCTGTCCTCTCAACTTTTGAAATTTTTGACAAATGATAGAATGCAGTTGGAAACGCTAAATAGGGGACCAAATATGACTTTACAGACAGCTCTAAATCCCACGCTGTCATTGGTTACGTAAATCTATATAAGCCAGAAATTTCCAAAAAATTTTCAGTCTGGGAATTTTACTGCCAAATGTAACTTGTCAATAAAGAATAATAATATTAATTTATTTCTGAACTTTTTGATTCCATGCTATTGTCATAGTCCTGTTAAAAAATTGATAAGTTTGAGCTCGTCTTTTCAGTTCAGCCACAAAATCCGTCACAGTTTCACTGGGATTTCTGTTTCTGTTAAAGAAATTTCCAGTCTTTCTGACAGTCAAAGTGGTATGCGAGATTTCCTTCAGAAACTTTCAATTGCATATGAAGATTTTACAAGTCCTGAAGGCAGACAAAGTTTGTACATTAAAGCAGTTCTTTCGGCAATTAAACTGACCACAGATAAAGAGGAACAATGATTCCTGTAATGATAGACCCCTGTCATAAGAGACTGCCCTTTCATGAGAGACTATTGCACACATTCCCAGGTTTTATACTTTCCATTTTAATGTATCTGTCAGGATGTTGAGGCTGACATATTTGCATCACTAATTCTTGCATCCACGTCCCTCTAAAGTAAAAATGAGAGAGACTTCTTTGTCTAAAATTGAACCTCTTTGCTGTCATTGGTTAAATTTTATGAGTATGGGTAATGTTTTTCTGAACTGTTCGATGATTTTAATGATAGTGGCAGATAGAGCTACATATACACTGAGCATGCACTATTACTGTGAGTTTTCCATCAGTATGTCGCAGCACTGTACATTACTCTTTATGCATATAATGTAGAAACCTTACATCTTGCTTTCATGATCTTACGTTTTTATTCCAATATCCCCACTAAAACATTACTTTCTTTCAAGTTAAACTTATCAAACTTTGCCCTTGTAATTGTTTTTGAAAAAAACATCTTCAACACTGTGCACATATTGAAGCTGAACAGTACCTGTATGCACTTAAAACCCGACAAAGTGGTATTTTGGTGTCTTTATGTGTAGACCTTTGGTTCTGCACAGGGTTCTGGGCAAGAGCTATGGCACATTGATTGTCAACATACAAAATTCATGTTCATTTTTGTTGTACCCAGTCGTATCTCAGAGTATAATTGTCTGGGGAACTTGGCCTCTTGTGTGGCAGTAGCCATAGCTATGTATTCTGATTCACATGTTTGTGTAGCAGTAGCTATGTATTCTGCTTCACAAGTGGATAAAGCAATTGCTTCTTGTTTCTGACTTTTCCATGAAATTAAGGGTCCATTTTCTGGTAATTTGAATCCAAACCCTGTTATACTATGTTGGTCTTTCATCATGTCCCAATTAGCATCACAATACCTGGTGATTCCCAATGGATTTTCTGTCTGGCAGAACATTAGACTTTGGTTATAGTACCCTTTAAGAACCTCGTTACCTGCTTTGCCATGTTTAGGTGAGCTTTGGTAGGCTATGCCACATACTGGGGCAGCTAAGTAACATTAAAACAAAGATCTGGCCTTGCCCCTTTCAAGGCATACATCAGACTGCCTACTTTTTCAGTGTACAGCCTAGGATCTGAGGGTTGCTAAAAGGCATTTTCTTTTATCGTGTTTACATCTGAGTCACAGGGTGTGACTTTAGGCTTACAATAACTCATTTTGCATTTGTTTAATAATCTTTCTCAGTTATCCGTTAGGTTCATCTCAATGCAACCAGCTTCCTGCCTTAATTAAGTAACCACGAGAGTGTACCAAAATTTTTCATTTTAAACCTTTGACTCAGTGAATTCTTGATACTGTTAAGGATATTTTCATTGCTTGCTACTATGACTATATCATCAACCCAAACTGCAATTTTAACACTTGAGTCAGTTTTGATCCTATCATACATGCCAGAGTCTACTAGTGACTGCTCAAACTGTTCATTTCATAGGTATGCAGGTAGCGTGTTGTCTCAATTTCGTCCCCTTTGCTTCAATCCATACAAGGATTTCTTTAATATGTTTGTTTTTGACCATTTTCTACTTCTTTCTCAAAACCTTGAGGTTGTTCTTCATAGATCATGCTGTCTATTGGGGCATCAAGATAGGCCATTTTGACATGCATTTTGTGCAAAATCATGTCATTCTGCACTGTTTACTGCACCAACATATTTGTAGATATAACCTGTGCAGTGGGTGCAAACGTTTCAAGATAGTCGATGCCTGGCATCTGTGAATTACCTTGAGTGACAAACTGAGTTTTGTGTTTTTTTCACCATTTGGACGCATTTTAATTTCACTTGATTGTCTACCGAGCAACACATTATTCATTAAATATCAAAAAATGATAAGACGTCATATTGGCAACATAAAAATAATGTCTGTCATGAAAAAGAGAAGTGGCCAAAAGTTGTAAACAATGCTAGAGAAACTGCAATGAAAATCCGAGCATACTAGAACCAGCCATGATTAAAACCAGCAGTCATTAAACAAGCAAGGTCGAAATCACATGTTCAAGGAAGACACACCAACAACGTGATGATGTTTAAATATATCAGTGAATGAACATGAAAGGCAGCATGAAGGAAAAACATCTTGTCTCCTGTCTTAAAACAGGTCCCTACAAAAATTTCATTTTCAAATATCCCAGTTTCACAAGTTTTGGAAATAGAAGTAACCGACACATAGACAGCATAATCTGGTCCAGTGGAATATTACTATCCATGTGAGGGTAATTTTCTATGAATAATTCGAACCCCTTTGTCCTATTCCGTATTACATCAGCTTGGAATGTTTGTATTGGAAATGCAAACATGGTGCTGCCAGTTAGCAGAATGACTTGTCCGAGGAATAATGGCACCGAAAAAAGTCTTTTGCTGGTTTCCCGCTGATGACCTGGTTTTATAAAGGCTAATAAAGCCTAAAACTTTCTCCTAAAATTCACATTCTATGAATATGATTTGTTCCTGTCACAAATTAATTTCCAATAATGATTTAGAAATATGCAGTTTCTGAGTCAATGGTACGGAATAGGACTTTGCTCTTAGAATATTGGACTTGATAGTGTTCAAATGGTACAAGGGCTTATATTAAATTTGATTTAAATATAATTTAAACTGTAATTCTCCTTTATCATTATAAGTAATTATGTCTAGAAATGAGCTTTATGTGTCATTTTCTGTAGTTTCTTTTAATTCTAAATCATCAGGGTATATTTGTGAAATATATTCTTGAAAGTACTTAGTGTTGATGCTTGATAGGTCATCAATGTATCGGAATGTCAAGGTAAAAACATTTATCATAAAATTTCTTCTCTTTTTACAGCTTTACCAGAAACTTTTTCCCATAGTAAAACTAATATAAATTAGCCAAAAGAGGTGCACAATTGATACCGATGGAACACTAATTGTCTATCGAAAGATCAAATTTCCAAAATTGACATGTATGTTGTCTATCAAAAACTTCAATAACTCAACAACTTATCATATTCAAATGCAAACGTGCCATCCCTCAGCTTATTACTTAAATATGCGCTGTATAAGATATGATAATTCTTTGACATTATTCTTCTTGAATGTTTGTGTATGAGACTTGATGCATTCTTTCAAGTCGGAATGAGCATAAAGTAGAGAAGTCCCAAGATGAAATCTGCTTAAAAAGGTAATTATTATTTGTACTATTCAACTGCTCCAACAAGATCTTTGAATTAGATATATTTTCCAAAACCTGTTAATACCGGAAGATGGTTTTGTCTGACTGCAGTAATTAAACCAAAGTTCTTGTACCTTCTTTAAAACTTTAGACAACAAAACTGACAATTTTTTACGAGAGTGAACTTTGGGACCCGTTACGAATTGAAACCTATTTTTTTATGCAGTTTCGGAAGTGAGTAAATGTTCGGGCATGTAAATCAGAAAAATTTGTTACGTTACATCACTCAACAAAACCACTGAATACAACGACAGTTTTTATTGTTTGCTTACGTATATATGGGTTTAACCCGCTGGCAATATGTGGAAAACCTGTTCCAAGTCAGGTAGAAGATACCTGCATTCATTTAAATCTCATTACTGTTGGTTACGGATCCTTCTGACGATGAACACTAGCATGTCTTACTCTTTCATAAATGACACTGGATCTGACAAGGTTGAGCTGGTATTCTGTTTGGTCGCGTCACTATCATCAAAAACTGTTGTCCACCTCTCTTTTCATGGAACTTTTATGTATTTTGGTAACAGTTTGAATATTCAGGCATTTTCTGCACACATTGCAGTGCAGTAATTGTTCCAAATGTAGTGGGACTGATGTTGTTTTTTATAATTGTCTGATGAATATAGTTTGTTATTGTTAAGGTCATGTCAGGTTGGCTCAAAGTGTTTGATGTACAGCTGATACATGGTTACTTTCAGTAAATGGGTAAATTTGTACATGTTTGGCTTTCTGTCTGTCTGTCTCTCCCTCTCCTGTACAAATAATTAGCATTTAAATCAGCTGACTGACAAGTTGAGCTATGTCTGATTATCAATGAAAAAATTTACAACTGTTACATGGAAAACAGCTATACTTACAGCTACCTTTAGGAATTTCAACATGATTTTTCTCTCTCTTTCTTTCTTTTCATAAAACCTAACCTTTTCTCTGATAAATGTAGTAGAATTTTACAATAATTAGGACTGTTTTACATTTTGAACTTTTGAACTTTATAGAACCATGAGTTCGATGTACATTATGCTTGGCTGACTTGCAGGTGCCTTACAATGGCATGCTACATTTTTTGAATTCTAAATTATTACCTTAATAAATTACTTATTAGATGTCTTGTGGGATTCTATGCTTTCTTGAACATTTAAATTTCCTTTCCAAATACTTCCGGAAGCAATACTTGAAATGCGACTGCTCTTATAATATAATTTGACTACTGTTCTTGCAATGTTTGACTACAATGTTGTGTTTTGAGACCTGGTGTCACTTGTTTTTGGCTGATGTTTGACATTTGGACCAGTGTACTTGCAAATTCTGACAATGTATTGATTTTTCACCTTTATATTTGCACATTCAAAAACCTTTCTTTCTGAAATACTCTTAGTTTATCTCCTTTAAAACAACATCATGCCTTTAGCTACATGTCTAAAACACATCGAATTGTTTTTTCATGTTGTTTGGATTCTTGTTGATGGTCCTTTTAGGCGTAGGGGGCTTTTCTGATGGATTGATGTTGGTATTAGTGTCACTTTGTGGACTTTTATGAATGATAATTATTGTTGAGATGGTGGTTGCAACTAGTACCTTTTAAATGATGAATTTTATTGACATTTTCAACAAATTAGGAACCTCTGCTTGCAAATGCTCTGATGTGCTGCAGATTTTAGTCCCTGTTCATGAATTGTACGGTCCTATATGCATATGAATGATGCACCTGTTCAAGCCAATTTACTGAAATAGGCCTATTATTTGAAACAAAACTTTTTGCATTCTGTCATGTTAAAACTAGACATGGCTTTTTGACCTTATGGACCTTTGCACATACGTTTTGGACTCTTTTGGGTACAAACTGTACATTTATGTGATTAGGCTACACATATCAAGGAACATTGCCTTTGGTCGGAATATACTTGGATTTGTTTCATGAGGACTACTGTTTGGATGTGGTGATGATACTGTCTAATCTAGATAAGCATTCATGCATATCTGCATTGTATGTGTATATGTTTAAATGTAAGTGTCCGTGGTTCATGCAGTCAGTAATAAAGATCGTCACAAAATGGGCTTGGTCATCCTCCCATACGGAAAATTCGTGGGATAGAAATACAATATATATACCCATAATACTCAAGATATGTCACAATTGTAATATTTTGTTCCAACACCTGGTCTGAATCTTCTGCAAAAAGTATCCATGGCCATGCCCATCATACATGAAACTTTCAGGTGCCAGTTCTTCTGTAAGGGGATCACAAAGCAAAAACTCAGTAGGACATACATTGAATATTGCTACCTAGGAAACATTAATTGTAAGAATGCTTTTATTGATCAACAGGATAGTGCAATAGTTTCAAAAGGATTGCATATAAGCCAGACGACAAGAATGCTGAGAGGTGAACATTGCCACTGGAATGTCCTATCACAGTGGACTATGCTTCTTTTAAATACCTTACATATTCCAGCCATTAGTGGAAACACTTTTTAATCAGTTGCCTCACTTTAATCAAAGGAACAAGGTTCGTGTGATCATATGTGCTGTGCAGCTGAGAATTGAACGCTCGTGCAAGATATACGTGACTAGCCTACATGATAATATACTACGATTTACCTAGGAAACTACAATTGTTCTGTCTGCCCGGAAAATGAAGCTGAGTTTGGTGGAGTGGAATGGCCAAAGAGCTAAGGATAAGATTTTTTCGGTTTTGGTGTAGCTTTTGTGCATTTTGGTGCAGCAGTGAGCAGGACTTTTGTTTCCAATTCACAAATAAGTCTCAAGGTATTTCATAAATCATCATGCTGTTTGTACTGGTTTCATTCATCGTACTCAGCATGAGTCAACAGATAGTTTCAAAGGTGACTATACGTGTTGGGGTTTTAGACTCGAGTGATCCCTCGCGAGGGATATTTTCGTTTGAGAAGACTGTCCCTGCTGTTACACTGGCATGCGCAAGGGCCAGACGTCTGGGATTACTGGATGGGATGCAAGTCATGTATGTACAAAGTATCAAATAATCTGATTTGACTATGATGGCCATAATTTTTGTATTTGCCTCAACTTGCATGATGTTATTCACGTAGTGCATTCTTCTCTATTAGCACCCTGTGCACTTTCATGATTACCGCAAAATAAGTCCCCCTATTTGGATCAATATTTTGAAGAAGAAGAATGCCGCACAGATGTGGCAGAAAGTAGAATATTTAGTATTTTCTGTCCAAGCCCAGTGATTTTTATGCATTTATTAAAACACAGGTGTACATTGTGAGTAACACGGTCTCTAGAACAAATAATATCGACATTGACAGAGAGCACGGTAGTTGCACCTGTAGACTACTTAATCTCCAATTTTTAAAAAACTTTAACACTATCTATTGATTGTATTTCTCAGACAAGACCCATTTATGTTAACCTAATGCTGGTAATGTTTGACGAAATATTGGCAAATATATGACAATTTACTGCCAGAAGGGTCGGATTTGGGCTTTATTCCTCAGGGCATTTACATTCCGAAGGTAAAACATAAAAGATTACACCAAACGCCTTTTTTTCTTCTTGTCACATGATCGCATTTGAAAAAAAAAAAAAAAAAAAAAAAAAAAAAAACCCACAATATTAAATAGATGCATATAAATTCGTCGCGGTTTTTTTTTATCAATTTTTTCTTTGGGGAGGGGGGGGGGGAGGAGTGTCTTGTTTCGTTTTGGAGAAACCACGAAAAAACCGCTCTCTTTTTTCCCAATTCAAAATAATCAGCAGTTGTTGGTGTTTAAAGCAATTAAAAAAAAATTAGAAAAAAAAAAAAAAAACTAAATGCCCCAATGGTTTACACTTATTGATTGCGTCATATCAATATGGCTCTCAATTGAATATTCACCTCGTAACTGACTATATCAGCAGGGAGCAGGTGTTTATACAGATGACAGTTAGCATCATCTCAGTCGCTGTAAAGTTTCACGGGGACAAGCTGGGGCATTCGATTTAATCAATATTTTGCCATGTATCCTCGGTTTTTATCGTTTCATAAATTCTTCCTTAGACAGTATCAATCTGTCTCCTCGAGGACGGCCGTATCAAGCACAATAATTCATTCAACCAAGAATACTCTACTTACTCTGATTGATTAAAGAACTTTAAAGAACGAAAAAAAAATCATTTTACACTTTTCACAATTTTTTCAATATGTCAAGACCTGCTTAAGGTCCATGTTCGCATAACCTCTTCCTATTGGAAAACATACTATTGATGGTAAAAATATCCCACCAATAAAGAAAAATGTTAGACCTTTAAACTTGCTTTCAACTGTTTTCCTTGGGCCTTTATTTCCTTTAGTGTCGTTTTATTAAAACATCAGACCCAGCTTCAGATTTGTTCGTGGAAACAGAACTGAATGCGTACCTTTCTTTTATTGAAGGAAAGAGAAAGAGCTGTTTTACAGATAAGGCCACAATGTGTCTTATTATGGTATACCTGATGAAGTGTAAGAGTGCTACGAGAGTTTTAGAACTGTATCACCGTAAAGATTAGTTTTAAGGTAGCCGAGCTATGCCCTGTTAAACCGCAAAGACAAGTTTTAAATGTAATCGAGCTATGCTCCGGTAAACTAAGTGCACTATCCTCTGTCCGACTCCATGAAGTTGAAAATTCACATACACATAAGCCAAGGATACATTGGTGCAAAGGTCATGATCAACAGATCATAGATAAGATAAAAATATGACCGTTCCTTTTAATTGGTGACAAAAATCTGCTTTGATCTGGAATTACGATGTGACATTGGTATACAAAATTGTGGAAAAAACTTGTTACCACTTCAACCATATTCTGTGCTCCTAACATGTGTACCTAAAAAGCAACCCAAGATTTTCTTTATTTGTGTTTCTTTTGGAATTTCAAGGCTGAATCTAACGAACCAACAATGTACAGTGGCATCAAAGTTGAAGTACTGTAATATTACTCCAAAACAAACACAGATACAAATTCCAGAAGACGCCTTTTCATCCACATATGTAGCCAGTAGTTATCTGAAAACAGTTTGCTGTTTGATAAAACCATTAGGATGTTACTTCCACATTTGTTAATTCATGTTACATTACATTCTAATTTCTGATCAAAGTTGTTCTTTATACAATAATTTAAAAAAAAGGGGACTATTCTATCTTGTTTTATATTCTATTGGTCATGGCATTTCAACAATATATTCTTTGCTGATACTTATGTGAATACTTTTCAGTTCATGCAGCCTGAAAAGTGATAGTGTGCTTAGGTTACCGGGCCATAGATCGACTACCTTCAAAAATAAAAGCTAAAAAAATCGGAACCAATATTTTTTTCTCGATGGACTTTTTACTATTAAATAAATACATAGCTACTATTGGTATTCTGTCTTCACATGGAAATTTGCAGTTGATGCAGTTTTTTCGATTTGGCAGCACATGCCACCTTTCATATGAATGTCATGTTCTTTTTGATATACACACACACACACACACACACACACACACACACACACACACATATATATATATATATATATATATATATATATATATATATATATATATATATATATATATATATATATATATATATGAAAGAACATAACATTCAGTTTCAAACACAAATGTATGTATATTTACCTATCAGAATCAGAATGCAAAAGAATTTTAATGCTATGAATGTCTTGTTGGTTCATTCCTGATAGCATGGTCCCGGGGAATCCCCTGACAGCTGTTTATTCATATGATAATATCGTATAATATATGTGGGAATATTCGATGGTCTGTAAAAGATTTAATGAGAAATAAGCAAATAAGCTAAGATGTAAAGGCTAATATTTCATTCAATTTACAATTAAGCGTGCACTTGTAAATTTATATCCACGACCTGACATGTACAGTATGTATAAATATATATATATATATATATATATATATATATATATATATATATATATATATATAGACCGTAGTGTATATGTGTAAGTGTATGCACAGCCTCCGCTTGTTTTAGTGAGTATTGTATTCTGCCCGCTGCTTCCAAACAGTCATGTCACATCATTACTTGCTTAACATAAGCCAGTATTTTCTAAGCATACTATAACACAACATGACTGCTTCGTCAGTATTTTCTTCGAACATTAAGAATAGAAAATATTAATTACATGACAATTATGCGTGCCTCTGCTGACGAGAGTGTTTAAAAGTCACACAACTCAAACCGTCAGATTAGAGTGTCCTTAGTGACTCCCCTCTTTTCCTTTTTAATAAAATGCAATATTTCTTTCCGAAATTGGAATTAATGTTAAGCTTTAACATTTGTTAAGCTTTAACATTAAGTTTCTTTTAATATTTAAAATTCATAATTTAATTCTTTGCTTTTGGAGGCAATTATAGATACAATACATTCAATGCGCATTTAATGCAGTACAAATACATATTACAAAAGAAAAAGAAATGCGATATGTTTTATGTGTTTTTCCGCCTGTACCTTCAGCATACCAAACCAAAAGTAGTGCTACTAATAATAACATGACTTTAGCTTAACCCTTAGTCAATGATGAACAGCTGTCCGATTTCATGAGCACCCTCTCTTTGCTGCGATGCTGATGAGCGTTTCACGATGCTCATCATCGATGTTTGGCCATTCAACAAGTGTAAAGCCCTGTAAATTCATATTATTGGCATAGTATAGTATGACTCACATGTAGACAAGTATGCTTAAGAAACCACGATTATTGAAACCTGTTTTCAACCTTAGTGATAAAGGACAAAGTTCTTGATTTGCTTCCGTAATCCTCTCATATAAACTTTCTCAACTAGCACTTTCAAATGTACACTAATAGGTCACCTTAAAATGTATTTGTTATAGTCCATGGGAAATTGAAGGCAGAAATACTAAAGTATCATTTTTACTGAAGGTGAGAAAAGGGCAAAGATCAGACGTATTTCTTGGGTGGTCAATGTACTAGGTGGAACCGCACATCGATCCGAGAGTGTCATTTGTAGGCTGTAAAAGTAGATATAGCAAAGCAGAAAAGTAACACATATGCCGCATTTAAAACATACAAGTCATACACCGTAGGCCGTATTTAAAACATACAAGTTATACATCGTAGATCTGACTTTGTTGCCCATTAGTGAGGGGGTAAGGTTGTCCCGTTCACGAATAAAGGAGGAAAAAAGCTTTCACATTTTACATCAAAACAAATTGATTATAAGAAAAATATGTCAAACAACACGTTTGAATAGAATACAAAATTTGTATAACCATCAAATTTTGATCTGTATGTTACAATACATTGCATGCACATATTATTATCAACACAAAGAGGCACATTATTGCGTTACATATCCAAATGATGTACATGTCTGCAAATAATAATTTCCATCATGCAGTTCATAACCATAAACCATGTGTTCATATCTCCATGAAACACAAAACATAAAAGTGTCCATAATCATCATAACATATGGAACAGTGCACATGTTTCACAACCAACCTGAATTAACACATAAAATTACACTAAAAGACCAGAATCTATATTCCATACTACGGAATCAGGAGAACTTTGTGTGTTCTGCTCTCGAGCAGTGTCCATTGGCATAGCATATGTCCCAATATGCGCATATGTTCACTGAATTTGTCCCATTTGAACAGGAGAACAATCTGTTCCTGTCAAATCTTCTTTTGACAAGGTTTGCATCCCAATCGTTTAACTTATCATTGGTTTATCACCCCGAATAACTCGTATAAAACGGCAACTTTTACACAGAGTCTTAATATTTGTCCAATTCAATACACTTACAACAATACTCAACATAATGGTCGAAATTTAATTTATCATGGACAATCCAATTCCAGATTGAAGACCTAATCTTGGCTTCCAAATTGTTAATTTTATACCGCAAGTAAACAGAAGCTGTACCACACACTTTTATATTTCAAGGATGCGGGTTTCTTCAAATTATAAACTCGTTTTTCATTTTGTGCTATCAATGCTTTGAATTTATGATTGTACACGTCTAATTTTGGCATAGGAAGTTTCGAAACATCTGGTTTTAAAGTATGATGATTGATATTTAATTAGGTCGAAAAATTATAAAACTGATGTGCATGCAGCAAATTGACAGCATGTTACACTGTTACATCTGGACGTGTGTGACAATAAAGCAAAGTAAATGATATTTAAAATTTACTAGTTCTTTTTCGATATCCACAAGGAAGTTTCAGGATGTAAAATTTACAAGCCTGAATATTTTCAGGTGCACGTCCAGGACAAATTTTGCATTGGTTAGGAGAAGTAAATAACCCTTCCTCAAATTAATAAATGCATTGGCAAGTAAGGACAGAACAGGATAACATTGTACATTGTAAAGACATAAAGGGTCGTTCGTATCATCGTAAAACAATGCTCAAGCCTATGTTGTTACTGTCCTACCCTTCATAGGCAATAAACTTGTACAGACAGACATTTTCCCGTTATTGCATGTTTCCAAATAATTTTAATCTATGTCCGTGTGAAACAAATAACTTTCTGTAACACCAAAATAATCAGGCAAGCATGTTATTTTTGTGTCAGGAGACTTATCATTATTATTGACCGGATCGGGAAATAATTTAAATTTGTATAAATCAATTCTGCTATTTGTTGTTCCCAAAGGAATTTTTCACTTAATATATAAAGTATTTTCTGCTCTCAGAACCATTACTCCTTTGGTTTGATTAAAAGATCCTTGAGTTGTATGAGCAATTTTGACCATTGGACATTCTTTTTGCATTGTCCCTTGCATAGATTAAAACACCTTTTGTGACTTTTCAGGTGTTACAAAATAGGGAGATAAGTATCATTTCCTCAACTCGTTAATAGCAACTAGTTTACAATGAGTTTTGCAAAAGAAATTAGAAAAATATTGCACAGTATTTTTAATGAGTAGGAATTCAGAATATTCATTTACATTTGTGTATGCTGTAATTCATACGTAGCCTGTCTAACTTTATTGTCCAACTTAGAAAGATTCGTGCTGCAAGTCTGTAATGCATGGGCAGTCTGATTAATCATACCTTGGTTTTCAATAACCATAGTGTCCAATGTATTTACACAGTCATTCAAAAGAATTTGGTAAGAATGCATAGTACACAAGGTAGTGATTACTTTCTTAGTCTTTGGACCTGTTAGTCCCAAAGATTAAATGGGAAATATCCCAAATAAAATCAAATAAACCTTGTGGTTCACGATTTTTTCTTCATCGCATTGTCTCTAAAAATGTGTCTTGAATCAGACAATTTTGTTCTGCTCCCTTCTAAATAATTTATGCAAAGCATATGTTTCTCTAATGGCAACTTGATACCTTTCCGAAATTCTGCAGCGTATGGAAACTTGAATCATAAATGTTGCCCATAAGGATTTCCTTCACAATACTTTGTGGTAGTTTTCAAATCCGACATTGATAATAAAGGTACTGCAAAAGTGTGATACCAAAACCTGGCAGAATTATCAACTTTTCTTACCCATTGAAATAATACTCCAAACGTTTCTTTCACCAATGAACGTGCGTCATGCTCATTTGCAGACTGAACTGCAGTAAGGCTGCTCAATAAGAATTTAGTATTATCAACACAACCCATGTCTTCATTGTTCCTGTTCAACTACAAGAAAAACAATATAAAATACATATAACATAATATACATCATTTAAACTGGAGGTTTAAGCAAATATTCATTAGCCGCAGAGTTCAAATATGAATAAGGTATCCAAAAATTATTACTGGTTGGATTATTTCTCCATTTTACCAAATACTCCCATCAACCTTTTGGCTTTGACCTGCCACGGCGCTTTTTCAAGATTTTCTCCACTACATAGTAATCATCTGAGACCTCTCAAATAGTTTCAGAAGTAGTCTCCAGAGTATCACTATCAAGCTCATCTGTCTTGTTAATGTTGTGATTGGCCTGAGATGAGTGTACAGGAGTTTCTGTCGAGAATTCTTCAAAGCCATCCGTGGTGGAGTCCTTTTCCTCTGACAATGAATTGTGATTGTTTGCATCTGGAGAGACCTGGTGAGAATCATCACTTAGGCACACCTGGGTATCGTGACCCAGCTTTAATTTATTTACATGTACTAAGTCGGGTGCTAGCTTCTGCTCTTGTTCTTTTCTCACTCATAGCAATACAGGAAAAATTGTCTCTGCTATAGTATACAGACCATTCTAGTGATGCAAACATTTGCAAGAGAGACCCACATTTTGTTTAGGAGTGTATACCCAACTCTCCTATTTAAAAATCAAATTTATTTTGATTTTTTATCACAGACTTCCTTCAATTTTACTTTAGTCTCAACTTGTCTCTCTTTGGCCAGTATCTGGTAAGTCTGTAATTTCTCTATGGTTGTAGCTAAATGTTCCCCAACGGATTTTGGTACATTTGTAGGAGGTATGAAACGTATATCAGCTGGTAAATAAGCTTCACTTCCAAACAAAAGAAGATGTGGAGAGTAACCTGTACTCTTTAAGCAAGGAAAACATCTCATTGCCATCAAAGCACTTGGCAAAAATACATCCCAATCTTTTTTATTAGATGCAACATACAACTTTATTCCCTTGTGTATGGAAGAATTCATATGTTGACACAGTCCATTTGTTGAAGGACTAAAACTTGTGGTATTGAGTTTTTCTATTCCACAATAGCTACATAGAGTTTTTATGATACCAGACAGAAAATTGAAACCCTGGTCACTTAAAAGTTGACAAATAGCTCCATACCTACAAATAATTTCATCAAAAAGAAGCCTTGATATCATCCCTATTCAGGCAAGGAAAAAGCCTCTACAAACCTTGTGAGGTTGCATACAAAGAAAACAACATATTTTTTAACTGTGCTTGTTCTTGGAAAGGGTCCAATATAATCAACACTTACCCTTTAAACTGGTTTATCAGGCACTGGTAAAGGTATAAGTGGAGCTTTTACTGGGAAAGCAGGTCTTTTCTCACTCTGGCAAGAATGGCAAGATCTTGTATAATCTTTGATGGAATTAGCCATTCCCCACCAGTAATATCTAGCTCTGACCAAGTGATATGTCTTGGCCATGCGCAAATGTTCAGACATGATGTCGTCATGCAGCAGAACCAAAATTTCATTCACTAATACCTGAGGGATACAAATTTGCTCAACTACACGATCTTTCTATTTCCTTTTCCAGGCAAGCACTCACAATTGTATAAGAAACCATCCACTAAGGCATAATCACCAATGGGATTTAAAATATCTCTTGACTTCTTACCATCCACTGGCAGTTTTTTTCTCAGCTAGGTTAGGAAATATTTGTCCAAAATTTGGATCAGAACCTTTTGCTGCCATCAGAGTTTCTTTCTTTAATCAATAGGATTCAAATGTATCTGTCTCTCTTGACTGATCAGATTCAGCTAATTCAGTATCAGACAGTGTTTTACCTGAATCTGTCGTAGACATTTCAGGGATCAAAAGTGAATCATCATCCAACACATCGTTGTGTTATGATCTTGACAAACTGTCCACATGTGAAATCAAATGGCCTGGACAGTGCTCGATTTCATGGGCAAAATCTTGAATGCTCATAATCCAACATTGTAGCATAGGGTTTTGTACCACACTGCTGGTGATCAACAAGTTTAAAGAAGCACAATCAGTACAAAGTAAGAACTTCTTACCTTGCAAATATAATGTGAAGTTTTTCAAGCCTAACATTACAGCTACTAATTCTCTTTGTGTGGCACTATAATTCCATTGCGCCGTACCAAATGTTGTTCCACCCTATGCCATTACTCTTTCATGTCCCTTAATCTTCTGACTAGGAACAAATGCACCTGCAACTGCTGAGGCATGAGTTGTCAAATAAATTCTTGAGAAAAGTCCGAAAATGCCAATATTGGTGCCTGCAACAAATATTTTAACATATCAAAAGCAGTTTGACATTCACCCGACCATTGAAATGGTAAATCCTGTCTCAACAACCTTATCAGAGGGGAAGCAATATGCACATAATTTGGAACAAATCTATCATAATACCCTTTAAGTCCAAGAGCTCCCCTTAACATCTTCATGTTAATTGGGACTGGAAGATCCTTGACAAACTGAACTCTTTGTCGAGGTTTAGTGCTACTCCATCTTTTGTAATAACAAATCCTAAGTAATGTATTTCCTTTTTTTCCTTTCTTTGGTTTCAAGTTCAAGTTTTCCTTACAAAAACAGTCCATTTTTTTCTTAATGTCCTTGTTGTTGCCAAGGAGGAGAGAGGATAATCACATCATTAATGTACAGTAGGCAATTATATAGAATATGCTCCCTGAGGACCACATTGATCAATGTTTGATGAAAAGCTGGACTATTCTACAATCTGAATGAACTACCAAATTGGTAAACACCATCATGTGCAACAAATGCTATTTTGTCTTTACGATCTTTTAATTCCATTTGCCAGAAGCCGGACAACTTATCCCTCTTTGAGAAATAAACAGGTTTCTTAGACCCTAGGGTGTCTAAAGAATCATCTATCCTAGGTAAATGGCAGCTATATGCTTTTGTAATAGCTTTTAGGCATCTGTGGTCAACACAAACTTGCTTTGTGTGCTCTTTTGTTTTGTCACTTTCAGGACTACTGAATTCTGAGATGCTTGGTTCAACGACACCTGCATCTAGCAGTGGCTAAATTGAGTTTGGGAGCTCCTCATGATTCTCTGGAGTAGCTCAATATGTCTAATTTTGAACCTTCCTCAAGTTCAATGTGATGTTTAATTAAACCAGTACTTTCCAAATTGGTGTTTTTATCAGCAAAAACATACTGATATTGACTTAAGGTGGTCATGCCATTGCCTGGTAAACTAAGATTACTATCTGCTTTTGGGCTAAATAAAGTAAAAAGTATTCATGTAAACCTTAAGCAAAGTATACCTATGATGGTACACAAGCATTTGATCTAATTTTGGCCCACAGTACTATTGTTGAATTAGGAGGCTAAGCTATATTATCATCTGCCCTGATTTGGTAAACAGGCTCAAGGCAAACCATCTGTGTATCAGAATTTCACTGCATTTCATGGTGTTGCATGAAATCAACACCAAAATAATATAATAAGTAAATTTTGTACTTAAAATGTATGTTTAATGGTTTTACATTTGCTTTTGCTTTCATTACCAAATGTGAGTTCTAAATCCACAATTCCTTTCACAATCAAGGGTTCTCTTAAAGCCAATTTAACAGACACATCATCACACTATTTTAATTGACTCCCCTTATTCAAAGACAGGAAAAAAGGAAAAAACTGCTGGCTGATATTAAAGCACCATTGTCAACTAAGGGCCAAGTTTAAGGGATTAATACTGCCAAGAAGGGGATTGTGCCTGTACCCTGACCAGGCCCCAAGCACAACACTTGGGCCCAAGGTGAGAGTGTTGTGCTGGTGGCCGGGTCAGGTTACAGGCGCAAACCCCAAGTTAAATCTTTAATCACTTTTCTATCATGATGAACTGCCTAAACAAGCCGTAAAAAATCACACAGCAAATATCAACATCACATCCAGGCATGGTATCAGTCTGTAGATCAAGATTACTGCTATGTAGCAGTTATTTTTGAAAGAACTGCATCAGATCACATGGATGCAGTGAATGGCAAATGTACTTTTCATAGCTGCAGGATCGTGGCAATTTCACATAGGACATGTAAACTTTAAGTATCTACTTTGCCACTATAGCACTTAATCATGGGCAAAGAAAAAGGGGATATCTGCAAGTAGCACTGGAACATTTTGTTATGAATAAAATAAAAGAAGAACATGACCATAATGTGACTTTTGAACACAATTTACAAAGTCAAAGGTATGGCATTATTGACATTTTCGCACAGATGGTGGGACAGGCATGTAAACACTTAGGTGCAAGATCTGCTTTACTCCCCAAGCAGTTTGCCTGTTGATGGACTTTGGATTGACCATGGACTGCCCTCTTGCTGTGTTCATGTATCTTCCCCCCAGTACTTTTACCGGTGTCGAGATTCATTAATTGGTAGGTGTCGAATCCCAATTCATTGATTATGGAGATAACAGTGTGATTACTGCCCTTAAAACACACAATTTTGCCAACTTCATACTGGAGAAGACCCAAGAGAAACCCTTCGGTAGCCAGGTCGACAGAAACTGCCATAGACCCTCAAAATCTGTACAATACCTTGCAAAAATTATAAATTCATACTTATTTTATATAATTTTATATGAAAAATAAGCTCAAATTGAAAAACAAAATCTTTCTTTACTCTATTTGAAAAATAATAGTTCGGGAGGTTGTAATAATCCTGGGAGGTTGTTTCACTGGTATTATTACCTGGCAATACTGCGTTCCTATTGGATGGTCCTTGGTTAAGGGGTAACATCATGCTAGAAATTGCTACCTTGCACCTGCACCTGTACACATGTTAGAGGGGTTTCTGCAATAGTCACAATTTCATCACATGTTTGCCCAGCCTTACCCTATACAACAAGACTATGCTGATCTAGTTTGTTTGGTTACAATTAACTCTGACTCCTGACACCTGGGAATTTTGGGATTGACTATGGGACATCCACATTCACTAACTATGTGGCCTTTGAACTGGCACCTTAGACAAACCATTTTTGCCTCACACATTGGTTTTGTGTGTCCGTGGCAGTGACATCTAAAACCAACAGGGGTCTCCTCGCATTTGCAAACAAGATATGGCCTCCTCTTGGTGTGGACTTTTTGTTCTGACACATATTCACATTGGCAAGCAGTAGTGACTGCTTCTTCCGTTGTCTTTACATCTTTGGAGGTAACAAATCCCTGTACATCTGGATGTAAGCCTTGCACAAATAATAAATATTTTGACCTGAGAATGTATTTGTGCAAAACAATTGTGTCACTGTATGTGCACTTCCTTTTTCATCAAGTTTCTTGGCCACATCTGCAGAGACCATATTGACATTACCAGTGAGGGCATGAAGTGATTTGTTCACGTGGTCCAATTGTTTCGTAATGGTGTTATGGAAGGCCAATTTATCCTTCATTCTCTTTTTTCTTCTTGTTATCATGAAAAGTAGTCAATGAAAACAGCAACACATGTAAATAATCAAATAATGCTCAAACAGTCCTGTAACTTGTTCTTACTATAGCAGGATATGCATCTAAAGAATGTTAATTGTCTTCCAATTGTACTAACAACGTATTATTAGCAATGCCATATTGTAACTGTCGACTCTTGCGATAAATGTGAAGAACGAATACAGTCAATTGAGTGTGTCAAACAAAGGCAGGAAACAAATTGTCAATATGCACGAGCTCATAAAACAAATAGTAGCCAACATTACAATTAATGTCCCATGTGCATTAAGAAATTAAAAATACAAACAGTGTCAGTCCTATGTGTAGGTATTGTGTGTGGTACATCAACACAGCTGATCAAACGGATGTAGTATCCCTAGTCGGTTGTTCACTGATGTCCCTGAGGCCGGGGGTCACACCACAGCAATCAAGTACTTTCCAACACAGCAAAAATGAAAATACGAGAACACAGCTTGTAATACAGCAAAAACAAATACACCAAAATAATCATGGGGATGGGTTCTAAGCCCATGGTTCAATTGTCAGAGCCAATCGATAATCAATCATGAAATTACCAAGCATGCACATAATGAAAGAAAGAATAAGCGAAAAATATGAACCAGACATATCCTCCCACTGCTGAGTTTGTCTGCCGATGGAATTTTAATCAAAAATTTCAAAGTATTTCATATAAGTGTCCAAGTAATCTTCATCGCGAATCTTCATCGCGACAAGAATATAATGAACTAGTGTTAAAAACAAAAATTACCCAAATGTATTCTTCATGAAATGGACCCATGCAACAAGCACACTTACATATACGCAATTTCCAAGTTGCTGGTACCAGGACACGCCTCACAATGATGTCATCCACTTGTGGTGCAAATCAAGGTCAGTAATGAACTACTGTAAGGATTCAGGATGTGGCAGGTTGGGCTAGCCAGATGCCATGTACACAATACTTCAGGCAGATAAAAGTACAGGCAAATTCACAAAACATACAATTATGATTAATTGCCTTGACAAACGTGAGCAATGATTTTTCGCA
Organism: Hermodice carunculata; assembly: GCA_964020975.1. NCBI lineage: Eukaryota > Metazoa > Annelida > Polychaeta > Eunicida > Amphinomidae > Hermodice > Hermodice carunculata. Next base: position 88,416,656 of record OZ026619.1, on the reverse strand, counting down.
TGCACACTTTAAAACAGCCGACGTATACATTATTTACAATATAAATCGGCATCTCAGTCATAGGATTGCCACAAAAAGAACAAAGGTCGTGTCATCATTGTTTACCACTGGTACAATTTTCAATTCAGGAATCGAGTAAGTGAAATATACTGCAATGAATTCCGACATGCCACTATAAATGAAAACCTGCGATACCCGGATTCCCCACCAACTGTTATGTTCGGAATTTTATGAATCCAAACTTTTAGCAAGCGTTTAATTTATAGCAGATTTTTGGCGATAAGACTGACTTGGGGTTTGAGGCTTTAGCCAATTACTACTTTAAATTGCTTGAGTGAATTAGCTTGTGAGAGGAAGGTTTTGAGCTGGGGAATTTGCCATAAAAACACCATACATTCATTTATGCATCACAGCAAGTTACAAGCAGGTGAGTATACGTATATTCTCAGCTCAGAGATGGTGGGATACATATTATGGCTTGCATGGAATTACAACTATCTTCCAGCACAATTGAAGCGAAGTAAACAATGTGCTAAAGTGAATAAAATATAATACATCGAAATATCTATGTGATACAATCGGATTTACATTAATTTCCCTGTATTTTACTGACGTCGCTTTGGGGGAAGTTAGGGTGGTAAAACCACTATTCAGTCTGAGGGACCCAACATCCAGGGGCTCTCGCACGATCAAATGTCCCAAAATTAACATATAAAGTCCCATCAGACATTAAAATATTACGAAAAGTTCTTCATGAGGTTCGATGAAAGTAATAATTTCATAAGGTATCATATGGAGATGGAACATCCTCAGATACGAAGTACGATGTTTATTTCTATGGTCATCCAAGTTCATCTTGAGTGAGCAAGAGATGAATCCACCAATATGAAGATGTCATTGACAAGCTGAAATATAACTTTTACAAAACTAAACTATAACCTAACACAGTTAAAATCACCTGACGTGCTATACGTCTTGTTCCACTTCAACATCCAATTAAGATATTTCTTGCCTGTACCATGTCTGTACCATGTCTGTACCATGTCTTACAGACTTTAATTAACTAAACACGCAGTTACATAATCTTTTTAAATTCACTTGTGTTCATACATATAATGTAGGGTGTATATATCGTATGTTATAACCAATCAACTAATGAAATACATTTATATTCAGCATTTAACATATCCACCACATTTATTTCAAATAAAAATAAATTTTGAATTTTCAATCGTCACAGAATGAAAAGAAGCTGTCAAGTTGATATGCTCCAAGTCAACAGCTTTACCCAACACGGTTACGCGGTAATTCTGTTGACTTGTTTCTTTGCCATGACCATGTGACAATCAAACGGGTATTATTTCAGCGTAGCCCGTGCAGACGATGACGCGAAGTGGTGGAGAGGGATGGACCTGGTGATGCGAATGAAATACCAATTCAAAATTGATGTCGTGCTTGGAATGAGTGAGTACGACGGTAGGTGAAGAACAAGGACAATTTTAAATTAATATACACTCTAGAATTTGCATGAATAGCTCCTCACAAAATTAAAAAGAATCTAAATTCGCAGCGCAAGCTTGTTTTGGAGATTAGTGTTATCATTGCAATAAAAGTTTTCAACATAGTGATACGTTAAATTGGATGCAGAATTCTGTTGACACATGGACCATATTTTCGGTCTGCAATTTTTGTATGCAGTAAAGTATCTTCTAAAGTTAGATACACTGGAATAAATCTACAGGTATGGGAGCTTTTTTTTGTAACTCTTGGTTGTGAGCAGATCCTTGGTCTAATATTACTGCTTATTTGTAATATTGTATGCAGTCATATTTATACATTGTCACGACTGCAACAAAATTGGTCCGTGAGCACTTTCAACCAAAAAGATCGAGTCTTTGGTTAAAAGTAGGTCAAGTTTGAATCTCTGTTGACCATGCTCAGTGAGGTTTATGTTCCGTTTAAATCACTGGTTATCAGATACAACTTTCTCCGAAAATAGAAATGTTCAGTGGTTAAAAGTACGACCATGCAAAAAAATCGTCTGGCTGAGTGCTTTGCTGATGATTTTTTTCGAATGTCATTGTTACTGTCAACAGGTTTTTTTTCGACAAAAAGGCATGTTATTGAGTTGAGAGAGCCGTTTATCACTGACTATTTGAGAAGTATACTGACCGATTAAAATGACACAAATTCATGGTAACATCCAATTCCTGAAACAAAATGCAGAAATATCTGAACGACGTATCCTGAGACATATACCGGTACGACAGAACTAGGCACAATTGAGGACCTTTTAACCTGGATAATTTTTGATCCACCCAACATATATAACCAACACGCCTGTAATATGTAATATCTCTAACGCCAAACACGTTTTACCATTTCCAAATAAAAATGAAACCACTGAGAAGTAGACATCGATTCTTGTTCATTGAATAATGTATATAGCTTGTGTAGCGCGAAGTTTAAAGATCTATATACACCAAGCTACTGCGCTTATCGATATCTTTGTACAGTCTTGATGAAGAATGACAAAGTTGTCGATATGATCGTGTAAGCCTCTCATGCAGGGTTCTCACACGTGGTTTCAATATATAACTGGGGTAAGGGATAATGGGCAAGTTAAAAAAAACTATTCATGTTTCATTAAATCAAAGCAGGGTGTGAAAAATATATTCTTGTTTGAATAAATAGTCTTATACTTATAACAAAATTGTGTGAGCAACATCAGGGGATTTAAGAACCAACATTTCTACCATGCATCCTTTTAGTCTATCAGAACACGCCTGTGCCTTGAATTACATAATCTACTTATCTAACTTTATAAAACTTGGGACTCTTGATGCACATTATCAGTCTAAGACTGTACTCGGAAGCAGATACTCACTGCATCTTTAAAATTGCTGGATTTTCTGGGTGCTAAATACATATAGATTCTGTTTCGTTCAATTGTTTTCGTACTCTGTGTAAACTATCAAGTCTCGGGATGAAGAGCCAAAAGTGTGACACCATACGACTGGTTACAATTGCTGATACATTGCTCTGCTTGAGAAAGGTGAAAAAGCCTGGCTGTCATGGGTATTGGCATTGCCAGGGTAGAACCCATGTTATCGAGGCTTTGACACATAGTATCGGATCACATCCTAGAATTGCATCAGCTGTCGTAGATGTTTGACATTTTAGAACACATGATACAAAATACGCTTTACTGACCTTAGTCTAGTACACTACCATAAATTGGGGGCGATATGGCCCTTATTACGTTTGACGACCATAAATATATCCAACTAAGTATTGTCACGCCGGCTGACACCAGTATCGATTAGAGACGAAAAGTACACCATCAGGGAACATTGCCAGGAACAGGCAATAAAGCAGCCAAGTTTGAGATGTCACTTTACCACACATGATTTAGATATATAGATACGCCTTTGCATAGAGCTTGACGTCATTTGTTCACAAATGTTGAAATTGGGAAGCTACTGCAAGTTATTGTGATACGACCATCTTAATGGACCCAATCACAATCTTAAATTGTCACAACTGCCGTCATCTGAAAATTGTATAATTCTTTCGAGTAATATTTTTTTAGCTTGGCTGACATAAGAGTCAGCTTTGCTGATATTATGGTCTTTATCCTTTGTCCGTCAGCCGCCCTTCACCAGTTTCATATCTTCCCCAAAACCACTGGCCGGTTTCTCTTAACAGTTGGTAGGCAGCCACATTAGGTGCATTTAGATCTGTATCAATTTTGCAAGTGTTCACGTTTACTAATTTTTGGATTGTTGTGAATTTTTAACATTCATTTTTGCTAACATCGTAAAAAAAATCTCCAAAACTGCTTCCCTTGTTACTGCAAAATTCAAGTTGCATCAGGGCTATTTTCATAAAATATATTCCAACCAGCATAGATTGCGCATCCTACTCGTTGAGTGGTTGCAAAACAATGATTATCTGTATTTTATCCGCTTATAATTCCTGGGTTTTGATGGTGCTACTTTTCCTGCTGAACTACTTATGTGAAAATACAGTTATGGGTGCACGCCACCCGTCGTTAGTTTGACAAATATACATATCACATTATGCATACATACATACATACATACATACATACATACATACATACATGACTATTTCTATAATTTTACGGAATTTCTTGTCCCATGGCCAGAAATCATTTATTTTTGCATCCTAATATGTCCTTCATATTTTTTTCTGATCTGTGATGTCTATACTACATCTCCCAATTTAAAATTTCACAATATTATATAAATTTCATGAAGTATATCAATTTACAGTACCATGGAATGGTGTTTTATTGAAAAATAGCAATGTCCCATTTTTGATGTTAAAAACCAAATTTCTTCATCAAAATAGCAAATCTTCAATTTATACATACTATTTACTGTAGCCTAATTTGTTACATGGCTGAAAGGTGGATAAATGTGAAAAATTGCTCTTAAACATGTTCAAATGACGTCACAGAGTCTGTCCCATGGGTCTGTCACCTACGTGACAAAAATGGCAAAAAGCTTGGAAATAACTGGTTTGAAGGATAAATGTCCAACTGCTGTCACCTACATCTCATTCCCTTTCCTTGGCCATACCAAATGGAAGATATTCCATGCTGCTGGATTCCAAATGTAGTTTAAAAATTGCTCATGAATTTATAAATTTGGGGTAGTTATTTTTTACAATGTCAACAAAGTGACAAGCTTTATTCAGATACTTGGAAGGACCGGATCAGGTCCAATACGTCTGTGAATGTGGTTCATAGAAAGGTTTAATCAGGTGCGGTTGGGTAATATTATAGGAACTTGCCATGCCACTGCAGCCAGAAAACCGTAAAAATGTCACCTACTTGACGGTCACCTCAGTGACGTAACCATGTCCCGGAGGTGACCTGTGTGTGTCACATAAGTGACAAATTCTGATAAATGATAAGACAAATTTACATAATTTACTGATTTGAGGAAAATATGAGAACCATGTATAACTTTAGTGCTATGTAAATGTATCCCACCCATCCCCTACCAACACCCTCCCCATAGTGCTACTGAGATTTGAGATACTGTATATGATATGTCACGTGAGTGAACAAATATGATAGATGCGAAAAGATTAGATAATTTAATTGTTTGAAGAATATATAATTATGCAAACAATATAGGGCCAACTGCCCTGTTAAAAAATATACCACCTGAACTCTACCACAGCCACTGTCCTAGAGCGGCATTAGATTTTGAAAAAATATAAATTTTCATATTAGTAGGTGACCTGTTCTGTCACGCAGTGACCAAACATGATAGATGAGAAAAGAAAGTTAGATAATTTACTGATTTGAAGAATGTATCTATGAGAATGATACTGGCCTACTTTAGATACTGCCCCCTTAAAATAGTTCACCCAACCTCACCACCATATCTCTCTAATGACAACATTGGAATTTGTGATACCGTGGATTGCCTGCATTATATTTTTCATTTCAAGCAAGATGGGATGGCAAAATTTTTTCCATATTTTTAGCACAAAAATATAGCACTGTCTGATAACGTCAGAATATATGTTATCAGTTAATTCAAAAGTTTGCAATGAAAATATAAAAACTGCGGAAACAAATACTTGTAATGTTCATATTTTTTAACTACTTCGATACCGTCTGGCCATGGTGTGGCTAATGCCAGAAATATTATAATGATATTTTGCACAGACTTTAAAATGGGGCCGCTCGTTTAATTATAAATACTTTTGATTATAATACTGGTCCATGTTCAATACTGAAAGAACTTAGTGGCAAACTTGCACACATCTATTTTTTCAGATAGAGTGACATTGTTTGTTTCAAATTTAAAACTGAATGAAGGAAAAGTAAATGTTTAACACAGCAAGAGGATACATGGGAAATGCTTCAGCATCTCTTAATCTACCCGGAAAATCCATGCCCATTCATTTAAGTCCAGTGATCTAAAACGGAATGGTTTAAAATTTGATTTTCATTTTGTCTTGAAAAATGATACTAGCTGCAGTGTATTTGTCTGTTAGTTGATAGTTAATGCTTATAGAAATTAATTAGTAAGAAAATGCTATTCATTGTTAATGTTTAACAATGGTGTAATGTTAAGTTCAGGATTCATAAGATAGAGCTAAGATTGCCTGAAATGACATGGCCAAATGATTATGTTCCTTGGTAAAATTTTGACATTGAGTATTGAAGTATATTACTAAAAGTGAAATATTTTGGAAACAGATGGAAATTAGAAAGGTTCTTCATGTAAGCTGAACAATTTTTTCATTCTTGTCATGTTGTGCACGGGCCACCTAATTCTCTTCTCGGATGATCCATGAAGATAATAAATCATGTTCATAGCAAAACTAATTTGTAAACAACATGGCCTGAAACTCCCGCGTAGTTGCAGTAAAGAGCCAGTATGCCTTATTGTTGCTCTCAGGTGGACATAACTTTACAGCATTAGAATCGTTACGTCTGCCCCGAGGTACTGTGAGGTAGACTGGTTCCCTGCCTCTTACTACACTCGCGTCTCAAGCTTTGTTGTTCATGAGTCGGTTGTGGTATATGCATAAGTCATCATCTAATACATCATCAGAGAAGAAAACTAGGTGGCGTGTGGTTAGTGTGATGGAAAACACATTCACACAGAAAAGGAAATTTGGCTTTTGTGCATTTTATTAAATAATTATAGGCCTACTCGTGCATGGGTTTTTCTTTTTTCTTTTTTTTTTTTCATTTTGCTCCCTGTATTTTCCACATAAAACTATATGTACGACTCCATGGCTCAATTCCATCTTCATGACAGTTTGTCACCTACGTGACAATGTATCACTTACGTGACAGGGAAATTAATGAGAGTCTTATTTACGGTTGTTAGATTGAATTTTGCTCTGCTGGATATTCGAATATTAAGTTTATAGTCTTAACCAATGCCCAAAACTTGGGTTTAAAATATTTAAAACTAAGACTCGGTGGCTCAACATCATCTACGTGACACGCACTTTATCACCCACGTGACTGTGTGTCACTTACGTGACAGACCGTTTAATTAAAAAGCCTTAATTTGAGTAATTATGAAGAAAATAGAGCGGCCTATTATTTGAATATCATGCTTATACTCTAAACTCATGGATAAGTTAAAAAAACTTGGGTTTGAAACATTTATTTCTTCTGTTGAAAATGTCACCAAAATACCCTAAAAATATAGAAATTGTCACATACATCCATACATAAAGGATTTGTCAGAGCAAGGGTTTATATGTCAGACCTAGGCCTGCGATTTGACCGATCTATAATTCAAGTTTCCACCTTAAAACAATCTTCCGTACAATGATCAGCTTAAGATAATATTATTAATGATTTTCCCTGGTGTATTGTAAAAAGATAATGTTAAGGACATTTGATATTTATATTCAAATAAGTTGTGTTTATGTTGCGTATCCTTTAATCTGTGGTTACCCTTATTGCATGCAAAAAATTCATACCCATTGAAATGCGACAGTTTTACTTTGCGTGCATAAAAATAACAAGCAAGAAATATTTAACAGTTTAATTGTGTGGTTGGATACCAATTTTGATGTATCTAGGTATGAATAAAATCAAAATTTGTTCCTTAGTATTCTCACTTGTATGTTTGTAATCAGTTTCAGATTCACTTTCAATTTAAAATGTTGGAAATATAGAGTATGACTTAAAGGCTATCTTTTTCTATTTAAGTAATGTATAGCAATAGATGTGATAATTTTTAAAACACCATGGGGGCCATGTCACTTGTCAGGCTGAAAAGAATTTGACGTCAGACCGTTTGACCCTACAACTGACTCCCATAAGTGTCAAAAATAAACCTCCGTGACATGCAGCTGATCTTTACCTTGTGGACCATTAGTCTGCCCTGGATCCTGATAGGCCTACATAGTACTTGCTACAATGTCGGGCTTATAAACCATTGCCTAACCGGACACTAGTTTATAAGCCTGACATTGAGTTATATTTACTCGATTTAGTGTTGTTTTAACTTCTAAAATATCTAACTTTTCATGTGAACCAGCGCTATGCCTTTGCTTTGGCACAGCCTAGAAGCGTGCATGTGGGTTTGCGGACTGCGAGGAGTCTTTCTAAACTATCGCACGGCACTCTGCAGCCAGTCATATTAACATTTACCAACGAAAATAGATTCACGCTGCACTATAAAACACCCCTACGCCTACTATAAAGTCTTAAATTATATATGTAGGCATGTGGAATGCGTATATATGATCCAATACCCAATAGTCAAACAAATAAGAGCTTGGAGGTTGGACATGCTTGTAAAAGTTTTTTCTCTCTATAGTATTTATTGTTTACTTGGAAGCATACCCATTGATTTGTGTGTGTGTTTGCAGCAGGCACTACCTGGAAATTTACTTTCTTTTTCTTCTTTTTTTTTGGGCCACTTTCATACCTCGCGTCACGCTTTGAGCAAATTGACGTCAATGGTTGATGACCCCCCTCCCTCACTTCAAATGCCGTTAAGCGTGACAAGTGACTGGGACGTTTGCAGCAGGCACTACCTGGAAATTTACTTTCTTTTTCTTCTTTTTTTTGGGCCACTTTCATACCTCGCGTCACGCTTTGAGCAAATTGACGTCAATGGTTGATGACCCCCCTCCCTCACTTCAAATGCCGTTAAGCGTGACAAGTGACTGGGACCCAAAGTTTGTTCACTCATGGTGCAGCCTGTATTTTCTTATTTTCAACAAAATTTCTATAATGGTACATCATGTACACGTACTTGCGTGTTAGCATGCTTACAAAAGGGATGGCAAGAAATCTGCCACATCGGTTTATATTTCGGTAATGATGGATCATAGGCCTATAGTTGTAGTTAAACACTACTAGGAGAGCAACTATGGGGTTTCTTTCTGTCTTTTTTAAATTTGATCTTGAGTGATCTTGAAAGGTCAAGCCAACATACTGGCTTATATCTTGGTAATGATGACTTCAGAGCCATTGAGTCAGTACTTGGATTTTCGGAAGGATTTGTCAGAGCAAGGGTATGGATTTTCGGAAATGATGATAGCCATGAAGAAAGGTGACCTCGATCTCATTTTGAAGGTCACCGCACCACCTTAGTCTGTGCATTCAACATCAGCTGAGCATAGGACAGTCACAGTCCTCTTGTCTTGCAGAGTAATGCATTAATTTTTGGCACATATGCATCTTTTGTTTACTTTCATCTTAATCTTGGTAATTACAGAACGTTTCTTACCCTCAGTGGTTCTGGCCAAATCCCAAACTCCGGTGCTCACTCACGGTTTTATGAACGCATATGAAGACATACCAGCCCGATTATTCAATGCGGTCTGGTTTGGCAAGAACACTGTACAGCTGACGAAGCTTTGCAGCGCCATTATGAAAAGGTTCAACTGGACAACAACTATTCTGGTTGGAAATCCTAACAATAAATGTAGATCAGCTTTCTCTTCACTGGGCGTTGGTTCTTTCTTTAAAAGTGTGCGCTACTGGATACAGAACAAGCGACATATTCGTCCTTCTCTAAGATATATCCTGAAAACATCAAGAGGTAAATACGTATTTATTCTTTCATGCCTTTGCAAGATTCATGATAAGTCAAATGTTTAGTTTTATGCTACCTTCTCTGGGTCTGTGAATAACTTAATAGTAAACGGAGCCTGGAACTGTAGACTAGTTGTCAAACACAATATTTGCTTAATTCAATTTCAAAATCAAAATTCAAGTGAAAGCGTATTGATAAAATTGTTATTACTGGAGATCTAAATGCAGATCCTAACACTAATCATGGGCGAAAAAGTGACTGATTTTTGTAACGTAAACTCTCTTATAGTCCATGTTCATGAATCATCCCGAATAACAAAATCTACATCTTCACGTCTTGACCAAATTATCCCGAACATTCCAAATTACGTTCGGAACATAAGGGTTACTGCCCCAGTAGCAAATAATGACCATTATACTGTAAGTGCCAATTTATTGTTTAGACGTAACAAGTCCCCTTGTTTTAAACGAGATGTGCGGGACATTACAACCATCCAAATTTCGATACATTTCGAGGGAAATTATAAGAGAGTGATTGGGAGGCCTGCTTTGACTCGGATAACATCGGTGCGATTAGTGACTCATGGAATGAAATGTTTTTGAATTGTGCTGAAGATAGTATACCGTAGACGGAAGCTACTGTTAGGCCCGATGGTGTACCTTGATACACAGATGTCCTTTGTGCTTTAAAACGTAAGGCGTATCGAATTAATAAACAAGCAAAGAAGAACCGACGCCTTTGACCATATTTTCGGAAGTTACGAAATTTATATATTAAAAAGCTGAGACTGGCTGAAAAAGAATATCACCAGCTACTCGAAGATTCTGTTAATACGGCAACACAAAAGAAAAAAAACCTAGTAGCAAATTGTAAAATTTCTTCTAAATTAAAACCAAACATCTGATATTCCTTCCTTTCAACTCGAAAATCAACCTATAACTGACAATGAAGCCAAGGCACAACTTTTAAACGTCTACCTCCTCCTGAGCAGAGAGACTTTAGTTTGTTACAGTATATCTCTGTTAGCGAAATTGAAGTACAAAATATCATGGAAAGCCTTGATATTAGCAAAGCTAATGGCCCTGACGGAATAAGTGCACGTTTGCTGAAGGAAGGTGGATCGGTTATTTCTAAGCCGCTAACTAAATTATTTAACTTTTCATTAGATTCTCATAGATTTCGTTCACAATGAAAAAAAGAGAACAAACGTACCATTTAAAAAAAAAATCCTAGTTCTGGCAACAGTTATAGACCTATTTCTTTGCTCAATATTGTCAGCAAAGTCTTCGAAAAAGTTTTTTTTTTTACCATGTTTTCAACTTTTTTTCGGGACAATGCTGTTTTGTCCGAATATCAGTCAGTTTTTCCCGGGAGATAGCATGGTCAATCAGTTGATAAGCTTGTGACATCATTTTTGTGAGGCAGTTGACTTACGAAAGGAAGTTAGAATTGTGTTTTGTGGCATTACTAAGGCTTTTAACAGTGTATATCATCCAGGATTACTGTTTGAATTACGCAAAGCAGGTATTGGTTGTCCTTTATTAAACTGGCTTGCCGATTACCTTTACGATAGACAACAGCCTGTCGCTGTTAATCCGATGGCGGATGACGGATTACTTATATATAAATATATATTGAACACATCATGGAAGTTACCCCGTTCCATCGGTGCCCCCGGTGTAAAAGGGAAGGTTTCCTGATAATAAAATTTAAATTAAATTAAAGGGGGGTACTAGCCCCTTGGAGCCGAGTCACTGCAGTCGTGCCCCAGGGAACAGTACTTGGTCCTCTTCTATTTTTGATTTATTTTAACGACATAGTTGATATTGTTAACTCATCCATTCGATTATTTGCAGAAGATACAGCTCTTTATGTATCCTTGGAGGACCCAGTCCTTGCAGCGAATGCATTAAAATCCGATCTACAAAAAAGTAGAAAATTGGGCAAAAAATGGCTAGTGTTATTTAATCCAACTAAAACTAGTACCTTCATTTTTTCATTTTTTCTTCCAGTGTAACAAATATGTCTTGCAAAGAAATGACCTACAGACAAAAATTACACCTTTAGCTTCATTCAACATAAAAACAATTCTGTTTGGAACATCAACAAAAATGAACTCAAAGAATATGGAAATTTTTAATGCTGTCCACTATTACATAAAAGCAACTGGAAGATTTAATGTTTGACAATTTACGTAATGCTCACAGACTGGCTTACCCTCCCCTTCCTTCTTACCACAGTCCGTTATGTCCTGTTTGTTATCTGTTCGTTATCTAGATGTTAGCCATTTACTTGTTGTGTGTCAGGCTGTTTATGTACAAGAGGCCTTCATATAGGCATCGCCTGTTGGCCAATTGTTTTTGCAATAAATATGTTTAAACCAACTAGTACCTTGGACGTATCCAGGAAACGTATTTTAACAAACCATCCAATTTGCATTTTATGCCACCCTTACAGAACGAACAGCAACACATGCACCTGGGATTGGTTTTACGTTCAGATTTAAGTTGGTCAAGTCATATTAATAATTTGGCTACTACAGGTATAAAGATGGTCAATATTATGAAGTGTCTACAGTTTCAGTTGATGAGACGATCTTTTGTACTTCTCTTTTATTTGTCCAATTCTGGAATACGGTTCTGTTGTGCGGGATGGGTTTACATCCAGTGAATGTCAACAAGTAGAAAAGGTAAATTTGACCACTGCAAGAGTAATTACAAGAGACACAGTTGGGGATACTCATGATCTTATTTATCAGGAATCTGAAATAGAAAAATTATCAGAGAGAAGAAGGAAGAATAAATTAATCATTTTCAACACAATTTTAAATGGTGATGCACCTCAGTATTTGAGAGATTTACTGCCAAGATCTGTTGGTGGTCAGCGGAACCGGTACAATGTTAGAACTGGTTATAACTTATCTTTAATTCGAGCTCGGACCAATCTATTTAATGTATCCTCCTTACTATCCGTTGTTCATCTTGGGAAAGACCTACCGCCTGACACCCATGACGCTGAATTTCTAGTTGATTTTTAAAATAAATTAAACCGCAATAAGTTTAAAGTAAATCCATTATTTTACATTGGGACCAGGCGAGTAGCTGTTTTAAAAGCGTTGGCGCATGAAATGTAGCATGCACAAAGCAGACTTCTTTAAAAATGTCGCTTTGGCACCATTTGCAGCCCAAACAGTAGTGTTTGGTTAAAAAAAACGGTCGTCTGTTCTCTCTTAGTTTTTCATGTGCGAAAGTGACTTATATAGTGCTATGCCCCTTTTCCCAATCGCCTTTTTCAAATAAAAATATGTTTTTATCAAGTGAAAGCGATAAAAGTGGCTTAGACCACAGGGTATCTCGGTTATGCAAAAACAACATGTGCATCATATGCATGCTGTCAGGTTCACATAAGATACTTCTTTGCTCTAAGCGCTAAGTGACTGAAGATTATAGACACAATACAGTGACCACATAAATTGCACGAATCACAAGCCTTGTATTAACTCAGCAAATTTTAATCTATCTAGTATATTGGTGGACATTCTTGACGTACGACAAATAAAGAACACATATTTTGACATAAACATTGTTATAGACTTGAATACTCCCCAGCCAGTGGTTGTGTGGATTCTATGACCGACGTCGGATATCATGACCGAAGTGCGTAGCGCTGAGGTCATATTATCCGACGGAGGTCTATTCTGTCATGGCTAGACTTAATTTAACTCTAATGATTACCGCCAATGCAGCACTTTTCGCATAGTAGGCCTACACAGGTCTCCCAGTCACCCAGCTATCTCCGAGTCAAGTGGCACTTCATTGCAATCACTACACGTAGTGCCAAATTACCACTCTGAATTTAAGTGTTTGTAAGTTAATGCAAGCAAAGAGTTCCATTGATTCTACCAACATATGAATCTCTCTCTCTCTCTCTCTCTCTCTCTCTCTCTCTCTCTCTCTCTCTCTCTCTCTCTCTCTCTCTCTCTCTCTCTCTCTCACACACACACACACACACACTGCTGGACTATGAATAAACACTGTGTTAAACTTTAACATCACACTTGGAATCGATCAGGAATGCCAACCACTGAAATAGTGGAAACGGCAGGTCAACTGTTTCCAATAGTAGTTTGTAATTCTTTCAACAGATGGTGCTGTATGTATGTAAACAAAGCGTTGTGGCCTACCTCGAAACATTTTAACACCCCAAACTGTTTGCTTCAAATTTAAAGCATGGAAATACAAAATTGTTTCTTTTTGGCAGATAAATGTTATTCACCCTTATAAAACAAAAAAGTTCATTATAAATTGCTTGATGGAGCCGTGATTAATGCTGAAACAAACACTGCATGGTCAGATTCCAATGCAGGCATCTAATTGGCTGTTGCCCGCTGCCCATGATAGAATTGCATGATCATGACTAGATACAGGGAGGAAGTGGAGAGAATACCTATTAGGACTGTATAAAGTGGTTTTCTCTGAGTCCTTCTGTGACTTCCATTGCAAGCGGTGGGTGTATACGCCTAGGCCTACATCTTTACCAGAGTATTTGGCAAATAAATTTAATTACTGCAGTGAAATTTTTGAGCGAAGTACCAGGAGTTGTTCATACAAAATATTGTATATACTCCGACCCCGCACCGAACAGTTCAAGCAGTCTTTAGCGTATAGTGATACCAAGTCTTGGCACATGCTGCCAACCGAGATCCGGTCATCCGAAACCTTAGAGATGTTTAAAAGCAGATGCCAGAAACATTTTTTTTTTAAATTCCCGGTATTAACATGCGGTCATTGTTAATCTCGATAACGATTATATGTTTTTGCATAATTTTATTTTGCCTACTTACTGTGATTGTATTACTATGATTTTACTTTGTCAACTGTGTAACCTTTATTGATGTAATGGGTCCTAAGTAAGACCAGCCCTGGCTGATTGGGCTACCCAGTATAAATATATTGGAATAAATAAATAAAATAACTAAATCCCCCGACTTTATTCTGTATTCCTACGATTTACAACAAAATGACACTTCAAAACATAAGGCGTGAAAAAGGTTCGGAAAAAGCATCGCTATGCTTTTGCAAAATAAAGACAGCAAAACTTAGTTCAGCGTAAAGAAGCACGTGCATGTGTTATCAAACACTGATAAATCCGAATATATACCTTCTTACATTTCTATCCGATGGGTTCTGTAAGATGCGTTAAATTCCCTTTACTTGCTTGACTATGCGAGCAAATGCTTATTTTGTTCATGTAAGGTGCTTTTAATCATCCAAATGACTGCCTGAATTTGATTTTAGTTGTATATCTCTGCATGAAACACGCATTGCTCAAAAGTTTCTTGCTGATGGCCAATGAAGCTGGTATGATGAACAGCAGCTTTGTCTACTTTCACGTCGTGACGGAAGAAATGCTCAGTCTTGACAACTTTAAGGACATTAACGACACGTCGGATTTTGTTACAAAAAAACAAGAAATTCTATACCGTCTGAAACAGGTGAGCAGTATGTTTATCTGCTTGGACGACTAAGTCCGTTGTTGAATTTTGTTTCTCATGAACGGGCAGACATTTGGTATTTGAGAGGCAGGAGAGGATTTGGGGATTTAGCGCTAAATACACACTGATTGGGGTGGGTGGGGGCGGGTGGGCGACACAAAGAACAATATGAGCTAGAACCAAGTCAGTCCTGTGGCCCATCGTGCACCATACGAGTCTGTGGAAAAGATGTGTCTTGGGTAAATGAACTGTTGTTTTAAGTGGACCAGCCCAGTTTGCCTAGGTAATCTGCTATATATTATAACAAATTTCAATATCACACAATCTGCAGACCTTCAAATGAATGCAACTAAGCAAGTAGAAGGGAAAGTAATAAAATAATTATCCCGGGGGCATGTTATGGTGATAAGCCTCATCTACACGTCTCATTCAGATACTTTTTCGTTACTGTTTAAATTAGTGAAAATAAAAAAAAAAAAAAAAAAAAAAAAAAAAAAAAAAGACAGAGAAAAAAGAAAAAACATTGAAGCAGACGACATTTACTAGTTCAAGGACAAAGAATTCATGTACATTGGCTTGGGTGAACATTGGTAGATTAATCCCGATAGTAATGATAGGCCTACTGCAGCCTTAGAAATATGCCTTGAATCAATAGGAGTCAGATCTGAAAACAATACCCAATTTCTGAGTTTTTGTTTGCAGTGGTCTTTTTTTTTTCATAGTTAATTCCTGCACAAGGACGCTAGTTCAAATACATCCACTGGTAAAAGGACTGTGCTGTACGGGCAGAAATGTGGCTTTTGTCTATTTATGAGTCTCTTGGGTTCACTGTCTCGTTTAAAATGTTACATTCTTGATTTATGGTACAAACTTATCGTGCACGTGCTGTGTCCGGTCATGCGTTTTATGAAAGTTATGTTGTTTATGCTGCAAGACAAAAAGATATAAATCTATTCATTGCTGAGCAAGCCCATATGACAGAAGTTTTTTTTCAGTGCATGATTAGAAACACATCACGGTTGGAAAGTAGGAAATGTTATATGAAGTATGGTTCCTTCATATACCTGAACTGTATACTTGATTTATAAGTGACTTACAGAGATGATGTATTTGGATTCTGTGTAAAATTGAGCTTTACACAAGCTTCACATAAATATCACTAATGCTGTTCTTAAATGTCAATGTCAAAAGTATTTGTGGCATGCGTATACTTACACGCATGTCACAAATACTGTACTTTTATATGACTTACACTAATTGTATGTCCCTTATTGAACGCTGGGCACTATCAAGTGCATGCCTAAATAACTTATCAGTGACATAAATTCACATGTTACTCCGTTTGCAATTAATATATCCCAAACGGTAAATATCCCGAATTTGTTAAAAGACAAAATGTTCGCAGGCAATTTGGTTTAAATTCATAATTTTCAGCACCAGTGTAGTAAAATACAATTGGAAGGAAAGCTTGGTCTCTATAAATTCCTTATTAAAGCACGATGTGATAACAGTAAAATCATAAGGCACTTAAATGACCAGAACGTTAACAAATACAAATAGAGAAGACGATGCCAGGCTTGTCTCTGAGCTCAGTAACGACGACGACAACAACAACAACAACAACAGCAACAACAACAACAACAACAAGTCTTAAGAGGCACAACATTTCTTTATAGCAATAATGTTAAGCTTCATAGTTCAATTGTTGCTGATTGATTTGGATATACAATTATGGATCTCTTGCAGGCATTCGAATATTCCTGTCATGTACTAAAGATAATTTAAACATTAGTCTTTATCCTTGACCTATAACCCCTCTATATGTTCATTACTTAGATAACTTAAAACGGACCTATATGTGACTTGAAGTGTATGAACAATAGGAATCTTATAGGTCTGTATATGTTGCTTCAATAGAGGGTGCACTCAATCTGTTTTTCTTGGCTTTTATCATTCTTTGGATAATAATATTCAGCATAACAATGGTAGATATGTGAACTGTTAATATTATAATTGAGACTATAGCGATGAAATCAATATTTTTTTTAAAACAATGAAGCTTTTGGCTGTCGGTGATGTAAATGAACTAGCGGATACTAATTTACATTTGTTCTTGAAAGCATTCATCAATACCAACAAAGATAAGATAAAATATAAGAGAGAAAAGTGTTACATAATTCTATAGTTGGTTGTCTTTTCCGTATATCAATGAACCAACAACGATAACATAATTTTTATAAAAGACATCAATAATTCATAGCAATAATAACTTGAATTATATAAACACACACCATATACATATACATGGACACACGTGTGTGTATGTTTGTGAGGATGTGCGTACTTGCGTGTGTGTGTGTGTGCGTGTGTGTGTGTGTGTGTGTGTGTGTGTGTGTGTGTGTGTGTTTGTATACATGTATAAACTCATCGCCCGTTTTCCATATGATTTCCATCCAAGCGACAAAATTTAATGTTACACAATGATTGAAGCAAATTTCCTTTAAATCTGTGAACCATTTAAACTCCAATGTAGGTTCTGTTGACCTCAGTAAGATACATCAAGTATCGGATGTCGACATTACTATTTCCAATTCATGCAACATGTTAAGAAAAAGGTCTAAGACGTGTGTGGCAGAATATTCTATGACATCCGATTACAAATCAAGTAAACAATGATCTATATCTTCAAAAATTAATTTATTTGACCTTAATGTAAATTATGTTGGAAAAAGGAAGTTAGAAAGGCGTCGTGGCCCGTGCGTGAGGAGCGCTTGAAACAAAAAATATGCTTTTATGTTCAAATGTCATCTTCAATGCTAATATTCATTATTTTCTCGTCCCTGTAATCAATAAACAATCTCTGTTTAGGTGGATCTGTAAGTCCAACTATGTTTGGCACTCCGCTAAAAATCATCTGCATTAAATATTTCTGAAAAATAATCTATATTGTGTTTACCTTTCTGCATAAAGTGCTTTTGTTCTTTAATTTCTGTGATATAAGCATCATTTTGAGCAAAAAACTTATACAAAACAACGTAAAATGCTATGGACATCTGCTGAAATGAGGTTAAATGCTATTATTTTGTGGGCAGCATGATTAATTTATCACTTTAAATCGAGGAAACTTTTGCTCATGACTGAGAAAAAAATGAAAATGTCCATATATAAATTGATATCGTATGCACTTTTGTGCATATATAATTGCAGCGCTTGAGACACCACTGTGCACACAAGGGATGTCAATATATAAATATATAGCAGCCTCAAATAAGTAGCATTTCGCAAGTTAATATAAACTGATCGAACAATAATACACCGTGCGCGCGCACACACACACACACACACACACACACACAAACACACACACACACATGTATAAGAGTGATATGCCATGCCTATCAGAGCTGTAATTGCTCCTTTTATTGGAGTATACTTATTTCCAATCACAATGGTGATGACTGATGTGTTGTTTTTGTTAATCCAATGAAGGGGCAATGAACAAACAAATATTGTAATGAACATGTACTCATAAATTTAAGTGGTACGTTAAAATTTGTTTGACTATTTTTTTAGATCGTGGAAGAATATGATCATAATAATGATAATCCCCTTCTTAAAGAAATTCCACGGGAACTGAAAAGATGGAACTGGCCTGTTCCACCAGATCCGGACTTCAAGGTACTCGCTTTTCTGCTTTTTCCTAATAATTGCTTAACAAAATTAGGAACACATAAGTATTTGTATAAGGAATTGAAACAGTAGAAAATAATATCAATTACACGATAAAATAATTATACGACTTACAGAACCTGAGAGAAATGTATCCGGACTCTTTGAGATTCAAAGATACTTTGTGTTTTGCCAAGAAAGTACATGCCATGTATTTTCCATCTAATAAAAGAGGATAAGGGCACAGCTGGATTACCATGCCCCCCTTTAGAATTGATCATTCTCAATTAATTAGACAGGCAAAATCAACTTCTAATTTGTCACATTTTATAACAGGATGGATCATTATACGTTATATTTCAATTATGAAAGCACCAAAAACATTCCAACTCTGCCCTACAAGCAAAATCCTTCAAGATATCTAGTAAAATATAACATTTGAGAAATAGAGAGCGCGAAATATGTTTGCATTAATATAATTAGTAAAAGCACACTGCATACCACGGTATGAAGTATGAATGTCTGTAATATTTATATGCTAAAGGATTTAATTTTCATACTGAGTCAAACCAAAGGTACACGAGATTTGCTTTCCCGAAGCTGGATTCAACCTCTGTGTGGAAAAACAAGTTTCTTGGGTGGAATACATATCCAGATGGACCTTCTCAGGAAAAACTGGAAATTTCGTGTTTCTTGAGAATATATATATATATATATATATATATATATATATATATATATATATATATATATATATATATATATATATATATATATATATATATATATATATATATATATATATACATATACATATATATACATATATATATATATATATATATATATATATATATATATATATATATATATATATATATATATATATATACATCCCCTTTATTCTGATTTTTCTCCTGAACCGTGCATGAGACCTGATTTTATAAAACTCTAAAAATGTTTTGATGCATGATTATATGCCACACTAGCTGACACAAGTGTTGGAGCCCATCAAAATATGTTTGAAGAGATCCCTGGACGATTCACTCGTAAACTTTGAAATATTGACTACAAGTATTGGAAGGTATTTAAATATTCATCTGTGAAGCATGAATGATTTACCATGAAATTGTGATGGAAGGCATGGAGTTCTGTAAAAGTAATGATATTACAGATATCATGCCATCGTTTGAAGTTTTTAAAGGTGAAGAATACATAGTTATTCTGTGCTCAAAAAGCCAAAATGCCATGACCCTGATTTACATACATTTCCTTTCCTGTTGTCTAAACCTGGTGGAAAAATAACAATAAAAACGCCATGAATTATCATACACTATGATAATATGAAATTTAATCTCTGTCAGGTAGCATGTGAGCAATAACAAGGCTACAAGCTGACTAAGTAGGCGCAAACCAGTTGGGCAATTGATATTGGGAGTATACATTTTTTAACTATATTGTATACCTTACGGAAAAGATGTATATAGGTGATTTCTTGGTGACGTAGGACCTATTGCATAAAAAATGGATTTTGTTTGGAGATGAAATTGGTATTAACTCGCCATAACCTCCATTAAAAAGACACAACAAGAATATTCACATTTGTTGTGTTTCCATCCTACCAAATCAGTCTAGGGTTCGTGAATATACCCGATGAACTCTGTGCTAATGCAGTCATTGTTGGGCTGTTAAGTCAGGTATTCCCTACAATGCATAGTGTTTTACTGTATTATGTGTCACTGCGTGCCTGGTTTTTCTTCTTTATAGAGAAGTGTTGCACTTTTCAACAAACGTAAAGCAACATACCTTTAAAGCATGATGTCTTACAGTACAACGCGTCTTGAAAGATTTACATGAGTTGGTAGTACTACCTTTCAATAATCACTACTATTCCACGTCCAGTGTGATGGATATAAATATGTTGAACCCAGGTAGAACTTAGCAAGGCTCCGTGTGATTTGTATGATCATGGTAAATTCGAATTAACACCACACAGGTAAATTAGATTTACAGAAAATATGAAATATAGATTTGAAGTTATCCTTCGATATTTACGTTGCAGAATAGTCACTGTTTGCAATTGGGCATCGGACTAGTTTACATTTTGCTTTAAGGACCAAATAGTGTTTTCTAAACCCTTATAGACATACTACCGTTCAAGTTTACACGGTAATCTATTTGCTGCTGGACAAGTACGGTGTTTGCCATGTGGACGTGCCGTTATGATGGGCCCTATGTACAAATCTCAGCAGAAATGTTTCCATCTGTTTTCAATGAACATACAATTTAAGTAAAAACATTAAAACAGACTGCAATCTATACTTTGGTATTTTGGGGGCGACACACACACACACACACACACACACACACACACACACACACACACACACACACACACACACACACACACGTCTTTATTCGTACTCGCAGTACACAATATGGCTTGAAAGAGAGAACAAAGAAAAATCATAATTCTAGCACACACATCAGTCACCTTCTTATACAACAATCTTATACAACAATCGTATCAATTTGTATACAAGAACTCAATTAATTGGATTGCCTCATTTGTTCCATTTGGTACAGAGTCAGAGTATCCATCTCGCACTTCCCATAGCTCAGGTATGACGAAAGCAGATGCTAGAGTCTCCTTTGACGCAAGGGTGATGCTGGACACGATTATTTTCAAGATACTAATGTGACCGTCATGTACCAAAAACCTTTTTAGCTTGTCTTTTGACATAATGAAGTTAAACGATTAATTTAACGTCCAGATATGGCATATTCATTCTAAACGCCTTGCTCTTCAGGCTTTGATTGTATCTGCAGAAATGGCAGCCACAGGTGGCCCGCAAAGAGAAAAATTTGAGCGGAAAATCTTAGAAAGCTCTATCAGCTGCTGTGTCAGCAAGTCGGGTGTGGCTACAGAGGCATTTCATTCCATGATTCAGTCCACATAGCAAGTACTTGGGAAATAAGTCATCATGCTCGAGAAAAATGCTTTCTATTAATAAAATACATGCCGTTACAGCTTTTTTGCTTTCCACAGGGTTAGTTTCATAATATCTATATAAAGGACATATCTATTGCCAAATTATGCATTAACTTGCAGGCTAATACTCGTTCTTGTTGAATGGATTAAGTAATTGCCTCAATATGCAATGTATTTCTCTTTGTGGGCCACCTGTGGTTGTCATTTCTGCAGATGCATTCAAAGCCTGAAGAGCAAGGCACTCAAAAAGAATACATGGAATATGTCATATCTGGACGTCAAACTAATACAATAAAGCATAAAATTTATACGAACTGTTGGAACATGTGTGTTATAGTGTTAATTTTTCCTGAAAAGTCAAAGCGAAGAAATGGAAGTCATCTACACAAACCCTCATGTAAAAGCTGAACTTGTTTATTTTCACAGGGCAGCGTAGAAGCGTTGTATCTGTTTGATGCGACAATGGCATATCTCATCGCTGTCAACGAGAGCATCGCAGAAGGACGAGATTATCGCAATGCCCAACTGCTTATTGATAAAATAGTAGGACGAACATATGCAGGTAAGGCAACGATACATTTGGCTGAAGTTTGTCATGCCACTTTCTCAAACATTTTTTGAGAAATCTTTAAAGAAATAGTTACATTGTACCTTTTCACAACACATGACAGCCAGAGAACAATCGAACGTTTTTGAGTCATTAAATTATTGAAACAGAACAACCATGTTTGCATAAGTAAATGAGATAGAGCTTAATATTTACATGTTAGTGGATCTGCTTTTAAATTGAATTCCATTGTTGGCTTTGCTGGAGGGAAAAATTGGCAGTATTTTTATGTCGGTGCAGTTGCCAAAAAGTTCGAACAATCAAGCATGATCATAAATGGAACCAGTTGATACGCATACACCAAATAGTTTGAAAATTATGTATGTGTATATCCAGAAAGCTGAAACTGAAATTCCTGCACAGGTGAAAGTGGTAACTTCTCCATTGACGAAAGCCGGGCAAGAACCTGGGATTACACAGTATGGCAGTATCCACGCTGGGCAAATGTGAATGTACCTTGGATTAATCTTAGAAATGGATCGACGGTTCGTTAATCTTCTTTTGTGAACTTTTTGAATTTTTGCATCAAACATAAGATAGAAATATGGCAATGAACGAATGACTATCGCTTATAAATAATTTAGAAGTAATATTTGTATTTCTTTGCGAAAGAAATGCTTGTCTTTAAAAATTGCATGATTGAAAAAAAATTAAAGAACCAAAGTGTATAAATCTCTTCGATTAACATCTGTTATTCAGTCACGAAGTCAAAGTGCGTACCGCAGATCCTTTTATTTGTTATCTATTATCATGGACAACTCGCGATATCCGAGTAAATGTTTAATTGGAGTGCCTAAATTTGCCTTTGTCAATTTTTATTGGGGTGGTCAGCTGGAAGAAACAGGGCTTCCTCGGTATTATTATATAGGACTGTGAAAAAGTGTATGTGTATGACACTTTTATTAGCTCAGTTGACTTATGAGTCACTGTTTATATGTCGTTGTCCGTGGTCATCCATCAACAATTTGCTGATTGAAGTTTTGGCAAATTCTTTGAAAAACAATAGATGGACTCTTTTCTAACTTGTGGTGTGAATTTACGATTCATGTGTCTACTAATTTTGTTGACATGCTCAGGCAATAATAATTTTTAAATTTTTGGTCCTTCGGTCCTTAAAGGCCTGCCGGTATTGTACCAGCCCGCGTGTGTACGTGTGTTCGTTCCTTCACCCGACCTTGTGTCTTGAAGTTCTAATGTGCGATATGTGGAAAACTAGATAAATTAGGATAGCAAAACATTTGCAGTTGATCATACCTTGGAATGTCAACGTCTACTACAAAGGACATTGACCATGATCTATTTCCAAGGTCACCAGGGTTAATCACTTGATGTCCTGTGCGCAATATCGGAAGAACCAGATAATCTGAGTTCACAAAAATTTTAAAGGTGATCAGCCCTGCAAGAGTCAATACACCTCAACAACCAGTTTAGCGAGGGTCATAATACTTTCAATGGTGATCACCCTTGCGGAAGTCTACGCCAGCTGCAAAAAAATGAAAACCTTACATCTTTTTATTTTGACTGTAAAAAGTTTCTGTATAGCATTTATCCAACGTGTTTTGCTTAATAGATTTACGTTTGGGAGCGGCAACTGTTTCGTTTGTATTATTGCCTCCCCCCCCCCCCCCCCCAATGCTAAACAAAAAGGAGTTGATGGTTTTGACGGCCAGCCTTGGTGAACAAAGCTTGACCATGGCTTGGAATGGCTTCCGTTACTGGCTGCTTTGATGAGTACAAACATGGACCTCTGTATAATAGCTACAAGGTACAAGCAATGGAAGATCTTTTCTATTTTGACTTTTCAAAATTTTGTATTAGGAGGTCAGACGTAGAATGCCTGTGGTACAGTGTATTTCTGATTTGTTTGATTTAATTTCATTACGATTGCCTGGAGATTCGGATTCTGGATAATTTCCCTAAATATGACAAAGCAAGTTTCATTCAATGTAACGAACTTGGGGGTGAAGACATTGACAGTTGTCCGTCTTAGGTCGAGGAAAAGGGGTATCAATTACAAAAATAGTTATCTTGGGGAGCACCTTGTTGAATTGTTTAGGTATGGACTTCTTTCGAAAGGCAAAGGCCTAGATTTTACAGCTCTGACTGACTGAAAGGTCAAATTGACATACTGGCTTCAATCTTGATAAAGTTGTTTCCTAGGGTTGTGGTTTCTATTAAACACCAACAGGAAAGTACATAATGAGTTTATTTTAGAGTTGTTAATTTTGACCTTGATTCGGCCCATATATTTTCCTATGGTGGTTCTTGTCGCTTTTCATTGAAAAATGATGCCCTCAGGAGTGTGAGAGTGAAGACTTTGACATTGCAACCAGTAATTATGGTCTTAAAGAAAAGTGACTTAGATATTATTTTGAAGGTCACAGGACCACTTTAGTATCTACATCCAAGGTCAGCTGAGCACAGGACTGTCATGGTCCTCCTGTGTGTGTTTGTGTAAATGGTGAATGTAGGTCTACTATTGTAAACGTTTTATTTCTTACATTTTCGTCAAACTTCCTGGGCATACACTGCAGGTAACTTCTACCAACCCTGCTCACAAATGATAACTATCATATACCCGACTTAGTTTCAATAAATGTATACACAATTGTTTGTCACTATACACCTGCACATCAATTGGTGAGGTTACAATATCTTTGACTACCGACTTAGTTTCAAGAAAATCACAAAAGCACACTCGTCCAGGTGTGAGAACCGATCGGTTTGTTGTGGAACAGTATGTCAGATGTTAAGGTCACACTGATAAATTCAAGTCTTAATAATTTCCAGGCTATGGCGTCTTTTCTTTGTCCTTGTTTCTGAAACCTCTCACAATCATATCAAAACTAAAATAAATGCCACATAGTAAAAGTATATTTATGTATCTATGTCCCTGTGACATTTGCATAATTATACTATGCCATTTATCTGCGGTAGTGAGTCATCTATGAACTGTTCATTTGTGGGTTTTAACTTCCGTTTGCTGTGATTTTAATTTCATGAACCATGCACAAAGAAGAATAGGGTTTTGGATATACATTATACAATAAAATTGTTTTACTTGGTGGGGCATTTGGATCATGACGTTACACATGTCCCATTTGGCGTTGGTTTGTTAGGTTTAGTTCTTGCCCTTTCGAAACCTGGCAGACATAGTTGAACAAAACGTGGTCTGTTAAACAGATCGGGAAGAAACATGCCCTTCATGCATCCTTATCAAATAATGAAGAGCCAGCAAATGATTTTTGAGAGGAAGCTGAGCAGGCAAAATTGTCGATAGGCGAATGGATGACGACAGATGCAGGATGAAAAGATAGGCTAAGCTAAAAACCAAGAAGCGGTCTTCTTCACTGAAGACGTAGAGCTTTACCGCAATAATTTATATGACTACTATCTAGTTGTGGGGTATATTGCTGTAAATATAAGTCACTAGGTTAAGCATCTGGGCCTTTGATTATGCATATAAAATCAGTTTAGAATTAAGTTCAGCTCAGCTTAAATTTGCTCTGTTCATCTTAGTTCAGTTCAACCTGCAGATGGAGGTGAAGTTAACGTTTTACTTTAAGTGAATATCTTCATCAGCTGAGTCCAGGCTTTTTAACACACATCTCTCGTGTTATTTGATTGTCTGTTTGTTTTGAAATTACACGGTTAGGTTTCATTACCTGCCTTCAGACACAAATACATGTAAAGCTAGCGGGGATGCAGTGGCAATATTTTCAATTATTAAGTGAAGTTCGTTTGATCATCTTAACCAAGGACTTTTTTTATTTACAAATGTTAAATCAAAGTAAAGAAAAATTCGGGAAAAAGCACTTGGATATATAAGTACATCCAGCAATGTTATGTTTGTGTTTTTAGATGATTTATTATGCGGAACACACCGACTGGGGAACGCCAGATGGGAATCCACCGCCTGCTATCCCTGCGTGTGGGCTTCAGTATGAGAAATGTATAGTGAAGCCGACAGATGAGCCTCCGGCAAATCGTATGTTTCCTTTTTTTCCTTTTTTTAGTTTGCCTGTGGAATTAATCATCAGTCGTCAAACAGACAATAAAATGTGCATGGTAGATAATTCTTTATGTGAAATTCAATCAATCCGTAGCTGTCTTTTCCAAGGTAGGCGTGGTGTAGTTACTTGATCCCGTCATAGAGACTACATCAGACGAAAATACAACCCTGATTAGCATTCATTTTGAAAATTAAGTATGCAAATAATCACCTCAATGACGTCATTACTTTTGGCATTTGTGACGCACGAATTGAGTGATCGCTTACTTTGTTAGTGCCCGCCTTGGGGACTATGGAGGTTAAGCGGAAAGAGGCCCTGGACGAACATGCGTACTGTGATTCTCCCGGCACCTGCGGTTTTGTTCTACAGGGATTACTTAAATGATCATTGGGTGCAAAGTCAGTCCAAACATTTAAGAAAATACGTGTCTGGTTTGGCTAAAATTTCTACAGTGTAGAAAGCCAGTGCTGTGAATGTGCAATATTACCATTGGGAAGTGTAATAGTTGAATTTTTACGGCAAGTCTCAAATAAGTGACATGCATCATGGAGGTATAATACCTCCATGCATGCATCTACAAGCCCACTGGCAGCTCAGTGCCATGACCACGTCAGGCACTGTCCTACGAACAATCGCTAACAATCGTTACAGATATGTTTTCAACCAAAATCAATATTTTTCACATTTCACACCTCAGAGAGCGTCTCTTACTTATTTCACAACTGAGTGCTTATTTCGTCTTGTATTTCTTATCTTGTAAAATCACTTTCACAGTTCCAGGGCTCTCTTTCAAATTGCCGATGTCATTGACAATACGTTCGTTTTGCGCTTGCGTCATCAGAAATCCTATCTTCAGCGTTCGGAAAATCCTTTGCCTCCTGCCAGACACTATGCCCAGATTTGAGGGCTTCTGGATGAGTTTCCAGTAGCCAATAGCAAATGATGTATATGTAACGTCATGATCCAACATGGCGGCATGAGGGTATTTCAAACTTTTTCTTTGCATTACATATTAAAAGGTCACAACCTCTTGCATCAGTGCAAAAATGGTCCATTCTGATCTTGCATCCGGTCTAAAAAAAACCTATTGGCAAGTCTGAATGAAAATGCATAGCTGTAAATATAGTATAGGACGACTGTGTTCAAACCATAAAGTACCCTCTATGAAAAGGTACCCCCAGGGCCAGGAAAATACGGCAATTTCTCTTAACAGATCAAAATGTATGTACCTTTTCGGAGCCCTTGGTAGGTTGTAGGTCCATATACTGTAAGTTAAATTTTGAGAAATGAATCCAGTGGTCAGAATTTTTATATTGTCATCTTTTCTGTAATCCATAGGCGATACATGTGTGTATTGTTGTTGCCCTTGAACAGATAATACAATTTTAAACCACGATCGTGCCCTATTTATTCAATGGAACCTGCCCAAGTTCACATTTCCAGATTGCTCAGACCGCCCACTTTGTTGTAATAGGGGTAACAGGACCTTGGTAATAAAGTATAAAGTAGTTTTAATGGCATCTCACATTCTCAGCCAAGCCACCCACTCCCAGATCCTATTTCACAAGAAATATGACCAGGCCTGTCAAATATCATATCAAGCAATATGTCCATTTTGAACCCATAAATCTGATTCCACATGGTAGATAATGAATGATTCTAGGCTGATATTAAAGTTGAGGACCACAGCCTTGGCACAGGACGCGTTGCTGCGGTGGAAGACTAAAATTAAGATTGACAATTTTTGGCCATGCCCCGTTGTATTGGTGGTCCAAGCCAGGGCCAAATCTTTCAGATCCCATCACACGTCCCCATGCATGGCCTGGTCATGGGAACTCGAACTCCTGTAAGATGTGGTATAGTTAGTTACCATGCGTGCTTTGATTGTCCGCCTTGGATGAAGCATCTATGTTTACTTCACACTCTTGTCTTCTTTGAACTTGGCTCATGGATACAAAGTTTTTACCCTAATATCAGCATAATTTTCACGGGTTAGATCACAGTTTTCACTGAAGATACTACTTCTATCATTTGTCACAACTTACGTCAATTTACATACATTCACAGGGGGGGGGGGAGGGTTATTGCCGAAGGCATTAGAAAGGTGGTTGTTTACATGTTGAGTATGTTACAAAGCAGCATGTGTTTGTAGTGTATAATTGCGGGGTAGATCTAACCATTTAAAGGTAAAAATTTTTGAAGAATATCTGACGTTTTACTTCCAGGATGAACCTTTCTACAAAGGTAACATACTGCGAGGCCCAATATATTCGGGACCGGAAACACGGGGAATATAAGCAGGTCCAGAAATGGTCGGGAAAGGATTAAAGTCCAGTTTGTTTCTTCCTATAAATCCTGCCCTTAACACATGCATGTAGGCCACATATGGTCTTACAATATTGGGAAACACTTCATATAGCATTATCGTAGTGTTTTATAAATGCATCTTCCTATATAATGTGAAAATATGACACAAAATCACGAACAGCTTTTTTTGGATATGAGCTAAAAAAAAAAAAACTCTGATGATGGTGGAGAATAGTGCTTTGCACTAGCATATTTCGTGTTTTTGATTGCCTATTCATGTGTGTTTTGGAGGAATGCAGCGTTTGCAATATCAAAAGGGCCCTTTTTCACCTCACAAAATGTTTCCTTTGTTGTTTTTTCCCCATAAGAAAATGCGCTTTGTCAATGAAATATTACGGGATAAATACAAACAATCATTCTCATTTGTAAATTGTCAGATCTTAATTGTTCTTGGTGGCGGAAACCAGTCGTTACAGGCGGCTCGTGGCTTCCGCCAACAGGAAAGATTCCGTTCCTGCCGCACAGAGTGTACATGAGTGTTTTTGTATCCCAGGGAGGTCATGGTTCAATGCTACAGCACCCAGCGGGGCAGGGCTGTCCAACCGGAGCAGTGTGGAAAATGTTGCTCTACAGTTCTAGACAAATGCCACAGAATTTATCCGATGTTAAGAAGTCGAGGTTATGCTCGAAAAAGAGTTTTTTTCTTTCTTTCTTTCTTTCTTTCTTTCTTTCTTTCTTTCTTTCTTTCTTTCTTTCTTTCTTTCTTTCTTTCTTTCTTTCTTTCTTTCTTTCTTTCTTTCTTTCTTTCTCTCTCTCTCTTTCTCTCTCTCTCTCTCTCTCTCTCTCTCTCTCTCTCTCTCTCTCTCTCTCTCTTTCTTCCTTTCTACTTGAAAACACTTTGGGACAAAGACACCCTGATTATCAATGTCTTGCAAGTGACCATAGCGCTGTATACAGATTACATTATGTCCAATCTAACCAGAGATGTTGCTTTCTCCCGTCCTTCATATTCTTGTAAGGTTAAGGAGTAGAGTAATGTTAAACTTGATATTTGCTTACAGAGCTCCGGTTTGGTGCTCGCAATCTTTTCTTTTAGGATGCAGATGCATCCATGTGGCATAATTTTATGGATACCTGTAGTATGGCAATTCTATCACTATGACAGTTTTCGAAGAGCACGTCGTTGCATTATTTATTGTAAATATTATTTGTGGTGGTGAATGTTCAAAACGTTTCATGTATTCAGTTCTTATTCAAGTAAAACATTATTTAAGTGTGCTTTGAAAAGATATATTTTAATTTGAAAGCCATGTATAAATTACATTTTTCACAAGTATTTATGTTGGCTATTTAACAGCATTTAATTTGTTGAAATGTGTTGTAAGTTGTTTGTCCATGCATCATATGACTTAACAAATTGGTGGAACAAAACAATGGCATGGCAAATGCATTCAATGCTTCATTAGCATCTAGTTCCTAACATCAACGTTGCTATGCTTCTTCTTCTTCTTCTTCTTCTTCTTCTTCTTCTTCTTCTTCTTCTTCTTCTTCTTCTTCTTCTTCTTCTTCTTCTTCTTCTTCTTTTTCTTCTTCTTCTTCTTCTTCTTCTTCTTCTTCTTCTTTTTCTTCTTCTTCTTCTTCTTCTTCTTCTTCTTCTTCTTCTTCTCCTCTTCTTCTTCTTCTTCTTCTTCTTCTTCTTCTTTTTGGGGGGGGGGGCATTTAAAACAGTAGTTTTGTTTTCATGCGCACTACATGTATTAATCCTTGCAGAGGAGTTAAATATATTTAACAGAGTTTATGAGTTTCGCCTGAAACTGTTTGCTTTACATTCTTCACTTCTTATTCCTACAGAACTTAGCCTCGTTCTGACTACCGTAGGATCAAGTATGGCCGTCTGCATTTTGATTCTGACTGTATCCCTTTTGTGTATTTGCCTCTTGTGAGTAACAAGTATATATTATTGATGAATAAAAAAATCCTTACATTTTAGCCACTTTTACTCTTAGCACTCAAATAATAAAATTGGTTGATTAATCGGACAAGGGGCAGCCATCTACAGAGTAAAAACGTCATATTGGACCTTATTAAGTTAAGTTTTCAATATTTAAATTTAATATATAGTATTTAACATGATTGCATGGTAAATTCATAAAATAACTGACCGTAACACAATGGTGTTTTCAAGACCAAAAGAACTGTATCAAGTTGAGTTTTTAATTTTTAGATTTAATATATAGTATTTAACATGATTACATGGTAAATTCATAACATAATCGATCGTTACCCGTCGGTGTTTTCAAAACCAAAAAGAATAATTTATAGGTTCGAACAAGCGTTGCAAGCATTAAAAAATCGTAATGTATCGAAATTTATCTCCTCAGACTTCTGTTTTTTCTTCATATATTTTAGGGTATCACGAACAACTTGAGTGGATGGTTGTATGTCAATTTGGAGCATATAAATGCAGATTCATAGTTTAAAACAAGAGTTACTGGAAAATATATTAAGTGCGTATTTCATTCAACACGCGCGAAAGAAGGTGTAGGGGCCCTACCAAGGATATAAAACAGAGAAAAATATTTATATGTGTTTGTTTTATGACAAAGAAAATTTATGAAGTGGATTTCAAGTAAATGTCTAAAACATAATAGTTATTGTGGTCCAAACGTTCGAGGGTAAACGTTTTACTACTGTATTAATAATTTTCTGTACTGATTTGTCGTAAACATTTGTCATAAAAGGATTCCTTATAGGTCTAAGCTCATTAAACAACATAGGTCATAAGTTTATCATGGGAGCTTACTACTTTTGTACAGTAAATGGAGACGTGAACAGCAACTGCTTCGCATGATATGGAAGGTAGACTATGGGGACATACATTGTGTGCAGGGATCGAGACAACACAGCCAGGTAAGCCACTGAGATGATACAATCACGTTCAATTTAGTCAAATCAAAATGAACGAGTCCCGCAATGGAATAATCTACAACACTGAACTATGCTGCGACATCTATATCAAGAAATATTATAATTGAAGTTTGTGGTTGCAACTATATTGACACATTCATATCCGGCTGATTCCACAAGGTGGCACACAAAAGAAACTTTTCGAAAACCGCTCCTGTAATTTTTTTTTGGGGGGTGGGGTGGGGGGGTGGGGTGGAGGCGGGTTAAATACCACTACTATTCTGAAAACTGAGAAGGACGATTTATTGTTCAAACTTAGAAAGAAAGAGAAGGAGCTAGATCAAAAGAAAACCCTATACCAAAGTTACCAAACTGAAAAAGAATAAATGCTGTCAATAACAGGACCTGTTGAACTTGAAGCTGAGCAATGTCAAAAAGAATTACAAAAACAAGTGACAGAGATGTTTGACCTTGAAACGGATATTCAATCTTAAATCTGAAAAAGTGAGGATATCAGAAACGTTTTGCATGAAGAAATGGAAAAACACTTCCAGAAACTCGAGACAAAAAGTAATGCAATTGAACAACTGAACCAAAAGCTGTTACAAATGCAAGATACGCTTATCGCGGCCAAGGAGCAGACCACACATTGGCAACTCCATGCACAGGGAATGGACGGTGGAATGTCAATATATGTCTTGAAAACAAAAGAACATCCCAAAAAGCCTGGTGAACAGAAAAAGCAAAAATCCGGAGCAAATTCAAACAGAAAATCAAACGGACGTTCGACGAGAAAAGCCGATACTTCCGCTCGGAAGCTGTCATACAAGCTTTCTTGGAGGAAATGGCGCACGAAGAAATTCTAGGGATGTCTTCGTGCACGCGAGGGATATATATAGGGCTACGCCCTCCTTCCCAATTATAATTCTCCGAATAATAAATGTTAAAACCAAGACAAAGTGCATGATAACAAAAGTGGAGCCCGTTTACTGGCTACCAACCTGAAATGCGCCATAGACCCAATTCTACGCCCTGAGAGGCAGAATCGTGGGGGAGGTGACCAGAACAAAAGACGATATTGAAGACCACAGCGTAACTTGAGAGATATCAATACATTTAGTAGACTGTGCCACATCATAATTACATACGCACAAAAACTATCAACATGAGCACAAACTCAAAAGTTATTTCCTGGAATATCCATGGATACCGTCACAAAGTCTGTGGTCAGTCATTATAAAGATTTGAGGACCATAAATTTTCTGATATACTTAAATAGCATGATATATGTGGATTAACTGAACCCATCCTTCGCCTGATACGCAACTTGATATTGCATGACGGATTCAAATAACATAACAGTGCCAGAGTAGAACACTAGAACGCAAAGAAATACTCTGGTGGAATGCTTTTTTAAGTAAAAGAAACATCGATGGATGGTTTTGATTTCCTCACCGTTGATCATCCAGATGTAGTGTGTATTAAATTAAAGAAATCCTACTTTGGAGATATATACATACACAGTGTATACATATCCCCAATAACTCAGTAGTTCAAGCAGCATAGATAGATTTGAAATGTTTATCTAATGATATGTGCAAATTCAAGGAAACGGGTAGTGAATGCATTCTTATGGGGGTTTTAATGCGTCATCGGTTAATTCTTTACATTTTGTTTCATCCAACATAGCCGATATTATCCCCATCCCTTTACCAGACAATAATACCGAATATTTAGTGTCAGTTGGACAAGAGAAATGTAGATGAGCATGGTCAAACTTTACTTAGTTGTTGTAGAGCTACAGGTCGACGGATTATGAATGGCCGAAAACTTGGGAACTTGATGGGTAAATGTACTTGTTATAGCCACAACGCCAACAAACCAACATGCATTGATTATGTCACATGTGACGATTCGCTGTTGTCACATTCCACATACATATACATTTTGATATTTAATTTATCGAGTGCTTCTTGTATTTGTATGGGCAATTTTTACATAAATAGAAAAATCATAACAGTAACTACTCTCATCATTTTATGTATGATGTTTAGAGACAAGTTCCATTGAATTATTAATACTCCGAAAACGATCGATTCCAGTTTGCTTGTATATTACATTACATTGCTTGCGAAAATGGTCTCTAATGACAGTTACACGGTACGTTACCTCAATTCATAGCTGTTTAGTAGTACAATTTGAACATAATAGTAGTTAGATGAGATATTTGAAAAAGTCCATGCATCGACCGTTTTGTATATTTACTTTTCCCAGCACCACATATTCAGTTCTACAATGTCTCCTTTGGCTTATTATATCTTTTATCTTTTTATGCCTATGGAGAAGACAAAATTTGTGTACTATTGCAACTCTGCTTTGCAAAATATAATATACGATACCTATCAGAATACGGAAATACAATGCACATGGATGTTTGCTTGAGGACACGGTGTTTATTTTGATGTGGTCTAATTGTAGCGTACCGTAAGAATATACAGTGAAACAACTGTAAATGATAGATAACACACCTAAGAGCGACAGAGCATGCTGTATGATCAATTTATCCTGCTATCTTTTTTACAGTTGTCAAGTCTGTACAGTTCAATGCAACTTTCCAGAAGCATCATAGCTAACAGTTTGGTGTCACTGACGCGGCAAAGAGCAGGTGATATCGATGGTACCAGTGTATCTGGCCAGATGTACACCAAAGTAGCAACTTACAAAGGTCAGATTGTGGCTGTGAAGAAGATCATAACATCATCCATTTCAATGAACAGGTTGGATCTCATAGAACTCAAAGCGGTTAGCACCAAATACGAATATTCATTTAAAATTCCCGAAGCAAGCAAAATATTTGAAGCTTTGCATTGAACCTGATAGATACGTTTCTAGTTTCCTTGTATTTGTTTATTTTCGTACCGACTGAGTGAAGCAATTAATTATTCTTATGTAGTATTTATTTACCGCATAACCGATCTGAACGTGTATGCCTTGTAAAAAAGACACATTCATACACCACGAAGTTTTGTCGTATTTCTAGGTAAAAACTTGAACTATGAATTAGCACACTTAACATTTTCAACTTTTGCATGTGATTTCTAGAAAGATTCATTATGTCTAATATGCATAATGAGACATGTTCAGGCTTAACTGCTTGTTGACGACAAATCATTCTATCACTATTGCTATAGATCTGATTTCATATCGTATTTTGTTGACTGCCACAATCTTAGTGTTGTATTGATGGGTTGAAAAACACAAGGATAACATCATGTTGCTTCTTGTGTTTATATGCGGAGTAACTTCGACTCAACTACACTACAACATGCATACGACTCCAATGTGCAAATCTGCTACAATTCCCGGCCAATAACACTGTACAACTCTCCTACATCTCTGCCACCATTAAAGCCTGCATTGTAGCAATCTGCTGCATTGCAAAAGTGTAATGCTGCAGTGATCTGCTGCAACATGCATGGAACCATATTGTGTCGCGGCGTAAACATGGTAAAATGGTGCAGTTCAGCCTGCAGTCCTATTTGAGATTTTAGTCTTAACTGGGAGCATACACAGGAACAAAAATCATCAATCTTCTAACAATAATTTTCGTACTTTTTAGATGAAAGAATTTAACCACGAGAATGTGAATAACTTCGTCGGAGCCTGCATAGACATATCAAACGTGTGCATACTCACATCGTATTGTTCTAGAGGCAGTTTGCAAGTAGGTTATTATAGTATATTCCGTATAAGTACCGACACTTTGCGTGGATCACAAGGGCATCTGCAGCCATACTATCCTGTCGGGGACAAAACTGGTTCACCAAAGTTTCACAACGATGCCAGTTTTTCGTTGAGTTAAAATGTTCTAGGGCTTACAAGACATACTTCCATAATTGTATAATGAAACAAAATTGTTTGCAGGCGTTAATAATTTACGGAGCGGCAAGAACAATGGGATATTTCCTCACATATTAGAAGGTTCCTAACAGTGATTCCATTAGTGGAACCATGATGACGTGTCACCCTTAAGCCCTTTTGTCTTAAACCGGCCGAAACCAGTTTGAAGTATTCGTGTCTGCTTCAGTGATTTTGTTATTAATGTTGGTTACACTTTTTAAACAATTTTACCCGTCTTACTACTGCTTCAAGTGCCAACTCGGGTATAGATAAGACCACTGCTGTATTCCCTAAGGTTTAGGTATGCAAATTAATCTGATAAGCATGGTCATTCATTTTTCCTGCTGAAGACATCTTAGGGGTTGTGGCCCATCAGGAACACAAAATGCATTGTTCACATGAACTGATGTACCTATATGCATCGTTCATTTAACTGTGCAGTAGAATATTCAATTTACCGCACACAGAAAAGCCCATACCTCATCATTGTTGATAACACACTGCTCCTTTTTCAGCTTCTATGTTCAGCCAACTAAAAGTTAAATCATATTTTTTTTGCTTTTGTTTTCCCAGGACCTGCTCGAAAATGAAGCCATAGAATTGGATTGGGTTTTCAAATATTCCTTTATATCTGATCTGGCCAAAGTAAGTTTCGGATTACGCACACATTAGGGCACCAACTTAGCCTACACACATTTGTTTAAAACGTGCGCAACGTGTAATTTGTGGGTTACTTTCCTGCTGTGGGAAGATCAGTACTTGCTCTGATACAGAAAGATCATGTGCCTCTTATAGCATTGGCTTAAGATCAACATGCAGGTTTCAATACTGTTCAAAAGAGTGTTACAGGGGCAAAGGAGCAATATAACCTTATCTAGTCCATTGTTTTATAATATTACTGAACTTACAAGAATTATGGACGAATATGTATCAAGATGCAGATAGAACAGGAAAGTCACTAAAAAGCACGATATATAGCTTATTAAATGCCCTACGTTGTCTGTCTTATAACATCTAATATTGATTGTCTTGCTCTGTTCTTGTACATTTTCTGTTTTGTAACCTTAAATGTGCATTTTACCGTACAGTGCGAGTTGAGTATCCGCTGTGTGATGTTTAAATATAATTTATTTTCCTTTATATTCTGTGTACTGACAGATCACTACATTGTGCTGGTAGTATAGTCAATAAAGTCTGTAGTTCATTTTATGTAATTCCTCTCTCATTATATCTTCAAGTTGCTATTAGATAAATGCAACGAAGCCCAACATACATAAAGTTGAAACCTAGTGCATCAGGTATCGTGTAGTGTATCACAGTTAAAACCCAGAACATCCAACAGCACGACTGCAACATTAAAATCCAGTAAATTCTGTAAAACTAACAATCTCTTTCAATTTGAGGGCATGGAATTTCTTCATGGCAGTATCTTAAAGTCCCACGGAATGCTCAAGAGCAGTAACTGTCTTGTCGACTCGCGTTGGATTCTGAAAATAGCAGGATATGGTATGGGTGCCTTCAAATTGTATAAACAGGGGAACGATTTGACGGAATACATGCGTTACAGGGGTGAGTCCACCACCTTATTTAGAATTAGTCATTTATTACACTATGAATGGTTGGTGTTGACAGATTTTCAAATAAGCCTCCGTCACAGTGAGTTTCCGTCATACACACACAGTCACAGTTTTTCTTTCCACAAGACACGACCGGACACACCATTCATAATTTTATATACATGTGTATATATATATATATATATATATATATATATATATATATATATATATATATATATATATATATATATATATATATATATATGTATGTGTGTGTGTGTGTGTGTGTGTGTGTGTGTGTAGCTATAATATAGGAGCCCATAGGGACATTTTCTGCATATGAACATGATAAAGCATTTGTAAAAGAAGCTTTTATTGTCTTCGACAAAAATGGATTTTGGCCCAATGTCTTAATTATCGATTTTTCGGTTTGCTCGTTCGGCCCGTATACATCAGGTGAATTCACTAAAACTGCAAATTGCAAGATGGCTATTGCGTCAATACATTTAATTTGCAAGTTGTATTATCATAAAGATAGTATTCGCATTCAGATATGCTATGGACCTCGCCAGAAATACTAAGACTACAGGTACCTCCAAGGAATGGCACTCAGCCGGGTGACGTCTTCAGTTTCTCGATCATTGCGCAGGAAATTTTGTATCGAAGTCTGCCCTACATGCGGGACGATATGTCACCAAAAGGTATAAAAAAAACATTGTTACAAGTCCATTTGTCAGATGATATGGATATGGACCCTCTGTCAACGTTTTATTATTATTTTTTTTTGGGGGGGGGGGTTGCCATGCTCTCACTGCAATGTGGCTGTTGTTTTCATAATGACCAGAGTCTACAGAATTTAACAAAAAATTGTATACACTGCGCGATAAAATGAAGAGTTGCCTACGTTCACCATCCCCTGTAAATTTTTGTTGCACGTTTTATCGAAAGCTGTGTGAATATTTAGATTGCAACACGTTTTATCCTCAAAATTGAGATTGCTTAAGGATATCAACTTGCTCAATGGTCAAAATCTGACCGTTAAAGCACAGTCACATATTTTCTTGTGTTTTTTTAGCTCTGCTGACCTAAGGCTGCAGAGCTTATAGCATAACTCATGTCTGTCTGTCCGTCCGTAAACTTTTGGTTTGTGAGCGCAATAACTTTAAAGGTTTTGATGTTACCCCAATATAACTTTCAGGACTTAAGAGATTTGAGCCTCCAGAATTGCAAAATTGCACTTGATTACATAAGACATAAAACTGTATTTGGTGACCTACTTTTGAGGTCACTGTTAATCGGTAATTATGGAATTTGGCGCTTGTCCATGTTTATTGTTCTCCGTCAATAACTCGAAAAGTTATCACCCGATTTGAACAAACAGACCATATATGAAAAGCTGGAAGTTCGATGCACATTTTCAATGTAACATTTTATTTTAATCCGGGTGGAAGGTCAAGGTCAAAGTCAAATGGCTAGTTCGAATATAGGGGTCATCTCGTGAATGCTCTGCACCTCACAATTTTTAGATAAGCCCATATGGTTTAGGAGTTATAAAGTGCATAAAAATCTTTGTCGACATTAATGTTGGTGACGCCACCTACAGTAATATGTAATATACAGGTCAAAATGTGACAGTCTTGTAACGGCAATACCGTCCATAGTTTTCAAGTTAGCCCAATTTAACTTTCAAGACTTACAGGGCGCATAAAAATCTAGGTCTGTTTCGATATTGGTGGCGCCACCTACAATATTATGTAATTTAGGGGTCAAAATATGAACATCTTATGAAAACTCTAGCATCTTTATTTTGTTTTATTCAGATCTTAACCAAATTCGGTGGGACTGTGGGGGAGGTCAAAGTTGCTAATGATACTAGTGGCGACACCTTTAACTTGACGGAAATTATGAGCCAAAATTGTTTGTTAAGATATGAAACTCCATATCTTAAAAAGTAATTGGATTAGACTTGCTAAATTTATAGGATATATAGAAAATGTCCAACGCTAGAATTTGATGTAATATCAATGACTTCAACCTATTTTGACCTTGATATTCTGTCCCAAAGCCACGGAGGACATCAAGTTAAGGACTCACTCATTGTTGTCTGGGCACATGCAACGATATCCATCACAGGAATTGCACAAATAAGCTACGATTACATGTGGAGCGAAGTGCCATCTGGTGGACTTTTTATACACTAATGTACATAGGCGTTATATGTTCAGAAGCCACTTGAGGACTAGCAACTTTGAAATTAACAGGTGCAATATAGCCATGGTACCAGCGGAGCGTTAGGCGCATAGGCCTCTTCTTTAATTTGGATTGTTCTTGAACTTGAAGTCAGTGGTTTCAAGACTCCATACGATACTTATCATTTTACTACTACAACAAAATAGTTCATTGGAATATATGTGTAGCATTTCTGATATATCTTGCATTTTAAGAAAAAACCATATGAAAAAATAAACACAATTGCATGCAACATTGAATTGCAATCAGTCTAGGCTATAAACAAAACATATCGCCATATTTTGTCCGCAGACATCGTACTACGCGTAAAAAAGCGAGAGGACCCGCCATTTAGGCCAGTCTTGCACACGAACGCAGAGAAGGATGTAGATGTGAGAATGCTAGCATTGGTTGCAGAATGCTGGCGTGAGAACCCGGATGAAAGACCAACATTTTCAAACGTCAGGAAAAGTCTTGCATCCATGGCTAAAGGAAGGTGAGAACAGCTAATGAAGTTCAGGAAACAGAAAATGCCTGATTGGGCGAGAAGTTCAGGACCCTATATTTACTGTCTCATATAATTCACCTTCGTATGTGGACAACATAGGCAGTTGATATAAGTCATTTTAATCAGAACCAGTTTTTCAAAGTAAGGATACTGGTAGACTAACGTACAAATATAGACGTTATCCTAAACACAGAGAAGGTCTGTTATTAAAATTTCACGAAAATATCTCACGTGATGTGCGGTGATATTATCGCCAAAATCAACACACTCAGCTGAAGCTAGTAGCATATTTAAGGTACAATTATCTTCTGACAATAACGTTGAAAAATGAGGAACAATAGTGCAGAATAGTTTGTCGTACATTAACCTGCATTGCATAATTTCATGGTTTTTCAGTGTTCGTATCCCTTTAAAAGTGATATCTTGCCCATTCCATAAATGTCTTCGTTTGGAGGCTTCATATGCTGATATAGCAGCCTTCAATGGAAGGTCCATGTCAGAGTTTGTACTAAATAGGTTGCTAGACTGCAGCTGGTGGGACAAATCGCAATGGATGGCGCTGAATTAATTGCATATTGCTCATGCATGCTCCTCACACTACAAATGCTTGAAACACTTCGACGAAATGTATGATTGCAATACGTTTACTTTAAAACAACATGATTCCTTTAACTTTCGTGTTCATAAGACCAGAATAAAAAACTGTAACTGTCGACTGCAGATAATAATATTTATGGCTGTACACGTGTTGTCCCTCATGCACAGACATGGAGACTACGTATATGTTCATAAGCCAGATATTTATGCAATAGTAAAATTGAGCTATTTCGGAATTTCATGAGAAAAAATATAATGTATTCTTTAAACGTTAGTTTTTTTATTTTGGTCTCCATTGATCTATCCCCACAATGAGGTTTAAATGAAGTTTAAATCCTCAATCTGTATCCGCACGATTCTGTTAAAAGAAGGTAATTAATGAATAACAAATATATGCCACGGTTGGACGTATATAATAATCATGAAGTAGAAACCTGTGATATGAAATCCCTCAAATCGAAATTAATAAGTAAAAAAAACAACAACAAAATTGCAGTGACAAGTGTTGTAGAGCTACCTTCAATGT
The DNA here is from genome assembly GCA_964020975.1 of Hermodice carunculata. NCBI lineage: Eukaryota > Metazoa > Annelida > Polychaeta > Eunicida > Amphinomidae > Hermodice > Hermodice carunculata. The sequence continues at coordinate 88,375,782 of OZ026619.1, read as the reverse complement.
AGACATGTATATGGTAGAGCAACATGAATAAATGCATGATACGCAACTTGATACATTGATCAAGACATGTACCGTCAAATTCAATCAAATATACATAAATGTGCGCTCATTCCTATTGTTACAGTCAACTGAACATTGTTGATAATATGATAGAGAAACTGGAAAAATACGCCAATAATTTAGAAACGATTGTGGAACAGAGGACTGGTCAACTACTTGAGGAGAAGAAGAAAACAGATATGTTACTGCACAGAATGCTGCCACCGTGAGTAGCCATTTTTTATTTACTCACCTTTTTAGCAAGCAATACAGTTCCAGGCATAAGCATAGTTGTCTTTCTAGTTACTCCATATTTATGGATATGAGAGAAGTTACCACGGATATGAAATGCAGTATGGATTGGTTGAGTCTAACTTTCGATAAAGTTGGGTTGAAATATCCAAGAAATGCTGTTCTGTGAAATTTCTCCGTCAAAAAAAATATTTTAAAGATGATTATTGAGGCATTAAAATGAGCTGATCAGACAAGACATAACTGCGGGCTTTTTCCCGAGAACGCGGTCACTAGCGAAAAACAGCCGCTGACGTGAAAAACGGTACCCCCAATGTCCGAGCCAGGGTGTCAAACAGGACTGAACTAGAAAAGATTTGCTTCAAAGCAAATCTGTGTGTGTGCCTTCAAAAGTTGTAAAGCATTGAACATGATGTGTGAGATATGAATTTCTCAACACATGACAATTAATTCACTTTTCTGCATGTGGTTAACCTTCTGTCGTTCTATATCGTTTGTACTTCACATTCCAATAAGCTTCTGGCTAGATGAAAATTTCAAAGTCCAAATGACCTTGATCTTTGACCTTAAGAGATCACATGTAAATTACAAAAATGTGCAGAGTTGCAATACCTAAAATTTGAGCCCGACATGACGGAAATTGGATGAAAATTAGCCAATTTATGACTAGATGAAAATTTCAAATGTCCAAAATGACTTTGACCTTTAGAGGTCACATGTAAACAAAAAATGTACAGTATTACAATATCTTCAATTTAATCCCAACATGAACCAATCAAATGAAAATTGAGCAAGTTATGGTTAGATGAAATTTTCAAAGGGCCAAATAACCTTGAGTTTGAGTTTTAGAGGTCACATGTAAATTACAAAAATGTGCAGTGTTGCAATACCTACAAGATGAGTCCAACATGATAAAAAATTGATGGAAATTGACCAAGTTATGGCTTGAGTGTAGTTTTGAAGATATTCAAGATTAAAATTTTCAAATTGCCTTAATTTGTATAATTTTCAAAACCGTCAAGCATATTTACAAAAACTCAAGACTTCATGTATGTAGGTATAATTATACCGAGTTTAGAGCTTCTAGGTACCATAAATTTTCAAATGAAATGCCGGATAAGTTTGCCTCCAAGAAAGAAAAAGAAAGTAAGAAAGAAAGAAGGAATGAACGAATGAAGGAACGAAGAAGAAGAAGAAGAAGAAGAAGAAGAAGAAGAAGAAGAAGAAGAAGAAGAAGAAAAAGAAGAAAGAGAGAGAAAGAAAGAAATACGGTCTTCTACAAGATGCACCATTAATCTGAATGAGCGGACACCCCCACTTAGTTGTCTTGCCACTTGGCACAGCGACATTTCTCAAAGCTCTCACGTTATATGTACCATGGGGGTGATGTCCTCCATGTACGTGCTTTGCTTACTGTGTACAAACACTGCAAAAAAAGAAGTGAAATAACTAAAAACTAAGCATAAAGCTCTTTTCGTTGTTGTTATTTTCTCAAACAAAGAGGTGGCCCAAGGAACGTCTCTCGGTCCAACACTTTTCAACATCTTCACCAGTGTCAGTAAATGCTCGATTCACAATTTTGACATGGGACGTCAAAATAGTTTCTTGTCGATAATTTGTCTGACAAAATGTAAATTATGAATTATCTCAGGTAAGTTACATCATACGTACAATTGTAGCGTTTCATCCCATGGAACAATTCGGTAAAACTCGGTCATCACAGTGAGCCAAGTGATCACTTGTCGCCATTTCCATTGTCTCCTAAGCTGATCTGGCTCGTGATCTGTCTAATCAGTGGAGCCCGAGTACACACACACACGCACGCACGCACGCACACGCACGCACACACACACACACACACACACACACACATATAGGGATTTGTCTGTTCAACACGCAACCACACCGACTACTGTGCTCGCATATAGTGTACTTGGAATAAGTTAATCAGAAAATACGACCTACCAAATTTACGGCGGGGGGGGGGGGGGGTATGATTTAAAAAAATCACACCTGGCATAAAGTAAAAACAGGTAATTAAGCACAATCATAAACATCATGTGGATACAGTTGTATAAATTTATCTGAATGCTGTGTCAAATAGTAAACTCCCATTTTCAAGGTTGTGTGCAATGCCACGAGCAGAGGACTATATCATATGTTTTTTTGTCTACATCACATGCGGCATAGCAGGTGTTGTTGGCTTGAATCAAGGTCCTACCACACAAATATTCGTTCCTCCCCAGCCTTGGAGGTGTCGGAAAAGAACGGAATCTCGATCGCAATTGGTAGTTTTCAAAGTAACAACTTAAAAAAATGAATGGATGCACTATGTCTATACCGCAGGTGTTGGAAAAAGCTGCTGATATGAATGGGAACACACAAATTGTTTGCTTTGCATATACGCCCCCCCCCCCGTCGCCGCGTTTTTATGAAGCAGACCTTTCATACACGTGCTGTGTGATCATTGCAGGGAAAAATGCATATTTTTCCTACATACCATACGTCTGTAACAAAGCAAAATTATGTAAGATTACACAGGTTTAGGAACTAATGCAGTCAAAACATGTGAAGTAACTTTCTTACTCCACTCTATATACCCCAACTATGCCAATCAAGCAGTGTGGGGGAACTACCTCACATGCACAGTTGGGCATAATATGAAAGTCCTCAAGAGAGAGCACGGTGAAACGACTTACAACAACTGTAGAAGCACATAACCCAAGCGAGAACATCAAACTTATGTTTTTTTTTTACCGCGTTTATTGTTCCCACATGTACCGCCATGGATACGGATTATTTATTTTTTATATTTAACGTAAACTTCTCTCCGCTTAATAGGGCGCGTGCCCCATGAAGTTCCTTAATAAAGCGTATCATATGCAGGTGTTCCTATTGCATGTTTTGGCACATGGGCTACAGTCAGCAAGACGTTTTCCAAAATGTGGCCCCTTCGCGGGCAGATATGAACTTGCTTGGCGCAGATATTGGGAATTTTAAGTATAATATACAGACATGTGGATTCTGTTTGTGTCACGTTGATACCCGGGTTAAGAACAGGAAACAGCATACATGGGCGTGCTGCCATAGCAAGGAAACATTCAAGTTTCTCTTCTGATTTAGGAGCTGAAGGAATCCTGCCGGTTATCTATTCTGTTGTCACAAAGTACACATTGAAGACTTAAAGAGAACTGATCAATGAAACATTCCTTGAATACGGTCCTCTACAAGATGCACCATTAAACAATAAATGCATAGCTCATTTTGAATTCCAAGTGTACCTCAAAGTGAATACATAATGGGATAATAAATTGTGAAAATTATACAGTTAAATCTTTCATTTATTTTGCACGCCCACATTTTACCACCAAGATGTAAGTGCTAGGCAACGATTCGCCCCATCAAACAAAACGAAAGACCTGAAACCCAATATATTAATGAGTTGTCAATATTTACATATGACAGAACCTGTCATTTTGTGTGTTAGTGATTTGATCAGTGATATTCTCTGACCCCAGGAACAAGTGAAACATGCTGTTTGGGTGTGTATTGTTTGCTGTTTCTTGTGGAATAAAATCAATGAAACTAGATTCGGATCATGAAAAAAGTTTTGTTCTCTTTTAATCCAGAAGCATTGCCAACAGGCTGAAGGTGGGAGGATCTGTCGACCCGGAGATGTTTGAGGAAGTTACCATTTATTTCTCTGATATCGTAGGGTTCACGTCTTTGTCTAGTAAAAGCACCCCAATGCAGGTCGTTGCCCTATTGAATGATCTGTACAGCAAGTTTGATGACGTGGCTTCCAGATATGATGTTTACAAGGTACGAAATCGTTTTATATTATAATGTGTATACTGTGCAAAATCTAATAGTGATATATACAGATGGCACGCACCCAACTGCAGTTCCTGTACCACCAGAGCCTCTTTCTCATGTCTTCTCCTGGGCAGCTGCATGGGTTGTGCGCAAGTAACTTGCTGTGGATGCAAGTAGCATAGGTTCGAGGCCTTTCCTTATCAATAAAATTGAATGCTTTCATTGACCGTGAAAATGACTTTCATTTCAGTGCTTTCACTCTTGTTCCCACAACTATGCCCGTGTGCCTTTTCTGAAGTAGTTAAGAATAAAAAAAACTCTTGCAACTGCCAGCTGCAGTGAAAAAAAATGAATTGAACGCTGATAAATTGTCCATTCGGAAGGTTGCTATGAGGCTGCGCCTCAGATATTGATAGCACAATATTGAGAATGCTAAATCATACCCATGAACCGAGTATTCAGCCTCCTTAATATGCAGCCCTCGTGCTCTTCAACAGCAGCCGCCCCCTTCCTGCCTGTTCACGAAACTGAGATCAAGTTGGTATTCTGTCCATGCCTTGGTGCTGGCAATTTGGTTTAAACCAAGTTGTCTGTTGTCGTTTAAACCAAGTTCTGTTGTCATTTAAAAGATTTGCGAAAAAGCCGTGCGGGAACCCTTAAGTGGCGACTTGGTGTGGCGCAAGGAAAGGCCTTGGTCCTGTGTTCCTTTATTATGCATCCCCAGTAGGAGCGGATGCATATAGTGTTTAGTCTCGTCGTCCGTCGTCTTCGTTGCCGCCGCCGCGTATCTTATTTTCCTGATGTTTCTGTACCCTCTCGACCTATTGCCTCCTAATTTGGTACAGATAATCTACGGGTTTGGGAAATTTTTCCAATTGAATAATGTATGACCTGGAGGTCAAAGGTCAAATCCTTGTAGCATATTTCTGCTGACTCAGCAGTTTTCACATATTGGCTTATACCTCCCTAATGATGCATCGTAGGCCCAAGGTTACTGTTCATAATTAGGTACATATGAGCTTTCAACTTGTATGGTTTATTTGAAACCAGAGTGGCCTTGAAAAGTCAAACTGCATACATTCCTGTTGATTATTATGTAAGTCAATGGGGATTGCAATGGTAATTCACATTTTTAACTTCTTTTCCAAAACAATTGGCCAGATTCACTTCAAACTTGGTGGGGATGTACATCGGGTAGGAATTTACCGCCTGTGTTCAGATGGTCTTGCTCCAATGATTTGGGATTTTTCGTGGTTGTTTTTTTTTTTTTTGTTAATTAAAGCAATAATTATGACAGGAGTTGTATATATTCTAAAAATGGGTTGTCACAAATATATCTTTTGTTAGTTAAATAGATTTTGGGATCCTTTCCATATGATTGCGGATGACCTTCAGGCCATAGGTCAAGGTCACAATGCCTTGGAAAATAAAATGGTTGCCTTGCCACATCTTCAAATATGTATGATTGGAGTCCATCAAACCTTGTCATCATTTACCCAGGTAAGACTTCCCTTAAATAGGAAGTAACTGTGAGGTGAAAGGTCAAGGTCAAACATTCTGCAGAAGAATGATGGCCCCCTATGGGGGTGGCCTTTGGTGACAGGCGCCTGCTCGGGGGATGCATAATGTTTTATGTGCGAAAAACTCGCTTCTAGTTGTGAAGATATTTTAATTGCATTGGAAGATATATTTGTGACAACCCATTTTTAGAATATATATAACTACTGTCATAATTATTGCTTTGATATTTCATAAGTAGCAGCTAATTTCAATTAGAAATTATTTTTGCCCATTTTTACCTACATGTAAACGACATATTTGACGTAAAATAACAATAAATAATTTATCTCCATTATTCATCATATTCTTCCTTCTTATAAAACATATGTATGACTTGACTTCACATTTAATTTATGTATTATCTCACAAATTATATGGAAGTTTACACTCTCTCCCAAAATCACCCATTTTATTCCATTTTACTAGCTCTCTATCTGGCAACCCACAGGTTTGCAACGTATCACCATCTTCTGGCAATGCATCAGCGTTCATGTGACGCCATTTGTTACAGCTGGTGTATTATCGTAAAAATACACTGCTATAACTTCTTGAGAGATCACACATCCGACCAGCGCAATATTTGAAATCATATCCCTGTGATCAAGTTTATGGTATTTCACACCAAGAGCGTCTCTGATATATAGCATGCCGTTTGATATATAGTCCTGTTTGGCGAAATCACTAAATCATTCAGCTATATTGCTAACTCATTCGGCGATATCGCCAATTCCTTCCGATATCATTCGGTGATATCGTTAAGTACTTAGCGATATCTCTAAATGTTTAGCGATATCGTTTAATAGTTAGAAATATCTAAATCATTAAGTCATATCGCCAAGACAGGTAGTGATACCTCTACATTATTTGCGATATCGCTAAATCGTTCAAAGACATATCTGAATCATTTAGGGATATCACTATATGATGTACAAATATCAATAATTGGAACCATTTAGCGATATCGCCAAATGATTTTGTGATATCGCTTAATGATTTAGTGATACTGCCAAATAGGGCTTAGTATCAGAACGGCTTGCCAACACGACGATATGCTCCCTGTACAATCAGATGCAGCTGATCATGACTAAAACAAATTAACTAGAAAGGAAGATTTGCTTCAAAGCAAATCTGTCTGTGTGCCTTCTAAAGTTGTAAATATTAAATAGTATCAAATTTTGTGCTTTGGTACTTCACATTCCATTAAGGTTATGGCTGGATGAAAATTTCAAAGGTCCAAATGACCTTGACCTTTAACCTTTAACCTTTATAGGTCACATGTAAATTGCAAAAATGTAGAGTGTTACAAAACCCACAATTTAAGTCCAACATGATTAGAATTGGATGGACATTGGCCAAGTTATGGCTAGGTGAAACTTTCAGAGGTCCAGATGACGTTGACCTTTGACCTTTGACCTTTGGGGGTCAAATATAATTTTTAAAATGTGAAGTGTTGCAATAGCTACAATTTGAGCCAAACATAATCAAAATTGGACAAAATTGACCAAGTTATGGCTAGAAGAATGCCACCATCGAAAATGGCCTTTGACCTTGAAACGACCTTTGACCTAAAGATGACCTCTACCTGAAGTGAACTTTGACCTTTAAAATGATATTTGACCTAAAATTGGCCTTTGACCTTACATGACCTTGACATTTGGGATGGCCTTGGCCTTGCTATGATCGAACTCCTATACACTTGGAACTATATCTACTATAGAATATAAGATATTTAACATTTAAAACTTTAATTAGCCCTCATTTGCATAATTTTGAAAAGTATGACCTATCATTATAAAAAGGCGAGACTTAAAAGATATGCAGTGTAACACAATAGCTACAATTTGAGCCCAACATGATCAAAATTGGATAAAAATTTACCAAGTTATGGCTAGAAGAAAGCTACCATCAAAAGTGGCCTTTGACCTTGAAATTACCCTTGACCTTGAAATGACCTCTACCTGAAGTGGTCCTTGACCTTCAAAATGACATTTTGGCTTTAAAATCACATTTTGTCCCAAAACCAACCTTTGACCTTGACATGACCTTGACATTTGAGATGACCTTTGCCTTGATATGATCGAACTCCAATACACTCGGCACTACATCCACTATAGTATATGAGATATTGAAGATTTAAAACTTTAATTAGCCCTCATTTGCATAATTTTGAAAAGCATGACCTCTCATTTTAAAAAGGCCTGACTTCATCCATAGAAGTATAATTGTGCCAAGTTTTGAGTTTCTACGTATAATACTTTTCAAGTGAAATGTCGGACAAATTTGCCTGTAAAGAAAGAAAGAAAGAAAGAAAGAAAGAAAGAAAGAAAGAAAGAAGAAAGAAAGAAAGAAATAAAAAATTCCTAGAAAAACAGTATGTCTGTGTTGGCACACAGACATAAATACGTAGCTGTACATGTATCCACTTCGAAGTTAGTTCATGTAACGCGATTGACAATTTACTACATATTTGCATGTGTATTACCCTGGAAAATGAACAAAACACAGACCACGGTGGACCACATTGGGATCGTAGTTTCTGATCGGATGTTAAATGGGCTGGAAATATCTGAATGGATGTTGGATAGTTGTACTAATTTCAAAATCCACACCAGTCTCATGTCGCTTTAACCGCAACAAATTACCTCCATTCTGGCATCATTTTTTTTCCGTTGCAATTTTCAATGATGTTGTCACCATTACCTTCCCAAATTCATCATTCAATCAATAGCACATTATTGCTGTCACTGACGATCGTTAAGCCATGTGGAGGAATTGCACAGTTACGCCATCTGAATGCAACTGTCACAGTTGATACTATTTAATGAGTTACCGGAATAACGTGTCACTGCAGCAAGGTTGAACATGTGTTCAGTTTTTCAAACTTTCACTGACATTTTGCTAGAAGGAAAGTAGACACATAAAGCTGACACTTTTTTAAGAATTCGATAGACATTTTGACGATAATGGCAAGCATAGAACCAATAGGTTTACAATATTCCAGGATATGAAGCTTATATCTTTCGCATTTTATGTATTCGCAATTCCAGAATCTATACATGCCATTGATAACTAAGCCCTATGCCCTGCTTCCAAATCTTTGACCATGGGATGCCGTGTTAAATCGGACATGTCACAGTGTGTCTGTCTCAATGTATTGCACATTTTTGTTGCGTTTCTTTACCTATCATGTTTTATCCCTAAAAGTGATTGAAGAAGAAACAAATTATCTTGTTTGTGGTTGAATTACGCACCAGGTGGAGACAATTGGTGATGCCTACATGGTGGCAAGCGGACTGCCTAACAGGAACGGCAACAGGCACTTTGTGGAGATTGCCAACATGTCCCTCCATTTGCTGAGCTGCGTTCAAACCGATTTTAAAATTCGTCACCTGCCCGAGGAAAAAATTGAGATAAGGATTGGGCTACACACAGGGCCGTGTGCAGCAGGTATAGAGGAATATGTCTTTGCTATGAATTCATATATATCACATTGATTAGCAGTCTGATTTTCACGTTTTAGCAACCGATATTAACAGTTCGGAGCTTTCGTCTTTACCAGTAAATTGAATTTGGCGCCTTTGTCTCATAATTACTCGGGTATCGTCAGATGATCCAACAAATCATTTCTGTGTATCGGTAAAGTGAACAGAGAAATGTGAGAGTTTGAATTTATGATAAACTGTCACTTACAGGGACTTGAGATCGGCATTACACTATACGTCCTGTTTGAATAAATATTTAAGATACTGCATGACAATGTTATAAATTCACTTGACATATAACAATCCATTTCATACAGGTGTTGTGGGACAAGTTATGCCACGGTATTGTCTTTTTGGTGACACTGTTAATCTGGCATCATGCATGGAGTCGAACGGAGAAGGTAAATGTCACACTTATATGTACATTCGAATTCAAGCTTGAACTAAAAAATACGTAAATCCATCTATATAATGTATATTTGTTTCATATAATGTATGCAGTATTGAATGTATATATGTATGTATGCATCCCTCTCTGTCTGTCTGTCTGTCTGTCTGTCTGTCTGTCTGTCTGTCTGTCTCTCTCTCTCTCTCTCTCTCTCTCTCTCTCTCTCTATATATATATATATATTGTCTTGTACGATCACACCCCTGGATTGGAAATTTTGAAAAAAAATGGAAAAAACAAACACACCTACAGACAAAATTGGCAATAAACATGCCTTCCGTTGCATTGATGTATCGTATTACATCTTTGATGGACAAGTAACGAGTTACATGTATGTAAGAAAATGATATCAAGATCTCTGGTCCACCATCTGGAATATCATTGTATATTTTTTCATTTCCATTATTTCATGTACCAATGTCGGTCGACAAATAGTGCTTCGGTGCTAATGTTCTTAATTTTGTACTCACTCGACTTGAAATAAAGTTTATTGTTATCGTCCGAAAGAACCATTGTCAGTCATTGTTATATAATATAAAAAGAAATTTACCAAACCCAAATCTGTAAGCCCAAGTATCGTTTGAACACTAACAAGTCCAACAATAAAAAAGCAATGTTCTATTCCGTATCACTCACTGAAATGAAGACTGAAGTTCTAAATCATTATATGAATTAAAGGTTTATTTTGGTTTTTTTAGGAACTATTCATTTTCATCGTATTTGAAATTTCGCACTTTTTAGGCTTTATAAGTTTTCAGATAAGTTCGGGTTATCAGCGGGGAACCAGCTCGATTCTGTGCCATTAGGCCAGGGACAAGTGAGTCTGTTAGCTGGCGGCACCATGCTTGTAATTTTAATTCAAACATGCCGATGTGACATATTAAACTAGAGGGCTGTGTGAACAGCCCGTGCTCAGCTGACCTAAGGTTGTGCACAAAATAAAAAATGTAATTAAATAGACCCGTGTTGAGCTTTCGATGATTGCGTGTGACATTTATAAGTATTTCTAAAATTTACTTTTAGATAAATTCATTGAAATGTGAATTAGCATTACAAAGCACATGGACTACCATAGTAATCAATAGAAAAGGCGCAATTTTGATAAGTACCCGAGCTGGAAAAATCGTTAAAAATCAGAATCCACAGCAGTGCTACCTGGGGAACAACTTTGTTTGACCCTTTGACAAGGAACCTATCCACCAAATTTCAGCTTAATTTGAGCGACGATTCTGGAGGAAAAGTTAAAAAAAAAAAAAAAAAAAAAAAAAAAAAAAAAAAGCGAAAACACAAAAAATCATTAAAAAATCGGGAAAAAAGTGCAGGTACACCTGGTAAATAATTGAGAACTAGGAGTCCTGGGGAGTATTCCTCCGTGATATCAAAGCAATTGGGTAAGCGGTTTCGGAGAAGATTTTCTAAGATTATCCCAATAAAAGAACATTAAAAAAATCACAAGAAATCCAACACTCATTGGAGCATGACCATTTGAACAAACTTCGTAGAGACCCACCCAAGGTACATTGCCACCAAGTTTGAAATCTGGCTGACAGTTTTAGAGAAAAAGTCGAAAATGTGACTTAACATTGGAGTGTCCATTGACTTACATAGTAATCATTAGGGAAGGTGCATTTACCGTTAGGTACCCAAATTGAAAAAAAAAATCGTTAAAAATCAGGAATCCACAGCAGTGCCACCTAGTGAACAACTTTCTTTGACCTTTTCACGAGGAACATGTCCACATAGCTTAATCCAAATGACAGTTCTGGAGAAGTCGAAAATAACGAAAATACACAAGAATCATAAAAAAAATAGAAAAGAATTGAAGCGCCACCTGGTGAACAATAAGAGCTAGAAGTCCCTAGAAGTGTTGTTGTGTGATATAAAAACAATTGCGTGAGCGATTTTAGAGAAGATTTTCTAAGATATGCCCCCAAAAGAACAAACAAAGTCATAAAAATTCAAAGATCACTGGAGCATGACAATTTGAACAATTTTGGTAGAAATCCTCCCAAGGTATATTAACATCAAGTTTGAAGTGAATCTGGCTGTTGGTTTGGAGAAGTCAAAAAATGTAATTGTGAACGGACGGACGACGGACGACAGATAACAGACGACTCAGCCTCCTGAAAACTCAGCCTGACTAATAAGTCAGCTGAGCTAAAAGTTAAGCGAATATGATGTTCCTTTATTGATAGGCCAACTGATAAAGGTAGGCTATATTTACAAGTATTAAATAAGCTGATTACCAATCTTGACTCTTGAAATTTTGCAACAATTTTGGTGCCATTTATCTCAATGGGTAAACTATCCATTGACCTCAGTAGAAACACTGTCTTCTCTTAAACAATGACCAATGACGGCATCATCTTTACACAAGTGTTTCTGTTGTTTTATTAAATCAGCGAACCCCATAGCTCCATAAAGGCAAAAATTCCACAGCTGCAGAAAATGCAGCTTTGTACTATTTTTGCTCCATTGGAATGAAAGTTGTGATACCACACGCATATGTAAATGTAGCTATATAGTAACTTGGTTCTAATTTTCATCTTTTTGGACTTTTTGATTTTGAGGTATAATGTTATATAGTTAGTGAGGCTTGGCTGGACAGCTGACAATATGTTAAAAGAACACTATCGCAGAGCATTACTAATAAAAAATAAAACTTCAGAAAAGACTCACGTATTAGTAAGCTTAATTGTATTGTCCTTTCAACCTTTCGGCTGTATGGAGCAATCGTACTGTTACAGATTTGTGAAAATGAGGATTTTTTTGTTTTGGCTTTTCATTGGCAGCTTGTAAAATACACATAAGCTGTGCCACTTACCAAGGTCTGAAACTGACAAAAGGCTATCTATTGGAATATCGAGGAGAAATCAATATCAAGGTGAGAGCCGTTCATACTATTGATGTTATGTATCAAGATGCAGGAGCGTACTGGCACAGTACATATCCGCAGAATATAGGGCGCATTTCATTCTAGCGTGACCATGTGTTTACTAACTGGCAGAAAGTTCAAATGAATATCAGGTTCTACAGAATAAATATAACAGGCTCTGTAAACGTTTCCTGAACCACGTTCTTATATTAGTGACCATATCGCTGATAAAAATCGGATGAGGGGTGCTCGTGTTATTTCCTGATTTCCCCATATTGCAGAAGCAGGAAAATTATTGTCCCAAGTAGTTGATAAATTGAAGTATGCCATTAAGGTAAGGTATTATATCCTAGCTTGAACAGTCCACATACCCACCAGAGACAGTAATTTCTTCTCATTTATTGCAAAATTTATATGATAAAAGTTTTCTTCTATTTGATGACAAAAATGGATTACGATTTTAGAAAATAGTTATGTTATCAATTATTTCAATACCATATTGAGCTTGTCGGCCCCCAATTATTAGCCAAAGGTTGTACTGGTTTAGGTACCTACTCGAGACTCCTATAAAATGTAACAAGTGGTGACAATTAACATTAGTTCTGTATTATTCATGGAAAGGGGTTCAAGTGAGCCATACCAAATTATCTCTGCTATCAATTTGCTATCCTCAAAATACCACTGATTCTTCTTTGAGTAAATTTAACAAAAGTACATTTGCGTTTTTCTGTATGGCACAAAAATCTTGAAAACATTTTGGACATACATGTATGTACACATGTATGTGGTGAGAATTTTTTTGGCAGAAAGACCATCTACATTTGTACCTAAAAGTGGCCGTTCTGTAATGATATACTTAGCTTGCCCTGGCTATATATTATGATAGTTGATTGTTAAAGTAACTGTATCAAGCCTCATAGCGGAGATATGAGGCTTGATATGGAAATCCAGAGTTATTTAACCTAATACACATGCCATCACATGTCCCTAAGTGTGTTATTTCATTCTTTACAGGGTAAGGGTGTTCAAAGAACCTACTGGCTTCTGGGAAAACGCGAATTTAACAGAAAATTACCAACAAAAACACAATCTGCGGAAGAGATTCCAACAGACTAAATAGTACATTATAGTTATCATCGGCTTTGTTTCTGAAATGACCTGTTCCATACGAGACGTAATGAAATTTACTATAGGATGAACGTACGAGAAGAAAGGATTTCACATTGACTTCAAATAAAAAAAATTGTATTGTAACACTGGGTCACATGAATGACACCAATATATATATATATATATATATATATATATATATATATATATATATATATATATATATATATATATATATATATATATATATATATATATATATATATATATATATATATATATGTATGTATGTTTGTGTGTGTGTGTGTGTGTGTGTGTGTGTGTGTGTGTGTGTGTGTTTGTGTGCATGCTATGTTTTTGTTTGTAAGGGAGTGCAAGAATGATATTGCATGTGTTTGTAACTACTGTGTTTCAGACGTGTGATGTGTGGTGAACTCCATTGTATGAAGTAATGACAACAAAGCTGACATCAATTCAGATTATATACATATGTTTGCCAGGAAGGGACGTTGGGAGTATACATGTTGCTGGCTATCAGATTTCTGATATTGATGATGTGGAAGTGCTGCAGGAAAATTTACTCTTGAGATAATCATATAGCACTTGGGTATCTTTGTAGTAAGATCCTTTTCATAGTTTACATGTTAACTGGTATTGTTGTTCTACTTTTTAGCTCAGCTGACTTGTCAGTCAGCTGAGCTTAAAGGAGGGGTGGTGATCCTTCGTCCGTCCATCCATCCGTCCTCCGTCGTCTGTCGTCCGTCCGTTCATGTTTTCGGATTATTCAAAACCACAGGCCAAATTCTCTGCACACTTGGTAAGGGTCTACGTTCAGTTGGTCTCAACCAAATTTGTTCAAATGGTCATGGTCAAATGCTTTTTTCTTTGTTTTGTTTTTTCATACTTTTTGTTCATTTTTTGGAAAAATCTGAAAAATCTTCTCCCAAACCGCGTCCCTGATTTTTAACGATTTTTTTAAAATGTCAATTTGGGTGCATATCGGTCAAAGCATTCATTCCCACTGATTACAATGTATTTGAATGGGGATTGCAATTAAATGGTAAGTTGCATATTCGAATTCGCCAAGAGCGTTAACCAGATTCACTTCAAACTTGTTGGGGACATACTTTGGGTGGATCTCAACCAAGTTTATTCAATGGTCATGATCTAATGATTTTTGGATTTTTGTATGACTTTTTTGTTCATTTGTTAGAAAAATCTTTAAAAATCCTCTCCAAAACTCCTGGGCCACTTGCATTGAAATTATATAGGGACGCTTCTGGGGGACCCTTAGACCTTAATTTATTCACCTAGTGGTGCAAATAAAAGTCATTTGATATGGGGCGCCGCTTTACTATTTATAAGTCATTTCTTGATAAATCAATTCTTGCTTTCGAGAAATCGATTTATTGATGTCAGGAATTCCCTTTTATATCTTGATATGAATAAATCGATTTATTGAAAAAAATAATTTTTTACCTATGATTTTTAGATGTCACCAATAATTGATATCAATCATTTGAATTACTGATATGAAGAAATACATGACACTGCCCAGCATTGACTGCACCCTGGAAAGCTAGCCTTATTGGCCACCGGAACCTTGTGTTACGTTGCTGTGTGGCGGAGTGATCACAATGGTGGCAACAGGTTCTAACGTCAACGATACTCACACCTTATCACCTGCCGCAGACAATGTGATTTCCGCTGTTGACGCTACACTAGCATCAGATTCAGATGCGACGACTATGATGCGCATCTAAAGATAACCGGTGCATTTTTTTTATGCCAAGTTCAAGAGGTAGTGAGTGTTGTGAGGGTTTGAACTAGGGAATGAACACTTCAAACACTTATAATTTTTTTTTGAAAATGGTATTAAAATAAATAAAAAATAAATACAAAATTACCATAGAATGAATACAAATTATCAAGGCTTCTTCTTCTTCTTCTTCTTCTTCTTCTTCTTCTTCTTCTTCTTCTTCTTCTTCTTCTTCTTCTTCTTCTTCTTCTTCTTCTTCTTCTTCTTCTTCTTCTTCTTCTTCTTCTTCTTCTTCTTCTTCTTCTTCTTCTTCTTCTCATTACTACTGCTACTACTACTACTACTACTACTACTACTATTATTATTATTTTCTGTGCTGCCACTGATACCGATAATTCAAGTTATTGATATCAAGATGTCCTTTTATTTCTTCATCTAAACAATGTGTTAGTAGTGATCAATAAATGACTTATATTAGGGAGAAGCCACCAGTCGAAAGCCAGTAGTCTGAAGGGAGTACAAAATATTGGCAATAGAAACACTTCAAACCTCATTTGCATAATTTATTCAACACACTACGAGCAAATTGTTTCCATCCCGTAATGTACCAAAATTACATCTTCCCATCCAGATAACACACACCCGTGGTGGAAACTTGTAAAACATGTCTTAATTAATCAAAACGGTATAGATATCTGAATGTCCACCAATGAAAGATGGTGATACAAAGATAAGTGACAATTTGGAGTAAGCAGAATTATTTAACAGACACTTTGCAAAGCAGTGCACTCTTTATAGCGGAGAAAATGTACCGCCAAGTGTTACATACGAATTTAAATCCTTGTTAGAAAATATAAGTCTCGATCAAAATTTTGTTGAAAATATTTGTTTATTAAAAGTATCAAAAGCAGGTGGTCCTGATAACATAAACCCCGGATTATTGCGAGGACATTCCAAAGTTATATGTAAACCTTTATGTCTCATCTTTAGTAAGTCATCACGTACATCTGTCTTTACATGTTCGTGGAAAAATGCCAACATAACCCACCTACGTGAAAGACACTGACAACAGTCTACTGAAAATTTTATACCTATTTCACTGTTAAGGTTGGGCTGAAAAAATGTCTAGAGATTTTCTTCCTTCTTTTTTTAACTTTTGCATTCAGAACAATATTATCCGTGGGTTTTAGTCGGAATACCAGCCTGGCGATCCTCCTGTTTAACAGCTACCAGAGCTGTACGACATTATACTTGAAGTCAGGGATAACAGCAAATCTATTTATTTTTCGATTAAGAGACGCCCCATGCCCATTTGATCGGATTTGGCAGAAAGGCTTTTTAATCCAAGCTTCATGCCATTGTTGTCCGAAACTATTTATCAGACTGATCTTCTAGTTATATTTCATTAATACGACAGAGGCGTCATCAATGGTCAAACCTCGTCTTGGAAACACATAAATGCGGGTGTTCCTTAGATTTCTATTCTGGGAACTTCATCGTTTTTAATCTGCATCAATTATATAGCAAATAATGCTGACTCTAATTTGCAGATCACACCTCCTTATGTTTCCATTAATGATTGTAAAAACAAAGACATTGCAAATGTGACTTTGAATGGTGAACTTACAGGAATTAGCATTAGGCAGACCAATAGTTCATAAAATTAAATGATGTAAAACCATATCAATGACGTGTACTGTCATCAAAATACGAATCCTAGTCCTTAATTTGTTAATAATTCCTCTATATCAAAAACGAAATCACCATCACATTGGAATTTCTTTTTCATACAATGGATTTGGGGAATGATATACTGAACACATTTGTGTGAAAGCGATGGAACTTGTTTTCGTGGTGTGAAATTTTTGCTGGACATAAGTGGTTGAGAAATATTGTACTTTGCCCTCATCAGCCTGATATCAGAGTGTAAGGTGACTTTATTTGAGATAATTGCCCTCAACGTTGCTCAAATATAATATGCCACACAAGATGTTGACATTCATTTTTTTTTGTACCAGAAAACTAGGTGGGAAACGTTATGCCATGGAAGTAAAAAAGAAAAACACAAATGCATATAAATAGCCCATGGTTTGTTCCCTGATTATTTAAGGCCAGCTCTTTGACACCGGGCATGACACTCGAAACTGTTACAATATTCCTTTGAAATTGCTGCTGCTCAGAACAAAGAAGAGATCCGTTTTTCCCTCAACAATACGTAGCTGGAGATCCCTTAAAATGGCATCATCAGGCAGTCTGGCACATTGAAAAAAAATTTAGAAGGTAGCTGAATTACATACTAAAAAAGTCTCAACGTACTATGATGGTGGCGATAGAGCGGCACAAGCTCATCATCCTTGAAGTGGTATGCATTGTTGTACACTTTAGGATTCTATGTAGTGATGTAACCTAACCGCAAGATCTCAGGTGCCTGTGGTGCGGTCGAAAAAAACTGCAAATTACATTTTCCAAGGCAAGCCGTTTTAACATGTAAACCTAAATTTTGGTATAAGAAAATCTTCTCTCGATATTAAAAAGTCATTTATGGATGTCAAAAATAATTTTTGTTGATATCCATAAATGAATGCTGAGCTTTGTGTATTTATGCCGTTAAATGCGCGACTGTTTATTATAAATGCAAAAATGAAGCAAATTCGTTTACCTTTCGGTCCTGCTTGCTCATTTAGTCAGCATTTTGATCACGCCAACAACAATTCTCCTTAGTTGGGACTGTGAACACGCTCAGCTCGTTCTATTCGTGCTTAAATATGTTAATGATAATTAAAGTAGGAGAAATAGTGGTGGTAGTAGTAGTAGTAGTAGTAGTAGTAGTAGTAGTAGTAGTAGTAGTAGTAGTAGTAGTAGTAGTAGTAGTAGTAGTAGTAGTAGCGTTTGTTTTCGGACCGCAATACCAGGATAGCATGTTTTGTTACAGGCTTTTACCGCGCATTCAAATTTATGATAATCGTCTGGAAAATGTCAAGACCTATAAACTATGGATGGCTGTGCATTTCTGTGATAATCTGAGTGGCAACAAACCTCACAGCGCATGCTCAGCTGAGATAGTGGCATGGTTTGCCAGCATCAGCCAGAATGCTGCAACTTTTGCTCAATATTGATAAGGCGCACAATGCGTATTGACATATGGATGTTGAAATGAAATCTGTGTTATATGCTTGAAGATGGGCCGGTTCTAAATTTGATCTATCCCCGTTTAGCAGATATAAAAATATTACAGCTCTTGTTCATAAATCATTATGAGTCCCCGTTCAACGTACGGGAGACATCCTGTATTTGCGTCCTTTTTGCGTTTCTTCTTCTTGTTCTGCAACACATACTTTCCAGGCGATAACTCAGGAAAAACTTCACAAAATTTAATTGAACAGGGTAGGATGATGAATTGACTAACCAAAGTCTAGGTTGGGTGATAGCAGATATTAAAATATTACAGCTCTTGTTCATTTGTTGTTGTGAGTGCCCGTCCAACGTATGGGAGATATCTTGTATTTGCGTCCGTTCTTCCCACTGCTTCTTGTTCTTGTTCTTCAATGCATACTTTCCAGGAGATAACTCAAGAATAACTTCACCAAATTTCATAAATAAGAGGGGATGATGACGTAACTTACCAAAGTCTAGTTTGATAGATGGTGGGTGACCTTGACCTAATTGTCAAGATCACAGGTATACTTAAGGGGCATATGGTTTTCGGATTATAACTCGAGAGGGACTTCAAAATATTTGATCAAACCACCTTACCAAGGGCTAGGAAGGGGTTGTAGATGGTTGACTTTGCCATAAATCTCAAGGTTACAGACCACAGTTGTGATTGGCTGGTTGCGCATCCTAAAGGAGATAGTCCGTAATTGTGAAAATACTGTGTTTTCAGCATGCTGTAGCTTCTGTTTAAATAAAGTTAGCTAAGTCAGGTTTGCTGCATCGCAGAGTTGCTTCATTGGTGGTCATATAGGTGCACTGTATTCGTGGCCAGGTGGGAACTTTATGGTGGGGAAGGACAATGATGTGACCCTGGCAAGAGCACAGTTCATACACCTGTATGAAGCTGCCAGCCAGGTGTTGTTTCGTATTTCAATGATCACAAATTAACGAGCTGGGAATTCTATGACAAAAATCCATCCATGTTTTTCTGACATTTTTACCTGTTAAATGCCGTTCACGGAATTTTAAAATACTAAAATGCTGATTTTTTAGACTGAAAAATGCTAATTTGAAAAATAGAAGGATTTATAACTGTGGTCTGTGGTCTCAAGGCCACACGGGCACATAAATGGATGTTTGTTTGTGTGTGATAAGAAGGATTGTTTCAATCTTATTAGAACTCGATAAGATCATGCGTCATATGAAGAACTTGGCCAAATTTGCACATTGGTGACCTTGATCTAGGTCACAAGGTCACTTTTATGAAAGTGTAACAGCTTAAGACATATTTCACAAAATATCATGAAACTTGATAGGATCATGGATCTTGCCATTTCCTGATTTGGGGTTGCTGATGGGCCACCTTGACTGAATTCTGAAGGTCGAGGGTACAGGGCATTTAAATGAAGTGTTGTTCCACACCAATACTCTTGATTTTTTTTTTCAAATTGAATCAAACTTGGTAAGATGGGGTTACATTACCAAGGCTGTAGTCTGGATTGCAGACGGATGGCCTTGACCTATTTTTTAGGGTCAAAAGGTCAGTTCTATGATATTTGGTTTCTGGATGAAAAGCCGAGGATTTCACCAACTTAGTCAAACTCCTGATTGTGATATAACCTGCCAAAGTCTACGTTGTGATTGTATGTAGGTGACCTTGAAAAGTCTCAAGGTCCCAGGGTCACTTTAGTCAGATGTTTTGGTAAAATTTCCGTGTTTTCAAAAAATCCCATTGAATTACAGAGATGAGTGACCTTGACTTCTATCTCCATATCAAGCCCACAGGGGTCTGCATTTTACGCGATTTTGTTCTACAAAATCAGTTTGTTCGAGTTTGATACGCAATAGGAAGAACCTGTAGAAAGTGAAAGTGAAATTGAATCTCTGTTTATACATGTAGTTTAGTTTTGAAAATATACCGAGATTTAAATTTGAAGTGTTCCTAATAATCACAATTTAAGATGCTACAACAATTGCTCAGTATTCCGTGGTCAACATGGCAATAGAATTTAAATGACATCTGTTTCTAATAAGTTTAAATACAGAGATTAGAACTTTGTAATGTCCCTACTTTGCATAATTTTAATCATCTCCTGTTGACACAGACACAATTACATATATCATTGATTGACTGAATAAATTGTCATAAGTGAATGAGTTAAATGGTTGATTGAGGTGCTGGTCGTAAAAAGCTAACCACAACCATAGCAAGGCAGACAAACTGCACTTGCATTTCCAAGTACGATGGTGAACGGGTATGGAATGCCCTTCCTGCTGTTCTTCATCCGGCAAATCTGTGCCAGCTTTCATATCACTATAGTTTAGAATGCACTTAAATTATAATCAAGTTGTCATGAAGTGCATTATACATATACAATTTTTAAATAAATTTATTTAACGCATTTATGTTTTTACTGTCCTTGGTATATTTCATATTTTGTACGTGTTTTCTCTAACGGCTCGACCGTAGTGAGAACTAGGGAGTATGTATTGCCCAGGATAGAGAATCTTTCTGACTGAGTAATTTGATAAATAACAAGACAATTTCAGACTTAAAAAAAAGTTTGGGTCAAAAGTTCGACCCCTACCCCACCCGACAATTAAATAATAAGGAAAGGGGCCAGATTCATGAGCAGGACGGGTGTGTATCCGAGGAAAAAATGTGTGTTTTTTTTCAAAATTATATTTTTTAACCTTTCTCTGGAGGAATCAATGCGAATGTTTTCCGATGATGATCACAGACTATTTAAGATCTACATGTATTTGTCACGACAGTTCAACGTATCATGACAGTGATCCTATTGAATAAAAAAAAGCTTAAGTAAAAAAAAAAAGTACAAAATACATAAATTGATTTCATTTAATGTTAACTCATTTAATGATTGGTTGTTGCCATAGCTTGCAGAGCATACGCTGAGATCTATGATCGTTTGAAGCCTGATAAGTTCCATGTATTCTTCTTGGAGTGTTGGAAGAAGCCTGAAGCTTATTTAATGTTCCCAGGAACAACATTTTCACAGAACATTGGGAATGCGAATTTTGAAGGAAATTTACTTCAGTAATATGACATAAGTTGACATCTTCCCTGGGTGCCCTCCTGGCGTCCAGGTTGAGTAATGAAAGTTTACGGGGCGCTTTTTGCAAGCCAAATTGAATATTTGTCCAAGTGTATGCCAAAGGAATTATGAGCTTGTGTAAGATGTCTTGTCTGGGAAGGGACTGATCCCACACGCTTCCTGAATTATATTTTAGCTTTTGTATACTTTCCTAAAGACCTAGGTTAGCAGGCAACAGTTTCACATTTTGTACAGAAAAATGTGATAATCTTATACCATAATTAATATACCAATGTGATAATTTTAGCGTTGTATATATATGTATACTGTCAGTGTTGTCCAGCTGAAAATCTCTGAAGCATAATTTTCTTTCCTTGTAGCATTTTTGCCTCTTCTGTACATAAGAAACAAAAATTTTGAGAAAATCTGTTGCAATTTTGAAAACCTGATTAGCAAAATTTTGCTACAATGCTCCAGTTGGACAGCCCTGACTGTGAACAAGAAATGCTTAGTATAGAGACGAGTGCAACGTGGACCCCATCAACACTCTTTTGATTGCTTTTAGTGTAGTGCTCGAGATAAAAACAAGAAAACAAATCGAAAACAAACAAAACAAACAAAAAAAAAAAAAAAAAAAAAAAAAACACAAAACCAAACACACACACACACACACACACACACACACACAAAAACACACAACCCCCCCCCCACAACAAAGTGGAACTGTGATTGATTCTAAATTCATGTAAATTTCGCTTTTCTCATGAACAGAAGTACCTGCTGAGTCACTCTTCAGATTAGGTGACTCGGTTGGAATGATTTGGTATATTGAATGATACAGATTGGCTTTGTGTTCAACGGATATTCAACTTATCAGATAAACCTCTCCACTGAAGAGAACATTGTGTTGTTCACATGGAGCGAGACAAGCAGGCTGGTGATTTTCAGTGTGTGATAGTTTATGGTATAAACAAACAAACAAACAAACAAACAAACAAACAAACAAACAAACAAACAAACAAACAAACAAATAAAGTCAACGTTCTGCACACTTTTTTTCTCGGCAAGACTTTGTGTGGATAACGATGGCCACTTTGAAATGCCTGCTTTCTGCTATTTATATGTGTTTGATGTGCCATTTGAAGGGAAAGCTGGAACAAAATTTTGAGAAATACTGTCGGGTGAATATATGTCCTCAAACAACAGCTTTACCTGGTGCAGCCAGCTTGGAAAACTGTTGACTCCGCCCTATTGTGCAGCCGGAGGACAACTGATCCACGATAAACTTGTCAGCGTTTTAGTTTTTGAAAATTGTCGTTATCGTTGATTAACTGAACCCGCCGTTGATACACGCTTTTTATTTTTGGCACAAGCACAAAACATCTGTATCAGAACCAGACGTAAATCTGTGTTAGTTTTAGCCTGTAAAAATGGATGAAACAGGCAAAACAAATGAGCTACTAATAATGCCATGTGTACCGAAACACTAGCTCTCCGAGTATTAGACCCCTCCTGATATATGCATTTTCCTATCAAACAAAATATTTCAAGTTGCAATAGACACAAAGTTGGCAGCCAGCAGATCACAAACACAGCAGATGTTATGAAGCAGTTCAAAGCCGTTCGTTGGTTTCTGTTGAATTTCACAGACGCTTTTCTTTCCATGTTAAAGGCGTTTTTTATCCTCTGACGTTTTTTAGCCGTATACAGCATCATAGCATACATAATTCCACTCACAAATATGGGATTATACCATCGGCTCACAAAATCTACCTGATACCAGAGAAAATTCATGTGAAAGTTGTCATGACAGTACGACGTGGTGTGCGATGACGGGCTCCGTGGTATTGGCAGGAGGGGTAAGGCAGATACAGTCAGTGAGATCATCCATGCTGACAACACCAACATCCACCGACGTGACGCCATTTTGTTGTATGTGTTGGGATGACATAAAGCCACGTATCTTTCCACGGCCATAAAGAGGACTGTGTAAGTGTATGCTCCCGACACAATGTCTGGCCATCGCCAAAGAAGTACACAGGCCGTGGTACTTATGCCCGGGGGAGTCTTCAACATGTCTTTAAGTGGAAATAACACACTGGGCGGCAAATTTGTGGAACCGAGAAGAATGTTACAAACAGTCAAAGATATCCAAATGGGGTTTCTGTTTTTACGCAACTTTTTGTCCCTGACGTAGGGAATTAGTATCGCTCCGTTACTTACAACTATGGCCATGCCAAGAGCTATGTACACGTTTATCATTATTGTTTCAAGTGTCTGTAAACTCGCTGTACCTCCACTGTTTTTAACAATCGTGATCGTCTGACTTTCATTTTGAGGTGTGGTGGACACAAATGTGATTGAGTAGTTTCCTGTTAATGCTTCCATATGGCACAGCTTTGGTGGTTTAGTAAATCCGATCTTTTTTGTCAGGATGATCCAACAATAAATATCAGAATTTCCGTCAACTGAAAAAGATCCAAAGGAAACGATCATAGAATTGTCTTCTCAACAAGCCGACAGGTACCAATTCTTGTTCCGATCATGAGCGCCACAAACATGGATGCTTTTGTTTTACACAGACTGAACCTTGCACAAATTTAGCGCCTGTTTTGCCATGGACACGCATTGAATTCCAGGATGCATGGTCCAAAATCAGGTCATTTTTTCTTGATCTGATTTACACAAATAACCCACAGTTTTATCAGTAAATTCCCAGTACAGGCCAATCTCATATATTCACATTATGGAAAGGAAATATTAAAAAAAAATAAAAAATAAAAATAAAATAAATAAAAAAAAAAGAAAAAAAAAAGAAAAAAAAACCATAATGATTTGAGCATATGTTTATGTTCAAATAGATATAGAGTCGACCATAACCACCCGTGTTCACCTATGTTGTGTCTTGATTACGTCAAAGGCGTACTGTAAATGAATGCAAGGAAAATCGGCGTTTTCTATTAATCGAAAGAGCTCATATACAGGGTAAGTTAATTATGACCAAACACAATAAACTTGGATTAGAATCAGAGAATTGTATGGATACAGAGTGATATTTTGCATTTCACTCATGTTAAAGACAAAAACAAAACAAAAACACCCCCCAAAAACCTAACAAAAAAACCCCAAACAAAATGAAACACCCCCCCCAAAAAAACAGAACAAAAACAATCGGAAAAAAAAAAAAAAAGGAAAAGAAAATAATAAAACAACGATGGAAAAAAACTAATGCCTTCAGACCATATAGAGGTCGGTAATTTTAACGATATGTAATTAGCGGAACTACGTGCAGTGCAATATGTCTCTCTTATCGGCTAAAACCTGGAAAATAAACAATTTACATTGTCATTTGGGTGCACATTGCACTTTACTTATACCTTGTTCAAACAGACAGATCCTTTTGATAGTGGTATATAATATAAACTGGCAACAATGGCCCAATGCTTCCATGATAATTACGGATTATCATAATTTTTTTCAGATATAAACGAAAGCTATTTTAAATGACAAATCACAGGAACATTTTACTGGCGATGGCCCGTTGTAACTTTAACTGTTAACATACCGTAACTTCTAACAATACATTAATGCCTGGCTTTTTTCATAGTGCATCTAAAACAACTGAATGTACACTCTTGACAGCTTTCCCCGGCATGCATTCACCCAAAGCACGCAAAATAAACCTGTTGACTGAGCCCAAAATGTGCCACTGAAAGAGATTAAGTGTACGGCAGCCTGTATGTACTGTATAGAAAATTCATTTTTCATACAACCAACTCTTGATCCATTTCTTATAAGAAGTCCTTTTGCAGTTAATTCAACGATACATATGGCCAAAGTGTTCTAAATTAAATTTGACTAGGCGATAGTTCAAAGGGGGAGGGGTCAAATTCCATGGAGGGCTCACAAAATTGTGGCATTTTTCATTATAGAATATTATCTTATGCTTCATTTTTAATGCATTAAGAAAGGGATGCAGAGTTATAAACGTACCGATTCTGTTTCAACTTGTTTATGTTTTATTTCTTGATATCTGTTAAAATCTTGAATCTGAAATCCTGAATTTCCTGGTACATTTTGTCAATATTGACGTAAAGATTGGAATTTCCATTGACATTTCAAACCCATGCACAAGTTAATAAATATATCCTTATCATAATTAGTTCAATAATTTTGTAATTCAGTCAATAGTTATTAGAAACCCACATTTGTGTCTTTCAGCTGATGTAATTTTTCTTGTAACTTTTGCTTGACTTAAGGAGGCAAAGGCGAGATTTGGCGACAGAGGGCGTAGTTTTTGCGGCTTGATGGACTTTAGATAGTCTTTTGGATAAATATGTTTCCTGCGGATGGGCTGCATCCGAGTCAGAAGGGAGGTGATAGGCTGGGGCAGGCCTGTAGTGAGGGGTGCCGCAGGGAAACTAGAAACCCCAGCAACTACCAGGCAAGTTCTGGAATAAAATGACGATGATAGACAGACAGGAAGCAGCAGGATAGTTAGGAGAGAGAAAAAGAATAACAGCATGAAAATAGAATATGTCAATTGTTGAGGATTCAAAGGGAAAATAGAAGAATTAGATGTAGCTAATAGTGAAAAGACAGCACAAAAAGAGACATATAGAGGGATAGTGACAGGCCCTGCAGGATATGATATGCTACTTAGAGGGAGTAAAAGTGGACACTGGAAGGAAGAAGAAGTAGGGATAAAGTGGTATGAAGTCTGGAAAGACAGATGGAAAGGTGATGCCCAGGTGCAAAATGAAATGCAATTGATAGGAGCAGAGTTGAATGGAAGTAGAATAGTAATAGGTGTAGTGTACGTGAGAAATGAGGGTCTACTGAGCAAATGGAATGACCAGACATATGGGAGAATAAGAATAATGATTATTGATATCAAGCAGCTGGGGAACAAGGTTATGATCACTGAGGATTTGAATGGGCACGTAGGGAATTGAGTAGATTGAATAGAGGGAGGTGACAGAGACTTAAATAGGAATGGAAGCAGGCTAGTGAACTTCACTAGTGAGTATGGGCTGAGAATAGTGAACAGGGGTGTGCGGTGCAACGGAAAATATATATGGGCCTCATGCGGCAGGCAGCTAATACTTGGTTATATCTTAATGGATGATGAAAGCTTTCGTATGATACAACAATGTGAAATTGATGAAGAGGGTAGACTGGATTTAGCCAGTGATCACAACCGGGTGACAGCGTCAGTTGACACGCGACCATGCAGGAGGGATAAAGAGAGGACCAAATGGGTGTGGAACACACACAAGGAGGCAGATTGGGAAGGATATCAGGTTAGCCGGAAAATTGAATTACAAGAGTACAAAGATAGGAGATTGAAGGGGAAGTACAGCAAAGGAATGAAGACCTTACCAGGAGAATTCTTAAGATGGCCCAGGCAAAGATTGGCAGAAAAAAAGTTCCAGTTGGAATAAAGAAAATAAAGTAGACACAGAACTAAAAATGAACAATCAAGAAAAAAGAGGGTTAGAAATAGAGCATGGATATTTATAAGGAAAAACAAGCACCCAAGGAGTAAAACAGAGGAAGCTAAGAGATAGAATATGGAATGCAGGAAATGGGTGATAGATATGAAAGCAGGAAGAAGAGCTAGTAAAAGCAAAAATGAACAAATGACAAAGAAAATAGTGGAGGAAAGGGGCCAACTATATTTTGCAAACACGTTAACCAGAAGAGAAAGAATGAAACTCAAGTAATCACATATAGAGAAAAGAGAATAGATAGGAGGCTAGGGAGGACACATAGGAAGCATTGAGAGAGCAGTGACGTGAGACCAATGACTCAAAATGGGATCAGGGAACTGTACCAGCCTGTCAATCGGAAGACAAATAGGATCAGTGGGGTTCTAAGTTGTGTTGCAGGATCAGTAGCATCAAAGTCAAGATTGTATTGGGAAAAACTTCAAGAACAGATGATATTCTGAGTGAGTTTATCAAGAGTGCAGAGGAAACTGAAGACAGTTTATAGGTGCTTGTCAGTCGAATTACTGAAAGGAAACAAGTGCCTAGGGAGTGGAATAGGCTTAGGATATCATATATTCCGAAAAAAGGTCAAAGTTACCAGCTGAAAGGATGTTCGGGTATTGCTTTTGCATATAATTTGAGCTAAATATTTAGTCGGGCAATGTACTAGAGGCTGAGCAGAATAGTTGAAAGACTTGGGCTTCAGTGAGAAATTTCAGAACGGTTTTAGACCAGGAAGATGGGTAGGCAATCATATATTTACACTGGTTCAGGATTTAGAATTGGCAAGGCAGAAGTGGTGGAACGTTTTCACGTTTTTTTTTTTATATGAGAAAGGCATATAATGAGGAATGGAGATATGTGGAGGAATTTGGGAATAAATGGAGGTAGAGAGCAGCTGATTGAAGTTGGAGGGGCAGGTGAATTTTAGCATCTTGGGCTAAAGGTAAAAGCAACAGGTAAAGGTATATTGGGTACCACATTCATAAGATAAAATAGAAAATGAACCGTACTAGAGGAATGATAAAAGGTGCGGCAATAAAAACTTTTAATAGAGCATTCAGCTCGAGTGCTGTAGAATAGAATAGCAATATCAAGAATGCTTTATGCTTTAGATGTTTTCGCAGTAGATAAGAGGGATATCAAGGGTATGGAGAACGCACAGAATGAAATATGTAAATAGATTCTGAGAGCAACACATTGTACAGCAACAGAAGCAAACCTCGGTGACTTAGGATGGAAATAGTGTGACTGACAGAATTGCCAAAGCGAAGTTGAGGATATTTACAGTCAATCAGCCAGGACGGGTGACGGAGAATAATACATTATGAAGCTGTTACAGAACAGACAAGATGTGTCAAAGACATTGATAAGTTAGTAGAAAAGAATTAATTGATACGTTATGATGAGAATAAGGTTATGATATGGTGTGATGCATATAAACAGACGAGGGGAAAATAGTTTAAGGGAATTGCAGAATACGATGGACATGTTCTTGGGGAAGGAAAGGGAAAGTGGTAGCCTTTAACAGATATCCCTTACTGTTTGCACAGGACATGGGGAATGCCTTGAGCCTTATTGGCGGGGAGCTGGTCAGAGGGAGCGTTTAGAAAGGTGAATGCACAGGCATGACTGTTTCGGGATATAACCAGAACCAGGGGCCCACCACTGCATTTAGAGGGCGTGTGGTGGACTTAAAGCTTCGACTCTGGCCCCGGGAAACAGGAAGAAATGAGATGAGAGGACAATCCAGGGTTTCACTAGCCTTCTTTTTATTTAATGTTTATGTCATTTATTATATTAGACCACAGCAAATAAGCGGAGTGCCACAGGATTATTATTGTTACTTTACTTTATCTTATTATTTTATTTGTACTACATTACATTGATATGCTATCTATCCAAGGTTGAATTTGAAACTGCCTAATTGACCAAGAGACCACCCCCATTGGTTTAACATAGGCATCTCTAAATATCACTTCGTGTAGAAAATAGGGTGTCCATAGAATGCCTTGTAATATGGACAGGATAGCTAAGGGTATGCCTGAGCAATCACACAAAAAGTAAATATCCTGGAAGTGAGATAATGGCGATGCAGAAAGATGAAAGTGTGCCTAGTATTGGCGTACATGTGGGCTTTATAAGGGCCTATAGGATGTATTCATATCTAAATGCGGTCCTACTCTAAC
Source organism: Hermodice carunculata (assembly GCA_964020975.1). NCBI lineage: Eukaryota > Metazoa > Annelida > Polychaeta > Eunicida > Amphinomidae > Hermodice > Hermodice carunculata. Next base: position 88,346,551 of record OZ026619.1, on the reverse strand, counting down.
ACATATTGAGCAAAAGAGGGAGCCACCTGCATCAGGGCAGATTCATGTATTTAGCATGGTCAAAAGTACTTTCTCAACAAAATGAACAACACAAACACACAATGATCGTAAGAAAATGTATTAACATATATTTGAAACATAAAGGATGCCTAAAATAATTAGAAATGGGCTCTCTTTTGGTTGAAAAGGTGTTATTTATTGATGTTTATGTAGTATATAATACAAATTTGCCCTGATGATGGTGGAAGCATCAGTCTGTTGCCCCGGCAACACAGGAAGTGAGCAGGATCGCAGTTAAATATGAATGTCTCCTATTGGTAATACAGAGGTCAATGTGAATCGACCGTGAATGACATGGTTTATGGGTCACTTGCAGCTCTTTTGGGGCATAATCATTGGCATGTTGGAAACTGGTCTTTCCCAAAGCCCAAAGTGACGTTGCCACGAAACTGGGGGTGGTAACTTTCTCCCCCAGGAGTATATTAAATAAGAATATTATATAATATAAATTTTGATCTCCCCAGCCTGTTTCCGTTTACAAACAATACTCCGCCAATAAAGGAAAGAATGCCAATCAACCATGTCAACGTGTGCTGCAGGTGGTGTGGCAGAGACCCATCTTACAGTGGGCCCAGCGACACTGAACTTAGATCCCCTACCGCGAAATGAACATGCTCTGTGTACAAGTATCTGGCAATCTCTGTGACTGTTGACTCTGGAGACAGATGAAATAATTGTCAGCTGTCGGTCCCACTGACTATATTATCGGTTTCCCAGAGCAATGGGTTCAACACATCCCAACTCGATGAATGTTTTTCTCTCATTGTTTGCTAGATATAAGAGGTAAAACAAAACAAAGCAATGCCAAAAAAAACAACAAAAAAACAAAAAAACAAAAAAAAAACAACAACAAAAAACTACATTTATGAAGGTATAGCCAATCAGCATCTGCGCACTACTAGGTCTTAGCTGTGGTTGTAACTAAGTCCCGCAACAGCAGAAAGCATTGTAGCAAGTCATTGAACAGATCCTGAAAACGACTAACCACTGTGTGTGATGCATTAGTCTACAACAGTGCCTAAAGCAAGGAGAGGGAAACCATCAGATGATCAATACATGGCGTTCAGTGTGACGTCAGCGCTGAAACTACAATGAAGCTTTGAGTTCCGTTTCACGCTGAAGTTAAATATGGAGATGCCACAAATTGCATGTGATGAGATATTTCCTAAACTTTCATAAAAAAGGTTCCAGTTGACCGTATAAACAGATATATCAACCTCTCACTACATGGCCAAAAGTAATCCTATCAATCCAAAAAAATCCAAGTGTGTATTAAAGTCGATGGAAGGGCTGTGGAGGCATATATTATGTTTTATGAAGTTGTAGCAAACGTGTTTGGCCTTGAATGGCAGCCACTTTTTTACGAATACAATGATTTGCATTTTGTTTATGATTTTTTTTTTCGAAATATATAAATCGCAGCTACACAAGGTCGATATGTATGAAATAAATCGACTGATATATTTGGAACAGGTCTATCACCATTGACTGTAATATGCAGCTAGGGATATAATTAGTCCACGGTAGGCCACAATGGATGGAAAGGTTGACACCATCCTCCTATATCATTTAAAACTGCTATTTTGCAATTTCAAATGGAACATGAGTTTTGAATTATGACACACTTCTTTTTTTCATGATTCGATTTGAATTTAATTGTATTTCAGTTTGTCCACTTTTTCTATTAGGTCTTCTCTGGTTAATTGCTTCTCCTTTATCTCACTCAATGCAAACGCACTGATAGACACCCGCTCCGTTGTCTGGTGTGTATCTGCTGATGTCGTGTAATCAGCAGGATATTAGCAGGATTCCCAGTGAGCGAGGACAGGATATCCTGAGCAGAGAGTGATAGTTGTGACAAGGGGACAGTTGGTAACGCGGTACTCTGAATTAAAAGCAACAATTTTTCTAAGGTTTTGGTGTTATTGAGCTGCATTTATCGCTAAATTAACGACACTGTAAGGTCATTCGTGGCACTGGAAAGAAGTAGCTTTTTATACGGAAGTGATGAGCTAATTAGTGCAGAGTACAGAATATCATAAATGGCACTGCCGGTTGAAGATACGTGGTGGGTCGCGTTTGTAAGTCCGTCTGTCGACCACGATTGACATCTACGATTTCTTCTCCAAACCCACAGGCTAGATCTTCTTCAAACTTGGTGGGGATCTACCTTGAGTGGATCTCAAGTAAGCTTTCTCAATTGATCACAGTCCATTGATTTTCAGATTTTTCATGAATTTTTTTGTTTGCAAAATTTTTCTCTGAATCACCTAGGCCAATTGCTACGAAATTGCAAAGGACCACTTCAGGGGACCGCTAAACCTTCATCTGTTTAACAAGCGGCGCTGCGATTTTTTTTGCTTTGTGTGTGTGTGTGTGTGTGTGTGTGTGTGTGTGTGTGTGTGTTTATGCTATTATTGACCTCTTCCTATCCGTCATACAGATTGTGCTGACGCGTGGTGAAAATGTACCTCGTTCAAGGGTCAGTGCATACGACCCTATTGATTACATGTCGGTCAATGGGGATTGCAATCGTTATTCACGTTTCAGCTTCTTCAAAACCGTCAACCAGATTCACTACAAACCTTGTTGAGATGTATGTTTGATATTTCCCTACTGACTATGTTCAAATGGTCACGCTCCAATGATACTTAGATTTATTTTATGATTTTTTTCCTCAAATTTAGCTTGTCAGTCACCTGAGTTTATCGGGTGGCATCCAGCAGTCGTCGTCGTCTGTCCGTCAACAATTCACACTTTCGACTTTTTCTCCAAGACTGTTGACCAGATCCACGTTGAACTTGGTGAAGATCAACCTTGGTGTATTTGCTCAAACGATCAAGTTCTACGGATATATTGATTATTTTTAATTGTTTGTCCATTTTTCAACAAAAATTTTCTCGAAAACCGCTTGGACAATTGCTTACAAATTGCATAAGGACACTTTGGAGGTGGAGGGAACCCCAAATCTTATTTGTTTTTGAACAGATGGTGCTACAATTGTTGTATTTATAGCTGAACTGTCAATCAGCTGAGCTTGTAGGATGGGTGGTGATTGGTCGTCCATGTATCTGTCTGTCTATTTAGTCACGTTTCACATTTTGACTTCTTTGCCAAAACTGTCTGCCAGATTCACTTCAAACTTGGTTGGGACAACATTGGGTGCTTTTGTACTAAGTTTGTTCAAACGGTCGCGCTGCGGTGATTTTTTTAAATTACATATGATTTTTTGTTTTGTTTTTATTTATACCTCCAAAACCGTCAATCAGATTCACTTGAAACTTGGAGAGTATGTAGCTTGGATGGGGTTCTAAAATTTTACTGAAATAGTCAAGATCCAATAATTTTAAGATTTTGCACGAATTTTCTTCATCATTTCTCAGTGCAGTCTTAAGAAGGTTTCTCTGAAACCACTCAGCCAATTCCTTTGCAATTGCATAGGGACGCTTCTGGGAATCTACAGACCTTAATTATTAACTATGTGGCCTTGCAATTATTTTTCGCTTTTTAAAGAATTTTTGTGTCTGTTCACTTTCAAGGACTTTTTCTCAAAAACTCGTCCTCTTTAAACTTGTTGGAAATGTACATGGACTTGATCTCTACCAAATGTGTTCATCACATGGTGGTGCTGACTTTGTCTGATTTTAAATATATTATCAAAAAATAGGAAAACCGGTATGGGGATATGTACCTGTTATCAACAGTGATGATGAATGATATCATTCTGAGGTTCACAGCATCACTTCAGCCGTTACATGTAAGGTCAGCTGAGCACAGGACTGTCACAGTCGTCTTGTTTCTATTTTTCAAGGATTTCGTGTGTGTTTTCCCTATTTTCGACTTCTCAGAAAAACGTCACTGAGATTGTTCTGAAACTTGGCGGAACCGTAGCTTGTGGGTGGAACAGACAAAGCTGTTCATTGGGTGTTGATACTCTGGGTCACTAATTTTGAACGAAGTCTTCAATTCGGGTACCTGTCGGTTGATGCATGTATTTATATTGATTACTAGATGAATGGGAGCTGCAACAGTTCACATTTTATACTTCTCCAAAACTGTCAACCAGATCCACTTCAAACTTGGCGGGGATGTGCCGTAGATGGGTTTCTTCCAAGTTCGTTCAACTGGTCATGCTCCAGTGATATTTAGATTTTTATGATTTTCTTGTTAAGTTTTGGGAACATTTAAAAAATTTATCTCCGAACCATTTAGCCTATTGTTTCGAAAATGCATAGAGTCACATCTGGGGAATCCCAGTTCTTAATTTGTTCAATAGGTGGCACTGCGATTTTTTTGTATTTTCATACAATTTTTGTATGTTTTCACTATTTTCGACTTTTTCTTCAAAATATTTCTCAGATTGTTCTGTAACTTGACGGGAATGTAGCTTTTGAGAAGGTTTATGAAAGTTGTTCACTAGGTGGTGATATTGTATCCTTGATTTTAAACATTTTTTTTTCATTTCGGGTACCTGTTCGTTAATGCAGGGATGTGTCCCTGGTTAATGCATGCATTCCTGTTGAACACTATGAAAGACAAGAAAATTTACAGGTTGCACACGTAACGTCAGCTGTGCACAGGACTGTCACAGACCTTTTGCTTGGCACAACCTTTAAAAGAAGTCGCTTCAAAATCGCATTGGAACACTCCTGGGAAACTCAAGTCTGCGATGGGACTTACTTTGGGTTGAAACTCCAGGTCAGAGGAGCGCGGGCTGGTCACACCGCTTTCTGTTTTACCATCTCACTTGGCCTGTGTTGTAATGGACAAAATGCATTTACTATCGTTGTTGAGATGAAAAAATAACCTTTGTCATGTGTGCTGAGCACGGAAAATGACACAAGTAGTCACTAGCCGCCTTTAAAGTGTAACCTGTGCGCATGAATAAAAATATTGCGTACGTAGAGAGATCTTTTTTCTGTCACAACAGGATTCAAATTGCACATGATATTCATTCCTATCGGGCATAAAGTTCGAGGTTTTAGTCGAGACTGATGAAAACCGGGTTATGGATAATTAGAATTTGTGCCTGTACATTAAGTGGAATTGTAGTCAGCCTTTCATGGGAAGGCGGATGCTGGGAAAGTCGAAACACAATTTGACCCAATACATACATCGTAATTAGAGGACTGTATGACGCGCCTGTTCATTCAAGTTGATGAGCTCTGTAAAAAAATGGAAATGGAGTAGTGGCTTGGTGAGCAGGAAGTGATAAAACAACCGATGGAAAACAGCCCAAATAAGTGAGTATTTTCTTACTGTTTCATGATTATCACACGAATATGGATATATAGTAAATCTAAGTTAAATATGATTTGTATATTGTAAAGTTTCTCTATCGTTCACACAATGTGCACTAACAATGTTCACTTCACTTTTAAAATCATGTATTAATCAGGTTTGATGGATTTGTCAATCATTCCGGGTGATCATAGTTAAAATTGCCAATGTCTACTCAGTGCTGTATTTACTGTATTCATTATTGAATGGTTTCTATCGATGTTACATATGTGTGTTTATTGTATTAATGATTTTGGATCTGTTTGAGGGATACATATATGTATGCATATATATATATATATATATATATATATATATATATATATACATACATACATATATACCTATATGTATGTATATATATATGTATATGTATATATATATATATATATATATATATATATATATATATATATATATATATATATATGTGTGTGTGTGTGTGTGTGTATGTGTGTGTGTGTGTGTGTGTAGCTATGCGCGTTTTTATTGTGTTTATGTGATAAGGGCTTGACGCTAATGTCCTTGTCGTGGAAATCTGTATTAGATGGTTCGTCAGCGTCGTTTAGTAAATCTAAATAATCGATTTGTCTTTATTTCTGAATACTATGTGGGTATTTTTCAACAATGTATTACCACGTAAATTTTTCAAATATGAAGTAAGTCAAGGTAATATGTCCCCTCCTCACGTCTTGGATTGAGAAACTTCAGAAACCGTAAGGGGCACTGAGTTGACAACACCGAGCATCTATCTCTACTTGCCCATACATACATACATACATACATACATACATACATACATACATACATACATACATACATACACACACACATACATACCATGATGTCCATTGTTGCAGTCCTTGTTAGGATTTCCCTTGTTTTGTACAGGTGGTCTAGCTGCAATTGTTTATTTTACAATCACTGGGACTGAATATAATGCCCCAGCTTGTTTCCACTTCAGTTATACACTGGCAGGTGGTTTAACTAGGATAAGCTGTCCAGCTAGAAAGGGTACATATTGGTTCAGGGGTAAGTCAAATTGTTCTTATCTGAACCTGTACTATGCAAATTTGGTAATTATGGTTTGTTTGACAGGTATTCATCTTTCATAATGAAGCTCTGCATTTATAAGCAAAACTTCACGTATTTAGCTAATTCATCGATTGCCACGTTCATATTTATTCATTATTATGTGGGTTGTCTTTGCTGAATATTTAGCTTAGACAAGGAGCAGCTACTCAGAGAGACATGTAAGGGTAAAAGGCACCGAAACATGTTGAGTAGTTACCCGCTGAAGACCCTTTAATTCATTTCGGCTTATACAGCCTATGTCAAAATTTTACAGAGGAACGTGTGCAATATGGACACTAGTACTTCTATGTATATAAGTTAGACAGCGACAGGTTAGCTTATGGAGAGTAAAGAGTTCGGACTGCGGAATAGGGTAATGACTACTACGAAGTGGTTCTGGGCAAAAAGACACAAATACAATACATACATACATACATACATACATACATACATACATACATACATACATACTGAATGTTTGATCTGATCTAATTTGGTGTCTTACGTGCATCAGTCTCATGTATTATGACCATTACATATTGCTGATTGCTGGATACTCTCTTTGGTACTGTCCCGAAGTGTATGTGTTTAGGTCTGACTTCATATCACCCAGAAATATTGCATGTTCGTAGAGGTTGCAGTCCTGAGACATGCAATATGTTCTGTGACAAAACGTCTGCTGCCTGCCAAGTGAAAACATACGTTAACTTATTACAAATGGAATATTTACAGACTCCTGGCATACAGTGAACAAAGTTTCTGACTTTGGGCAGATACTCGTGTTATGTTGTAAGATAAAAAGGAAACAGATGTACATTTATAACACTTTTGTCAAAGTCTTAAAGTGACGACAAATAATGTATGCTCCAGAGGTTACTTACAAACAAAGCCTCTACTTCAACTGAATACAATTAATATTTATGCTGTGGAATCCTTCATTATTGTGGCGGATAAGTCTTAGTCGGCCTAATTCATTTTTGCCGGAAAGTAACAAATATATAGTGGGTCCATATTCATTACTAGACAGTATCATTTGAACATATGGGTGACATTATAGAAAATCAAGAAACATGGGCATCCTATAGACAAAAAATATGAACTAAAGCTTGAACGATAATGCAGACACATAGGAGTAACTACTTGTCAGCATGAGCAGTCCTTATGAAACAAAACAATCGTGTGTTGCATACTAAGTAACAGCCAAAGTGTTTTGAGCTGTACAGTAGTTATGAAGTCATACATATATATATATATATATATATATATATATATATATATATATATATATATATATATATATATATATATATATATATATATATATATATAGTACTTGTTAGCATGAGCAGTCCTTATGAAACAAAACAATCGTGTGTTGCATATTCAGTAACAGCCAAAGTGTTTTTAGCTGTACAGCAGTTATGAAGTCATATATATATATATATTATATATATATATATATATATATATATATATATATATATATATATATATATATATATATATATATATATATATATATATATATATATATATGACTTCATAACTACTGTACAGCTCAACTTGCAAAAACATTTAATAAGCAAGTACTCCATTGTATTAGCGAAGCACAGAAAATGTACAATGTAACCAGAAAAAAGCTGCCACATAAAGGTTGTAATATTGAAGGCACGTCAAATGTTTTACGGCAAGATTTCAACTGGGCATCGGAAAGCCTGAAGACATGGGAGAGAACTTCAAAAGATTTATAAATATTATTTTGCAACATCGCTCTAATGTTTGTGATTTGGTTTAGGAATCATTGTTAACATGTTAAAGGCTTAATCATTGTTAATTTGTGACAGGTCAAAGCATTATTAATTTGTGACAGGCCAGATTATTGATGATTGGTGACAGAGGAAATCATTATTAATCTATGACAGGCTTAATTATCATTAATTTGTAACAGGCTGAATTATTATGAATAATGAAAGATCCTTTTTAGCTCAGCTGACTTTTCAGTCAGCCGAGGTTATAGGATAGTCCTTCGTCCGTCATCGGCGTTGGTGTCCTTCCGTAAGTCAACTATTTACATTTTTGACTTCTTAAAAACCGTCGACTGGATTAGCTTGAAACTTGGTAGGGGTGTACCTTGGTTGGAGGTCAAGCAACGTTGTTCGGATGGTGATGCTCTAATGAATTTATCTTTTTTTTTTGTTCTTCTTGTGGCAACATCTTCATAAATCTTTTCCCAACATCGCCAAGACAATTCATTTGATCATCATTCAATCCACTTCTGGGGACCCCCAGACCTTATTTTTTTTCGACAGGTGGCGCTGCGATATCATTTATATTTTTTCATGATTTTGGTGTGTTAAAACTATTTTTGACTTTTTCAATACCGTCATTCAGATTGTTCTGAAACTTGGTGGAATTGTGGGTTGTGGCAGGGTTAAACAAAATTGTTCAGCACTTGTTTATACTCTTGATCCCTGATCTTTATCGGATTTTTCAATTTTGGTACATGTCGATTAATGCATTCATACATTCCTACTGATTAGCATTTAAGTCAATTATAATCCAATGCGAATTCACATTTCAACTTCTCCACGACAGTCAACCAGATTCACTTCAAACTTGGCAGGATGTACCTTGGATGGGTCTCTACCAAGTTTGTTCAAATGGTCACGCTCCATTGTTTTTTAAAGTTTTAATGAATTTTCTGTTCAATTTTGTAGGGTAAATACATTAAGATCTTCTCCAAGACAACTCAGCCAATTGATTTGAAATGGTATAGAAAGACTTCTGGGGACTCCCAGACCTTAATTTGTTCACCAGGTGGCACTGTGGCTTTTCTATTTTTTTTTACGAAATTTTATGTTATCCTTGCTTTTGATTTTTCCCAAAAAGTATCACTCCGATTGTTCCGAAAATTGGAGGTAGTATAGCTTGTTGCAGGGTTTAACAAAGTTGTTTAATGGATGATGATACTATGGATCCCACATTAATGATTTTTTTTTCCAAATCGGGTACCTGCGGTCAATGCATGCATTCCTACTGAATACGGTGTTGGTCAATAGGCCAATAGGAATTGCAATGGAAATTCACATTTGCAACTTCTTTTCCAAAACTGTCAACGACATTCACTTCAAACTTAGTGGGGGGTGCACCTTGGGTGGGTCGCTATCAAGTTTGTTCAAATGGTCATGTGCCATTCATTTTATACATCTTATGAAGTTTATTGTTCAAGTTTTTTTTGTTTTTTTGTTTTTTGTAAAATCTTCTCCGAAATCGCCATGCCTATTGCCTTGAAATTGCAAAGGGGCATTTCTAGGGACCCCCAGACCTTAATTTGTTCAACAGGTGTCGCTGCAGTTCTATTCTTTTTTAATGAATGTTTGTATGTTTCCCCCATTTTGACTTCTTCTACAGAAGCATTTCTAGGATTGTTCTGAAACTTGGTGGACATGAGGGTTGTGGGAGGGTTAAACAACTGTTTACTAGGTGGTGATACTCTGGATCCTTCATTTTCAATGATTTTTTTTTCAGTTAGGGTACCTAACCTACCTATAGGTTAATGCATGCATTCCTAATGGAAGTCAATGGGGATTGCAATGGAAACTCAAATTTTTCACTTCTTCTATAAAATCCTCATACCCTAGATTAGAGTGGGACTTGCTTTGGGTTGAATGTCATGACATTTGAAGAAGGGTTGTTCACACAGCTCTGTTGTTAATTTGTGACAACAAACACGGTCTGCGTGACTGTCAACGCTCAGCAAGAAGCTCTACTTAATACCCCCGTTTTTCTCTGTTTTGCAATTTCAGCAGAAATGTGATTTTTACATGACAGATACATAAGATGTTCATCCATGCAAAGATCAAAAAACATTTTTTTTGCCGAAATTTCGGGTGATTTGTATCTCGCTACCTTAATCATTGCTAATTTTTGACAGACTTGACCATTATCTATTTATGACAGGCCAAATCGTTATTAACTTGTAATAGGCCAAGTTGTTATTAACTTGTGACAGGCTTTATTATCATGACAGAGTCGATCACTTTTGATTTATAACAGGCCAAATCATTATTAATTTGTGACAGGCTTAAGCATGATTAATTTATGACAGACTTAATCATTTTTAATTTGAGACAGGCTTAATAATTATCTCTGTTGTATTTGTGTATTTTTGTCCAAAACCACTTCCTAGTAGTCATTACCCTATTCCGCAGTCCGAACTCTTTACTCTCCATAAGCTAACCTGTCGCGGTCTAACTTATATACATAGAAGTACTATTGTCCATATTGCACACGTTCCTTTGTAAAATTTTGACATTTGCTGTATTGGCCGAAATAAATTAAAGGGTCTTTGGCTGGTAACTACTCAACATGTTTCGGAGCCTTTTACCCGTACATGTCTCTCTGAGTCGCTGCTCCTTGCCTAAGCTAAATATTCAGCAAAGACAACCCACATAATAATGAATAAATATGAACGTGGCAATTGATAAATTAGGTAAATACGTGAAGTTTTGCTTATAAATGCAGAGCTTCATTATGAAAGATGAATACCTGTCAAACAAACCATAATTACCAAATTTGCATAGTACAGGTTCTGATAAGAACGATTTGACTTACCCCTGAACCAATATGTATCCTTTCTAGCTGGACAGCTTGTCCTAGTTAAACCATCCGCCAATGTTTAACTGAAGTGGAAACAAGCTGGGGCATTATATTCAGTCCCAGTGATTGTAAAATAAACAATTGCAGTTAGACCACCTGTATAAACCAAGGGAAATCCTAACAAGGACTGGAACAATGTACATCCTGCACCAGAGATGTAAAACAAACTCCATGATGACACCTACTCCTCAAACAATTAAGCTCTATTTACTGCGAACAACCCTGAGTCAATGTGTCAACTTAATGTGTCAGGTTTGTGAAATTTGAGAAAATGCTGTCACTTTTGAGTAATTGTTTAATATTGAGTAAATGTGCATTTAGGCATATCAGAAAAGAATGAAAGTCATTGCATTCATGCCAAAAACATGCTATCAAAACAATTTTTCTTAACAGGATTTTAAGTACAATTAGGCAAACATGTAACTGTCGTAGGCCGCTTCTTGGTACCTGTAGCCCCTGGGGGTTTACCTAACAGAAAACATGTAAGCCTAAATTGTCTGATAGTGAATATTAAAACAGAAAATGCCAAAAGATAAAGTTGAGTAGCAAAACAGACAAGTCTAAAAACTGTAAATTATTGTGGCCAAGCTTTCTAATAATCTTTGGATATTAACAGTAGAATTATAGGGCAAGTCAGAAAAGAATGAAAGTCTTCTGTATTTATGTCAAGAGAATGCAATGAAAATATTAACCAGATATCAAGTACAATTAGGCAAGCTTGTAACTGTCGTAGGCCGCTTCTTGCTACCTGTAGCCCCTGGGGGCTTACCTAACAGAAAACAAGCTAGCCTAAAATGTCTGAAAGCTGAACATTTAAACATAATGATGTCAAAAGATAAAATTAAGTAGCAAAACAGTCAAGTCTAAAATCTCTAAAATTATTGAAGCCAAACTTTCTAAACATCTTGGGATATTTACAGCAAAATTTGTAGAAATATTGGATCAAAAGTATACCTTTGAATCCTCTTGACTCAAGTTTATTGTAAATAAATTTGGTTCTAGATGCAAAGTCCTGAAATTTAGAACAAATGAGACCAAATCTCAAAATGCGTGACAAAAATGTGTTTTATCCAATAGTATCCGAAATATTACTGTCCGGGAAAGGATAATTAACCACTACAAAGTTAAACTCATCTATTTTGTGATAGACTTTAATACAAAACCTGTAATTAGTGACCTGAATATCCAAGTCCAAAAACACATCTCTGAAACCATGTGAATTGTTACCCTCCAAAGGGATATCTTTTGGGTAAATTTCTTCAGCAATTTCACTGAAATTTTGTACATTTACACAAGCAATGTCATCAATATATCTTAAGTTGTTTGATAATTTTATAGCCATTTGAAAGACATTTTTCATCAATTTATCCATATACTTAAATTCAAGCCAGATTAAATACAAATGTGCCAGTAAAGGGGAGCAGTTGCTACCCTTTGGAATGCCTTTTATGTGTCACAGACTTAATCATTATTTATAATAATGCAATACTGAATTGATTACAGTATACTCTCTTCTGCAGCGACGAAAGAGAAATACCTGAAAAAAGACGATAATATGTTGGAGACGAGACACGGCATTTGATGTTTGTCTAACTCATCTGTACGACTCGGCAACGGAGAGGGGTAGAATGCATTCGCAGTGGAATAGTTCATCTGCCACAGATTTTGTGCAACATACGATGTCACCTTTGTTGAACGAAACGTGTCTTAGTGGTAATGAGACGGTAAAACAAACACTTATTCAACAGCCCAGGTGCGAAACATTTGACTTGGTTGTCTATACATTGTTGGCTGGTCCCATCTGCATCCTTGGATTACTGGGCAACACAGTGTCCTTTGTTGCGTTACGATATGACAAGAGACATGCTGTAGCGGCATTGCTGTTGCAAGTTCTGGCCGTGGCAGACAATTTCCTTCTGCTACTCTCTTTTCCAGCGTTGGTCGTTTTGGGCGGACTTTTGCCCTTCATGCAACGTACGGATCTTCTTTTAATGTTAATGCCTTATTTTCTCAAATATCTTAATCCTATGGCCTACATGGCATTAACACAGACGATTCTGACCACTTGCCTACTGGCTGTAAATAGGTACATTGCAGTTTGCAAGGTCTTCAGGTCGTGGAAACTGAATTCAATGAAAAGAGTGCGCATTCAAATTGCAATTGTAACATCATTTTCTGTACTTTTTAATTTTCCAAGATTTTTTCAAGTAGATGTTATAAAGACTTACGCTAATAATCAAACTCAACACAAACTTTTGCATACAGGCATTGGACATAAATCAATGTTTTCAATGGTGTACACCAACATTTTGTTCAGCATTCTCGTGTTTGTGCTGCCACTTGTACTGCTCATAGTCATAAATGTTAAGGTTGTTTATGTTATAAGGGAAGCTTGGAGGACACGAAGGCGAATGTCCAAAAGTAAAGACACTTCGAACTCTACCAAGGAAAACAATATTACCAAAGTGATGGTGGTAATTATTTGTGCGTTTGTCATATGTCATACACCTGATCGTATTTACCAAATATTGAAATTTTTCTACAAACCGCGTTGTGGGACAGTTATACGATATTATCAAGCTTTATGTAACCTCTTAGTGATTGTGAATAGCTCATGTAACTTCATGATATATTGTGTCTGCAGAAAACGTTTCGTTAGAGTGGTGCTAGGAATATTTTGCTCATGTTTCTCTGACAAGTATAAGCTTCCACTCATATTCAGTACCACAGAGGCTTATGACCCCAGAAAAAGTTCAATGCGTTCCCTACGTCAACAAATAAGTATGATGTCTATGAGAGAAGGAAATATTAATTGATATCATTTAATTCTTTCAGTGCCGCATTTTGCACTGAGTCAACAGCTTTCCTCGGCACGCTTTGGGCGCAATGCGCCCAAAGCGTGCCGAGGAAAGCTGTTGATCTGGACCATTATATTGTACTTAACTACCGGCATGCTGGTACTTCAATGAAAGGTCTTTTTACAAGAAACATGAATCTGGCATCCTTATAAGTTAGAACTCTTCGTTTTAAGTAGTGCGACTTGAATTGCAGTTGACACTGAAAGAATAAATCAGGACGATCGTGATAGCCAGAATGAAAACATGGTTGCAAGCAAGTACTATCTTCACTTTCGTGAGCCTGCAACCTGGTGTGCATATTGACTAATTCAGCTGTTCTGATCAGTTAAAAGCTTCAACATGTAAGGGTTGCGTACCAAAAAGGCCTGTCCTTGCATGCTCGTTTGTCAATTTTATATCTCTCATGCGAAAGCTACCCCATTTATTGTGTGAAACGACACTGCGACCCATCTGTGTCGCCAAACCTGAATCTATGTGAACCTGAAAGAGGGACTCAGGAGCTGAATGCTTATTCTCTAAAATTTGACCTCCAAAGAGAGGAAGATCACAATATACAATGCGACATTTAAGCAATTGTAAAATGAAAAACCTCCCGACTGTTCGGGATGATGTCACCCCCTCTTTGGCAAAATGGGTCCGAAACAACGTTCCTCATTAAGTTGTTGACCAAATACACATCGTTTCGGCTTGGGCCTTCTCCGATTTATGTTCACACATTTTGAGAGTACGTTTTACAGTAAACACAATGGTGAACTTTACAGACACCGATGACAGTGGTTCGGGTTTTTATTTGCCCAATGTTGCATCAAGATGTTTCAAACATATTTTCGGTGCTGCAAAGGAACATATAGTATGCAAATAGCGTCGTGTACGTGCTGCCCTCTGGTGTCCAAAACGGATGTGAGCACACAAGGTTTGAACATATCATATATTGAAGAGTCTGTCGTTGCCATAAGGTTATAAGTTGGTCTAATGTATCACGAAGAATTTGTCACTCCTCAGCAATAAAAAAAGTAGAAAACGATGTTGCAGTGTTTTACTGTTACCTCTTTGCTGTCAGTAATTCACTACAAAATACAATAGTTGATAACAAAAACAGAGCCAAGTAACTTACTTTCAAGAAGCACATATTGGTGGTGCAGGCACCAATTATCTTTTACGTAGATAGACCACATATTAGCTTTCTGCTGTGATATTGTTGATGTTGATTCCTGCAAAATTATACCACATGATGACGGCAATATCAGCGACCATTCACCAGTACGTGTGCAAATGAGAGTATATGTACCTAAGACACCCCATACAGTTCCAGATAGTGCGTTTTCACCTAGTTATTGGTTCCCAAACTAGAATAATGCACACAGTAACCAAAGGTACAAAACAATTCTTGTTGAAAAGTTATCCAATCTTGGCCGTTTGAATATTGTGAATTTATAGATGGAGAAACTGCTGAAGACGTTATCAATATGCTTCTACGAGACACTAACACAGCCATCCATGAAGCATGTAAAGAGGCTGGGTGCACTGCAAAAGGTCATAGAAAAGCTAAGCATTATTGATGTTTGTATCTTAGTCTCTTGCTTGATAAAAAGAAGTTTTGGTATCGTTTATGGGTATCTGATGGTCGTCCGAAGTCTGGTGTGCTGTATATTACGCCTGGAAGTACGTGAAGAAAGAGTTTCGGCTTCACAGTAGGCGTTCCATGCAATGACATGTCGATCGTAATTTCCAGCGCCCCAATTCTTTATTCCTTCAAAATATAATATCATTCTTTTTGGAACTTAATTAAGCGCAACAGAAAGTCCAAATTACACTCCGCATTGAGAGCTGATCAACTTGTCAATTATTGTGAAAATATCATGCAACATTCTGGTTCACTGATCGCAGAACAATTAAAAATTAAGTCTCATGTCAATAATTTTTATAATGCACACAATCAAGATGTATCTAAAGAGGTTCAGATTTCTCCAGATATGATTAAACGATATATTATGTGTCTCAAAGGTAACACTGCGGCCGGAGTAGACGGCATTTTCTCAGAGCATTTTAAATATGGCAACTCGTCAGTTTTAAGATCACATTTGGCATCTCTATACTCCGCCGATATCTGCTGGGCTATTGTACCAGATAACTTTAAAATTGGTGTAATTTCCCCGATCTTGAAGAAGCCGAACCTTAACCGCAATGTTGAAAATAACAATAGACCTATTACTATCAGCGCTGTCCATTCTAAAATCATTGAATTATACATGTTACCCATTGACAACGCGGCCCCTACCCAACTAGTTTCAGGAAACATACAGATACTTCTATAGCATGTGCTTACTAACATGATATAATTTCATATTTCCGCCAAGCTAACTCTCCATTGTATATATGTTCTGTCGACGCAGAGAAGTGTTTTGACACAATCTGGCACCCTGGTATGCTTTACAAACTTTTAAGTGTCTTACCTTTTCCACATTGGTTGCTTCGCTACAAATGGTACTCAGAATGACAAGTCTTAGTAAAATGGAAAGCTCCATGCCGTAAAACATTCATGGTATTTAGAGGTACCAAACAAGGTAGTTTATTGTCTGCAAAGTTATTTCATATTTTTATAAATGATACGCCGCAAGCTACTGAGCAAGGTTTTAAATTTGGCAAGGATAAACACACACAACACATGCCCGTACGCTGATGATACTGTTTTTACATCTGGTGACACTGGGTTACAGACTTTAATTGATGTATGTCATAATTATGCCAGCAGATGGCTCTTTAATTTTAGCGCTAATAAAACCAAGTGCATGTCACTCGGTAAATCTGTATTCCATAATGACCCCAACGTGAAAACTTGGTGACAAGCAGATTGCTGTGGAACCATATTTCAATATGCTTGGAGTCACTTATAGTCACAATAATTCTAATGAAAAATATGTTCTGAAGCGCATTTCTTCTGCACAACAAGCTATGTTTGGTTTGTCCACCTCTGGGTTCACTTATCCTGGGCTCGACACAGCCGCAAAACGTTACATATGGAAAACTACTGGAATGAACTGTTTTTCATATGGCATGGAAAGTGTACATCTGACAAGTGGCCTTCACTCCGCCTAAATTCTGTCAGGGGTTGTACCATTAAATCTGTATTAGGAAGAGGTCCCATCACAGTTGTTTATTAAGTGCTCTGAATTAACCGACCATTTCAGAACTTGTACACCGAAACAGCGTTTCTTTATTACAAAGAGTCTTCAAAACATCATCTCCACACAGATCCTTATGTGCTTTTCTCTTTCTGACTATATCGTGAAAAGCAATGACTACAACAGTACATTGGCTAGCCGTGTCCTCGCTGGGGTGTTCCTATCATGGATATCATTTAGCATCACATGGACCTTCGTGCAAAATTCAAAATTGTAACAAAATTTCCCAAGCGCTGGTTGAGTCAGTCTAATATTTAATTAACCACCCTTCATTTAATCATAGAAACAGCGTAGAACCCCAACTGGCCCAACTCCTTACAAAGTCATTTTAAATATGTGTCTCGATTTAAGTGCATGATTTTACCATTTTACTTGTCCGTCTTCTTAGTTCTATCATTATGTTCTTCACTTGTACATGTATGTATATCCTATGTTTAACCTACCGAAGCCTGTGTATTGTACTTGTGTGCTTTTGTTTACTTTACCTTTTGCTTATATCTACTTGTATTTTTCTTAGATTTTGTTAGCAGTCATTGTCCAACTTTTTATCTGCTTACTTTATTTTACGCTATATTTCAGTTTTGTATCTGGTTTTAGTTCGTTCATTTATGTGTACTTTATGTTCTAATTTGGATGTATTTGTATGTGATTATTTTCTCTAATTCGGGGGTAAATACAATTATTATTATTATTATTATTATTATTATTATTATTATTATTATTATTATTATTATTATTATTATTATTATTATTATTATTATTATTATTATTATTATTATTATTATTATTACTATTATTATTATTCATTGTAAAGAATAATTTTCTTTGAAAGTGCAGGTTCCAATGGAATGGCAACCTTCTCCCAGAACCTGGCAAATGACTTTGCTTTTCATTGAAAAACTGACCGCCATCAACTATGTTTAGTAAGTTGACTTAGTTATTCAAATTTGGATTCGGTACATGCAGCCCTACCTCAGACATAAGTTTATATTTTTTGACAACTGATTTATCTCATTGTTTTGGATGTCCCATGACGTTCTTGCTTTTCAAATGGCATGTAGGGATATTGTGTAGGAGAGACTGGCACGGAACAGTCTTGTGCTAGAGCTAGCTCTGAGACCAATTAGCTCGCAGTTGAATACACGGCATAAGGAGTCCATGTAGATTTTTGTCTCCGAACCTATTCATTTAATGGGTGGGTCGAACGAGAGAGAGAGAGAGAGAGAGAGAGAGAGAGAGAGAGAGAGAGAGAGAGAGAGAGAGAGAGAGAGAGAGAGAAAGAGAGAGAGAGAAATGTAGGTTTGATAAGCATTGTACGCATTTTGATGTGCTAATAATTCACTTGCGTGCGAAGTAGCCATCTGACATGAAAATAAGAAAGAATAAAAGAGTGTCTGTTCATGTTCCACAGAGCGGAGCCTCACTTGCAGAGTTGTGACGGATGTATTTTTATAATTGTGATCAATTAAATAACATTTGAACGACATGCTCAAATGATACAGTGCCTATCTAAATTTGCTTTCAGTGGATCCCCCACGGCCTTTCCTAAATGTTACGTGATTCGTGAAATTAATGTTTGAGTCATATTAGCCAGACACTGCGTCTGTCTGTAGTCTTGCTTTTTTTTTGCTTTTCTTTAAGATTTATTATCATATATCCGTGTGTGTGGGGTTTTGTATAATCATTATTCTGTTTAGGAGGGTTAAGATTGATGTGTGAAGAGAGAAGACGCCAATAGTGATCATAAGTGTGGGCACCGTATGATGGTTGTAATATGTAAACGCAAACAAAAAAAGGCGTTTGGGGCTAGCATGGCTGACTCTTCATAGTTAATGTCTCCAACTTATTAGCATGTACTCAGTGTTTTGTCATGCTACAGTAAACGATCACAGAAGGTAGACAACAGCATTTCAAACCTGCCGCAAGATAATTAGCTCTCCGGCTCCGCGACAACGAAAGTGACAGCGCTCAGACGTTGCACTGAGGAGTATTTGTCAATGAATTTCCCGTCCATTTATTTTTTCCTTTTTTGGTATCTGCCCAAGCCGCTTGTCACTGGAATGAAGTACCTGTCTCATTGGAGAAAATCATGGGTCGGACAGCAAATTTAATGGTTAGGGTTTTTTTTGTCTAAAAACCAAGTCACCTAGTCTTCAGGGGTTACAATTTAACGGCAATGTTATTTGTTACACATTTATCGACAATTTTTATCCCAGAAACTGAGTTTTGAGGCATTCTAGATCTGCCTGCAGATGTTGGCGTTGATGCAAAGTCACAACGGAAACACTGACACAATGTGTAGCCTGGGGAGTGTCAGCTTTCGTCATAATTTCTCCATCATGCAACCTACATTGACAGTGGACCATCCCTAAACGATCCATTAGGGATACCGGACCATGAAAGGATCCTCATACGGACTGGCAAAACGTTGAATTGGCATATAAACCTGGAAAAAAATACAGACCTATCTACTTTGCTGAATTGATTACTGCAAAACATTGAAATTTAATGGCTGAGAATATTGGCTTATAAAATGTTTTCTGGGGGATAATGAAACGGGTTAGACAACATTTGTTCGAAATGAAAGAAGTAAGCTCCTATATGATACCAATGCTAAATTGTATTAAAATTAAGCATATCTTAAGGTGCTTCCGGCGATCAAGAGGCATACACAAACTAATCTTGTAAACACTTTGGGCTTTTTGTTTCTTTAGGAAAATATGCATGAATGAATTTTATTGGCTGCACCACAGTATACAAAAAGTGCGCCAGTATGGCAAGCGAAACAAATACAAACTTTTCACACGTTGATTACAACATAGAAACACAACATCAAGAACACCTACCCTTATATAAACAAAGTGTTCAGACAAAAAAGTGAAAATAAACTGCAAACACATCAGACAACCCCAGGAGACAAGTGCTACCATTCGCAACTGACCAAAGAAAAAAAAGAGATTTCTGATTTATTCAAACATTGCTAGTGATTTTGTAAATAGGGCCATATGAGAGAAAGTATCCGATATCGAAATATATATATATATTTATAATTGATTTCCTCTGATAGCCATCACTTCTTTCATATAAATTCCAAAATTTCTGATCACTTTATAATCTGATGATTCCATAATAAAGATATATTTTTACAGATCAGTATAACCAGAATATTCTGCAAACATGTCCGAAATTGAATTAAACCATCTTTGTCGGGGTCCACGAAACTTTTGACAGGCGACAACAAAGTGACACTCTATCTCTAAAAGATTACATTGCTCGCAAAGTCTTAATTCTATGGGTAATTTTGATGGACGTTTGTGGCTTCCTTTTTCGATTGTCAAATTATGTGCACTGATTTTTTGTCTTGAGATATTTTTTCTTATGGTAAAATCATTGATCATATGTATATAATTTTCGAATCTAAATTCTTTTTTATATAAAACATAGCTTCTCATTTTTTATCGTCTGCTTCATTATTATTCATTTCCTGTTTCCATTGTTTCGAAAATAAAATATGGGAACGTTTTTTTAATATATTATCCGGAAAACAACCCCTTTTGTTTCCGCAGTTGTCCCATAAATGTTTCATGTCTATATCATGCAGCGTGTCCGAAATAGTTTGTCACCACGTACTTTTCCCTTCTAATGACATCGTGACATTACATAAATATGCGTCATACAGAAGGCTATCGGTTGGTAAATTAACAATTCTCAACCAGTTCTTACAAACAAGTCTCAAAATTTTCAGAGACACCGGTAATTGGCCAAGTTCACCAAGAACTGCAATATTTGATGCTTTGCGACGCACACCAAAACAATGTTTCAAAAAACTGATATTGAATTTTTCGTAATCAAGTTTGAAATCGCCTGCAAATGAGTCAATTGATAAAATTTTGATGGGAGGGCAGAGTAAGCACCCCATATTTCACAAGCATACATAAAGATTGGCATCACAACCTTTTCAAACAGATTAATAAGGAATTTTTAGTGCTCACTTTCCCAACAAAAAATAATCTTTTCCCAGTGCTTTTTGGGGTTTATCACATAGCACCTTCAAATGAGCCACTTGCATGTTATACAGGTGCACATTTTTCAATAGCAGAGAGCGACAGTCTTTGATTTATTTGATTGATTTAAACATATTTTTATTTCGTGAAAACTAGTAAAAGGAAAACTAGTCTTGATAAAGACTCATACAAATTCCTCTCCCCTGCATAACATGTCATAATTCTCAGAAACATTGCAGAAACATGCATAAAAGTTTGACTCATGAGAGATATGCTCTTGAGAAGCTGCAAATCAACGATTTATGTTTAAAATGAACCAATATAATAATAATAATAATAATAATAATAATAATAATAATAATAATAATAATAATAACAACAACAACAACAACAACAACAACAACAACAACAACAACAACAATAACAATAACAATAACAATAACAATAACAACAATAATAATAATAATAATAATAATAATAATAATAATAATAATAATAATAATAATAATAATAATAATAATAATAATAAAAGAGTTGGTGGATTTAAATGGGCATTTATTATTTCATTTATAGAATAAGTGAAAATAAAAAATCCGACAGCGCACTGAGTCGGCTAAGGGGGCATGTGCGGATGTTGTTTCATTTCTGTTACATCAAAACATTTCTAATGGGGGGTTGCCCGCTCGACCCGTGGACTGGTGCTGTTTTTATTTCTATTTCACCAAAATACTTCTAAGTTGAGGTTACTCGCTCGACCTGTGGCCTGCGACGTTAAATTTGTCTAAGTGACCATGGACTTTCACACATGAGCCAAGTGAGCCGACACTCTGGCTGAACCTCGTACTTCCACACGCCAGGTGGCAGTGTTATTATGAGATGTTCTAAATTCGAAAATCCTCGAAAGAAATTTCTCGACAGTTAAAACAATTCTTATTCAAGATAGTTTGAACGAGGGACACGTATTTGGATTCATTATGTGGGCTTAGATGATTCAGATTTATTTCAAAATTAACCATTTATATAAAAGATTGCATTGAAATCAATGAACCACTTTGATCTTCTTAAGGCTGTTTGTCATTCTTTTTTTCTCCATGTTTGTGTATTTCTTTCTTTCTTTCTTTCTTTCTTTCTTTCTTTCTTTCTTTCTTTCTTTATCCATTCATTTATTTTTGTACTAAATTGAATTTTCTTTGTCTGCGACGCCCTCGGAATATCCCATTCAGTTTTTTGTCTTCTTTTGCACACCTTTTTGTCTATCATTTTTGTATCTACCATTTTTTCATATGTTATTTGGTGTTGTGCAAGTGTATTTGTATAAACTTTGTTTGGCATAAGGACATTCTATTGGTTCGTAACGGTGCAGCCAATAA
This sequence comes from Hermodice carunculata, assembly GCA_964020975.1. NCBI lineage: Eukaryota > Metazoa > Annelida > Polychaeta > Eunicida > Amphinomidae > Hermodice > Hermodice carunculata. Next base: position 88,324,064 of record OZ026619.1, on the reverse strand, counting down.
AGTTTATTCCAGCAAAGCGTATCAGTCTTTTCTCGGAATACCACCTCAGCTTGTACACTGAAATACTTTCAAAAGGGTGAAGAAAATATAAGAGATGGTATCTTATTTCAAAGTATATTTGCTTTGTCTCAACTGATACTCAACTTTGAAAATTATTCTATTTTGTGACAAATGACCAAACACGAACTACTCTCACAAGTCTAAAAGAGCAGTTCTTTTTGGGAATATCACACTGACAGACAGGTATTTTATTTCAAAGTATATTTTACTTTATCTCATCTGATTAAATATCCATTTTTTGGAGGGGAAGGGGGGGGGGGGAGACCAAATATCAGCAAGTAATCATATACTGTAAACTTGTGGATTTGTCTGATTCTCATAACGTGCAACGTGACTGTCATTTTCAGGAAAGCGCAGTCCCGCCCGGACATATCAGCATGTACACTAACATAAAGCATAAAACTTTGTTATAAATTTCAATTACGATGAATATGATTTGTTCCTTGAACAAAATAATTTGTTAATTCATGTAATGATTTAGAACTCTACAGTTTTTGCGTCAGTGACACAGAATAGGACCTTACTTTTTGATTACAGGAGTCGAGAGTATTCAAGCTGTACCTGGGCTTACCGCTTTGGGTTTATTAAGTTTCCCTTTATGCTGTATACTTTCCTAAAAAATGTGAAGATATTAAACATGTCAAATATGACATTTTCCCCAAATATATTAAATTTTGTCTCAATTGATAGCGTGTGCAATGATATTTGTTCTGGAAAAAGTCAAACTTCATCGATTATTCGTATGTTATACTTGTCCATTTGGATGCTTTGTTCCAGGGACTCCATTCGTCGCTACGATTCCGATAACGCGCAACTGTCCAGTGCTGTCCTTTCTGGGGGAAAATCAAATCGGCATGTACACTGACATACTTTCACAACGGTGTAGGCGGTATGAGATCCGAGGTTTCATTTCAAAATATTTTTTGATGGTTCCAAGAATACGAAATCTTTACATGGCACAACTATCGCAATTCCAGGACAGAGCAGTCCTTGCTGGGGATATCACATTCACGTGTACACCGACGAAATGCCTCAAAGCTAAAAGATATGGTATCCAATTTCAAAATGTATTTTACTTGGTCTCAAATGACGAAATATACATTCTTTTAGGGCCAAACAAAGGGCCAAACAAACAGCCGCTAAAAATAGTCTACTGCATAGCATACTTGGCATGATTCCTGTGATGCTCAACTGGAAGGGCGCAGTACTTTCCGGGAATATCACATCAGCATGTACACTGACACACTTTCGTAACAGTGTAAAGGATATTAGATATGTTTTTCCACAAATGTATATCATTTGTCCGAACTGATCAAATACGCACTAAAGTTTGTGCGGGAAAATCGAACTTTACCGACTAATCTCATTATTCTTTTCCTTTTACATCCATGGCCCCAGGCACTTCGCCGCTTACCAATCCGGCAACACCCACTGTGCAGCTGGTCCTTTCTGGGAAAGCCACATTGGCATCTCCGTATACACTGGCATACTTTCACAAGAGTGTAGAAGATGTTAGATACAATATTTTACTTCAAAATGTGTTTACATTTGTGTCAATTGCCAAATGCATTTATATATTCCTATACCGCGCAATTGCCCCATTCTAAAAATGCAAGGTCCTGGGTGGGAATATTACATTACCAAGCCCACTGACAAAAGCCCACGTCTTTTTTTCCTAAATGGGTAAAACCTATGATATATGGAATATTGTTTCAAAATGTAATTTACCTTGTCTTAAATGACCCCGTCTACATTAGTCCTTAACTACACGCAAAGCACGCGTCAGCTGCAAATCGCCTACTATCTTGTGGTACAGGATTCTAAAAAAAAACGCAACTGCCCAATTCTGGAAAACCGCAGTCCTTTCTGTGAATATCACATCAGCATGAATACTGACATACTTTGATAAATGTGGTAAGTGATAAAATATTTTTTCCCCATAAGTATGTCAATCTATCTCACTTAATCAGGCATAGCCTTTATTGAAAGTCGGCAAAATCAAATATCATCGACTAATAGTTGCAGTAGAGTGTGACTTTTTATAACTTCCCCCGGGGCTATCGAGATCCATTTTAAACTAGAAAAGAATATTTGCTTGACAGCAATACTGTCTCTGGGCCTCCAAAACTTACATAAATTTAAACGCTACAACTTTTGTTTGTGGTTCATCAGATGCACCTTCACCATAAACCTACGAATTAATTTTAGAATAGCTCTTTAACCTATAGGTATATATAATAAAGCTTTGAAGCTATCCAATATTCAAATTTTTCAATTAGCCCTAATTAGCATAAATTAAACATTTTACAACTTTCGTTTGTGGCTCATTGTATGCGCCTACAACACCAACCTATGACTGGGAATGGCATCTATGCCTAATGTAGTTTTGAATGTATTAAACATTTAAACGTTCGAAGTGCCCCTAATTAGCATAGATAGAAATTCTACAACTTTTGTTTGTGGTTCATTGGACGCACCAACAACACAAATGTACAAAATGAAGTTGAAAAAGCACCTTTACCCATAATAGTTTTGACTATGTTCAACATTTAAACTTTTCAAATGGCCCTTATTAACATCAATCAAAATTCTACAACTTTTATTTGTGATTTCCTGGATAGACCTACAGCAACCTAAAAATTGAAATTGGACTATCATCTCTAGAAAGAATTGTTTTAAAGACATTCAACATTTAAACCTTTCAAGTGCTCCTAATTAGTATAAATCAAAATTCTACAACGTATTTTCTCTGTGGTCCATTTGATGCACCTACAGCACAAAATCTATGAATTGAAGTTGGAATGGCACCACAACCTATGATAAATTTAAAGATATTCAATATCTAAAATGGCTCTAATTTGCGTAATTTTATATGCACTCAACTGTGAGTAAAATGACATGACTTCATGTGTTGATCTATAACCACACAAAGGCTGGTGATTTTAAGTATAATAGTGTCCGAGAAAATTGTGGGACAAAATTTCTGGTGAAGAAGAAGGAAAGCAATAAAAAAACCCAACAAAAAACAATATACTGTCAATATGTCTGTGTTAGCACACATCCATAACGAGTCGGCACGTGTTACCATTTCCCTGGAAACAGTGACGTCCGGCTGCAGTAACACCCTCATGCAGATGTCATTGAAATGGTTGAATTGATGTGTTCCGTTCGTTTTATTGTGTTCAGTCGCCTTTCGTTTGTTCCTTAATTTCTTTCTAACGTCACTTATTTACTTGTGTTTCTACAAGAACGTTTCCTCTGCATCTCTATTTGTCGACAATTTTGTCCACATTTTATTTGAACACCATGACACGTGAGAATTCAAAGGTTGGCATGGAAGATAATATTTTGACTTTTAACACGGAAGAGTGAACTGCATACAAAACATTAAATCATACAATTTAAAATTGTCAAACCCTGTGGGAACTAAGTTAACCTTTTCGTGCAGCTTTAAGTAAAATTGTTGCTTATATGCAGAAATACTCGTCTTGGAAATAATTAACAAATTCCCAACGTGTACACTGTTATGCGATTTGTCTTGGTGGTATCAAGTGACGGGATCTTCCTTTATCGGATTTAAGTTCGTTTGACTTGTGTAAATATTTACTTTACACCTAACAAGTTTAATGCTTGTGTATTTTAATTCCCATCCATGTAGCATGTGTGTACATTTTAGGCCTAAATTACTATGTTTCATAGGTAACTCTGTGGTCTAACGTTATAGCTGTATGCACACCGGCGGGAAATAAAACTTTATATGGATTGGGAAATCCTGTATCATTCTCAGTCATGTTAATAAGAAGTGTTTAAAATTTCAATATTAGGCCTATTTAGTGAGACCTATATATTTATATTGTGCATTCTGGAGGTTCTATTGAAATTGTCATGGTCCAACAACCGTAAAGCGAATAAAGAAGAGTAGCCCAACTATAGAAAGGCGAGCATTCCCGCCTGGCTGCAGCAACGAAATATCCACCCCTCAGGACAATAACATGGCCGAAACTTTGTGGAGTAAACATTTTTATCGACGATGCCGCCTGAACGAGCATCCTTTGAGCTTGTGAACCATGTGACGAAAAAAAAAAAAGACAAGAAAGGCGTGTTTTTAGCTGTTTGTTCATATACACAAGGTTTTGTTATCTCCTGACTAGACATCTGTGGGCTGTGCTTAAAGGGGTGGGCGAAGGGGTTCGTGACGAAAAAAAAAAGCAACGTTATAAGTGCTGTCAAAGCTACATGTGAGTACCTGTGTTTTAAAGGTTCTATTTAGTTTTTGGAATGTTCATTATTGCTGTTCTACTTCCAGTCAATGCCGAGTATATGTATGCCCACCGTGCTTCCACGGTTTTAAATATTATTGAAATAAGATGAAGGTATTCATTTATCTTGGAAACTCGTCTTCGAAAATAAACGGACTAACCACGGTACAAACGCTGATTATCATTGATATTTTCCCGGGGTATCATTGTCCTTGAATCTAGTTTGGATACTGAGTGGGAGGTGCTCACTTCTGTGTCCGAGTCAGCTAAAAGGACTTCCGACACACGGAACCAGCGGGCATGTTCCCTTTATTCATTTAAGAATTTCTTTTCCCGGGGGAGCCCTTTCAGAGTGTAGCTCTGTTCTTCCAAGGGACCCAACATACATCTAGATGAAATAGGAAGGCAGTGTTAGATATATAATTAAACGGTAATTAAAATTAAAGAAATCTAAAAGTGCTGATGCTAAGACTATATACAAATAACTAAATCTACACGAACAAAACACTTAGTAAAAGCAACCTATAAAACTACAACTGTCACTAGAGAGTAAAACAAACTTAATCTCTCAAAATCTTTAAAAAATGTGAGATTAGTTTAAACGTTTAAAATCATAAACATTATTACACTGCTCTAAACAATCAGGAAGGCCATTAAAAATACAAGCACCATCATACGCAAATGAACGTTTGAATATTGCTTTCTCTGGGTGGGATACAAAAAGGTTTGTGCGAGTGGCAAAGGGCGTTGGGTAGTGACTAATCTGGTCTAGGAAATTTAGTTGATCGCACAAATAGTTTGGCACTTGTCCCTGCGTACACTTAAACATGAATGTTGCCATGTGGAATTTTCGTCTCCTTTGATAGTCTGCCGCTTTAAACCTGTCCCAATGTCTATTCCTCTGTGGTTAATATAATCATAGTTACCAGTGACAACCCTTGCCGCAGCATTCTTACCCTTGCCGCAGCATTCTTATCCTTGTCGCAGCATTCTGCAATCTCTGTGTACACTTTAGAACTGTCTCAGTACACGGACCCCAAACAGTATCGGCATAATCAATACATGGTAAAATTGTGCAGTTAAAAATCAGTTTTAACGTTTATTTGGGTAAAAATTTGCTAAGACGTCTGAGTACTGCAAGCTTTGGCATGACCTTAGAATGCATTTTCTTGACATGCCTTTTCCATGTTAAATCATCTTCTACATAAACACCTAAATATTTAACACAATCAACTTGGGTAACTACTTGACCATCCAAGTAAACCGCCAAATTATCCTTAACATTTTTTTATCTCTGTTTATTAACATAGAATAGGGCTTATTTGCATTAATTGATAATCTATTGCACTTATACCAGTGGGCGACTTCATCTAGGACGAGCTGCAGTGTTGTGGTCACTTCATTAACTGATTCTCCTGTTGTATAAAAGATCGAAACATCAGCAAAGGAATTGCAATTTACATATTGTACTAAGCCATTAACGTTAATTAGAAACAACACAGGGCTGAGGGTCGGCCCTTGAGGGACCCCTATGCTGAGTATTTGTTGATTGGACAATTTTCCATTCCACGACAATGCTTGTTTTCTATTACACAAATATACGAAGAAAACCATGCCAGGTCATTGTTCACGATGCCATAACTTTTTTCTTGAGCTTTTCCTTTAAAATGTCGTGAGTTATAGTATCAAACATTTCTCAATGTCGAGGAAACATATAGCTGTAATATGATCATCCTTTAGATCTGTGAACCATTCGTCAGTAGCTGTATGTAAACATGTCTGAGGGGAATGATTTTTCAGGTGCGCACTTTGTTCAGCGCTGATGAAGTCTTGCGTTATCAACTAATTTAACAGTCGGTACTGCATACCTCTTTCAGTGACCTTTCCAGAGTGACACCCGACTGAAATGGGTCTATAATTGTCCAATTCAAGTGTTGCACCTTGACCCAGTAGACTGGGGTTACAAGTTAATGACAGTTTCCAGTCATCTGGTAATACTGTTTGTGAAATTGACAAGTTGAAATATGCGTTAAAGAAGGTCCAATCGGCTCAGCGCCTGGCCATAGTAACCTGGTGTTAAAATCGATAATATCAATAGAACTTACATTTGCAAGCTCTTGTAATTCACGAATTACAGAAGTAGTGTTGAAGTAAGATGGACTGAATTTGTAAATACTAGAAGAACCTTTCCATAAAAGATAATTAGTAAACTGAGGTATACGTAGACTTTGAGAGACTTTATTTCCTATTTCTGCAAAGTACACAGAAATCATCAGAACTGACCTCATGTGGAATTTTATTTGTTGACTTTTTTGCTTGGAAAAACTTTTTTGATATCTTTCCATATGAATGCAGAATTTCTGCCCCGCGTATTACGTAGCATATCAGTAACATAATTTTGGTGGTACGGGTCAAATGTGCGGAGGAAAATCATCAGAAGTTTATTGATTTAATTCAGAGAGCTCTGGCAAAACATGCATGATGGTATGATTCAGCCTTGAAAATAGATATTTAGTCTGTCCTTGTGGATCTTGCTATTGCATAAGAATGCGGGCGTAAATTCTGTCTCAGGCAGTGTTAAGCCGATTTAAAGATTCATTTGGGCAGTAATGTGTTCCTGCAAGCACACACGAAAAATGCAGACAAGGACGACGACGATGACAACGACGACAATGATGATGATGATGGTGGTGATGATGATGATGATGATGATGATGATGATGATGATGATGTTGACGACGACGACGACGACGACAAAGCAGGCCTTCAGCCAGGGGAAAAGGGTGTAGCTATGTTTTTCATACCTGGACTTAGCTGATGGGATTCGCTCAGTTCCTGGAGCAAAATACACCAGGATTAAAAAAAAATCACTCCTTGCTCAGGGCAATCAGCTTTAAAAGTCCAGAGTGTAACACTCAACCCATTTCAAATATTAAGAAAGAAAACAGACTCTCTGGGACGAATCGTCGATTCGCTGCGAAGAAGTGTATTTGAACAGTGGACGAACAAAACTTACCTTCTCCCCTACCAAGGCCATGCCCTTACAATTAATAATAAGAATGAAAAAAGCATATAACAAAATTGCAATGGACGTATCAAAAGATCTGGAAACCACGGGAAAAAAATCTTATAAAACAGTTGAAACCAAATTGTTTGAAAATTTACATTTAAGTGTAAAAAATTTTCAATGATGATCCCTCTAAATTACAGTGGTACAAATATATTGACAATCTCCCTTCCCCTCACAACTGTCAGCTATTACTCGACCAATAAACTGGATGTTATATAATTATATATATATATATTTACATATATATATATATATATATATATATATATATATATATATATATATATATATATATATATATATATATATAATTATATATATATAATTATATATATATAAATATATATATATCTGTGTGTGTGTGTGTGGGTGTGTTATTTTAACAGGTTTTTCAAATGTGTATTGATTGTTATTGCGAGATGGTGCAGCGACTAAAGGGGAGGTTGTGGGAGGAAGACAGCCCCCTCACATGGTAGGAACTTTTAACAAAAGAAAAAAAAAAGGGAAATGGCGCTTTCTGGTGCATTCCTAAGGTCGAATATATCTTGAAATGTAAGACTAAAAACTCGCTTTAAGCTCATTAAATATATATTTATAACCACGATGATATAATTGATGTCATTTTCATGGGGAATGGGGATCATTCGAACCCTTGCCCCCCCCCCCCCCCCCATCCGCCAGAGATACTGGATTATACCTGCAGGGGTTTAGTCTCGGTGTTGTTGCAAAAGACCCAACAGAGAATTTAATGAAATGTAGGTCTATCGTATTCTTTGCAAGGTATAGGCCTCATCCAAATAAGGCAGCCCGTGTGCTTTTAGATGCTTCATTTTTTATAAGCACACATCAATGTGCCACAAGAAGGCTGCATTCCAAAGTATAGTGCAAGAAAATATAGTACAAGACCCTACAAGCAGTGGGTGAGTTACATAGGTGGCGAGGGTTGTCCTGGTGCTGTTTATCTTGGCCTAAACCTAACCTCGATGATGTGTCAGGGTTCAAACAGTGTTTTGAACTTCATGTTAATGTGTATGAAACTTCCACACACATCTATCCCCTATGTGTAAGTATAAAGATAGCATGCAGTTAAGAATTATGAAGGTTACTTGTCCAATATCACTCGTATCTGGACACCCAGTAAAATGTTTTGGTGTGATAAATGTCGCCCATTGTTTCCAACACCACATAACAGGAGGGGACACCAAAAGTTGTGTAAGCTGGATTGAGTGCTTTATCATGGGGGGGGGGGGGGTAATAGGAACATCGTCGCTGGTCTTGAGGAATACTAGATCTTTGTGGCATTATTAGATCATTTTTCCCCTTGGTTCATTATATTTGACATGGACTGCTTTTTAACACAAGGAAAGTGAGATGACATGTACAGAGTGGAAACAGAAACAGATGCACTAGAGATTGGAAATGTTCTTTATTTTATTGAAAGTGGGTAGTAACGTCCTCAATTAATTTAAGTTGGTGCTCATACTAAAATGGATAGTTGAAAAAGGTGCAATTGTGACTGACAATAACTCTTTTATTTTTTCATCTGTAAACAAACGCTGATGTACTCTACTGGTCTGGACTTCATTTGATGCCCATTGCAGTATGGGAAAGTAGATTGGAATGATTTGTACTGCATGTGTTATTTGATAGTGTAATTATGCTAGTTCAGTGAGTGTCTGCAAGAGGGCAGCATCTCGATGTAGCCTCTTGCCACTCTTTGGCTGTGTCCCCAAAAGGACGGTATCTGGCAATCAAGTATTTTTTCTGTATAACACAGATAAATCAGTATATTAAAGCCTTTTCAGTTTTCGTGTCTTATAATTAATCTCGGTTACAAGCCCCATATTATATTTTTAACACAGATTTGAATGTGTCAGTTCAGGAGATGTTTACTTATTTCGAACCTGTACATCAAACAAAATGGTTGACTTGTCAATGCAGAAGTGGGGATAGGTGACTCGCAGTCTTCATGAGACAATGCCATACTGGTCTTCTAGCAAAAATGCGATAGTGATACTGCTGATCGTGGTAGTTGAAGTGATAAGTGTACTGACAGCGAATAAGATGTTACTAGGCTTGGCCGATTATGATGAAAGATTGGAATCCAGATCTCAGCATGGTGATGAAAAAGTTGACAACAAGCATGTTGAGAGGGAAACTCAGAACGAGGCTCTTTATTAATAGTTTTTCTAAGCAGGAGAGCACACTCTTGAGCAGTGTTGTTGCTGGAACACAATGATGGGCCATGCTGAGTGCATTATTGAATACCCCTTTTAAAGTTTGGAAATTTAACATAAAGTTCAGTATATAAGTGTCCATGACTTGGGAGTTTGGCACTCTTCGGAGACTTCACAAATAAGTAAGATGCACTCATGCACAAAGTTGGAACTACACAAATAAAGCCTTAACAGCTACTTTAAACACTATCAGAGTTCCATTTGTTCTCATGACTCAATGTCAGTATGGTATATACTATGAGTGTATGGGGGAATGGGATTGCAGTAACATTCATGCATAGTCAAAGTCCCTGATAATTTTATCTTTTAACCAGTCCATTTAGCACACTAGAGATATAAGGACTTAACCTGTTACTTTGGTCACATAGTCTTTGACGTACTTTGGCCCGTGCCGGGGTCTTTGGATCATCTGGTGATAGGTATCAAAATACCTGATGGAGGGCGTGATCTGACCAGACATTGTGGCGTAACTTCAGGTGGCCCCAGGGTTGCTGGATTAGTTACTGGGGGCTCTGCATCATTTGGTGGCCCAGGGACTACTGGATGGGTCACCGGCTTAGTCACTGGGGGCTCTGCATCATCCATGGGATTAAGTGTTTGGTTTGCAGAAACTAGAAGCAGTTTGAGGTGTATTCTGTTTCTTCTGAAGGTGGTGCAAGCTGTGCTGGTTATGATATATGATCTTGGATCCTGGCAGATCTGGGTCACAGTAGCACATGCCCATTTTGCGTGTTTTGGTAGAGGTCCAGGTCGTCAAACAGGATATTGTCAGCCACTTTTAACAGCTTTAAGTTTCAGGCTGCTTCATCATATGATTTGTTTTGAATGTAAATTCTTTTTGCTATGACGCATTGGGGGTCTTGTACCTGGATTGCCAGCAGATCAGAGTGTATAGGCAACGTTGTGCATGCAAGACGTGAAAATACTGTCTGAGCAGGGCTCAAGTTGATGGTTTGCATTGGCATATTAGGAAGCTCCAGTAATGCCAGATATTGGTCCCTGCCATCTTGTTTGCACTTTTTTATTAACGTTTTTTTCCCCATTTTCACGGCAGATTCGGTTTTGATTGACAGGGGATGACGTGTTATGGTTATCCTGTATTTGGTCGTGCATTTCTAGAATTCAGCTGATGCGAACTGTGTATTATCAGATATTAGAGAATCTGGGATTCTGTACCTTGCCATGTGTGCTTTCAGTTTTGATATTATGGTGCTGGTGTTGATAGACAGCAGATAATCAATTTCAAAGAAGTTACTAAGATATAGTCAATGGTGACTAAGTAATTTCCGTTCTGAATGAAGAATAAGTCTGTCCGAATTTTTTTAAACCGGTGTTCCCCCCTGTCATGTGGTATCAGAGTCTCTTTCTGTTGCCGTGGAGCTAACTTAAGGCATATTTCACAGGATTGAGCCATTTGAGTCACTTCTTGTGTTGAGCCTAGCCAGTATACCAGTTCTTGGGCTCTGCATAGCATACTGTCTATGCCCAAGTAAGCTACATGTAGTTGGCGCTTGATATCTGCACACAGTTATAAGGGTATTACTAGTCTTTCCCCTTTTCAGAATAATACCATCATGCACTGTGAATGTGCCTCTGATGGGGAAATATGGGATGAGTTGATCTGGCAGTAAGTCTTTGTGCTCTGGCTATCCCTGCATAATCACTGTTGATAACATTCTAAAAGTTTCATCTGCGGCAGTTGCTTCACGGATTTCCAGCAGGTGATGGTCCGACACATTCATCACTTTTAGTGCATTGATGGATGCAAACTGTTGATCACTTTCTGACTAATCTACGTCATCACTGTGGGCCTATGAGAGAGTATCTGGGAGGACCATGGTCGAGCCCAGTCTGAAGTGTAGAGTTATGTCATAATGTGCCATGCGCATCATCATTGCTTGTAGGCACTTGGGCACTGCATAGAGGGGTTTCTTGATGAGGGCCTCTAGAGGTTTTTGATCATTTTTAATGACCCCTTTTCGGCCGTGCATGTACTGATCAAACTTTTCTAGTCCATAGACAAGTGACAAACACTCTTTTTCAATTTGCGCATAGCACATTTCAGTCTCAGTTGGGACACATGACATGTATGCAACAGGTATACCACCCTGTACAACAGCTACGCTTAGTCCATATTGACTTGAATCAGTTTATAACACTAGTTTTGATTTCGGGTAATACTGAGCCAGTAAAGGGGACTGGTGTGTATTTTGGCTTTTCGTGATGTTTGAAATGTCTCTTTTTGTGTTGCCATGATGAGGTGTATTTGCCTTATTACAGTAACAGTAGAGCTGTTTCCTATTTTCTTTAGTTGCGATTTTGTAGTTTCATGGGCCCTACAGATGTCAATTACCCTGTTGAGAGTAAGGTCCCCCTGTTCCCTTAGCAGTCTGCTTTTAAGGGTTTCATTGGTTATAGAGAATAAAACTTTGTCTCTAATTAATGTGGCAGTCATTTCACCAAAATTACAGTTTTTTGGCTCTGGTTCTGAGCTCAGCCACACAATGATCAATGGGGCTTGATATAGGTGTGGTCCAGAGCTTGTAGGAGTTATATACTTCAGTTTTTTGTTAGGGTGCAGTAGTTTTCTATCTTTTCCAGTAGTTTTTCTGGATCATCTGGACTCTCACCTTCTCCATTTACAAAATGGTTTGACGCTTCAAGGACGTCTTCTCCCACAAGATTGATGATGATTGCAGCATGCATGGCTCCTTGTTTTTCGCCTAATTGACTAGCCACAATGAATGTCAGTAGTTATTGCTTCCACTTACGGAAGTTTTCAGCTGTATTTTCTGAGTGGATTTTTGGATGGCTGGTTGAAAGTTATCCTTCCTGTAGTCATGAATCTCAGCAGGGTGATAAGAAAGTTCATGATGAGCATGCTGAGAGGGACACTCGGACCAGGGCTCTTTATTTATATAGTCTCCTAAGCAGAAGAGCACACTCTTCGGCAGTGTTGTTGCTGGAACACAATGTTGGGCCATGCTGAGTGCATTATTGACATAAGAGACTGCAGCACATGAGACTGACAAGTACAAAATACCTTCACGAGAATTCTTATGTGCTATCAGTAAAGAAAACATGTCTATGCATTTTTGAAGGACCTAGCCAGTTGGGATTTCAATATCAGTTAAAATGATTGGGACCCGTCAAATGATATAGTTGATGGCAAGCTACCACGACCCCTATTTAGAGACAAGGAAGTTGGCATAATTTAAGATACATCCACTCAGAAAGAGAGCCCCAAGGTGGGCACACTAATGTGTAATTAGATATTGCAGATGTTACCAAATAGGTCAGAACAACATGATCATGTTCCCGAGTTTCAACCCAAAGTTACTGACAATTAAAAGCAGAGATTCAAGCGTTGCCAAATATCAACTGTAATCTCTCAGCACCAAGGTCACTCAATACTGTAATGAAACCACTGTATTAGGATTTAATGCATCGTATTATGATCTGTGTCTTACCATGGAGAAGGTGGCACAATGTATACAGATGGATAGTACACAAAGGTTTGCTATCAAAGATGCCAAAGGGATATAAGTGTATCTTAGTAATGGAAAGCTCAGATAGATGTTACCTGGCACTTAGCCCCACACACGTCATGTGCTCAGTGTTTAAGAATGTTTGGGATTAAAGAACAAAGGGCTTCTCTCCATAAGAATGACCTGGAGACGTGTGTAAGCTAGATAGCCCTACTGCACCACTGCTAAGTATAGATTGGTACTCCCAGCCATGCAGGAAGAGCATATTGGATGATAATATTAAATCTGTTGAAGAGAATTGTTCCTGGGTACAGCAACAAGGGGGGGGGGGGTCATAAAATAAAAAAAAGTTTTCTGAGTTTTTGCGGTGGTAGCACGACTTGGATGTTGCTCCCTTCATCCTTGGTGTGAACTGTTTTTTGGAGTTTCCCAAACAAAAGGGGTATGACCATTTTAAAAAGATACTATTTGTTAACCCAGTAGTGCAAAAGAAGTGTTGTTTTAAGGCAAAAAAAAATGCAACAAATAGATCATCAAAATGAGGACTTGCTCAAGACAATTAAAAAAATTGCGGGAGGTCAGTCCACAATTTTTACATGCTATCATAATGCAGGACACACTTTCAGTAAGCGAGAGCCAAAAAAAGTCTTGTGTAAATGTATCTCTTCTTGACACAAGCACTGTATTCCCGCTGTCTCTATTTGTTAGCTATCAAGAAAGAAACCATTTTCAGTATGAAAAGAGAGATAGGCATGTATATTGCTATAACTGACTTGACTGAAAATCTAAAAAGAGTGGTACATGTATCTTGTCTTGCACAAGCAAAATATCAGAAAGGAAACAAGAACTGGGATGTATTATGTAGACAGCTTTGGCCCCATTACAAAGTGTGTACTAGTTATATGGCTGTTACTACCATTCACACACTAGTCATCTCACATCAAATATAAAAAATATGCAATTGCAATGAATAGGGAAAGCCTCCTCAAAATGCACCCACTGCCAACGAGTGCATGGGAAAAGCAAGATGCAAAGCTTGGTGAGATGTGAGTATATAGTTTTTGAAGTTTCTGTCGCTCAGATCCGAATTTCAAACAAATTATAACGGGAAAGCAACCTCATTTACAAAGACACACATAGTTTCAGTAGCCCCAAACCAAATTTTAGATGTGGCAATTAAAGCAACCTTGTTGGTATGGGTGAGGTTGATATAATTCTGGGGTCAATACAAACAACGGAACCATTTGAACTCCAGCACGCCATATGATTACTTCTTAAGAAATGTCCCCTTTCTTTAATAATACCTACGCCCCATTCAAGGGAATGGCGCTCATATGAACGCCATATGAAGAAACATGGTTGAGTGAAAAAAAAAGCATAGGAAGTTAGTTGGAGGCATGCAGGCTCAACAAATACTCCTTGTAACACCCCTTTTGCACTAGTACCTGCCCTAAGGGTTACATTGTAAAGAAGATGTATCAAGTTATTGAATCTTTCCCATGTTTCTGCATACAAGCATTCTGAAGGATGTCACTGATGCTAGGAAGGAGCTCCTTTTGCAAAACTCACTGACCTTTATAACGGGAATGAAGGTTGAATTACTCTGACAGCAAATCAAGTATAATCCAATACAGATAGCTTTCTTTTCTATTACAATGTGCGAAGCTGCACGCCCAAGTTCTACTATAAATTCCTAATGCAAAATCTTGAAAAGGAAGACTTTGCATTCTGACAGATGGATACAGAGTATTTTGAAGCCTGGAATGTGTGAGAGATACATGGGATGGTTGCAGAGCTTTCGTTCTGATTTAGCAGTACCACAGAGAGTATGCCAGATGTTTCTCTAGGTCGTGATGCAAAAGCCGTGCTCAGTATGATAAACAGACTACTGACCTGAAGAAACAAAGGTTTGCTGGTAGTTTTTATATGTGATACATGTTTGAATCCTGGATTCTCACTGCAAGTATTCAGCCAGTTAACTTTAATTTCCCTAATGTCACCAAATGGGATTTGATGATAATTAATTCACTAGAGTTGAGAAAGACAACTGACTCAGTGTGATTCCAAGTCAGGAACAAAGGTATACACAAGGCTCTCCCATTCATTCTTTTAGAATTAGTTGTTTGCGTTTACACCTGCTTATGGCATAGAATCTTGCTTCACAATATGATCAAAAGTCAAAACCATTTGATTTTTGACCGGAACAAAGCAATGGTAACTCACCTGACTGCCATTTGTATCTTGCATGATGATTCTGGGTATTGATATGAGTGAAAGTGCTTGCTTATCCTGAATAAATCTGCTAGATTTCAAAGATTGGCAAAGTGCACAGTTGGCTGAGCGTTAACATGCTCGTCTTTAACTTCTGCATTCCAGCTTCAATTCTTGGTGTGGAGAGCAAGTAGAAAGAGGGCTCTTGCCACTCTGAGCGTGCACAGGGATTTTCTCAAAGTCCCTCCATTTTCTCCAGGACACATAATGTCAAAAGGATACACCTACATGTGTGGCAAGGAAAGTAATTGACAATCCATGTTATATATATGAGTATCTGTGTTCGTACATTACAACACGCACACACGAAGAAAAAAGGTCTATAGCCTACTTAAAACGAAATTAAAAATTTTCAAATACTTTGTATTAACATAATTGAGAATGGCATACGTTATTACAAACACATGGCACTGTACACATTGGACACTCAACCACAACTAACACTTAATATATTAATTTTGCCCCAAGACGAGTATTTCTGCATATGAGCAGAAATTTTATTGTAATAGTAGAAAAACATGATCCATATTCATTAATTCCAAACCCAACAATGACAGCAAAGAGATTCCAGACTTGCCAAAGTATCAACATTTCTCTTCCAATACCAATGTGAAGAAACAAATTTCACTCCTTACTTGAGACAGGCATTCACCCATAAAAGGCAACTGGTGGTTTTAAACCGGTCCTCTCAACCTTAGAAATATTCATCATGAACTGCAGACACGAGTTCTTTTCCAAAATGTATAGGCCTAACCACCCAAGACACAAATTTCATTACTTCTGCCTAAAATGAAAAGAGACCTGTTAGGTCTATCACCTTTTAGTTCTCCCGACTTGTCAGTCAGCTAAGTTTACAGCAAAAAGTAAAGTAGGCCTACATCGTTTTTGTGATATTTATGAATCTGGAACATTATAAACACACTCTACCTCCATTATAACTATGAGTCGGAGAACAAAGCCCACGGCACAACATAGCCAATGAAGTAATTTTCAAATAGTAGAAAAAGATGATCCATATTCATTAATTCCAAACCCAACAATGACAGCAAAGAGATTCCAGATTTGCCAAAGTATCAACATTTCTCTTCCAATACCAATGTGAAGAAACAAATTTCACTCCTGACTTGAGACAGGCAGTCACTCATAAAAGGCAACTGGTGGTTTTAAACCGGTCCCCTCAACCTTAGAAATATTCATCATTAACTGCAGACACGAGTTCTTTTCCAAAATGTATAGGCCTAACCACCCAAGACACAAATTTCATTACTTCTGCCTAAAATGAAAAGAGACCTGTTAGGCCTATCACCTTAAGCTAGACAAAAAGGTTAACTTAGTTCCCACAAGGTTTGAAGATTTTAAAACACAATTTTGTAAATAGTTCTCCTTTCCATGTAAAAGTAATAATATTATCTTCCACAGGGGGTTCATCCATGCCAAAGTCTAAGTTCCCACATACCACAGTATTCGTATAAAATGTGGACAAAAACTACTGACAAATAAAGACGCAGAAGAAAAGTGACTGCACAAGTATAAGTAGATGAGTGGCTTTACAAAGAAACAAAGGAACAAAAGAATAATGAACCAAACGAACAGAACACATCAATTCAATCATTTCTGTCAACTGAATGAGGGCGCCTGTAGCCAAACTATTTGTTTATGGTCCCAGCATAGAACACACAATACGTTAGCCAGAATTGTTGTGACCCCTGACATCCTTTATATGGAAAAAGGCATAGTCAACCTCGTTTTATCTCTGTTTCTACTATCATATGGTAGAAAGAAAATTGCCGGTGGTTAATGTTTTATTTTGAAACAGGTCAGAAAGTGTACACACAACTGGTGAAATGTGCCGACCCATTATGTCTGTGTGCCAACACAAACAAATTGTTCTTTCTTTCTTTCTTTCTTTCTTTCTTTCTTTCTTTCTTTCTTTCTTTCTTTCTTTCTTTCTTTCTTTCTTTCTTTCTTTCTTTCTTTCTTTCTCTCTCTCTCTCTCTCTCTCCCCCTCTCTCTCTCTCTCTCTCTCTCTCTCTCTCTCTCTTTGTTTCTTTCTTTCTTTCGAGGCACACCTGTCCAACGTTTCATTCGAAAAGTATTATACGTAGAAACTCCAAACATGGCAGCATGTTACCATGAATTCTTGAGCTTTTCTAAAGAGGTTCAACGGTTTTGAAAATTTAACAAATAAGGGCTATCTCAAAATTTAGATTTTGAATATCTCTAAAACTGTTATTGCTACAGGTAAACAATCAAACTTAAATTAATATGTTTATAACAATGGACATTTTTTAAATGTACATGTAACCTCTAACGGTCAGACATCAAGGTCATTTTGCATTTGAAATGTTCTTTTATCTAAAACACATTCATTTTTCATCCAATTTGAATCATGTTGGGCTCAAACAGTAGATATTGAAACACTGCACATTTTTGTAATTTACATGTGACTTCTAAAGGCAAAGCTCCAGGTCATTTGGATTTTTGAAATTTTCATCCAGCCATAATTATATAAATTTTCATCCAATTTTGACCATATTGGACCAAAATTGTTGATATTGCAGCACTCCACATTTTTGTAATCACATGTGACCCGCTGGGGGGGGGGGGGGGTCGAATTCCAAACAGATAAGAGCTTACCCTGGTTCTGTGCAAAGTCAATTGACAGTTCTAACTAAACATGAATATTATACAATTGACGGATCAATGTATATTGATAGGTATCTAGTGGGAAGCTTCGCTGCCTCAAGGAAGCATGCCAGTCCGTCATTCACCAAAGCATGTCTTACTGTATCCCCAGGGAATTAACTTCCTTGGACTATTAGCCTTGTCGGAGTTCCAGATGGACCCCCCTAAGCCAATCATCTATAAAATTCTGATCGCAATATTTCCGTAATAATGGCACCTTCACTGAGATACCTGTCCCCTTCATTTCTCTGGAATCTAGACTGTGCTCAAGGTATTACTTTCAGTATTACCTTCAGTATTACGTTCAGTAACCAAGATCAATATCTGGGCCATTAAGTATAAGATTTCAATCCTCTTGAAAAAGTTTGAATATCCCTCTCTATGCACAGCCATTTTAACTCCTTTTTCCCGTTCGTGCATACACTGTCGTTGCAGAGATAACGTTTTGCAACATAAACATAAGCACATGATGAGGAGGTGTGGCACCTTGGAAATTTGCCTCTCCTCTGTATCTCTTTATTTTCACTACAAAGTAGCTGTAAATAATTTTGGAACATGTAATTAACGTACGTTTTAATGTATGTAGATTGTCAATAGCACGAATAAAAGGTATAATAAGAGATGTGGCACTTAGTTGAAGGTACAAAACGACTGTAAATACTTGACTGTAAATAGCTGGGTCTGCATTTTTGATACGCCAGGCCTGGTTTGCATTAACTGTGCATCCGAATTTGGAAAAAAAAACGATGATAACACAAGTATCGACTGCACATACTCACCTTCCCAAGGACCTTTGGAAAAGTCTTTCCATGCAAAATCTCTCCCAGGCGAAAGATCCTTTTTTATGTGGACAAGTGAACTGAGGCAAAAAGAGTGTCAACACCAAGTAGTTCCCCCCAAAAACCTATCCATATTCATAAAATTCAACCCTCACAATGGGAGCAAACGGATTCATAAGTTACCATAACATCAACATCCATCTTCCAATACCAATGTGAATAAAAAAATGTCACTCCTGACTTGAGACAGGCAGTCATCCATAAAGGGAACTTGTGGAAAAGAACCTGGGATGACGGGGATCACCAGGGGAAACTTTTCGGACTCCACAAAAGAAAACAGCCAAAACCGAGAAGGGAAAAAGTGTGCTTGGGCTTTCACAAAAGGACAAGGCTTTTGTATATCTACAGCAAAACAAATACAGGCTTGCAATTTTATCACAATTGGAGTCTGAGTCGGCCAAAGAATTTTAGTGTGCATGAAGATGTGTTTAAGCAAGAGTTTTATAGGTTTTGAGTTATGTTGCATTTTCCCCATTAAGACAGAATTATAAACATAATTTATTCCTCTTATTCAATAAGATACATTGAAAGAAATGCCTTTATTATCCCAATGTATTGTTATCATACATATACACAGTATTGTCCTGCCTCCAAAAAGGTCAGTCCAAAGTGAAAGTTCCAGCTAAGAAACTTGTCCTCTTTAAGGGTTAGGGATAGCTATCTCTCTACAGATCAAATGTCATCATATGTATTTAATAATTTGTTACTCTCATTATTACCAATTCAGCTGTTTTTTTTTTTCAGCTGAGACACGCAAGATAGTCCAGTCGCACATTAAGCCCCGGGCATTAAGCCTATCACAAACCGTGCAAAACCTGGCCAATGTCACTTCAACAAAGGTCATTAAATATGGAAAAGGCAAAATGCCAGCATTAACTAGATGTCTGGAGGCCACTCTCCTAACAAAAGAATCCTTCGACCCTGGTGTTTAAAAATTGGCCAAAATCTGCCAGGAGGTTTGTATAGAAATTTTTAAAAAGTACAAGTGCCTTTGGCGATTCATAAGGGATGTTGTACTCCCAATGGCAGGATCTTTCATGGGGAAAGCAGAGCTTGAAAATGCACAGTGCACGTGTCCCCCTTTTATTGCCTGTGTAGCCAGGGCCGAGGACGCGCCGTGTCGCCAGTAATATTCAGTCGCAGTCTCCTGTTTGAGTGTGTGTGGAAATCTGCCAGCCATCTGGGTGCTCCAATGACAAACGAGAGCTCCTGATGGGCTTTGTTTACATATACACTTTGAATGTCAGCACCAACCAGTCATGCATAGGAAGTTCAAAATTCTTACAACCTCAAGTTACAGATTTGTAAAAGTAGACATTCAATGGTTTGAAAGACATTTATACGATTCATGTATCACAAAAACGCTCTTGCTCACCAGGTCCTAATTCCCAAACCCCTATCGAGTCCCGCTTGGTAACGGTTCAGAGAAATTGACTGGTTCGCATTGTGATTGGCTGAAAATATGATGGCTGCCATATGACAGCCCGCTAACGCACGTCTTTAGGTGTTCAAATTTAATTTTCTATCACTTTTTATCACGCTCTCCACCTTTTCTGGATGACTAATACAATCATATTAACGTATCCATGCATATTGCATTTATAGTTTCGAAAATTCGTGAATCACCTCAGTGTGTGTGTGGCCGTCACACTGTTTACAAAGCTATACTGCTAACTGGAAGTTCAATGATTGACAGGCGGCCAGGTTAAAGGAATGTTACGAAAAGCGATAAAAAATGATATCAATTAGTCTTTAAAGCCAGTTTCACGAATATAGTCTAATAGATGAGCCATTTCACTATTTGGTAGGGTGGTCACTTGGTTGTGGGAAATTTTCATTTACTCCCCTCAACGTCAAATCACTTCGGTATGTGAAGAATGTGGGTCGTTATCAGACGTGACGTGTGCATGTAAAAATGATCGATTTGGGGTAGATTTGAAACCTTAAATTACGAAAAACACGCGTAGTCAGTTATATTCGGGGTGTGGCATTATGGATTTGGTCATATATAGATAGCAAAGAGTGTTGGGGGGCCAGAATATGGGTCCAAGTTTCAGGGGGCGTGGCTTCATATTTTTGGGAGATTTTTAAATATGGTGTAAAAATAAAAGTCAATCAGGCATAATACAGCGAAAAATTAAAATATACTCTTGTCACATTTCAATTGTCCAGCAAACTTTCTGTGGAAAGGATGTTCACCCCCAGGGCATGTGCAGAATGGAAATCACTGCGGGACACTGAGAAAGTCGAGAAAGAAAAACCCGAAAACATAAGATGCCATGTCCGCTTGGACACCAAAAGACGTGTGCTACTTTGTGACAATGTTGTCATCGACCACTGGTTACCATCGGGTTTTTATCAAGTGATCCAAAAAGTTGTCTGTGGGTATATGGAGCATACACAGCATTAAAAAACAAACCATACTAATATAGGTCTATGAACATGATATTATTATTCTATGCAAAATACATACTTCTTTAACTTTCTCTGTTCCAGTATTTCACGCTTGGAAAGGCAAAAACACTATGACTAGCTGCAGTGGTGTTGCATTCCTTGTCCGAAATAACCTAGTAAAATATCTTCCTCATGTAAACTTGGCCTGTGAGGGTTTAACTTCCTTTAAACTGTTGTGCTCTACGAAAACTACCTTCTGCAGATGCTTCCTAGCCGCCTCTGATTGTAGTTATTACCACGGAAACGTGTTGGCTTCCACTCGAGGTATATGTCTATACGAAAACGACCATTATATTGTAATTGGGGACCTGAATGCTCGTTGTGGTATAGCTTTAATGAACTTGTTTATATGATTCTACGTGAGAATATGTAGATTTACCAGACCCTATCAACAGGCCAAGTACCAATGGACGACAGTTGTTACAGCTATGCGAAGACTGTGATTTCCATATACACATGTACTGAACAACCGCCGACATTAATCTCCTCACTATAAGGCTGCTCTTACCTTCCGGAAGGGGGCGCAATGGATACCTGAATGAGACTTATGCTTAGTGTCAAAGCTTGTACTGAATACTGTGAATTCGTTAAATGTTCAGCGAAATCTTGCCATGCTGTCCGACCATGCTGCTGTGACAATAATATTGGCCTTTAATTCAATGGCAAAAATTCTGGACGGATCAGCCTTGCATGTCTCCTTAATAGTACAAGTATGCCTGGGGATCATACAGTGCTTTATGCATTGCCCAAAACGATAGGCCTATGTAAACGCCCTATAACAGTCGGTGAGGTCAACAAGACGAAGTTTTTCCAAGAATTATCTAATTGCAATGTACCCCAATCAATAGATGGGAACAAAGATGTTCCTGTGCTGGATGATCCCATTAACAAGAAAGAGATCATTGATATCATTGAGAAGTTGAAGTCAAACACAAGTTGGGCCACAACTTTTGTATGGTTTTAACTTCTCCTCGATTACGTCAATGAGTATACTTTTTGGAAAAATTAACAAAACTTGAAATTGTTTAACATCCTCAAGACTAATACGGAAAGAAATGCCACTGATTTTTCGATTGGATATAGGCCCAAACAATGAACAGCAGATAGTAACTGCAGGATTTAAATTTATTCAAGATATGAAAACACACACAGATTTGCTATTAAGCAAATATTCTTTTCTAGTTTTCTTTGGTGTTGCGTAGGACGACATATGCATTGCAAAGGCCAAATAGCAAGGACAAGATAATAAATCAAAATTTTGCACTATGAAATACGCGAATTACCCGCATGTACAATCCACTGGCAGTTCCAGCCAACACCAAAACATCCGCGTTGTCACGATACATTCAAACTGGAGGCGCATTTCATTTCAGGTCACGACCAGGATAGGTACATGTTATGTCACTGATTTAAAGCCAGGCTCGTAGGTTGATAGTTAATTGGAGCCCCAGGTAAGGATGCCATTTTTCGCAAAGGGGTCAATCTTTCAGCTTTGTCTGCATGTGAACATGGTAAAAAGGCACACGAGATCACGGGCTGGTGTCCGCGGAAAATCGAGAAAACAAAAAAACCGATGCATCATCTACCCAAAGTATCTAAATAACGCGGCAAAAAAATGCACGCACTGCTTTTTCGCTCAAGGACTAAACACCGAATGATAATTCGCAGGAAAACAAGGTAATATGTTTATATTGGACAAATTTCGGATAAACGTTGGATGTGCACCCATGCCACCCTTGGTCCAACAATGGGCCCAAGTCATTTTGCTCATCGGCCCATCATTGAGCCAACGCTTGATCTAACGTTGCGCTAATTTGGGCAAAAAGGCAACTACATGTATTACGTTGAGCCAGCAATGGGGCCCAACAAACTAGTACAGGACTGCATACGCACGTAATAAACTACAGTCACTCACACACACACACACAAACACACACACACACACACACACACACACACACACACACACACATATATATATATATATATATATATATATATATATATATATATATATATATATATATATATATATATATATATATATACATATATATATATACAATTATCCCATCTGTCGCACGTCAACTGTATTTTCAAGGCTAGCTCCAATTTTTTCTATGGCAGGCACCTTAAGCTAGATAGAGATACATCACAGAAACGAAAACACACACATATACACATGTTCAATTATTAAATCTGCATTTTTAAGACTAGCTCCAGTCTCCTCTATAGTAGGCACGTTAAATCAGATGGGGATATCTCACAAAGAAGAAAACACACAGACGCATATAGGCCAGGCACATAAAGGAAGAAAAACATAAATTGTGTCAAGTATATTTATTATGTTCCAGTTTTGCAGAGGAATGTGATTCAGTCTGGTTGACTTCCTCATTTATTTGCGACATTGCCCGATATTTATTTTCTTCTGCCGCCAGCCCTGACCTTTTCACAGAATAACTAGTTCTTACAAATGTGAGCAATGCCTTGTATAATTGTGCACGTTTGGTAGGAAGACTTCTGTCGAACATATTCTAAAATAAACATATTTTAATGTACGACAACGTACTTTAATTGTTTCATGTCAGTGAAGCTTCCAGCTTAAGCTCTTTTACTAGCTACCCCCCAATGTAATTTGTAGAAAAGTCCTCCTTTTTCACAAGTGTATTACTATTTAAAATATTTGTGAGAAAAATTGGTGAGATGAACGATATTTTGCTCCATATGGACAGGATGTTTTGATCATATGTCGCCTAACTTTCCTGATACACCAATTAAAATGTGTCTTTGAACAAGTTGAAAGTATGATATACAGGAGGGATTATGATGTAATGATAAATTTGAGGGTTGCTGGTAGTTTCGAGAACACTGACATTTTGCATCATCAGAACCTGTATCAAAAACAAGATTTCAGAGACAAAGAGGTCGAAACTCTACATCCTTATCAATTTATACAACAGTCATTTAACAATACATGACAAAACAACTGAAAACACGATTTAAAAAATACAAAACCTCGGATTATTATAAATTTCGTGGAAAGTTAAGACATGGATCGATGATATATTTTAATTTTTTGCTGTCAAGGACTATAGAAGCATTAAGATGAAAGTGAAATAAAGAAAGTGTCTCTTGATATACGGTAAATTGTTCACAGTGTGTTTGTTAATGACATTCAATTTAGTTTATCAGGCAATTAATGACTTCAATCAGTGCAGCTCATGTACATGAACATATATCTATATGTGTATGGGATTTCGAACCAGGCATTGTGACAAAAGTCGGATATGTATACTGCTTGCAATTTTTACCGACTGTGTAATCAATCATATTGTTCCTAACAAAGAGGGACGAGGTAAAAAACAAACAAAAAAAAACAAAACAAAAAAAGAACAAAAACAAAAAACAAAAACAAAAACCAAAACAAAACAAAAAACAAAAACCAAAAAAAAAAAAATAAAATAAAGTAAAAAACAAGAAACAAAAAACAAAAAACAAAACCAAAAAAAAAAACAAAAAAAAAAACAAACCCTCCCAACCCTTCCTACCAGACTGCTTTTGGAAGCAGCAAACCCTAACGCAAACCTGCATGTAGATCCACAGACATTCTCAATATAATACCTCAGCGAATCGAGTTCTCATATTTATTACAAAGGAGGGCCAAGTCAGATCTTCAGTGCATGCCTTGACCGCAGTGCTAGCATTTTTCTTGGGGGGGAGGGGGGTAGAAGGGTATGGGTGGGGATGGCGTCTAAGGGATACGGGCCAAGTGCATCTAGCCCAAAAAGGCTGAAGGCTCGACACAACACTGTCAACAGGCACCATACTCGCGCTTTACTGTGCTACTACGAACTCCCGTCTCGCACTGCTCGCCACCAGAGTCTGTCTTGCAACATTAGATCTACTGTGCCATTGATTTGTGGCCTCAGAGCTCCAAGAACAAGCAGTACGTTCGATCGTCTTACAGCTATAGTGGTACATAGCAAGATGAGCGCAGAGGTAACAGGTGGCTATTACAAGGGTCTATTCCGAATGGTCAATGTTCTGAAGGTTCATCGTTCGGACGGGCTAGACTTCTGAAGGTCCAAAGACCCAATATTCACAGTTTCGAAAATTGACACCTGTTCCGAACATCCAGTGTTCCTAAGGTTCAATATTCCGGAAAATTATGCGTAAAGTCTGCCCTATGTGACACGATTTTTCTCAGATATCACAATCCTCTGCTGAATAAATATATCATAATATCATATGGGTTTCTTTGTTTATCGATTTTGCCAACGAATACAGTATCGTGTTACTGTACGAGTGAGCAAAAGCGAAGGAGTGCAGTAACATGATATCATAAGAGTTGGTAAAATCAATAAACAGAGAAAATCATATGACAATTATTTTCCTTTGGTTCTTCTCTATACCATAAATACAACCATAAACTCATTTACCCCCTTTGGGTCCAATTCATGTATCGGTCGACGTTAGATCGTGTTTCCCTGGCAGTGTTTTTATTTTCCAGTGAAAAATATAGCCCCCCACATCCTTCCCTTGTTGTACGATCGCTTTATTCCGGTCTCAGTTCATACTACCCTGATGCTAATTTTTCCAAAATTTGCGCAGCTATGAAATCATGAGAAGTAGACATGACCGACGAAATCTTAGCATTGAGTCTTGTTGAGCTGCCGCTGATGCCCTCTAGTGGCAGGTAAATTCACTTTCAAGCGTGCAGACCACAGACTACAGTTACAAACCCTTCTTTTTCCATATCAGCATTTTTCAGGGTGATAATTGAAATACGAAACAACACCGGGATGTCAGCTTTATAAAAGTATGAACTGTGCTCTGGCCGGGGTCACATCATTGTCCTTCTTCAGCATAAAGTTCCCTCCTGGCCCAGGAGACCGTGCCCCTGTATGACCAGCAATGAAGCAACTCTGATGCAGCAGATGTAACTTAGCTAACTCTATTTAAACAGAAGCTACAGCATGCTGAAAACACACTGTTTTCACAAGTACGGACTATCTCCATTGGGATGCGCAACCAGCCAATCACAACTGTGGTCTGTAACGTTGTTGACTATCAAATTTATTAAAGATTGTTAAACCGAATTCCTAACTTGTTTTCTATGCATGGTTTCATTCATTATTATATGACTTCAATACTAAGCAAAATAATAGCCCTGACAGTAAAAATATTTAAATAAAAAAAAATCAGTTTTTAGGTGAAATAACTGTGAAATATGTAAAATTCGCAAAAAAGCCTATGAGACATGATTAAAACAAAAGTCTTTGAGCTATGCATCCAAGATATGTTTATTTGCTTGCAAGCCCTCTTCCCCCAATAACAGATGAAATTACCAGACCCCATCCATTCACCTTGACATTGATTTTTAGCATAAAGTGGACATTTTGTGAGAAATATTGTGAGTTTGATGACTTTTTTGAATAATGATGACACATCCATCCCTAGTCTAACTGCAAACATGATCTGGTCAGATTGTCCTATCTGTGGGGGCAGATAGGGGTATCACATTTCACTGATGATGATGTGTGAATCCTGGAAGTTACTTGCATCACAGAGGGTTGGTTATGATTCAGCAAGCACCCCTATTCCTGGCATTTTCTTTTGCTACGCAAAGACCCCTACTCACAGAAACTTTAAAACTTACAAGAGCCAAACATTTTCAACTATTTCATAAGCAATTCAGCCTTGATAAGTCACTGCAACATAGCTTTACTGAAGACTACTGCTGCACAGTCACTGATAAAATTAAATCTGACCACAGAAGAAACAGAACTAGCTTCCAGGAGGGCCATATTCCCCACAACAAGGGATGCAAGATGAAAACGGAATGCACAACCAAAACACCCGTGAGGTGGCCAAGCCCTCCTTGTGAATTACAAGAAATTCCGAATGAATGGCTACAACAGGAACCAGGCCCAGAGGCAGAGGTGAATGTGAAACTGCTTATATCAGCTCCACCCAGCACCACGAAACTTGATTTGTATGCTTCACCAAAGCAAGGCAGATTCAACATGGACTCCTATAGAATTTTACATCCAGAAATGACAGATAATTTCTTGAAAATTCTGTAAGGGAACATTTACTGCACAAGCCAGATTGTACAGGTCCGTATTTTTTTGACGCTGAAAAAAAGTGGAACTGGCATGGCAGCAGTCGCTGATATATACAGCATGTGAGTACATTTCAAAAAAAAAACAAAAAACAAAAAAAAACAAAAAACTGCACAAAGAAGTCACGGGTAACAATTCTCAGCCAGGCCAGAAAGCAGTCAACACAAATATGGCACCTCAAGCTGGCCTCATGACTACAAGCATTGGGAACACAAGACTGAGTTTTCTACTCCATATGGAAATTTCAGCTCCTGCCAGAAAGTCAAAGCAGAACAATTCGAACAGAGTACACGACATCATCACAAAGGCTAATGAAGAGAACAGGAAGAAGAAGAGAGCCCAAATCATACACAATAACAAATTGCTGGGGTTATATGTGTTTACACTGTTTGTGAGAATCGAACTCTAAAAAAGAACATTACAGGGATCACTGCGAAAAATAAACTGTGCAAAGCCAGTCAAATGCATGCCAGAAAATATAATTTGTACAGGCTGGTTTACCCAAACGGGGGGGGGGGGGGGGGGGGGGGGGGGGGGGGGGGGGGGTTAAAAGGCATAGCCAATTTACCTGTTAAAGAAAGCATTGGTGATGAATTCCAATGATGCAGGGGAAGTTTTGAACCATTTGAAAAGATGAGGAGCCACTTAAATCTAGTCAACTGACAACTGACCTTGACAGCAGGGCTGGGGAAGCTGGCAAGCACAAAAAGTATGGCTTGGCACCAGGGAACGTATAGTAAACGAGACACAGTCACAGCGTAGATGTGCACAAAAGGCCAAGTGGAGTTCTGCTATGTTCCCTGCAAGAAATAAAGACGGTGTGAATTCTATAATCAGGCAATTCGGGTACAATTTATCGAGAAGGTGTATATATGAATATGTTTGCTATGAAAAATTGTGTGGCAATGTCAAGGGCATGAACAGAAAATTTGACTATGTAATAGATGCAATAATGTTGTGTCATCAAGGTGATCACTCCCTCTGTGTTAAACATTCATATGCTTGTACACGTCACAAAAAAGGTATAAGGAGAGTCTGTTTCTTGCCTCCTGGTGTGTATCTTACTCCTGCTTTATCAGATTGAGAAAAAATGAAGCATATCGTAATGTATATGTTAGGATGGCCTGCAATACAGGCAAGAAAAGTTGAAATTGATACACAGCATGTTGAATCAGTAAACAGGTCTTTTTTTTAGGACAAATAAAAAAATGTAGCTGGATGTAGAAATGTGACTGGCAGATTGCAATCTGCTGTACAAATGTTAAATTTAGGGTTTCGCAACTCCAGTTTAGCAAGATTGGAAGCACGTGGAGCTCTCATAACACATGGGTCTACATAAGTAAAACAACTGCGAAGTGTCATCATTCGATTTAAATATAATAAATTTATACAGATAGCATAAAGTACATGCAGGCAAGACGTAAAAGAAGACACACTATAAAATGGCCGCACAAACAAAAATCAAAGGGGAGAGTACCTTACAAAAGAGACTTTGACAACCAAACACTGGTAAATTACAGTGTGGCTAAGAAAAAAGGTCAAATAAATATGGGTCATGCTTACAGCAAATAAATACATGTACTTGGTGCATACAGTGATAAATTTAAAGAATAGGCCTAAGATGGCTATGCTACAGTTTGATCATACTAATGGGATTAGCATAATTTATTCATTTATTAGCATTGTTAATTTTTCACATACATATGTGATTACCTGTGAGGTATCTATAAACTAAAGACTATGAAAGCTATCTATCTATCAAGCAGTCAGCAAAGGGAGCATGGCCTGTGCACTTGTCAAATGTTTGCAGTGAATCTTGTTATTATTTATGTGGTGTGGTTCCACCGATAGGTGCGACATTTCTTAGCACAATGATTTGTGACAAATTGTGATACTTCATTACTTTTTGGAATATTGAGGCTATTAAACTTGGTATTAATAGCCAATCTCTGGGTGTAAAACTTCTTGAGCTGGCCTTTGGTACACAATATCATAGCCCAATCCATTTGCCTAGTGATCTACGTTCCCACGCTATATCTTGCATGCACCATCCATGTAAAAGTTGTTGGGATCACTCAAAAATGTCCAGGCATCTGTGAAAAAGCGCTGACCTTCCATTTTGAACTTGTTTGATGGACGATAGTAGAATAACAACATGACCATGTTAGCAGCAGTACATACAGAGTTACACCTAAATGACCATAGACTATAGTTAAATACCCTTCTATTTTTCATATTAGCATTTTTCTGTAAAAAAAAAGTAGCATTTTGGTATTTTAAAATTTCTTGAACAGCATTAACAGATAAAACTGTCAGAAAAACACGGATAGATTTTTGTCTTCCGATTCTCAACTCGGTAATTGGTGACAATTGAGATACGAAACAACACCTGGATTTCAGCTTTATACAGGCGTATGAGTTGTGCTCTGGCCGGGGTAGCATCATTGTCCTTCCTCACCGTAATGTCTCACCTGGACTAGAAGACATTGCATCTATATGACCACCACTGAAGCAACTCTGTGATGCAGCAAACCTGACTTAGCAAACTTTATTTAATAAACAAAAGCTACACCATGCTGAAAACACAGTATTTTCACAATTACAGACTATCGTCATTTGGGATGCGCAACCAGCCAATCACAACTGTGGTCTGTAACCTGCGCAGAACAGTGTTTCATTGCAGAAACATCGAAATCGTTCATTGATGTCATATCAATGCACAGTTTTCAATATATCGAAAATCTGTATCTATGAGGAAAATAAAATACCCTTTTATTGCACTAAAATACACTTAACTGTAGGATAAAACAAAATATCTTGCGACATCATTTCACACGAGGATATCTATGACTCTATACAAGATGTCTTGAAGTCCTCTCAGCCTTTGATATTTTTCATTAACTGAAGACTTTAGTATTTTCTAAAACATACAAGCTTGAGCACTGAAGCCCCCAAATTCATCACTTGGGCTCAAGATAAAAAGGAATGGTAACCCTGCCGCGTTTTGTTTCTCTTGGCATGTGTCAGTCAGCTGAGTTGACAGCAAAAGAAGCATACTATGAAAAATAATGTGTTCATATGCTCACATGGTGGCCAGTAGGTGTGTGCACTGTTCCTAAGATCCATCATAAAGATCAGGATGATATGAGTCTTGGAAGGGCAAGGCCCTGCCTGAGAACATCACCACAGGGTTTCCACAGATATGTGAGTGGGCTTTCAATCCAGATGTCCACACAGTCATTCCAGCTTAGTTTGGTATGCATTTGCAGGAGAAAGCAGGGTCCCCACGGTCTTGTTTGCATACTTCTGGTAAATTAATATCATTTCATCATTGGATCACTCAATAAATCATACATTTTTGACAGACAGGGGGCGATTTGGCTCCTACAGGACAAGAGCCATGGAATCATCATTATTGGTAAGTTTAGGTCATCATCAGCGGTCTGAATATCGCCAATGCCTTGTGGATCTTCTGCTTCACGTGTCTGTGCAAAATGAAAAAAAAAAAAAAAAAAAAGACAGCAGTGGCAAAATTAGTCTCAAACTCTTCTTTGGCACTGCTGTATATCTTGATCCACACTTCATCAAGGGAGGCTGGACAGGAGGAGGGGCCTAGGTGCCAATGTTAATGAGAAACAACTCTGGGGCAGGCCTTGCCATACTTGGGAGTATGGGAGTATCGCTGATAAGGCATACATTGTCACCATGTTGATGGGCTCATATAATCCATACCAATCTCTTAATTAGTCAATTAACCCTATGTATTCATTAAACACATTAGCAAAGTCTTTCTGAGCTTACTTCTCAGTGTCAATGAGTTTGTAGTTAATTCTCTTACCACCATGGCCCATGCAATGTAATGTCTAGAGTCACGTTCCAATGCCACACTTGTGACAGGGCTATGGCTCAATGGCAGCTTTCAGTAGGTGAGTGTGATGCTGTTTACAGTGTTCATACGAAACGTTTTCTACATGAGGTCAAAGTAGCAAGAGTAATATTCTTTGCTGACACTTCTATAGATCTTGCCAAAGCTTACCGTGCTGTGAGAACGAACCTCCTGACCCCAAAAATGTTAGGCCATGCACACAGTTATCGGCAGCATTACACAAGAGTACTCCTCAACATTTCATAATATGTCCAACTGTAAACAGTCCAGAAACATGAGGTATCTTTAGACTTCTCTTACATATGTGGTTTTTTTTTATGTCATGGTTAACTGGCGTTTGATGTCCATGGTTTAAGCACTTGCCCACCAAATGGCAGTAAAGACTCACGTCACCAGTGGTGACAAATATGTGGTGTCAATTGAGACGCTGGCTCATGGACTTGTATTGAGCTGGTAATCTGGCAAAATAGATTCAAAAGCGTGGAAGCTGTGATGGACTCTTAGCGTTATCTAATGGGCTAAAGCTGCAACAAAAGCCTTTCTTTCTCTTTTTGTGCAACATGTACTGGTTCTGAAAGCATTATGTATCACAGCCCCATGGCCAGCCAGGGGTATGCTTGGTTGTGTGAGAAGTACCAATGAAAACGGTCTCGGGAAAAGTACTAAGTGCAATCATACCGTGGCCACTGTTGCTTAACAGCACGAGTACTCAACACCGTGAACCGCACCAAAAGTGTTCAAATTATTCACGGATGAAACTTCATAAGTATCAACTATCCACTTATAAATCTGTATATCAAAGTTCAGAGGCAACAACAAATGAAGTAGCTTCGTAGTCTTGAAGGGTGCTCTTTTCTTGTATTTTACTGATGTACAGGAGGTACATGAACTACCTCCTTTTTTACTGCAGCATCATTTGTTTCATATATGTCTGTTTGGTACAAAATGTTTGTTTTGCATGAGCTTATATTCAAACTACTGGGATATACACACATTTGGATAAACATTGGTAAGTCCAGCTCAAAAAGTATCAAAATTCCATATATTTCCCATTCAATTTCACACACTTAAAATTTAAATTGCTTTGAAGATGCTCCCTGCCCTGATTAATTGTCCGGACATTCTGAATCAATACAAAGCCAGATGTCATACAACTGGCGTCTACGGGTGATTTATTATATTCTGATCAAATATTAAAAATTTAATCACTTCAGTTTAGTTTCAGTTGCTCAAATAGCGGCTTGGCTGTCTATGGACGTTGAAAAAATGTAAATTCATTGTTTTTTGTGAATAAATGCCAATGGTATGTAGCATAGCTGACCACAATGATTTCATTTAGTGCTCTGGAATGTATGTCGGAAGTAAAAAGAATGCTGGACGGACTTCTGCAAGGCTACAGACCACCTCAAATTCAAACTTTAACACTATTTCTTGACCTAATTTTACTTTTGTTGACCATGATTTTATTCAGGCCACGTGACCCATATGTGTGTGCGTGTGTTGGGGGGGGGGGTTGTCAGTCAATGGGCGGGTAACTGTTTTTTCTGGTTTTATCAATAATGGTGCAATCTAAAGGATATTCTGCTTGTGTTCACTGCAGTTATTTTCCACAAGACAATTACATTTATTTGTCAGAGATTTTAGTTTTCTGTTTGTGTGTCCGGTGTTTCACTTTGGGTGGGCTGTTTTTTGTTTTGTTTTCAGGTACTTGTCCTTTTTTAAAATCACAGGTATGCAACAACAAATACCATACGTTTACTACAGTTATTTTCCACAGGACACTTACATTTCTTTGTCAAGCATTTTAGTTTCATGTTTGTGTGTCGGGTGTTTTTTTTTTCTTTGGAGGGGGGAGGGGTGGCCTGTTTTTTGTATTGATTTCATGTACTTGTTCTTTTACCATCACAGGTATGCAACAACAAATACAATACGTGACACAACCGCAGGCAGCAATGCAGCCACAACAGGTGGTTTATGTTGAAGCTGTGCCTCCCTCGGGTTCTGGGGTCACGTCCAACTTTGCCGCCAGACGTGCAGTGGTACTTTCAAGCATCCAACTTGCAATCGGCATCTTGTGTGTTATGCTCAACAGCATAGCTATTATCATTACTGGCCCTGCCTCGAGTGCTACGAACCACATTGGAGATGGAATTTGGTGTGGGATATTCGTAAGTGAGTCTACAGTGTAGTAATATAGAATCATTATGCCTATGTGGGACTGTTGTTTATCGTACTTACCTGCCCAAAATCCACTCTGGAAAAGAGAAATCTAATCAATGGTGGATAATTTTTGTAATTACTGTCGTCTAGGTAGCAAATACAGCCTCTACCAAAAGGGGTCACTTGTGGCATAACCAGACTTTTAAGTGTATTCAGTATTCTACACATCAAAGTTTTGTATAAGAGCCTTAGAAAAAAACTTTTTTTCTGATTAGAAAATACTACACTGTCTTTGAATAAGACTGGATGAGCTATAAAATTACCCATTGATGCGGAAATACTTTACCTTACTCAAAACTCACTCGTGATTCTAAGGGATAATAGATATCGGTTAAGTGTAGAGTCACTTCACACCGCAACCTTCCCTTCCCATATCCCACATCCAGCAGAGATTCCATGAAATGCTATTCAGTTTCCCACGCAGGAAGTACAGTCTCACTACCTTACTGTGTTTTACTTGCAGGGGGTCTTGTTGCAGTGATACCTTGTGATGGAGGTGGTACTTTATGGGTCCTATTGTTCAGCAAGACCACCTCTAATGGCAAATTATTCAAAAAACTTTCAACTCGCCACCTTTCTTTGTTTTTATTTTTATTGATATAAATTAAATATCTTATTCACCCAGTTGCAAAGGCCCAATTCCAAGTGCCTTTTGCTTAGTCGTATGGGGTGAAAGGCCGAGCTTTGAAATTAAATTTCAGAAAAAATGGTGCAAAGGGGGAAAACGGCATTGTTTTTAATTCTTTACTACAGCGCTTCAGCGACTTTTTTTCGGAAAATCATTTCTCTGTTAAATGAAGAAATGGACACCCCAGAAATCAGAGAAAAGAGAAGTTTAAAACATTGAGGCCCAGTTGTAACAAAGCTAAACTACTACTACTACTACTACTACTACTACTACTACTACTACTACTACTACTACTACTACTACTACTACTACTACTACTACTACTACTACTACTACTACTACTACTACTACTACTACTACTAGTAGTAGTAGTAGTAGTAGTAGTAGTCGTAGTAGTAGTAATTGCAATAGCAATAATATTTGTAAATCACCGAATCTCGCTTTTTTCGGAATACAGGATCACCTCAAAATAAAAGTTACATTTAAGTATTATGTCAGGTAGATTGAGGGTTATCTATTACTTTATGAGGTCCAGATGTTAAAGGTATGAATACACCATTGCAGGCAAATATTGTCCGATATCCGAACTAAATAGTTCCTAATTTCATTGTGCTCACACCTTTGGGAGCCACGTAACTGCAATCACCTCACTGCTTCAGCCAGACTATCCCACAATGTTATAAGCCTGTTTGTGTGCTTCGTTGACGGACACCTTGAATTTTCGAAAATGCAGGGCAAATAACATATTCAACATATTCATACACTCTGTTGTAATGCCGAGAAGGCGTGCTTTGAATACTTGTTTCCTGGCTGTGACAGGTAAATACAGGAATAACTCGTGGTTTTGTCTACTGGTTTTGATATCTTGCATGCTCTTAACCCTATCTGTGACAAAGCTCTCTGCCACTCGAAGTAAAATGTGAAAGAGTGCTTCGTTCAACAATGTTTTCAAGCCCTTAAGAAAAAGCTACAAAAAATTGGAATTGATTTGTTGAAGATTCTTTGGGTGAACTGTCCTTTTTATGACATTGCGTACTCGGGCTGCGTCCCTTGGTATGGTAATGGCTCAATATTATAATAATGATATTGGTACATATAGAATTCAGGTATCATAAGGAGGAACGGCCCTGTAGCAAACGATACGGGATTAATTTTGGATTAACTTTTGACATGGATACCCAATGTTGATTGAATATCTGTGACATTGACGCACCGCTGATCCGACGGTCTTGCCTGCAGGTTGTGTATTTTAACACACCGCGTGTTACGTGATGTCGTGTATAATTAGGCAACAAATTTATGCATTCGACTTATTTGTTACCTGGACACTTCATCCGCCAGAAACCACAGACGAGTGTGTGTTTTTGTAGCAAATGCCAGTTCAAACATGTTCTCCTAGCATATACAAATTCGGAATATAAAAGTGGAAATGTATGATTGTATGAAACACACTATTTACACAACAGCCTATATGGAATATGAACTCCAAGAGGACGGTGTAGTAGAGTCACTGAAATACCTGGTTCATCGTGAACATTTCAGTAAGCCCTGGAGCTCTGAGCACACACTTGTTACTTTGCTTGTTAGAGTTTTTATTACTGCGGGGGTGGGTGGGTGGGGGGGGGGTGGGGGCGGGGGTGGAGGGCTTGGTTGTTTGTGTGTCAACAGAGCGGGGCGATATTCCTGTGTTCTTTTCAGAGAGTTTCTCATTAGGTGGGGGGTTGGCTTGACAGCTCAATACCAGTAATTTCGATTGTGCTCTTTGGTCCACTCAGCCTTCCAGGAGGAGATCCTGCTTTGATGCTCTGCTCCATCTGCCACTATTTGAGTGTGTCATTTGGCAGCCACTGTGTGTGCTGACCTGGTGGCTATTGTCATTATTTTTTACTATTATTATGAAGAAGCCATGCATTTTATTTTATATATACTGTGTTTTATCGATATTTCTGTGCATATTTTCCCCAGTACAAGGCCGCGGGGGAGGGGGGGTTAATGAAAAATAATTAAATAAATATAGTTGATATAAATCCCAGGCGGTAATGTGGTAGCAAAGTTTTCTCAACGCCAGTCCACCCAATACCAATGTAAAATTATTATATCCAAGACCAATGCGCATCATTAACATTTTTAATATGTTAACGTGCCACAAAGTCACTGAAATATGTACATGTAGATGTAGTGTATTTAACATGATGGCCTAAAATGTTCCAGTATACATGGAGACGATATATATGGTTTCAGTTACTTCAAAGTCGTTTTTTTGTGATAGCTATCGAATTGTAAAAATTTCTTTTGACATTTAGTTTATTATTGCTGGTGTTCTTGGATTGGGAGCTGCAAGAACCAAGACAAACTGCCTGGTGAGTCTGCTTTGAGTTACTCTTAGACTGGACACAATGTGGGTACCTCACCGGAGCATGCACCTACAAAGAAAATATATTTAGCATTTAAAATCTGAATTTTTTCCTGCCACATCCATTACTGCAGACAAGCTACATTGCATCAACGTTGAGTCAACTTCGATGATGTTTACGCAAAGTTTGTTTCATTGGGATCAACGTTGACACAACTTTGATCTTATGTTGTGCGCCTGAGGGAGGTGCGGGTGGGAGACCGAATGACACGCGAATAATCGAAAGCCATAAAACCGTTACGGCATTGACACAACGACCAGCAGAAGCTGTAAAAATATTAACGTCTTCAGTGATGGAAGAACTCTTGTATTGAATGTAAGACTTGACATAATGTGTCTTTTGCTATGCCACCTATTCTACATCAACGTCCATAACCTTGGAACCCTATTAACCCTTGCCATAGAACTATGTTGTCAAAGCATTTAATTTAGCGTCAAAATTTCTTCATATCCAGACAGTTTGTTTTTATGTATGTGTGACAACAGAGACGTGCTGTGTTACCGGACACTAATACTTTTGCCCTTGCTTTCTTTCGTTTCCTTTCTCTCTCTCTCTCTCTCTCTCTCCCTCTCTGTCCCTTCAGGGGAAAATCATGTTTTATCAGCTTCAATAGCTGGAAATTTCAAATTACACCTCTATGCGTTGCATTTTGTTCTGTTTTATGCGGACGAGTCGTGGTGTTAAAAATATGCATGTCAGGAGCATTCGGAACATTATGATGTCCTGAGGGGATCATGTCGGTGTGCCAACACACACTGCAGCAACCAACTTCCGGGTATCACATTGTCATCGACCCATGTCTTAACGTTAGCAGTAGTGTACAAGCTAATTGAAGTTGCAATATAAAAGTGTTCTAGAATTAAGAACAATTTGTTCCAACATGGACCTGGTTTTGTTTGCTTGCCGACACTTAACATTATGTTTTTCGTATCGATTCTTCAAAATTCGTTCTTTTTGTCTAGCTTTTCATTTTTACCATCAGACTTTTTCATGCTACAAAACTTATTTAGGTAGTGTCATTTTACCTTACGTTCAAGCTTTCTGCGATGTAATTGTTCCAATTTCAATTTTAAATTACAGGGCAACGGACTCTTGCAAGAACACACACAGATTTGGTGTGTAGCAAATGTTTGTTTCTATTGTAAGGTATATTTCATTTTTTTTCTTTTTCCGTTCCCTTTTTAAGCTCAGCTGACTTGTCAGTCAGCTGAGCTTTTAGGAGGCTCGGTCGTCCTTCGTCTGTCAACAACTCACATTCTCGACTTCTTAGAAACCACTGACCAAATTATCTTCAAACTTGGTGGAGATGTTCCTTGGGCGGGTCTCTACCCCAGTTGTTCAAATGATTACGCCCCAGTGACTTTTATATTTTTCATGAGCTTTTTGTTCTTTTTTGAGGCAGATCTAAAAAAATGTTCTTCTCCAAAAACTCTCACTCAATTGCTTATATATCAAACAGGACTATTCTTGGGGACTCCTTGCTCTTAATTTGTTCACCATGTGGGGCTGCTATTCATTCTATTTTTTTATGACTTATTGTGTGTTTTCGCTATTATCAACTTCTTCTCCAGAACCGTCACTCAGATTACGCTGAAACGTGGTGGATATGTTGTGAAAGGGCCAAACAAAGTTGTTCACTAAGTGGCACTGCTGTAGATCCCTGATCTTTGGCCATTTTTACCAGTTTATGTACCTATTGGTAAATTCATCTTTCCTATTGATTATTATGTAAGTCAACGGATTTTTATGTGAGTCAATGGATATTCTAATGCTAATTCACATTTTTGATGTCTCTGAGACCGTTAGCCAGATTCACTTCAAACTTGGGGTAATGTACTTTCTGTGTGTCTCTACCAAGTTTGTTAAAATGGTCACGCTCCAGTGATTTTTGATTTTTTATGAAGTTTTAGCTCAGCTGACCTTATGTGGTTATTTAGTATTCGTCGCCACCTGTTCGTTTTCTGTGTCGGCGTCCACAATTATTCATATTTTCAACTTTTTCTCCCAAACCACAGGCCAGATTTACCTCAAACTTAGTGGAAATGTACCTTGCGCGAGTCTCTAGCAAGTTTGTTCAAATCGTTACGGTTCGGTATTTTTTTTTATGATTTTGGTTTTTGTTTGGCTACTTTATGGGCAAATCTAAAAAAAATCTTCTCCCCCGAAACTGCTTGCCCAATTGCTTTGAAATTGCATAGGGAGACTTCAGGGGACGCTAAGACTTTCATTTGTTCAACAGGGGGCGCTGTAATGTTTCAATTTTTTCCTGTAATTTGTATGTATGTATGTGTGTGTGTGTGTGTGTGTGTGTGTGTGTGGCTCTTTATGATTTTTTCTCAAAACCACCATCACTCAGATTATGCTGGAACTTGGTGGAAATGTTAATGGTGGGAGGACCAGTCAATGATATTTACAAGATGGTGTAAGTCTTAATCTCCGATTTTTCAGTTCGGGTACTTGTCAGTTAAAGCATGCAGTCCTATTAATTACTGTGTGAGTAAATTGGGATTGCAATAGTAATTTACCATTTTAAACCACTGTCTAGATTCACTTCAAACTTGGTGGGGATGTACCTTGGATGGGTCTCTACCAAGTTTGTTCCATTGGTCACGCTGCAGTAATTTGTGTGTGTGTGTGACTTTTTTGTTGTTGTTCATTTTCTGGCCTGATCTTAAAAAATCTCCAAAACCACTTGGCTAATTGATTCAAAATTGCATAGGAACACTTGAGGACATGACAGCGGGAGTTACATAGCACATGGGTGACCTTGACCTCATGTTCAAGGTCACAGGGTTACCTAGTTGTATTTAACTCTCCATATGACAACATGGAAGTATTTCAGCCTGGACCTTGATGTTTTATATGCTGATGATTCTCTTTGAGGGCCACATTGAAACAGTACACGAGTGACCTTGACCTCATTCCCAGGATCACAGGACAATTTACATGAAATTTACTGTTCACCTGATAACTTGAGATCTATTGTGAGTTAGGATCTTGGTGGTGCGTATGTTAATGTTTATCTATGAAGGTCACGCTGAGACAATAGATGAGTGACCTTGATCTCATTTCTGAGGTCACAATGCAACAAACATGAGTTTTTTACTCTTCACTATAAATGATGAACTACTTGAACTGGGAACTTGATATTGCACATGTTAGTGTTCTTCCAAGGGTGATCTTGATCCCATCCCAAGTTCACAGAGCAGCCACAAGTGTATTGAATCTCTAGGTCAGCTGAGCATGGGTTGTTCACACAACCCCCTTGTTTTGTTCTTTTTTTTTTGGGGGGGGGAGGGGGGCACATGGAAAAAAAATCTTCTCCATAACCGCTCATCTAATTGCTTTGATACAAACAGGAACACTCCTAATGCCTTTTACGTTTTTAATTTGGTCACCTTAAAGCGCTTTAATGTTTTTCTATTTTTATGCATTTTATGTATTTTCGCTAATTTTGGCTTCTCCCCCAGAACCGTAACTTAGATTAAGCCGAAAAATCATGGATATGTTCCTTGTGAAAGGGTCAAACAAATTTTGTACTTGGTGGTACTGTTGTGGATTCCTGATTTTGCACCTTGCCTATTGAGTATTATGTAAGTCAATGGCATTCTCATGCTAATGCACATTATTGACTTTAACTCTTAAACCGTAAGCCAGATTCGCTTCACACTTGTTGGCAACGTACCTTGGGTGAATCTCTAAGTTTGTTCAAATGGTCACGCTCCTGGAATTTTTTGATTTTTGATCATCTTTTTTAGGGGGGGGGGGTATAAATCTCTGAAACCGCTCACCCAATTGTTTTCATGTCACACAGGAACATTCCTAGGGACTCAATTTCTTCAAAACCATCACTCAGGTTAAGCTGAAACTTGGTGGATATGTTCCTTGTGAAAGGGTCACACAAAGTTGTTCACTAGGTGGTAGCAATGCAGGGATTTCTGATTTTTAACGATTTTTTTCAATTCAGGTACTTATTGGTGAATGCACCTTTCCTATTAATTATTATGCAAATCAATGGGCATTCTAAAGCTCATCATCATGTATTTTTTCACCAAGTAGCAATATTCCTCAAGCTCACTCTAAGTATTCTTCAATTCTTTAAGTTCACTTTGAATTTTCCTAAGTTCTTTAAGCTCACTGTAAATGTTCTTCAATTTCTCATGCCCCAGTAAAATTTATATTTTAATGAATTTTTCTTTCGGCAAATCTTAGAAATGCTCCTTAATGTGATATGCGCTGAGTTTAATCTCACCACAGGACTATTCAGTTGCAACTTTGACTTTGTAAACAAGCTTATGTCACCTGAGCACGGGCTGTTCGCACAGTCCTGTAGTTTAATTTTCAGGAGCCTTTGTGTGCAGCTTAAATTGTCTGGTATCGCTTGTGGTATACATTAGGACCATATCGATGTACAACAAGGGTCTAAGCTGCCTAGTGTCTGTAATTTGCAAGAACATCACACTGCAGTTTTAACGATTTGTTCTAAATATTGAGCAAGTTACAAGTTGAAAATGTTGGGCCAGTTACAATGGTAAATACTGGTAGATTTGCAACCAAAGTTGTCATACTTGGCTCAGTCTCATGCGTGTGATATTATCTCGAAAATATTGGGCAATTTACATTGGGAAATACTGGTACATTTGAGACCAAAGGCGTCATAGTTGGGGTTCAGAGGGTGATACATGTGAACCAATTACATAAGAAATTATAATGTCATAAACTAAATCATATTCAAATTGGTCTGACTCTATAACTTAATATACAATTATTGTATATTAAATTATAGAGTGAGGCAAATTGGCTCTTGGAACCAATTTTATAGGATCAACTTTAACATGAATGAAATAAAATTTGATATTTATAACCTTTGTTCACTGCAGATTATCAACTTTATGATATTCAGCATCATCTCCGCTATACTCACAGTTTTCATTTTCACAACGTCTGGAATTGATGTAACCTTGCAATCCCATAATGATAACCCTGGTTATGAAAATGTGAGTTTACTCTTTCGAATTTTTGAATGTGGGAAATATGTTTCTTAACTATTTGGTATATCGAGAGAAGAAAATCTACGCTTGTTTATATGTTTATATCATTTAATGGCATTGAAAGTAAAACTATTAAGCTATTCCCTCTCAAAGTAGTGTCAAAAATGAGCTCAATATACATGAGAAAGTAGCTATGTTTTTTTTTTTTTTAAAATTACAGTGCTACCAACAGAGTATACAAATATTAGTGATACTGAAAGTGTCAGTTATCTTGTAATTTTGGATATATAACAAAAGTGAAGACATGGTTTTCATGCTACATTTCTTTTTTGACGTAGGAGAGGCCGGTAAATGTAGGTATCAACACCCTGTTGTTAATACTGGCCGGTGCGGAGTTTTTCATCGCTATATTTGCCTCAGCCGTGTGTTGTAGTACTGTTTGTAGATGTTGTGTGACGCCTACAGCTTGTGTAAGTAACCTAGACCCAGAAGTATTATGTTACTTGAAGCAAAGCAGCTTTAACATTAAAGTGCAAATTCATTCGAGAGTTACACTTACATTAATTCACTGAGAGCTCAACCTGTGACATCATTAGAACATTAGAGTTCAGTTTTACTTTTCAGTGATAATCATAAAACTGGGCAAACAGAAATTACTGTAATGATCCCTTCCGGATTAAAATTTTATGACCTATCATTTCAGTACCAATATGCCTGTAGCTCCAGATCAGATAAAAATGGTCCGGTTCAACAGTTCTTGACCTAGTTCCCAGCCCAATACTGAAAAAAAACCCAATATCCCAGAACCTGAATTTTAAACATGAGAGTAGCAATACCTGCTTGTACAAAGTTCAGAAATTGAAAATAATACAAGGGCTTGCTTACATTATGTGAATGCATCTATCGTAACTTATGGATTGTTGTTAAAGGCCATCCAATATGGCAACCAGCCAAACGCAGCAGGCTATACGCTAGAGGGCGCTCTAAGCGTGGGCTATTACACTCCTCAACTTGTGGAATACGCAATGCAAGCAAGTAAGTTATAAGAAAATCGCGTCTCCATTTGCAGGGAAAGTAATACACATTTCCATTGTAGGGTGGCCACTGGGCATCTTTTGTTATGAAGTTAATAAAGTTAGCAACAGTGTATCTGGTGGTGCTTTAACCAATAACAATTTGAGAGGGAACGCAATTGTATGATATACCGCAAATATTAAAATTAAAGCTAACAGGGCATAAGCTATTACACCCCTCAATTTCCGGCAAACGTCATGCAACCATGTATGTTATAAGCCAATCATGTCTCCTTTTTCAGGGAAAGTAAGCAATTGCCTATCATATATTAAAAAAAATTCAAACCGTAGTTTGCCTTAATTTATCAGGTGGACCCTATTGCTGTAACTTCTTTTTTGAAAACCTAAAATTATAGCCTAAGGTACTGCAGTAAAACTACTCATATCAATGATATAGTTCTTTTCTTCTCAAAAATCCATTTTGGCAAGTCTTATTAGGAAGTCATGCATTGATATGCACATGTATAAGAAAAACCGAATTTTTGCAATTGGGAACCATAATTCTAATACATAAGGATTTTACACATGGGAACAAGATTTATACATATGTGAAATATACTTACACAGAAGTGCAATATTTCTTGCTACCTAAACGTGTTGAAGACATGTGTCAACAAAGACTCACACTTGTCCATCTAACACATGTGGTTAAATCTCCTACACACACAAACATATATATATATATATATATATATATATATATATATATATATATATATATATATATATATATATATATATATATATATATAATGATTAACACATTTGTGTATATCTTGTACAAATATGTAAAATAACTGATTGTTTTACATGGGTAATATAGTGTATTCTACTGACCCAAGGCTTCAGTAAAAAAAATGCTCCCTGTCAGGATAATATCAATTAAACATACTGGTTGAAGAAGAGGAAAATGCAAGCACCTGTTTTGATTGGAAACATTTGTCTCACTATATACTAAACTTTAATGACAAAAATATGATCCGCTCATTAAATACAGAAATATACTATCTTTATGGCCAAAACGGTTTAGCTGTCCCTTTCAAATTCCAATGTTCACGCTCACCCCAAGTAAGGTTGGTAGTATGAGGTGATAAATAATTGGTATACATTTAACTGATTATCCAAAATCATCAAATGGAACGGCAGCATATCTTCACGGCATCGCAAGTTGTTTCTATCAAGAGATACGTTGAAGCATCTGATCGCAGAAAATAATAAAAGGAATGATAGTTGCCTAATTTGACTATAATTACTCTGATCAGAGGTTCACAGAATTTAAGTCATGTTATTCTTCTACTTGCGAGTTGTGATCCCCACTTTGCCCTGGCACCCTGTTATTTAATGTTCTCCTTTCTTAGAATTTATCCCACATAATGTGTAGAGCTTTTTATCAAGTGAAAAATAATCAATAATCTCACATAATTAACACTTGGGTATTATATTGGTTTAAATGCTAAAATGTCCTGCCAAAAGTGCCATTTCTTTTCCAAGCAAAGACAATACTTTGAATTGTTGGGATTATTTTTTTTGGTTAATTTTTGTTTCCTCGTCTGTTGCAAGCGACTTGCATCTTGCCAT
Organism: Hermodice carunculata; assembly: GCA_964020975.1. NCBI lineage: Eukaryota > Metazoa > Annelida > Polychaeta > Eunicida > Amphinomidae > Hermodice > Hermodice carunculata. The sequence continues at coordinate 88,279,786 of OZ026619.1, read as the reverse complement.
ATCAAAATATCAAATAAGCAAGATGACTGTAACAGGTCTGTCTTAGCTGACCTAAGATGCACAGACTGAAGCGGTGCTGTGACTTTCGGATTACATTCAAGGTGACCTTCTGATCATCATCACTGCTTGGAACAAAGCCTTCATTGACACAAATCTAGAGTGATCATTTTTCCAATGAAAAAGTAACAGTCCCCCCCCCCATTATGAAGATATAAGCTCATATGCCTGTTTTATCTTCCAAGGTCACATCTGTCGAAACTAACCACACCGAAAGAAAGCCCATACGCTAATTCCTATTAGCGTGTATCAGTAACCATGGGCATAAGAACCACCATTAGCAAGATTAAATTTAGTTTGTCAGTTTGGCCTTTGAATGAGATAAATCTGTTAATTTCGGGCTTTGGCCTTGGGAAAAAGTCCAGACCTTAAAAAAGCTCTAAACAACATTTCAATACCACGATTGACCGTGGGCCACACCAGCGCAATAAGTTCCAGTCTGTGTGAGATTACACATTCCGTTTTTGTCAACAAGGAAAAAGTTAGTTCCTTTTGCCATTGCTCAGCACTTGTCGTGAACAAATTAAGCAGACGCATTCATTCAAAACAACGGAGATGTATTCCTAGTTATTGTTTGATGGTACGGAGTGAGCGATTTGACGATGTTATTTTAGACCACGTGCTCAAATAAGATTAGTCTCGTCATACCCATTTCACACACAAACAACAGATACAACAATTTGGTTTTAAGTATATTTTTGATAAATGTTTGTGTACGATTTCCCTCGGGGAAAAATACATTTCTGCAAGTTGTCGTTGTCTTTTGTATTATGCAAAGCATTAAAAGTTACCTGCCAACTACAATTTTTAGCAACTGAAAACTAACCTTTCTTTAGAAAATATTGTTTCAGCACAACTGCTCCTGTTGTAGTTCCAGGAGTTTGTGAGACTGCATTTATATATATATATATATATATATATATATATATATATATATATATATATATATATATATATATATATATATATATATATATATATATATATATATATATACATGTGTGTACATGTCTAACATGCAGAAACTGGTTTGTCATTTCAAATATTAGCCTTTGCCATGTGGCAATGTAATAATTATGTGTGCAAAAGTTTTACCATGGAACCATTGGGTTTGTTCGTAGAAACACATCTACCTTACACTTTTTGGAATCAAAAATGTTCAACAGTAAATTTTTGGAAATTGTGTGCAACTACCAGCTGGACATTTGGTTTGTTCGTCAGAAATCACATGCAAAATATAAGATCCTGGTTGATGTCATGCTTATTGATGGCTTTTCAGACACAATGGTGTTGAGACAAGTTGAAGGTCAGTCAGGTGCAGGGACACAGCCCATTGCGGGGAGTCTTGGACATCAACCAACCGCACCTGGTCCAACTACCTTGACTCGGTCCAGTGACAACCCAATGCCACCTTCCTACATTGAGAGCATCAACGCAATGCCACCTTCCTACATTGAGAGCATCTCGGAGAAACATTAGATATGGACATCCATGTGTTTTTTACCATTTGGTTTGGTTTGAATTTTACATCAGCACTGCGCGCAAGTGTCTGCTGTCTCTGAAAGTATAGACAAAAAATGACTTTAAAACACTTTTCCAGTTTTCCCTAACCACATTTTTGCGCACTGTCAAGGGTTTTAAAAATGTTTTTAAAGTCATGTGCACTTTTCGTATGTGGGCATGGCTATCACATTTTGATGAAGGAAGAACCCACCCAGAAAGGAGGGTTTTAGAGGAGTTACAATGGTGTCATACAGCAGGTATCACTTCGATGTCCTTCCGTCTATGGGCACAATACCGTCGTTATCACTCGCCAATTAAGCATGGGGGGGGGGGGAGGGAGGGAGGGAGGGTATTTTCGTGACTCGTGATCCTATCTTTTTATTTTCCGTGATCTGTGAAACAATAGAATTAATTTTCGGGATTCGTGATTAAACCATTGCTCGTGAATCGTGAATATGCATATAAGCTGAATAATTTTTTCCTGTGAACTTGTGAAAGCAATTTTTTTTCCTGTGAACTGTGATCAAGACCCCCCCCCTGCCCCCCCCCCCAGCATGCGTACGATAGAAAAACGACGTGGTGCCTAATACTAAATATATGCCTCCAGGCGTGCCCTAAAAATCTTTATGGCTTACAGATTAAGTGAGATGTCTTTATTGCATATATAATTTCATGTGAACTGTTTTTTCTGGCATGTCTTACAAAATTTGATTCAGGCAGTGAATGTTTTCATTATGTACTTTGCGAGAGAGAGAGAGAGAGAGAGGGAGAGGAGAGAAGAGAGATGAGAGAGAGAGAGAGAGAGCGAGCGAGAGAGAGAAGAGAGAAGGAGAGAGAGAGAGAGAGAGAGGAGAGAGAGAGAGAGAGAGAGAGAGAGAGATTATAAGCTAAACCACCAAATATGGTATAAAGCATACTTGCAGTTGTGTAGGTCCATCATAATGGTGCATCACAAGAACTGCTACTCTGCCAGCATTTCATGCTAGCATGGCTTGACCTATGATTGCAACATCGGATTTGGAATCCCAAGAAGTTTGTCCCTGGAAGTGCTGAAAGTAGAACAGAAAATGGTTACGCTTGAACAGTGGACAATATGTGCCATTCTGAGTTTTAGGAATTCATGAGTGAACCCATTTGACTTGATTGTTCATGAATCAAGCAATGTGGTCTTCAGTATACGAAAGATCATGTTCGACCCACTGACGAAAGAAAATCAAGGCAGACGAGCTCGCTGCATTTTTACATCTGGCGAAACTTATTTCCGTCAACCAAAACCCGTATTAAGACAGTGTTGCCATACCAATAATTTATTCATGCACACTTTAGCTTCCTTACAAAACTCTAAAATACTGTCTCGAAATGCTATATCTTAAACACTGGAATAGGCTCTTCCAATGGAATGGTAAAGATTGTTGCTAAATTGTGTAAACTTCCTTTGAACAAGTTTTTCTGAAACAATTAAATTTAAATTGATGAATAAAGCATTGCTATGAATTTATTACCCGGCCTAGCTATGCCCCGAAATGAAGAGAATGTCCAAGATACTTGCCACACTGAATCAATCACTACAGGGGTTGTTGAGTATTGAAAGTTTTGTAATACAATATGGATGATAAAATTAAACTGTATACAGATATGCAGGGGACCTGCTTCTTTTAATTAAAAAGGAACGAGCTCTTGTTTTAACTGCAATTAAAATTAATAATGTGTTAAATTCTTGAGCTCGAAAGTAAAATTCCAATTGTAAGATAGCCAAACGGATAGTTCACGTAAAACGTCTGCTAAGAAGAGCCGTCTTGTATATGCTGGGTATCTCAATATGTGCACAATGTTATTCCAGAGATATTTCATTAGTTGGATTTTTTTACATTCATTTTTATGAACCTGTAAAAAGTTTATTTGCAAAGAAAATCCTGTTTTCTATTGTTACCATCTAATGTGCGCTATGCTTTTGATCTTTAAAAAAACAAAAACAAAAAAAAAAAAAAACAAAAAACAAAAACAAAACAAAAAAAAAAACGTTGCAGGTTCATGACCATTTACATTCCAGCATTGTGATAAGGTCCTGCAGGCTCTTGTGAGTCCATTCGTCAAAAGGCTTCAAAAATCTGCAGGAAGCAGACCCTGCTTCATTGTTGTTAACAGGGTGTCTAGGCCAAACAAAGGGAACGTAGCTTTTGGTATGCCGTATTTATTTTGATAAGATATGATTCAGTGAGTTATATAAACTAGAGTGCACCCAGAAACTAAGTTAGCAAGAGTGCTTACTACAGCATTTGGACTATGCAATACCTGATGAAAAGATCTGAGAAACAGCTTCACCGACTTGAAAAGTTTGCTTTACGTTTTTGATACTCATTGATGGGAATTTGAAATCGGTATTACCTGTGTTACATTTTCTGTGAGTTGATGAATCATATGTAATTTCAAATTTATCATACTGCTCTCGTCAAAGGAAACTGAATTATGTAAATGTTTATGTTTATCAGCTAATAAATTTGCAATGCTCAAGGTTTCAGATTCATTATCAAGAGTAGTTCATAAATTATGCTTACTTTTTCTAACTTTTTTTATCCTTTCTTGAAATCCCACTTGGGGTTACCTGAAATGGACTCTGTCAGATATTGGGCACGTAATCTGTCCTTATCTCTTTCCACATGCATATAGCAAGGCGATACTTCTCCGCTGGTTCTGTGTCTAATCTCTGCAACAATTCCAACATGGGGACGATCATTTTGTTTTAACAAAAAAGGCTAAAATAAAGCCTTAATTCCTCAACATGTTCAATCCATTCTTGAAACAACTTTAGGCTTCCACGGGGATGAATGCGGTATATTAGCTACCCCTGCTTGGTTGCAGGCTTCAATAATATCATTTTGATTCTTTTTACAAATTATGCTGAATGCTGAGTGACTTATGGCAGTAAACCGCTTCCCAGGGATCATCACCAGCGTCTAAAACTCATCCAAGGATAATTTGTAAACCTCCATGTTCTCTATAGTGGCCAACTGCCACAGGGGCCGAGGGAAAAACGCCCTCTGGTGCAGTAGATATGTGAGTGGCAATCTATCTAACACAAGTCTTATGGCTGATGATGCCATCATGTGAAACATGGCATTCATTGCCTAAATAGTGAATATTATCAGAGATAAACAAAAATGATGAGTTGTGTATCTTTCATCATTTAGCCTACTTTGATAAATAAAATCTATCTGGTTTTGATCTCGTGGTAGAGGACATTTCAAGTCTTCGTGTTGTTATAAAATATGTGAGAAGTGCACTGATTATGGATATACCCTGTGAAAAGTGATAAAAGTCCCCGATTCTGGAAATAAATGCCGACTCGGTACTTATACTGCATAACCGTGTTGATATGGCACTCGCACATAACTGCCTCCATTGAACCATTCTTTTTTGAAAATGGGGATTTGGTCGAGTGGATGTGTGCGTTTTCTATTTGGGCTAGGCGACTGGTGCCAAAGGTTGCAGGTTCGAGTCCCGCTCGTTCCGAACATAAAATAACGTTGTCTTGCATTTATCTCGTGACACTTGGTGGACATTTCATTTAACACAATTTCATACTCTTTTGAGAACTCATTTGCTGTCGCATGGCATATATGCATTTACTAAGAGATACTTTATATTTCTTAAACGCTATTGCACAAAGTCGTTTTGAATAAAAAAGAAACTGCAGAACACTTGCAACCTAAACTTTTTCACAAAGAATGCGCAACCTGCGTAATAGAAGATCATAATCTTGCATCCCCGACACAAGTAAAATTTGATAATTTGAAACTCTCTCTCTCTCTCTCTCTCTCTCTCTCTCTCTCTCTCTCTCTCTCTCTCTCTCTCTCTCTCTCTCTCTCTCTCTCTCTCTCTCTCTCTCTCTCTCTCTCTCTCTCTCTCTCTCTCTCTCTGTCTCTCTCTCTCTCTGTCTCTCTCTCTCTCTCTGGAGAGTAGTTATATGTTTACTAAGCGACCTGCTTTCCTGTACCCGTACAATGTCATTGCCATTTGTTGTCTTTCTTATGTACTTGAAATGACCACAGCCATGGCCATGTCAGTTATCACTAACCACCAAGAGATTGGTCATGCCAGACCAGTCTTGCTAAAAGCCCTTTCTAAGTTAATTCGTTATCACATAAAATAGCTAATGAATATTAAAAAGTAAGTGATGGGGCGGTCATTGCGTCGAGCTAGAACGAGCCAGGCTGTGAAGCGGTTTTGACGAGAAGTGAAGTTTAGAGAGGGTCTTAAGCAACGCTAGTGCCAGCCATAAATAAAGCAAAAAAAAAAAAAAAATATGGTTGACACAGCATGGTGAGGTAGTTAAGGGTCTTCTTCCACTGATGTTGATCTTGGAGGGATATATTTTCTGAGTCTCCCTCCGCCCGGCCACAGTGCTTCATTGAATAGGTCATTGAACTAAAAGGCGGGCACAGACGACTTACGACATGTAAACTTGGCATTTGGGTTCGGTATACATTCTGATAATAATAATAATAATAATAATAATAATAATAATAATAATAATAATAATAATAATAATAATAATAATAATAATAATAATAATTGATGATGATGATGATGATGATAATAATAATAATTGAATGTATTTATTTTGGTGCACTTAGTAAGTGTTACCTCTGTTCTTTCCTATGCACCAGTGAACATATATCCAATATCTATACAAATGTTACAAATATATGACAGATAAAACTGAGTGACAAGCAATTCAAAATTAAAACAAAAGTCATGTAAAGTATCGAGCCTTATAATTGCGTTTAAAAGAAGGTAAATTGTGTGACTTGCAGGTAGAATCGTCAAGAGACTTCTTGACTGTTGCACCATTGTAAGCGAAAGACTTCTTAAAAGAACTTTTCTTAACACCATGGAGTGAAACGTGCATAGAGTGGGCACTTCTTGTATTATAAATATGAGAATAGGAACATAAAGTAAACTGATCACAGAGATAGTCCGGTGCAAGGTTATTGATATGATTTACACATCAGGGTCGCGGTATGAATTTTTCTACGTAGCATCCAAGATTAAAGGAAAGTCCCCTTATATTTCTAAAATCGAAGTTACTACATATTATCCTGGCGGCGTAATTTTGAAGTTTTTGAAGTCTTCGAGATCCACCAGTACTAAAACTGCTCCACACAGTGTCTGCATAATCTAAGTTTGGATGCAAGAGAAATAAATTGTTTGAAGCAAACTATTTGGCAGTGAGGTGCTTAAACAACAAAAATAAAATGTCCTGAACATTAGCATCGCTGGCTTTTCTGCCATTCGGGGACGCACTGGGGTCTTTTCTGCCTTTCTTCTTATCGCCTATGATGTTTGAGTCACAATAATTCCGTAAACGGTCCTTACTGTCAGCTGTATCTTTAGCGGTAAAAATTCCCAATACAGCATTTATTATATTTTCTGCTGTACCACTCTGTAAGCTGTACAGCATGTATGCCAGTAGGGGTTGTAACAAAGAACCATTTACACCGTTAATGGATTGTAAATTTGCTCTACTATTGTCATCAGACATATTTCGGTTCCAATTATCACTGATAGTCCTAGTGGGAGAGGCTGAAGTGCTCATGTTATAGTTTGAGTGACTTCATCATCAGACGAGGAAGGGCCTCTAATTTCCTGGCAGTTTTTGCATAACCATATATCACCATTAAAGCATTCCAGGGACTTAATGTTTTTGTTATGAGGGCATGGGCCATCCCATAATTCCATGCATTTCTGCAATCTTGATTTCCCAGACCTCACACAATGGGCCCACTGGTTGTCTCCAGTTTCAGTGAGTGCACAAACAGCGCACTATACATAATAGACTCCACAAGGTTTTCTGCTAGTCCAGCTACAATACCAATTTGGATGACACAACACCCTCCGGAAAAACGGTTTGAGAATGATAATCCTCAAATCGATCAAATGATCTAAAGTCTTTGTGGGTTTATATATTTGACTGTATGAAACTATTTGAGAAATACCTTGAGCACGTGGGTAGAATTTAACAGTTCTTACCAGCCTTGAATTGCGGCTACCATTCGAAAGCTGTGCTAAATTGTTTTTAGCTCCGCTGACTTGTCAGTCAGCTGAGCTTTTGTGAGAGTCAGTAGTCCGTCGCCGTTGTTTGTCCGCAATTCACATTTTCAACTTCTCCAAAACCGTAAGCCATATTTACTTCAAACTTGGTGGGGATGTGCCTTGGATAGGTCTCTATCTAATTTGTTCAATTAAGCATGGTCCAATGAACAATTTTTTTCATACGATTTTTTGGTTCTTTTGGGGGGCAAACATTAAAAAATCCTCTCCGAAACCGCTCGCCCAATTGCTTTGATATCACACAGGAACACTCCTAAGGACTTGTAGATGAATTTACTCACCAGGTGGCGCTGCAATTTTTTCCTATTGTGGTTTTCTGATTTTAAACGATTTTTTTAATTTGGGTACTGATCGGTAAATAACCCTTTCCTATTGATTACTATGTAACTCACATTTTCGACTTCTTCTCTAAAACCTTTATCCAGATTGACTTCAAACTTGGGGACAATGTTATTGGGTGGGTCTTTAACATGTTTGTTCCAATGGTCATGCTCCATTGATTTTTTTTTCCCAAATCTTAAAAATTTTTTCCGAAACGGCTCACTCAATTGCTTTGATATCACACAGGAACACTCCTAGGGTCTTCTACTTCTTAATTTGGTCACCAGGTTGCACCGTATTTTTTTTTTTGTATTTGTTTATGAATTTTTTTTCTATTTTCGACTACTTCTCCAGAGCCGTCACTCTGATTAAGCTGAAACTTGGTGGATATGGTCCTTGTGGAAGGGTCAAACAAAGTTGTTCACTAGGTAACACTGTTGTGGATTCTTGATTTTTCACGATTTTTTTCAATTCGGGTACTTATCGGTTAACACACCTTTCCTAATGATAACTATAAAAGTCAATGGCCATTCTAATGCTAATGCACATTTTGGACTTGATAGAAGACACTGTCTGTCGGATTTACATCAAAATTAGTGGCAATAAACCCTGGATGGGTCTCTATTAAATTTGTGCAAATGGTCATGCTGCAGTTTTTTGGTTTTTTTTTTTTTATAATTTTTGTTTTTGTTTTTGTATTTTTGTTTAAAAAGTTCAATAGTAAAGTTTAAAATGGGAATTTCTAGTAATGGTTATAACCTCAATAATTTGGCCAGATTTGTGTCAGACTTGGTAGAGATCTACCTTTGATAAGTATTTACCTATTTTGTCCTTTCCCAAGTTCACAGAACCACAAGTGTGATAAATCTCTAGGCCAGCTGAGCATGGGCTGTTCAACAGCCCTCTTGTTTAATGCTGGTCAGTACTTTCAGATGCCATGACACGATTGGCCAATGATTGCCTTGATTTTGAATTTGTAAAACACTTGAACTCCAATTGCTTTATATGAAGACGGTCCATACAAAACAATCACTGTCACGTTGAATCTTCAGTTGGATGCCTGTTAATATTTATTTTTCATGCAACAAGGTGATTTGTACTGTAGATTTTTCATTACACATGAGAATCTATGATAGATACAAAAAGTGGAACTCATTTACTACAGACCAGATCTGCGTGTTACTTACGTTATATGATTTGCTCCCTTACTGTCTTTATCAATCCCAAATATTACATTTATATTTCTCCTAATTGGCCTGACTTACTGCTTGTTCATGTTAGATTTTATTGTTGTATTAATAGGAAACGATAAATCATTAAGCTGGTCATCCTTTGTTATGGTAAATCTTATTTGGATTCCACATTATATGTTGTTTTTCTACACTGCGATTTCTGAATTAGATATGGATCAAACTATGCACCAAGAATTGCTCTATTGCTTTCCTATGGAATGTTGATTTCCTTCATATTTTATGAATGACTTGGGTGGTTGTAGATAGCACCAAATGATAAAATTCTCCACCTGACAACATATTACACAGTCCATGTTTGATAAAAAAAGATAATTTACGTCTTGCAGCAGAGATTCTCCGATCATTAGTTCTTTTTACAAGGTCATTTATATCAAAATACAAAGCAGGTAATAGCCAACAAATATTTGGTCTTTGTAACAGCTTTCTTGTATAGGAGCAATCCCTGATATATATATATATATATATATATATATATATATATATATATATATATATATATATGTGAAACTGTTAATTTAAAAATGTCCATATATATGTGTACATTTATTAAGTGTTGTTGCAAAACTATAAAGATGATAAATTATAAATGACTTCCGTTTACAATGAAGGATCATCTTCCAAAGAAGTTTTGTCGGTACATGTATTTTGTTTATACCCAGCAAAAAGTTAAATTATAAATATTACACGATATTTCATGTATTACTTAGAACCAATAAAGTGATTTATTTTTACCATCTTCTTTATTGGGGTACATTGGGCAAGACATCAAGTGGACTCAGCTCTTGCAGTTGATTGAAGTGGACCATGGTGTGGGTAACCAGGTATTGACTGGGCTAAGACTGCCACCAAAGATCACTTATGAACACTTGCATCTTTCACCTTCTCTTGGATGCGGGTCAACTTGACTGCTTAGGTATGTGTCCACACTCGCATTAGAAATCAGATATTTGATACCACTTATCTGCAAGGCACATAAATGCTTAATAAGTAAATATTGATACACATTAAGACTAAACAAAATTAACTTGTTATTTGTGACAGCATGATAGTTATTACCACCGCTCCTCCGTGGATATTGTGACAAGTTAATCTGTGTACAGTGAACCCTGTCCACAGAGACCACCCCTACAACGACAAAAAAGTGGTCTTATGAGGCCGACGGTCTTTCATGACAGATACGTAAACACGGATATGTATAGTACTTGGGAATTTGAAAAGCTGCCTCTGGTGAGAGAGTGGTAGCTTACAACAGGGATCTCTCGTGACAGGAAGTACTGTATTTTTATGTTTATCAATAATTTGACAAGTTTAGTGTATAACAGTAACACAGAGTTATATCATTATGAGATTTTTGTTTGATCGATCCGACAGGTACTGAGCACCTCAGTGGCAAAAGCCTTTGAACACATGGGAGATCCCAACACACCGTCAACGCAGACGTTTGTTCAGTACTTTGACAAATTTCTTGACTGTCTGAATGTCAGCAGCTCAAATGATGGTTCCAGACTAAAGCTCAATCGGCAAAAGTACACAAGTCCGCATGACCCCAGGTTTGAGGTAAGTGTACTTAAAAGGGCTCCTTGTAGAAACTTAATGGCATATTGTCACCGTATGCAGAAAAAGTTTTATTTCAAACATTTAATAAACCATGTATTTCAGAGATATTATAATACTTAATAGAACATGTATTTCAGAGATGTTATAATATCAATGAAAAGATGAATAAATATGCACATTTTTGGATCCAAGGAAAGTGAATGGAGGCTTATATTAGAGGAATGGCCTTGGTTATGAGGAATACGGCACCTGTACATCTATAACGTGAATATTGATAAGTTGTACGTAGACAAAACTGATTGGTCAGTCCGCAGTGGCCGGCCTTTGGCTCTGCATAGACCCACTCCTTGTGTAAAAAGTGTGTTTTATACTGGAATAAACAGAATCTTGCATGTCCGACATTGACTGATGATATTGCTCAAGAGCACATTTCCTGGTAAAAATCTACTCGTGACCTGTGGTCACTCGTGGTTTTTACGCAGAAATGTGCTCTGTCGTGAGAAAAATCATCGTCACTCACCGTCGGCCAGGTAAGATCGTCTATTTCACCAATAATTATTCATTGCAGTGGCTTGAGAGTGACTTCCTGGGATTTCTCGATGAATGGTCAACTGTGTTTCAATACCCCCAACACAACACGAGATGCACTGCTGCGAATGTGTCTTAGCAGAGTAAAACCAGAAGGCCTTCATATAACAGGTATGTATGTCACAAGGAATTTTATTTTCTTTTATATATATATATATATATATATATATATATATATATATATATATATATATATATATATATATATATATATATATATATATATATATATATATATATATATGTATGTATGTATATAAGAAATTAAAGGTCAATCTGGTGACATCACAAAAAATATATGTATGATCACATGATTAGTTTTCTTTGCCTATATCTTACTTATCCCAAGAAATTGCACGTTCAGTTTTATACGTTCAAAGAAAAAGTACTAAATTGCTACATAACATAATGACAATTAATTGATAGTTTCTCAGGCACCTCCCTCATAAATTTAATTCGAAGCAAAAAATTTTGAACCGGAACTTTTTCAAGGTATGTTTTGTTCTTTCATTCAAATACTCAACTACCATAAAAAATATGTGTGATGACACCCATCTAATAAATGGTCAGGATAATATTGAGTGAAATTTTGAGTTTATTAATATCAACAGTATGTTTTCACACTTAAAAAGGAAAACAGCGCCCTTGGGCCATCATGTTTTGAAATACATTGCCTCAGAAACTATTTATTTTATTATGGCCTGACATTTTTGCATACATGTACATTTTCTTTTATTTATCAATACTTGCAGTGTACTCTTTCAACCGCCTTGCACGAGAATCGTTAAACACTCCAGCCGTGCAGTACTTCCTGGGTGAAAAACTGTCACAGGATCCACTTGAGGGACATTTCAGCAAACAAAGAGGCTGTGGTGGATGCTCCAACAATCCAACAGTGGGACAGTTTGCTCACAATGAGCTATCTCTCTATGTCACCATGTGGCAGGAACAGAGGCCGTCGCCTCTGCATAGGGCAATTGTCGCAAACTTCCCGGTAATGCTAGGTCCCGTATGGACAGACTTATGAGTGACGAGCCAATGATGCACAGAAAGAGGGTCAGAAACTCTTTGCTTTGATCAAAAGTGTGAACTAAACTTTGCAGTCAGTACATGTACTTGTAAAATGGACAAGTTACTGATATTGAAATTCTTAGTATCTTACACCATGAGGAACATAAACACTGGAATATCTGTTTGTAGAAACTTTTGTTGAAAATTATATATGGACATAAAGTGGATCTCATTTGATGCGTACAGATACGTAATTATGTGTCGAAATCTGTAGCATAATGTGGCAACGAGGACACTCAATATGAGAAAAATTAACTATGCCAATTGCTAACTCAATGCATTATTAATATACTACTATGACTGCTGTACCAGCATACTGATGGAACTTCCATATATATATATATATATATATATATATATATATATATATATATATATATATATATATATATATATATATATATATATATATATGTGTGTGGGGGGGGTACTGTAATTATAAAATAATAGCATGACTTACTTGTGGAAAACTTCACTTGTGTATATATATACATATCAGACTTTTTAACATGAACTTTATTTCTCACATGCATGTAAATTTCAAAGTGGACCAAGAAATAAAGCTTCTGCATATTATGTGCAAAAAGTTCATATCATATTATCTGTATCAATCTGATCAAGATCAAACTGTGGAATTTATTAACACACATTTTCAAGTCTTTTGTCACTGTTCATGAATTCGAAGTTCAAGTTGCCTGTCAATGTATATGCCTACAGTACTGTCTTCACACTTTGAAATTTTATCATAATACAAAGTACTGCTGAATTGGTGTATAACTTATGCCAAGAATGTCAATCTGTCACAGTTAAGGAGCTGCACTTAAAAGTTTTTCATATTGTGTGCCAGCTCTCTCCGGAGTCCTTTCTGTCCTTTTCTGGTAGCCTTGTTGTTCTCATGTTTGTAAATATACATGTACACATTCATATAGGCCCGGCATCTTAAATGGATGTAAAGTTGCAGTACTTTCACGAACAACACATTGGAAAGACGACTGTCACTTTGCCATTCTTTTGTAATTTCAAGCCACACACTTTGAATGCTGTCACTTTGGATAATTTTTGTGAGTAGCAAGTCTTTCCAGTCAACACCCTGGTTTGCTTTGGCAAAGGATAGACCCAGGTAGGGCTGAATGCATTGTTTGACTTTGATGAAGAATCTGTACACGCCATTTTGTACTTTGAAAAGACCACCCCTGTTTTCGCGCCCAATCCAAACTTGGGAGTAGTCCATAAGACCATTGGCTGTGATATCATGGTCTGTGCTAACCTGTCTATTTGCTAAAACACCGATGAAAAGGCTTGCAGCAGAATTGTTCATCGTTGAATAGTAGCCCATCAGGTGATGGGGAATGTATCCAGACACATACCTCAAAGCCTCAGATTCCCAATTGTTTAGTTCAGCTCTACCAAATACATTTTCACTGGCAAACCTTTCTCATTCTTGGCCTTTCTCATAAGTTCAATAAACCTTCTTGAAAAGTAAAACCTGCAAGAAATTTTGCTGCTGGTAACTAAGGAGATGCATCATATTTCCCCAGCAATGCCGCCCACCACCTATGGCACTGCTCTCCAATCCGCATTTGGTACACTGCAGACCTCATGTCGTCGCAGGCAGCTGCATTCAAACCTTTGGAATCCGCAGTAGTGATTGCACCCCCAAGTTATTTCTGCCATTTCACTGAACATATCTGCACCAAGAGGCATTTTTTGTGAGTCTAGCTGAGCCATGGCCCTTGCCTCCGACTCATAGCTATAGTGGAGGTAGAGTGTGTTTATAATGGTCCAGATTCACAAATATAACAAAAACGATGTGGGCCAACTTTAACCTTTTGCTGTAAACTTAGCTGACTGACAAGTAGGGAGAACTAAAAGGTGATAGGCCTAACAAATCTCTTTTTGTTTTTGGCAGAAGTAATGTAATTTGTGTTTTTGGGTGGTTAGGCCTATACATTTTGGAAAAGAACTAATGTCTGCCGTTAATGATCAATATTTCTAAGGTTGAGGGGACCGGTTTAAAACCACCAGTTGCCTTTTATGGGTGACAGCCTGTCTCAAGTCAGGAGTGAAATTTGTTTCTTAACATTGGTTTTGGAAGAGAAATGTTGATGCTTTGGCAAATCTGGAATCGCTTTACTGTCATTGTTGGGTTTAGATTTTATGAATATGGATCATGTTTTTCTGTACCATTTGCTCCCAGGTTGAACCTGGGGCTTGTCAATGATTCACAAACAAACATAGAAATTTGTAATCATATTGCTATTTATCAAATAATTAACATTTTTTATGTTTAAATCAACATGATGGAACACAAAAAGAATCCATATGATATTTATTATTCAATTTCCTTGACACTTTTTTTAACATCATGACCATATTGCTGGGCAAGGAGGGCATAATTTCACTTCACTTAAATATTGAATACAGAGAGGGAGGTGGGAAGAAAACACTTTTCTCTTTCAGTAGACACAAGTCACAACAGATGATATAAAAGTTGGTTCAGGCGCGGATCCAGAGAGGGTGCGGGAGGTGCACCCGCACCCCCCCAACACACACACACACACACACACACACACACATGCAAAGTGAACTTATATTTTCTTTGTAACTCTGCAAACATCAATAATAAATGTACATGAAAAATATAATTGCCAGTAAAGTAGTAGCCGGAGTCTGGTTTCAATCCAACAGTGAGTCCCAGACCTGTCAAGTCTCCTGATTTTTTACTTTTCGCCCGGCTTGGACATATGAAGGAAAAGTACAAAAATACATAAATCTGTCTAACTTATACTGTAAACTGCGAAGGATGCAGACCATTTTCATTGCCCATGTGGCTGCGCATACATAGTTCATATGAATCAGAATTTTTAATGACTGCTCTGCTACAAAAGTACAGCAATCTGTCGAAAGGAACAAAGCAAACATATGCAAACACTGATAAAACATCAACAACAATATGAGAAGATCAGACTTCAACATAAGTCCCAGATGCTTATGTTCCTAAACATTTCCAATACTTTTACCTTCAAACATTAACCTTGGATGGCGTGTGGTAAGTCGTTGCCTGCTGACAATAATTTCTAGTGTTGTGTGATTTGAATGTCAGGAGACACTCCCGGGACCATTCAGAGGTCAGTAAATGTGATATATATGATAAAGAAAAATGATGGAACTTGATAATGCCATGTATCAGTGAATCATATATTAACCTGATATCTCAGGGTGTTTGTCGGCATACAATTATTTGTCTGTTCAAAATTGTATTATTTTGTCACCACAATGTGTCAGATTTCACCATTTTGCATGCTCAACTTAAAAAATACGGAGGGGGGGGGGCAGGGGTAGGCTCGGCCCCCTCTTGTGAAGCTTCGCGCCCGTCAGGCGCTTGCAATCAGCTCGCTCTGTATAGGTTTTCAGCTGTAAAATTTCTGGATCCGCCCCTATTCAAGTGATGCGGCAATGCTCGGATATATGTGCGCTATGTTTTCGGTTGAACGGAAAGGTTCAAGTCCGATCGTGGCCGGAACTTTACCTGTTTTATAGCGATATGGATTGGACCTCAATAAATTTACTCTTGACCTTTGACAATAGGTCAATGTTATCAACAATATACTTCAACACACCTTTAATGTTACGAATTGTTTTTACAGTAGAAGTTATTTGATAATGCCATGTATCAGTAAATTATATTTTCAGCCTTATATCTCAGTGTGTTTGTACAATTATTGTCTGTTCAAAATTGCATTATTTTGTCCCCAGAAAATGTCAAATTTCACCATTTTGCATGCTCAACTTAAAAAAATACGGGGGGGGGGGTATATCCCCGAACCCTTCTTGTGAAGCTTCGCGCCCCTCAGGCGCTCGCAACCAGCTCGTTCTGCACAGGTTCTTCAGCACCCCGGCTATAAAATTTCTGGATCCGCCCCTGTAGTTTATAACTAAGACCATTCAGAAATTGATGACACATTAATTAATGTGACAACAAATAGCAGAAGAGTTGGTTTATTATCAATTACATTCTGAAATGACACCTTTAATTTGTTAAATTTAAATTACCTTGGGATTTGAGACTCTTCGGATGAGTTTTCTTGGCTATGTTGACCCCTGGCATTTCTGTGTTTTTTCAGCCTAAGGCTGTACATTTTCTGGAAAGAGACAAAATTTTGCATTTCTAGACCAGTACTGTAGCATGCAATCTAAAGTTGGTTAGTCCAAATACAGAAATTAGGAATTTTTAAGCTAATTTCTGTTTATTAACATAGTTTTAGTAATACTTTTAGAACTATGAGTCAAATTTCAAAGTTCTTTATTTCAACCGGATCTGCCCTCTGGGGGCTAACAGTTGAGTTACAGTTACAATTCTGCCCTCTCTGGGCGGTATACATAACTACTGAAAAAGAAATAAGAGCTAGAGTCTCTAAACATGTACAGAATTCAGTAAAAACGCAGTAAAATACATACAAAAAACCACCACTATATATAAATAGACAGACATTTCATACCATGCATAACTTTCACATGCCACCAGTAGAATTTACTGACTTTATTGCATATAGTATTAATTCCTCGTAGCAAAGCATGTCAAGAGAAAATAGTCAAAAGATTTGATTAGTTCTGAGATTGAGTGAAATATGTAAAATATTCTTTGCTCCTTTGACATTGAATTGAAATTACTGGCAACACTTTCACATTGATCAAATAATTTTGTGTGGGATTCACCGTATTTCTTGCACTCAAATATAAAATGAAATCCATTTTCAATGTGTGCCATATCACACTGAGTGCACTTTCGTTCTTCAACTGGAATTTTGTTATGTCTACCCACTTCAATTTGTAATCTGTGAGCACTAGTCCGTAATGTAGTGACTGCTTTTCTCTGTTCATGATTTCTTAAAATGTTACCCAAATCCTGTTTTACATACTCTATAATATCGCAATTTGTTGCCTGAAAAGCTATTCTCCTTATTTCTATCTAAGAAGCCGTGCCAAATATTCTCAAATTTTTGTTTCAATTCACCGAAAAAGTCAAACTTTAACTTTAATATTCACCTTTCAGACATTTTAGGCTAGCTTGTTTTCTGTTAGGTCAAACCCCCAGGGGCTATAGGTAGCAAGCAGCTACTGACGACAGTTACAAGCTTGCCTAATTGTACTTGATATCTGGTTAAGAAATGTTATATTTTCATTGCATTCTCTTGACTTAAATTCATATGACTTTTATTCCTTTCTGACTTGCCCTATAATCTTGCTGTTAATATCCAAAGATTATTAGAAAGTTTGGCTACAATAATTCACAGTTTTTAGACTTGTCTGTTTTGCTACTTAACTTTATCTTTTGGCATCATTCTGGTTTAATGTTCACCTTTCAGACATTTTAGGCTAGCTTGTTTTCTGTTAGGACAAACCCCCATGGGCTATAGGTAGCAAGCAGCTACTGACGACAGTTACAACCTTGCCTAATTGTACTTAAAATCCTGTTAAGAAAAACTGTTTTGATAACATGTTTTTGGCATGAATGCTGATGAGTTTCAGTCTTTTCTGACATGCCTTAATGCACATTTATTCCCTTTTTAAAAAATACTCGAAATTGACAGTATTTTCTCAAATGTCACAAACCTGACACATTATGTTGATACATTGACTCGGGGTTGGCAGTGAAATAGAACTTAATTGTTTGAGGAGTAGTTGTCATCATTGAGTTTGGTTTACATTTCTGGTGCAGGATGTACATTGTTGCAGTCCTGGTTAGGATTTCCCTTGGTTTGTACAGGTGGTCTAGCTGCAACTGTTTGTTTTACAATCACTGGGACAAAATATAATGCCCCAGCTTGTTTCCACTTCAGTTATACACTGGCGGATGGTTTAACTAGGATAAGCTGTCCAGCTAGAAAGAGTACACATTGGTTCAGGGGTAAGTCAATTATGTTCTTATCTGAAACCTGTACTATACAAATTTAGTAATTATGGTTTGTTTGACAGGTATTCTTCTTTCATAATGAAGCTCTGCATTCATAGGCAAACCTTCACGTATTTAGCTAATTCATCATTTGCCATGTTCATATTTATTCATTATTATGTGGGTTGTCTTTGCTGAATATTTAGCTTAGACAAGGAGCCGCTGCTCAGAGAGACACGTACAGGTAAAAGGCTCCGAAACATATTGAGTAGTTACCCGCTGAAGACCCTTTAATTTATTTGGGCTAATACAGCATATGTCAAAATTTTACAGTGGAACGTGTGCAATATGGATAATAGTACTTCCGTATGTATATGGATTAGACAGGGACAGGTTAGCTTATGGAGAGTAAAGAGTTCGGACTGAGGAATAGGGTATTGACTACTAGGGAGTGGTTCTGGGCAAAAACCAATACACTTGTCTATGTCAGTATTGTGTTTATTAAGGACGGTACTTATATTACCCAAATACGTATTAATATCACACCTAAATTGATTTGCTTCTTCATTTGCATTCTTAAAAATGTTGGTCAAGCTCAGAACTAATCAAATCTTTTGGTTATTTTGTCTTCACACTTGACATGCTTTGCTACGAGGAATTAGTACTATGTGCGATAAAGTCAGTAAATTCAAATGTTGGTCCGACCAGTCAGACCATAATCTGACCCCAAGGCCGGGGGGGGGGGGTACATACTCAACATTAGGTTAGGTGTGTACCTCGGACATTTTTATACAATACCCGATCTTAATACTGCACCAGATGTAAAAAGGTGCCCTTTCTTAATCATGTAATGTGTTGAAAGGAGTGCTGCATTGGTGCATCCTAAGTGTTAACCCTATCCTAATCCAGCTGTGTATATATATTTTTTTTTGCGGGGGGGAGGGCTTTTCTAATCCTGGGAGTAATGAAAACAAGGCCTTTCCCGCGGCACATACCCAGTACAAAATCCTACATGGAAGTGCCCCTCTCCCCCCCCTCCCCGTCTTCCCTCGCGCAGAATTAAAAAGATGAAGGGGAAAAAATTCAACAGTCAACAACAGCCAAACTCACTCAGCTGCAACACACTTTCCACCTCACTGCTAGTAGGTGTAGAATGTGCGAACACAACCGCAAGAAAAGCCAAGAGTTGAGCATCGGCTCTCCCGTTGTTAGCGTAATCGTTGTCCAGGTGGAAAGCGAGCACTTTGATGTTGGTTTGAATGTGAAAAACAAACCTGTCACTCTTCTATCCCTAATCCGAGGTACTGAATTTTGTTGATAAGCTCTATCTCAAGTCAACTGAGAACAGATAAAAATCATTAGCACTAAGGCACTATTATTTTGGGGGAAGAACATTAATTTTTTGCCTAAATAAGTCCACCTACGTGACATACTCAACTTTCCTTTTACGTGTCCTGTTGGAAGATTTTACCAAGAAGTCAAAATGGAAGGAGTATGCACTTGCAGGTGGACACGTTGTGCCGATGTTATAGCTTGTTTGCCTGTAACTTGTTCGTTAAAAAAATTAAGAATTTTTTTAGCTGAAGTGACGGACGACATGGCACTCATGTTCTTTGACAATGACATCGTTTTCAGTAAAAAGAACGTCAATTTATAAACATGACTGCTAACAGCGACAGACCGCCAGACCCCCGCAAGCGACGTCTTGGCGAGGGGGAGGGGAAGGAAGGGATTTGTATTCAACGTAAAGCAAATCTACAAATGATCGGCGTTAAAAGTGCATACCGCAAAGTCAAGCTGTGTGTGATCACGATTATTTAAAAACAAGAGTCTGAGTTACACGAGAGCCAGAGAGTGCATTATCGGTAGATTAAAGCTAGTTGTCGGAGAACTTAAGATTGGGTTACATTCTTTGTGTGCTGGCAGGACCACATGTACAGCTGCTGCAAATGCTAATGTCAATGTAAGGTGTTGGAAGCGTCAGGGGCACTGGAAAACGGAGTATGCAAAGGATGGCTCCGTGGAGGATTTGTTAGAGAGCAGATTATCTGTTACCAAAGCTATAAATTTGTAGATTGTTCAGTTTATCCTATCTTTTGGACTTTTTCTAGGCGTCTCGTCTGGCTATTTGTGTTGTTTTGTTGTTGTTGTTTTTTTCAGAGTAAAGTAAAGAATAAAATATTCTCGCTGTGCGTTAGCTTAGTGGGAATTATTTTTCTGTGCAGGATGAAAGTATGCAACCAGTATCGTTGTAAGAGTCACGTGGTATTCGCATATATAGTGCTTTGTTGAAGGAAAGACATGCATTCTATTCTGGTATGCCAAACGCACAACTTTTCCAAATTTTCTGACTTGATGTTTATTTTTGTCATAGTTGTGAGATACGAAGTTTGGCATATTTACCCTGAGGGCAAGTCTGCATGCTCCAAACACGGGCTTCCAGAGTTTTTAGACATATTCAGATTTTATCTCCGTTTTTTCCCAGGCAGCTTTTTTGTTCATTGATAAGTGTAAATTATTTACATATTATTGTATTGATTCTTAAGAATGATGCGAGATATTTATGTGGATGGTCAATTTTTATTTCAAGTTGGTTGAAGAGTTTGTCATATTTTGTACCAAAATGATTTGTTTGACATGTAGTCAGTTGCCAGTGCACTGAGTAAATTTTTGAAGTTGTCAAAGTTAGAATTATCATTACCGTGTGATAAAATGCCACCACGCAAATATCAACAATAAAGAACAATAAATTAGCTGCTCTAGGCGTCTCGTCCCACCATTTATTTACTGAAGTTTGCGTGTTTTTGTGTGTGTTTTTTTTTTTTTTTTGAAAGTAAAGTTAATAATCCGGAGCATCTTCACTTCTGACGAAATTGGTGATGAAAAAGTTTTTAAAGAATGTCGTAAGGTATTTAGCTCTTTCCTTTGACGTATCAAAGGTGGACTCCCTGTTGCGTACTCGGGAGACAAATCAGGACAAACATTTTCACAAGTTGAAAAACAGATTTCATTTTGTATTTCACCCAGGACTTTAATTGACAAATGAGGTTATATGTACAAAAATGAAATATTTGTGCAAAATCTGTGTCGTTGTTGTATTTGTTATGACCTGGTAAATTTCAAAAGTTAATACACTAAATTTGCAACATATCAGCTATAAGCAAAGGAACACTTTATAGTGCTTTCCTGGTGAATTAAAAGCTTATTGTATAGTTACTGAAAGCTGCTGGTAACTTGATATTTTTTCCTAAAACACAGTGAACCTCTTTTCAGAATGGCAGCAAGAAAGGCAGAATAATTCAACAGGCTTCAGGAGATAATGTGGCGGAATTTATCTGCTCCACAAAGTCATTCACTTTACCCCTTCTGTAGTCTTCCAATTCTTTCAGGACAATGTATTCCTTCAGAGCCTTTGGTAGATCCAAATGCCAAATTGCATTTTGAATATTCACCCCGAGAAAACATCGCATGGCAACACGACATGAGCATTTCAGCGTCCTTGGGTTGTCAATTGACTGCCGTAGCCAGTTGTAGACCAATTGGTTAGTTCCCTTAAGCATTGCGAGCTCTTTCTCTGATATGAAAGAATGTGCATTCGTAATATTGATGCCAGCAGTCAACAACATGTACAAGATGTCAACATATCCCCTCTCTATGGACGTTTTAAGGGGATCACCATAAGCATCCAGCTGGCAATTAGCTAGAATTAATTCCTTTACAACATCTACATGGTTTTGGTTTACAGCTAGCATCAAGGGCGTGGCACGATGCATGTCAATCATGTTTGGGTTGGCTCCTTTCTGCAACAACAATTTGGCAATCTGTACATAACCTGCGTCACAGGCACGGTGCAGTGCTGTCATTCCTGATTGGTCGTCCATTGCATTGATGTCAACTTTCCCAAGTCTAATCAGTAACTGACATATTGGCACATTATTGAAAGCAACAGCCACCATCAAGGGTGTTCTGCCAAGGTCATCCCTTCCTTCAACATCTGCACCAGCCTCCAGCAATATCGGAAGACATTGTATGCTACTTGATCTGGCAGCCCGATGTAAAGGGCTTGTGTTTTTATGCTGCCTATTCACTGGAATATTAACAGCGGCCCCAGCTCTAATCAACACGCCAACGCTATGTGAATCGTCACTTCGTAAGAATGGCGATAAACAATTTGCCCAATAATTTGCAACTTTCTGTGGTGTTTGAAACCTACTTGGATGAATTCCAATTTCAATGTATGCTTGCACAAGATTGATATCTCGCCTGTGACAAGCTGCAAGAAAATATGCATTAGGGTCGCCAACAAGGGGATTAGCACCGGCTCCTAATAATTGTTTAGTGAGGTCAGACACTTTCCCGTCTTCTGAAGTGCAGTAAAGTAATGGAGTACCACCCATTTGATCTACGCAGTTTGGGTTGGCTCCAGCATCAAGAAGAAGTTTGGTCATGCGTGTGTCCCCTAATTTTGCAGCAATATGCAATGGAGTGGTGCGGGTTCTGGGGTTAGGTGTATCAGGATGGAATCCACGTGCCAACAGGCATTCAGTGAGACCATAATGTTTTAAAGAAGCTGCCTCATGAAGGATTGTGTTACCATATAAAGCCCTCCGACGTATGTCAAGCCCAGCTTCCACTAACTTATTCATCATCATCTGAGAACCCTGTAAAAAATACATGAATCATTATGCTCCATGAAAGCATTATGATAGAGTAGTAACGTTTTTTTAATGCAATATAATTGGTAAACCCTTGGGCCTGAACCTGAACGGCTGACAACAAGCAGATCTATACATTTTCCTTCCAAAATAATTACTAAACATAAAAGTCATGAAGCCAATATACAATCACTGGAGTGTGACTCTTTGAATATAATCAATAGAGACCCACCTAAAGCACATCTCAACTAAGTTTGAGCAATAAATACAGGGAACCGCTAACCTCAGTCTCTAATAAGTCACAGACATGTTGACGAAACTGGTCAGACTTTGTTTTGGACAGCAGTTTGGCTTCTCTCACCAGTTTCAGCCTAGCCCATCATATTTATTCATTTTTTTTCTTCTGATGGCATGGCAGAGATCTCTACTGCTCCAACTTAAGCCGATTTAGAGTGCATTACTAATGATATGGAGGAAATGCGGGTGGATTCACCAGCCCTAGGCAACACCAGCACTGAAACCAGCCCAGTTTTAGACGATGTAGTGAATGCCCCGTCACTACTGAACACACCATATACCTCCCCCACTACATCTTGGGATTCTCTAGTAGAACAACAAATCAGGACAAATGCACCTAACCAGCCTATGGATGAAGCAGAGGTACATCCACGCATCTCTTGCGCTGACAGCAACCGAACACACATTTCCACAGAGACCCTTAAAGAGGCAGCGTCATCATACCGAACAGGCCAATCAGTCTTCAGAGAATCCTGACACTGTGGGGGCTTCCCTCAACTCCAGCAATGCTGCAGGCACTGGTCCTATAAGGAACAATGGTGAAGACCAGATACCAGAAAAGGCTCTACAGAACCTTATATCTACTCGTAGAGCCCTGATCAAGCTTGCCAAAGTACAGGCATGGGCAGATTTCTACACAAAATGTGTGGAAAATGACGTCATTTTGGAGGACATTGTTTACCGACCCAAGCTCCCACAAGGACTACAACTGCCAAGACAGGCTCTTGAACAATGGCAAGAGAAAGCCTACACTGCAGAGAAAGCTTAAATGATGCTCCTCTCGGATATGAAACGCGACCTCATCCAGGAGGCCGAGTGTAAGGCTAATGATGAGCTGGCCAGCATAAAGTATTGTTATGGCCCATTCCTGAATACAAGAAGGTCATTGTCATCCTTCAACGTCTTGTGAACATTGACAGAAGTGGCCTTGTCAAACGACAAAGCAACAAGTTGTCTGCCTTAGTCAAGGAGAAACAGGACTTTGATAAAAGTGGTACTGATCACCTTTTTCAGCATCTTGGGTCAAAAAGGAGAAGCTGCACTCCCAACCGGACCCAGGTGTCACCAAATTTTTGCCAGCCACGGAAACTTGGCATAACAAAGACAACAACAGTGACACAAGCCCCAGCCAAGGGACCGAACTCACAGTCGCTCTCCCCATCCCACGTCTTCAAGGACTCACAGTCATACACGCTCACCACCAAGAGTGGAAAGACACACCAGCACAGGTGTGTCATTAAGGGAAAGCCAAGCAAATTCTCTCACATCTCTCCTGACTTCTTTGATGTCCAACCAAAGGAACGATTAACCATACCCCTGGCTCAAGCCCATGGAGGAGGGGTGGACATCAACACCAGAGAGGTGGACACAGGACAACATACAGATGTTCCTACAGAGGGAGCTGCACCTAGATTTAGAGCACACACAATCCAATGTTAGAAACTGTTAAACCTTTAGTTCCTTTGAAAGTTCAAGTTCATCTAACAGTTCCAGTTTATTTCAATATTCAAGTCTAAATATGGACTCAGGGTCTATGTGCTCAATATCCTATATGGACAGTGCTTTTACCGACAAAGACATGACTGTATCTCCCATTGTGGAATCACCCATACCCATTGACGAACCTAGTCAACCAGGCCAAATCTCCAGCCAGAGAAGCCAAACATCACATACCTGTGACTTTCAGGTAAGCGAAGTCTTTTCTCATACTGACATGCACAATTTTGGTATGAGACCTATTGTTTTACCAGATACTTGCCATAACAATATCAGTTGTAATAATAGTACTGATATCCTCATGCCAGATAACCTAGTTGTCAGTTTATCTAGTTTGGTACTTTCTATGTCTCAGAAAAAATTAATTAGCAAAGGCCTCAACTTTTAGCCTTCATCTAGGGAACCAGACATGGGTGAAGTTTTTGAAGACATGGAAAGATTTTTCAGGTTTATGAAATACTTGTACTTTTTAGTCCCGACCCGACACAAGTCTAGACAGAGATTGCGAACAATGATGCACCCGCACAAGGTATTGACTCAAGCACTGACACACAAACAGATTGGGGAGATGTGCCCCCTCCCCCTCATTTGAACACAAAGCTTTCAAAATACCCAGTACCTTCACGCCCTTTGAAGTACAGCTAGGAGACCCAAACCTAGAAGCATTTTGCAGGACAGTAAAACAGGAACTTGTCTAATACCATCCTTGCGTTCCATGCATAGACAATCTAATCTGGGAGGAAAGACCGAGTTTGAAAGAACTCTAATCAAATCATCAGATAGCAATCAAGAAAGCAGATAAGGGCACAACTATTGTCCTTTTTGATACTCAAGACTACATAGCAGAAGCCAACAAACTCTTATCAAATCCTGGTCACTACAGAAAACTGGACACAAACTTAACTACAAGGGAAAGTAAAATCATAGATAGGATTCTACAGGACATGGTACAAAATAAGAGTATTTCCAAGAAAACGTATTAGTTCCTACATGTTAAGGAACCAAGAGTACTGTGCTTCTAGTTGCTACCAAAAATTCATCAAGGGGTCGTCCCACCACCAGGACACCCCATACTTAGTGCAAATGGATGTCCCACAGAACGGATCTCAGGACTTGTAGATTTCTTTCTACATCCTATGGTTACACGCATATCTAGCTACATCAAGGACACAAGTGATTTTGTTAAGAAAATTGAATTGCTACCTCCCTTGCCAGACAGTGCTCTGCTACTGACCCTTGATATCCAATCACTGTTTACAAACATTCCGATTAATGAGGGTCTGCATAGTGCAGCACATGCCCTTTTATATTAGGGACAGATCGGAAAAAGCTGGCACTATGGAACTTATCCAGTTATTGAGATTGGTACTGCAATGCAACAATTTTGAATTTAGTGGAGCGCATTATCTACAAGTAAGTGGCACTGCTATGGGCAAAAAGGTAGCCACCCTCTTTTGCAAACATATTTATGTCAGACTTGGAGGAAAACAATTTGCTCAAATTTCCAATGCAGCCAATGCTTTCTTTCAGATATATTGATGACATTTTCAGCATTTGGACTTTTGGGGAAACACAATTGACAGAATTTGTGACACACCTCAACAACTGTCATCCAACAATCAAGCTCTGTGTGGAATTATCCAACACATAGATCACACTTCTTGACACAGCTGTCAAAATAGGACAGGACAGGAAGGCATACACCACCCTATACACAAAACCGATACACTTATCTTCATTACAGATCAGCCCACCCAAAGCACTGCAAACAGGGGGGGGGGGGGTGCATATGGTCAGCTGTTACAGGTCAAAAGAATTTGACCCAAACTGAGGATTTGGACACCAACGCTAAGAAAATCCTCAATTTCTGTGAAGCACAGGGATACCCATCTCATGCCCTGAGAGATACATTACAAAATGTAAGTCTCTTAGACATGAAATCTCTCTTGTCACCAGCCAGGCTAGCAACTACCACTGAAACAGACAAGCTGTTTCTCATCATCAAGTACAACAACCCAGCACTGCCACCTTTGAAAGAAATCATTCTAAGGAACTGGAGCATTATACTAGCCTCCAGGAGTGCCTAAACGCTGGAAAACAAAGAAGTGGTCCTAGGTTTCAGACGAGCCAGGAATCTTAAAGATGACCTGATGAACTCGAGACTTAGATACCTCCCACCACCTAGCATTTTGCCAGCAGTGTCTAGGGGCACATCAACAAGTACCCAGACAGGGCGTTCATGCAAAACCCCTGCAGGAGGCTTCTGCAAACATAACAATTTGGTCTGCTTGATCACTTGTCAAGTTTGCGACTAGCAATATGTAGGGCAAACAGGGTGGACATTAATGGATAGAATGCGCAAGCACTTCTATTACATAACTAAGAAAAACATGACTCAACCATTTGGGAGGCACTCCAGAGTCCCCAATCATGAAGTTGTGGACTTCAAGATTCAAATGTTTGAACATATCCGCACACCACCAGGCTTAGAGAAGACTCTCAAACTTAGACTGGTCAGGGAATCACACTGGATTCACCAATCATGTAACACAGAACCTTTCGGCCTCAATGTTATGAGTAGATGAACTCCTAGTTCAGACCACTGCTGTTACATGACATTGTGATCTACAATTTATGACTGGTGGTCATTGGGTGTCTGACTCGACACACTTGTGTCATGACGTTCGGCCCTTGTTGTACAATGCTAAACTACAGGGAACCATGCAACGTCAGCTTGACTAGGCATGGCCACACTTACATGTACAGCATGATGTACATGCAATGAAGTGCGACATTAGCAACATAGGTTAACTCTCGTATATAAGCACGTATAGGGAGCCATTAAACTCAGTCTCTGATGAGTAACAGAGGTGGCGAAACCAGCCAGACTTTGTTTTGGACAGCAGTCGGGCTTCTCTCACCATTTTCAGCCTAGCCCAGTCATATTTGCTCAACTAAGTTTCAAGTGAATCTGCTTGATGCTTTTATATAGGTCAAAAATATGAATTACTATTGCATCCCCATTGACGTGCATAGTAATCATAATCATGTATGCATTCACTGTCACGTTCCCGAAATGAAAACTGCGTTTAAAATCAGGGTCTTGCATTATCAACACTTAGTTAGGGGTGGCGTCAAAAGATCGATGTGAGATGAAAATCTTAATTGCCTTCTGAGTAGGGGAAGGGGATTAAAAGACCATTTAGCTTTCAAAAGTATAAAATCGATGTTTGTAAAAGAATTTAATAAAGATGTATCAAACTCATTTGTGTTTGTCACTGTGTGACATCGGTGCGGTTCTCCTGATGTTGTAACAGATATATATTAGGTTGGGGTTGGGGGGTGGGGGGGAGGTATTTAATACCATACATATATAAGGACTAAAGACGGAAGTACATGGTTAAGGTGAAATGGCCATGCCCCGGTAAAATCAGCCTACTATCCCCTTTCTGGCCTTAAAGTAAAGTAAACATGATTCATGTAAATACATGCCAAGTATATATTTTTTGGAAAGATCATGATCTAAAGATTAAAAACAACCTAAAATCATGACCCTTTGATATAAATTGTTGTATAAACAACGATTTCTTTGATCTCCAAACACAATGAAACATGGGCATACACATGTGGAAATAAGTAAGAAATGGTTTCTCTCAAACTGCAGATTGGTGACGCAAAGTTACTGGCCATGTATGTGGCAACAAAATCATCCCCCAGATTTTTTAACACTGCGTTTGTTTTGCAGTTATGGGGCCTCAAAGTTCTTGCCACCAGATATAATAGGGTTCCTAAGGTTTAGCTGTCCATAATTCCAAATCAAACACCATGTTAAAAATACTATTGGACACTTTTTAGCCACATAGGTTGGGAGTAATCCAGTGAAAACAGATTAAAGTTGGGTTAAACCAGTAAAACGTTATTTCCACATGTGTATAACCATGTTTCATTGAAAGTCAAGATAAAAGAAATGGTTGTTCAAAAACACTTAGCACAAAATGTTCTTGCTGTTTTATTCACAAACTGCTGGTCATAACATTTTAAAAATGTATACTTTGCATATGTTTACATGGATACTTTCCGTTTTATTTGGCCAGAAAGGAGATACTAGGATGTTACTGGCGCATAGCTATTTCACCTGAAATACATTTTTGAACAATTTGGTACCATTTGCAAATAGTTATAGATCACTTTATATATATATATATATATATATATATATATATATATATATATTTATAAGGGGGTATTTAATACCATGCACATATAAGGAGTAAAGACGGAAGTACATGGTTAACCACATTTTTTGAACAATTGGGTACCATATGCAAGTAGTAGAGTAACTCAAGATTTAACATTCAATTAATAGTATTTTTAACAAGTTTTAATATATACCAATGGTACAGTGTTTAAGACTTGATACTCTCTTAAAATTATATTTGACAAGATTCGGAAATTCTTATAGTCAGTTAAAAACATTGACCTAGGTTTTGTGAAAGCCGGCTTGTTTTCAGCTAGAGCTCATAAAAAGTAGTCAATTTGGGTGTAACAAAAGAACAAACAAGCTTCGCTCAGTGTCTAAATAATTACTCGACCTATACAGAATATGTATATATAATTGATACACAGTCATGGAGAGAAAGAGCAATACTCTGATCCTGATGTTACATTGAGTTTAATATGCCTTTTCAATGTAAAGGGCACTTTAGCTCTTTTTTTTCCTTGGGGGGGGGGAGCATCCCAAAACTACTTTTTTCATGTCGCATTATAATATTGATTGCACCCTTTAACAGCTTTATGTCACCCTTCCATAAGGTAAATTTCCATCAAAATTTAGCACAAACTAAGTTCAGGATAAGAATGCGAAAATAACTAGCACAAAAATTTATGGAGAAAAATGAAAAATCTCAGCGGTACCTCTTGAACAAAAAAAGGTCTTCGGGTCCCTAAAAGTGCCCTTATGCAATTTCGTAGCCAAGCGGTTTTGGAGAAGAAAATTGTTTAAGATTTTGCCACAAAGTAAACTAAACAATTCATTAAAAATACAAATATCATTGGAGCATGTTCATTTAGACAGATTTCCCAGAGACCCACCAAAGGTACATCCCCAATGAGTTTTAAGAGAATCTGCTTAACGGTTTTGGGAAAGTCGAAAATGTGAACAAGCACTGCAATCTTCATCGACTTACATAGCACTCAGTAGGAATGTGTGCGTAAACCAATAAGTACCCGAATTTAAAAATTCGTGAGCCATCGGGGATCTGCAGCACACCACCTCACGAAACTTTTGTTTGACCCTTCCACACGCTACATTTCTACCAAGTTTCAGAAAAAATCTGAGCAGTGGGTAGGGGAAGTCGAAAATAGCAAAAGAAAAACCACAAACATCCACCGAAAAAAGAAAAAGAAAAAAAAAGAGAGAGAAAAAAAAAAAAGAAACAAGAGGGTTGTGCGAACAGCCCATCCTTAGCTGACCTTCACATTCAACCCAGAATAAGTCCCGTTTTGAACAAGTCGATGAGGTGTTTGGAGAGGAATTAAAAATATGAATTTCCGGTGCAATCCCCATTGAGTTACATGGTAATTAATAAGAATGCATGCCTTAACCGACAAGTACCCCCTCCCCCTAAAAAAGTTAAGAAAACAGGGGTCCATAGTATCACCGCATGGTGAACAAGTTTACTTAACCCTCCCAGAAGCTACATTTCCACCATGTTTCTGAACAATTTGAGAGATGGTTCTGGAGAAAAGGTCCACAATAGCTTTTTGACACAAAAATTCGTGAAACAAAATTAAAAAGAAAAAAAATGCAGCACCAACAAATTCAGGTTCAGGGTTACTAGAAGTGTCTCTATGCACTTTTAAAGTCATTGGCTGGGCAAAATTCACTTTAAACAAGAAGACTGCGACAGTCCTGTGCTCAGCTGACATGTACATATACCCTTGCTATTTTTTAAGATTTGCCCAAAAAAAGAACAAAGAAATTCATACAAAATCCGAAATTAATCAATAGAGCGTGACCATTTGAATAAATCTGTAGGAGGCCCACCCAAGGTACATTACCACCAACTTTGAAATCGATGATTTCACAGAAGAAGTAAAATGTGAATTAGTATTAGAATGCCCATTGACTTACATAGTAATCAACAGGAAAGGTGCATTTACCAGTAAGTACCCGAATTGAAAAAATCGTTAAAAATGAGGAATCCACAGCTGTGCCCCTGAGTGAACTACTTTGTTTGACCCTTCCACATGGAACATATCCACCAAGTTTTAGCTTAATCTGAATGACGGTTCTTGAGAAGAGGTCCAAAATAGCAGAAGCACAAAAATCATAAAAAGGACAAAATCGCAGCAGCACCTGGTGAACAACTGTAAAACTAAGAGTCCCCAAGAGTGTTCCAGTGTGATATCAATGCAATCGCGTGATCGTTTCAGTAAAGAAGAATTTTTTTGAGATTTGCCCCCCAAAAAGACCCCCCTCCCCCCCCTCAAAAAAATCATTAAAAAATCTGTAACAATGTGCAGTTTTGGAAAGTGAATTTTCACCTTTAAGTTTTTATTGTATTTGGTACACATTTGTTGTGTTCTGTTCATATATATCCAACCCATGTTAATGCTCTGATAGACCCCACCCTAAATTTTCACTATTTTCAGGAACCCAAGTCCTTACTCAACCAGTTGGAATCTGTAAATTTATATCTGTGTCTTTCACGTGATCCTTACATCCTGTGTCTATCCCTGTCTCCGGGTTTCTGGTCAGAGTTGGGTTTGGGCAAGATACATATGCTGTGTATTTTTTACTTAGGCCATTTGAACAATACAACATCATTACAACCAATTATGGAGTTAATGTTTTATTAATTGAAAATTGCGCAACGGGAATACCGCCACAAGGCTATAAATCCAAAAATCACTGGTGTGACCAATTTAACAAACTTTGCAAAGATCGACCCAAGGTACATTGCCACCAAGTTTGAAGTCCATCTGGCTGACGGTCTCGCAGAAGTCAAACATGTGAATTACCATTAGAATGCCCACTGACTTACATAGTAATCAATAGGAAAGGTGTACATACGGACAAGTACCTGAATTGAAAAAAAAGTAAAAAATCAGGAATCTGCAGCATTCCTACCTAGTGAACAACTTTGCTTGGCCCTCCCACAAGAAACATACCAACCAAGTTTCAGCTAAATCTGAATGACGGTTCTGGAGAAGAAGTCGCAAATAGGAATAACAAACAAAAAATCATTAAAAAAAAAAAATAGAAAAAAAATCGCAGCGCCACTTGGTGAACACATTTAGAACTAGGAACTCCCTGGGGTGTTCCTGTGTGATATCAAAGCAATCGGGTGAGCAGTTTCAGAGAAAATTTTTTAAGATTTGCCCCAAGAGAACGAAAAAAAATCATAAAATGTCCAAAAATCACAGACTGTGACCAAATGAACAAACATGGTAGAAACCCACCCATGTACATTGCCACCAAGTTTGAAGTAAATCTGGCTGACGGTTTTTGAGAAGTCGAAAATGTGAATTGTGGACGGACGGACAGACGACGGATGACCTACCCTCCTAAAAGCTCACCTGCCTTATCAGCTCAGCTAAAAATAAAAAAAAATGCTGCACTTCCTCAGAAGGGTTTCTATGCGACTTCAAAGCATTTGGCCAAGTGGTTTCGGACAAATAGAATTTTAAGAATTTTGTCCAAAAAAAATTAAAAAATATCATGTAAAATCCAAATATCATTGGAGCAAACCAAAGAGAACAAACTTGGTAGAAACCCACCCAAGGAAGATCTCCACTAAGGTTGACGAGGATCTGGCCAACAGTGTTGGAGAGGTCAAAAATGTGACTTGCGCGTATCGAAGTCGCAGATATGAAAACCCATGTTAGGAATGCGACTCTGATATGATAATGTGCGACTCCGGTATAATAATTAAATGTACGACTCTGACATAATTTTGTGTGACTGAGATAAAATGATCTGTGACCGTGATATAGTACTGGTCGACACCGATATCATAATGTGCGACAGTACCCTATTGTGATCAACAAAATTTTCTGTTGGAAAATGATAGGCGTTTTCTTGGATACCGGTACAAAATGTCATTTTATCCGACTGATTAAAGCTCTTGTTTCACGTAAAATTCCTTGTGTTAGAGAACACAAAATATAATTAAGCCACATCAGTGACCTCAGAACAGGCTAAATTATCATGACAAACCCACAGTATAATAACAAATGTGTGGAATATAACAATGACGTGTATGTGTCCGTGGGTGACTTTGAGACACACCGTAGAAAATGCTATTATTACATATCAAATGTTTGCTTACTTTCGTGGACATATGAAGCAATGACTTCCCAGATATAGTCAGAATATTAATGTCTCCAACGTAATTGTTGGTGATAAATTCAAAACAGTCGCTGTCTGCACAAGCAGCAAATAAAACTGCCTCGCCCACCGCGTCCTGCTTCTGCTCACCGGGCGCTGAATCGAATATGTCCGCCACAGCCTTATTATCGGGACACAGAATGGCTGCCATGAGGTCTTCAGTCCTACAAAAGGACAGACACAAGGATTAGTAATAGCGCTTTAAACAAAGTATTTGGATTTTGTTCTAAATTGGCTGCATATCATACAAGTGTCAAAATGCATAATACCATCGGTTACCTGTAGGGACTACGTTAAAGTGTGTTTCAACAAATCATAATATAAGTTCCATTTGTAGATTAACAAGATTTCCCATGCCGACAAAAGAACGATTTATGGTTTATATTTACCCCACGCTGAGTTTATATTTCACCTGTGCTGAGAGAGAGAAGGGGAGAGAGAGAGAGAGAACTGAAGAAAACAAAGATAAAACTAGAAAAGAAGATTTGCTTCACGGCAAATCTGTCTGGGGGCCTACAAAATTAGAACAGTTTGAAATGCTACACTTTATTCACCATCGTTCAACATAAGCTAAATTCCATGTATTAGGCTTATTTTTATAAAGTAAAATGCTACAACTTGGGTTCTTGGTTCATTGGATTTGGCCATGTCACAAACTTATGAACTGAAGTTTGAATTAAGCTACTATTTATGATAGTTGTGAAGCAATTCAACATTTTAATTTTGTGCATTTGCCTGATTTGCATTAATTGAAAACCTACAACTTTGGTTTATGGTTCATTGGATGGGGCTTTGCCACAAACCCCAAAATTGAAGTAAGAATGGTACTTCTATATATATTAGCTTTGAAGCTATTCAAGATTTACAGTTTGCATGTTCACTTAATTTGCATAAATTAAAATCCTACAACTTTGGCTGATGGTTCATTGATAGCGGCTTTGCCATAAACCTCATAAATTTAAGTCGGAATGGCATGTCTATGTATAATAGTTTTGGAGACATTCAACATTGGAATTTTTCAAAGCTCCTTATTAGCATAATTTGAAATTGTACAACTTATACTGTCCATTATATTGGCAGGTGTCACAGACCTATATATGCACATGAAATTTTGAGTATCTGCGATAGTTTGAAAGATATGCGGCTTTTAAAATTTTTATTGCCCCTAATTTGCATACTTTTCAAAATCATGACTATTCCAAATGAGATGATGAGATGCACAACTTCACTAACTCTAATCTAACACTCAGTATCATCATGTAACATAATATATAATTACATACTCCATTTTCCGCAACAGGGATTGATTAATGTATTATACAAGATATATCTTAAAATCAACTGTTTTACCAATTTGATGACATGTTAATACTCACTGTATTGCAAATTGTACATGTATTAGGCGATACTGTGGATGTATTTATCTTCACGTATACAATTCCACGCTTTAGCCGAGGTTTTATTTCACAACTTTGGACACAGTTCCCATATATTAATCCTATACTGTAATATCATTACGTTGTGTTTAATCTTTACGGTTTCGTATCATCAGCGAAGTATGGAAAAATAAAAGTAGAGCGAAGTAAAGGGTACATACAATTGTTATCGGACACCCAGGCACTTACAAATGCATGCTCACCACCTTTCTTGGATACATAGTCCACACACTTTGCAGTTAAATGATGTTATCATCTGAAACTCGCTTGTCAAAATACAAGAGTGATCGTCCTCTCAAATGACTTATATCAACGAACACTGACAAGATACCTCAAGATCAGACCTACTTGTGTGCGAAACTCGATGAAGAACAAGAACTGCGTGTTCAATGCTGCAGTGGCCCTTGAAATTAAAACGGCAGGTTCGCGTGTCTGTCTGTAGATGGCGGTACTGCATTAAAGTATCATTTTAACCTCGCAAAATAGGAGGACAGCTGGGGACGGTATCTATATCATATATCGCCGAAGTCCTCACACTTGGACAACTCATGTTCTGGGACTAATCCCCTGGACTTGCACATGGACAGATACAACCCCACAGACCATCAGTTACGCACATGACTTCAATGCATCTTTGGTCTTGCACAGACACACACAAAAATGCATGTTTTATAATGATCAATACCTACCACGGGTACTGCGGCAATCCCAAGCCTAAGGTCAGTGCGTGTTCCATTGCCCAGCTCACGTGTGGCTTGTCCGGAGTATTCTTTGTAGTATGGCACGAATAAATATTAGTTTATCATGGATGAATATAACGTGAGACATCTCCGCTCAGTCATCTCGCGATTTGGGGTATGGACGTTCCAAAATTAGCACCGTTGGGTCCCTGTACCGAAAATGAGGCCATCAAATACTTGTAGCCCATAAACTGGCGCCATTTTCAAAACGGCGATTGACGCAGGCAAAATCCTATCCTAATCCAGCTTTGTATGTTTTGAAGGGCTTTTTAATCCTGGGAGGAATGAAAACAGGGCCTTTCCCGCGGCACATACCCAGTACAATCCTACTTGGAAGTACACCCCCCCCCCGGGGGGGGGGGGGGTAAACACAGTAAAGCACAATGTATGTGGAACACAGTGACAGAAAATTGCATTTTACAGGTAAAATCAGAGTTCCCCAATCTCATTTCCATACAAATGCGCCTGATCACCCAAAAAATAACCGAGTTTACTTCGCATGGACGAGGCCATAAATTCCCTGTGGGGTGGGTGCCAAGTGTAACATCAATTTTGTGGTTATTTTAATCCATTTCGTGGACGAAATCCGTGAACTCGAACAATTTCGTCCACTGAATTGTTAGGTATATCAATTCTGTCTACAAAATCGTTTAAGCCTACCAATTTTGTTCTCAAAATCCTGTAAGTCTGCCGATTTTGTCCACGAAATTAAAAAAAAAAAAAAAAAAAAACAAACAAACAACAACAACAACAACAACCCCCCCTTGGGATTCTGTAGACAAGCCATATCGATTCTGTCAACAAAATTGTCAATCAATTAATCAGTTGTGTCCACGAAATTCTAACATATAATATACTGAATTGAACAAGTTTTCACGAAATTGTAAGCTTTATACGATTCTGTGGACGAAATTGGAAAAGAAAAATCACGAAATCCAAACAGTTTCGCACAATTCATTAAAGCCTGTTGTTTCATTTCTGTGTGCATAGTTTTGAATTTCTTCCACAAAATGGTATACGGTTTTCACTTTTGTCTGCAAGTTTGTTACTTCGTCCACGAAATCGAGTAACCTTTCAATTTTGTCGAAGTTATTATTACGAAATTCAAATCATCGATTTTGTCGACGAAAACGGTAGGCTATTCAGTTCACAAAATCCTGTAAGATTTATCCTGTTTCGTGCACAAAATTGGAAGGAATGACATTATGTGCACAGAATCTCAAATGAAATTACGAAATCGTATAAAGCCACAGAATCGTTTTCGTGGTCATTTTCGTGAGTTCCTACAATGACTTGTAGAGGGCATCGGTAACCACGTCTTGCAATAACAAGTCAGGTGCCGCCGTAACGGTAGGCGAATGCGAACCGCGGAGTCCACATGCTGAAACGCGAACTCCAAACTGTATAGTTTGCGTGACGCTATATTCCTTGAAGTATAATTTATAAACCAGCAAAATTCCATGTCTTAAATATGCTTATTTATCAAGAAATTTGAAGTTACGCAAAATCTAGCTTGTTCCTGGAATCTGGTACCACGCTCACCATTGACCTCAGTGACCCGAGACTTATCAGTGACTGCACAGGCCACCGCGGCCCACCTGCCATC
The DNA here is from genome assembly GCA_964020975.1 of Hermodice carunculata. NCBI lineage: Eukaryota > Metazoa > Annelida > Polychaeta > Eunicida > Amphinomidae > Hermodice > Hermodice carunculata. The sequence goes on along the minus strand of OZ026619.1, from coordinate 88,242,809 downwards.
GTGGAACAGCCGATGGCCAAGTCAATAACGTGAGTATATTTGACTGTCAGTCTCTTTTATAAGTTTAATTAGGTCTAGCATACCGTGAGGTAGGCCTAAAACCTGACACTTTCAAGATTTGCTGGAAAGCCCATTTCTGCATTTGTTTGTTTGTTTGTTTGTTTGTTTGAGTTTGTTTCTCCCTTGTGTGCGAAGCAGGCCTAGAGCTCTTCTACCTCCATGGCAGCGATACAAAATTCGAATCAATAAAAGTCGAGTCACTCACAAAAGGCAAGTTTCTCCCAAGAGTCCTACGAATATAGGAATGCTTTCTTTCTTTCTTTCTTTCTTTCTTTCTTTCTTTCTTTCTTTCTTTCTTTCTTTCTTTCTTTCTTTCTTTCTTTCTTTCTTTCTTTCTTTCTTTCTTTCTTTCTTTCTTTCTTTCTTTCTTTCTTTCTTTCTTTCTTTCTTTCTTTCTTTCTTTCTTTCTTTCTTTCTTTCTTTCTTTCTTTCTTTCTTTCTCCGAAAAAAAGAGATTAGTGGGCCTACACTGTTTCAGGCGGAGGATGAGGGGTTGGTAATGGAGAGCACCGGGTGAATGAATGACCTTTATTACAACTGCAGCATTTCATACATATCCATGGTATTTTGTTGATGGGTCTGAAACAAAAACAGTACAAACACAGTCTACATTATAAAGATTCCCCATCAGCAAACCTGTTGGGAGCATAGACAATTCTTACAAACACATACCGATAAAGATGATGATAAGAATTGTATAAAAAAAAAAAAAAAAACATACAAACATATGTGTACCGAGTTGAACCAAAAGAATACGATACCTCTCCATCACAACTTTCCTCTGATTTTTGTAATTTCTGTTATAAATTTTCCCAAATTCCAAATTACTTCCACGTCATCACATTTCATTAACTTAATAAATTTATCTTCCGGAATTAAATATTCAAAATCAACTAGGAATTCTGTAACGTTATCAATTAGTTGTTTCTTGGCTTCACAGAACTTTTCACAAATTAAGATTGATTGAAGTTCGTCTTCTAATTCAGAAAACAAGTCACATATTCTGTCATCTACTGGCAATATTTAAATTATGTTCTTGATCGGCTTAAATTTCTTCTTTCATCTATTTTCTTCAATGCCAGTAAGTAATTTTCCATTTGCAACTTTGATTTAAATTTGGAATATGTTCTTAATTTTTTATTAGGAAAATATTGTCTACAAAGTTAGTGTGCCATTGAATGCAAAATTTCTCCTGTAATAATTTTTGTACAGTAGTTGCCAAAAAATCCCCAAATTCGCATTCGTTTACTTTTAGGGTTTTCTTCACAGTGTTTAGCCAATTAGAGTTAGTCATTGACAGAATTTCTAAGTTTCATTTATAGGCATCATACAACAATTTGTCATGGTTAGAGTTTATAATTCGGTACCAGTTTTTACATGTAGTCTTCACTATTTTCAGAGAATACGGAAAAGCTCTCAAAACCAACAATATTGCATGCTTTAAAGTTCACTCCTAAACTACATTTAAAAAAAAACAAACTTAAATATAACTTTTTCAATTCAGTCATGAAAAAAACTGATATATTGTCTTGACCGATGCAATTTATAGGAGATAGAACATATGCACCCCATATTTTGCAACCATAAAGAAATATAGGGGCAAAAAGTTTATCAAATAAATATGAATAAATGAAATTAATATATACAAATGTCAATTTTTTCACCAGACAGGGTATGTTTTAAGCGTCCAAGAGCCTTTTTAGCTTTTTCACATAAATGTTTTATGGCTCCAGCAAAATTTCCATTAGATGTCATTTCAATGCCGAGGTAGGTATATATATTAGTTATTTCTAGTTCCTCATTACCAACAAAGAAGCGTCTCCTATTTTTTTTTACTAATATTATTAAATATAACTACTTTGGAATTTTCTCATTGATATTCAAATTCCAGTTTTTAAAATATCCGTGTAATTTATCAAAACAACATTTTAAGTCATGTTCACTTTCCCAAATTAGCATCAGGTGTAATCCCTCAAGATGTCTGCCTGTCCGCCATCCTTGGCCATCATAAAAGAAAAACAATGAAAATGACAACGCTGTCTACACCAAATTTATTGTCACCATTTTACTCTACAACTTTATAAATACAAAGTAAACTGCAGACAAGTTATATAGAAAGCGTAGCACACGACACGTAGAGTGTACATTCATACTTTCACACAAAGTCATTTACGTTGCTATTATAGTTGTAAAGAATTGGGATAATGAAAATGACCATAAGATCGTATATATAACGTTAGGCCTTTAGCGTTATAATTTACAGATTTTTTTTTCAATGCAAAAACGCATTGTGTCGTATTTCAATGTTAACAATTTTCCACAAGTTGCGTTGAACATTATTTCCACAAACAAAATTTGCCCAGTTGCAACTTCCTAAGGTCTTTGTGATTTTAACCCTACCCTGTACAGATTTATGTTTATTACAATGTCGGGAGGACCCAGTATGTTGGTACGGAAAGTAAAATGCCCCAGTATGCCAGCACGAAAATTAAAGCCCGTACCCCTCCCCTCAAATTCAATCAAGGAAAGATAGGGGGAGAAGTTAGAGAAAACATGAAATGGAAAGACAAAATAGGCTACACACCTATATTTAGGACTCATATATATATAGGCAGGTGTACAGGCTACTTTAAACAACTTGAAGTGATCAATGCTGTAGTGAACCTACCCTGCAGATGACAACCTATAGAGATTTACAAGTGGTAAGTGCGTTTTTTTTTTTTTCGGTCGTTGTCCCCTTCACTTCCAATGGTACAAACCTGAAGTGAAGAATAAAAATACACAAGAAGTTGACGAAACAAGACACACACACACACACACACACACAAGCAAGAGGCAGAGGTTTAAAAGCCAGGTGAAGAATGACGTAACATCAGTTCGGTAGCTCTCGGAGAAACAAATAAATGGACTTTTCAGCAAATTTAGAAACTGCCACAGTGTAGCCTATATTTGACATAAAAACTGGTTTGACAGTGAAAGAAAACTCATGTTGATCGACTGAAGCTTTTTTCCCGATGGCAAACGGGCCGCTGCCAGAGCACTGCAGTGATCAATGACTGTGATTGCAGTGGTGAGCGCAGGTACACGTTCGCGTTAACGGAACTCTATATTTTGCCCATAGACACAAGCTAGAATTTGCGGAACTTGAAATATCTCGATAAATAGGTATATTTAAGGCCTGAAATTTTGCTGGTTTATAAATTATACAGTTCGGGACGGTATGGAAGATATGGAGGGTCCGCAGTTGGGGTCCGCGTTTTAGCATAGGCTCCGCGGTCCGCATCCGTATCCGCATCCGCGTCCGTCATTTTAGTATGTATCGTCATGACAATTCAGCAAGCTGTTGATTGACCGTGCGACAGGAGACTGTCAACGTTACATTATAGACTGGCCAATATTGAATGAAATTCTGAATGTTGGTTGTCCCTTTCGTCCATTTTTTATTTTTAGTCAATCTTTTTTTTTCTACTATGCCTATTATTCTTTTTTACTTTTTTTTTGTTAGCGCGCCAAACGGTCCAAATTAAAATATCGACTCATGTGCGATATTTGTTAGTTTCTGATAACGTCGTCATGGGTCTCTGATGGTACGAAATTGTAAGCAGTTACACTTGGCACATAGGGTTCAAAACGTCACGTTTTACCGATTGCGTGGACGAAATCGATAAAGTTTCTCAATTCCGTGTCTTTTAGAATTTTGTGGACAAAACTGGGGTGATTTTTTGTATGAAATTGAAAACACTTAACGATTCTGTGGGCAGAATTGTATTATCTCTAGACTTACGTGAACAAAACTGTTTAACTCTTACAATTGTGTGTACGAAATCGAGCAAGCTCTGGATTTTGTGAAATGTTCTTCTAATTTCGTGCACAAAATTGGATAACATGGATTACGTGACATGTTTGTTTTTTTTCGATTTTGTGCCGAACTTTTGATCCAAATATATATATGTATATATATATATATATATATATATATATATATATATATATATATATATATATATATATATATATATATATATATATTCTGCATTAGTCTATTAGTAGCCAATCAGCTGTCTCTATTTGTACCACGTGCCTGCCCTGTAAATGTTATATTGGATCTTTATATTGGACAGCTCGAAGGAATCCCCGTGCGTGCGTGACGTCATAACGATAATGACGTTCACTGGGGCTTTTCTCTAACTTCAGGCAAAATGTGTAGAATTTCAATGGGAAATAAATTTTGTGATTTAACTATAGAGTGTTTCAGACTTCTATATTTTTTACAAGGAAAATCATACAAATTGTAGAATATAACAGATGTTGGATGGCAGGTCGTCCAATATAAAGTTTCCGGGACTCTGAAACGTTATATTGGGTTCGGCTTCGCCTCACCCAATATAACGTTTCATCGTCCCGTAAACTTCATATTGGACTCCCTGCCACCCAATATCTGTATAATATAAATATATATATATATATATATATATATTGTGGACAAAATTGGAAAGCTTTTAAGATTTTGTGGACGAAATTCAAAACCTTGCCCAATTCTGTGGACGAAATTGGTAAATTAAGGATTCTGTGGACAGAATTGATAAACTTAACGACGTTGTGGACGAAATCGATATATTTAACAATTCTGTAGATCCCAATTTTCAATTTTGTAGACGTAATCGATAAAAGCTTACACTTCTCTGCACGAAATTGATAATATGATACGATTTTGTGCACAAAATTGATATAAAGTATTTCACAAAATTCAACAAGCTTGTTGGATTTTGTAAAATACTTTCAGTTTTGTGATTTTTTCTTCCAGTGTCGTCCACAAAATCGTAAGAGTAGTTTAATTTTGTGCTGGGACTTCGATTTTGTAATTTGCTCTTACAATTTTGTGAATCCTGTTGTCATTCCGTCCACGAAAACGGTAAGTATTACGATTTCGTGCACGACATCGATGATGCTACACTTGACACCCCATAATTTCCACCACACAAATTCCATTTTGATTTCTATCAGCCTGTTTTTTAAAGTTGTAAAATGTTTCATCCTTATGGAGGTTAGTTTTATCATAAATAGCCTGAAAAAATCCAATTTGTAACTCTCTAAACTGCGTTTGAAAAACGGATGTAGCCAATCGGGATTTTTACTTGACAGTGCTGTGTCCATTCCAGCATTGATTAAAATTTCATACAATTGTGAGAAATATTGCCAACTTTGTGCCTTGCCTCCTGAGTATTCGTCAACCATATCATTAAATATCTGCCTACATACGCGCAACTCGGACACGTCATACATCAGTCTATGGTAGGCCTAATACTTCGTACCAGAGATGTAGAAAGAGACTCTTTCCACATCCCTGTTCGTATGCATCCTATCAAGGATTAGTCCAAAGGGTAGTCATCCTACTTCCGACATTGCAGGAGAAGATTCGATTTGCATAATCGCTTTTGCCATGGAATATTGTATTGACTTGATGGTATTTCTACTTTCATTAAGTACTGTGATTATTTAGCCAAACTGAACAACCGTGAGAAATAGAGGGGATGATTATACTTTTTCCAAATATAATCACCAAATGATACACGCTTACGTTCTCGTGGTCCGAAAGGATGCTGCAGATATATCCCCGTAAACGAGCTGCCTTCCTGTATCCTTCTTCCCGCGCGTCCACAGTCAAACTTTGGAACAGCCTGCCTGTTCATGTACGAAATTCTGAAAATGTTGGCAGGCTCAATAAGAAAATAAAGAAATGTAACAATTTTTATCAGATAGGGATGAGGTCAGTGACAGTCCTTCACGCACGCTTGTGAATGAAATGTAGTATACTTCGGTCAGATATGTTCAAGATAACTGTGTCGTGGACTCTCAGGGGTATATACCTGTGGTACGGCGAACGAGGACATGTTTCATTATTTTTGTTAGTGTATGAAATATAAAGTTCATCGTGATGAACTTCAAAATTCTGTCCTGCCTCTGGCATCTTTTACTGTTGAAACACTTTTACGGGGTCTAAAAACTGTATTTCCAAAGAAAATGAAGATATTTTCAAAGCTGTTCTTAGATATATTATTGAAACAGCTATATGTGCTACCTAACTATGTGTGATATTTAATGTTGTATGCAAATACATGGTTATATAATTAGAGGGCCGACTCCAACCACCCTCTCCCTATCTGTGAACACCTACCGTGCTGTGTTATTCTTCCAGTAGTGTAGCTTGCCACTCTACCTGTCATTGTTATTGTAGTGTTTTTCTTTTCATCAGTTCTAAGTGTTATCAATCATCTTCAATTTCTCTCTGAGCCTATGTATGCAAGAAGAATTAATATAGGGCATCGCCCTATTTCCTAATTGCTTCAATAAAATATGTTTAAACCAACCAGCTGCCTTGAGCCTCAGATAAGATTGAAGATGTTTTGAATCCGAAGGGGACTGGGAGAACATGATTCCCAGGCATTTGCACTCTCTGCATTCCAACATATATGTATTTGCCAAAGACCATTTTTAGACCTATTACACAGTTCTCCGATAACCATGACTTAAGATTTTTCTGAGCTAAATTTCATCCCCCACCTAGAAACAAAAACATCTCCTATATTTAACATTTTTGATAAATTACCCGAGTTATCACTTGATAATACGATATCGTCTGCATATAGTTAGTAGACATGGTATTTTGGCATCTTTGTAAGGTATGCCAAGACCTTGCTTCTAAAGCATATCAACAAGGTCAAGCATGACAAGCGAAAACAGAGTAGGTGACAAAATACATCCTTGTTTTACCCCATTTTTGACTTCGAATCAGCTGCTTTCAAATGGCCAAAAATAAATTTGTACACAACTCTGTTGGAAAGTCCCTTAATCATGCACCTCGCTTTACCCTGAATACCCTTTTCCCATAATTTTAGGAATAGGCCTAACATGTCCCTGTCAACGGTATCGAATGCTTTTGAAATGTACAAAAACGATATCCAGGTTTTTGAATTTTGACGTTTCCTTAAACTGCAAATTCCCCCTTTTTTTTTTTTTTTTTTGTTTTTGTTTTTTGTTTTTTGTTTTTGTTTTTTGTTTTGTTTTTTGTTTTGTTTGTTTGTTTGTTTTTGTATTTGTTTTTCTGACCAGGGACACCACAAAGGAAACAGACCACCCGATTACGTCCGCTAACATGTTCCCCTAGCACTCTTAATCGAGAACCCTCTTTGTGTGTGTGCGTGTGTGTATGTATGTATGTATGTATGTATATATGTGTGTATATATATATATATATATATATATATATATATATATATATATATATATATATATATATATATATATATATATATATATATATATATTGGTTTATAATGCTGCCGGGGGTATTGACCTGGTTCACTTACATTTTTATTAGTTATGAAGTTGTTTACCTATTCGTTTACTTACAAGTGTTTCGGTAATTTGTATCTTTTCAAAATTATCTAAAAAGCAATATAAACCAGTATATGATCCTTTTAATGAACGCATTTAAAACATTTCTGTCAGAAATCCCTATTTTCCCTGATGTAAGTTTAAATTGTATGTTGGTTTCATATATACCTATTTCTACATTTTGAACAAAAATATTATCAGGTTTTCATTTAAAAAAGACTAATATATTTCCTACTTACCACATCTCTAAAGTGTTAACAATGCTTCATTATTTATCACTCAAGTCTTTGTTTCAGGAAGAAATTTCAAAAATGGACAAAAAGTATATACTCTACCTCCTATTGCCCATATTTTGGGATTGCTTGAATGATGTTTTTAATTAACTAAAACAATGCTAATTTTCAAGCTAATTTACTAATGTCTGTAGAGCTACCGGTAATGACTGGAGATTTGCAAATTGGCAACCAAAGGTGTTAACACATAACAAAAACATCCATTTGTCTTTGAGCTGTCTGTCTCAAAATTGAAGTGTGGCGGGTAACTATGTTTTTACTGTAGGTGACTGTTCTGAGGAAAAAAAAAGAGAACACAAATCTATCTTGCATATCTGTTAAGACGGCGATCTAGTGAAGACTAATCAAGTGCTCCATAGTTTCATTTGTTTTATACGCTTCAAAATTAAATTGAAACACCATCAAACTATATATTTGATGAAAGAAAGGAATACAACAATGTCAATACTAATTGCTTGCATTAAAAATTTGAAAAGATATAACTAATTACACAACCAATTCAATTTTAATTAAAATTCTTACTTTCGAAAAAATTGGAACTGACACTAGCTTTGTAGAATCAATTATTTTGGTGCCAGATGGAAACGTACAGTATGTATTCCAAAAAGGTGTTTCGCTTCCTTACCATCAATATTTTTTTCAAATTATGATTAACTAAAGAACAGATTACTAAAATTTTAATTTTTAAATTTCTTTACCAAACTTGAATGAACCATTTTTTGAATATGATACAGAAAAAATAAAACACCTTTTTGCAATACATACCTAAGTCTTCCATTTGGCATCAAAATAATTGATTCAGCATTACTAGTGTCAGTTTTTCAATTTTTTTATAGTTAGCACTTTAAGTAAAATTTAATTGCTTATGTAATTAGTCACATCTTTTAATATATTGCATTTAATTGAAAATAAATTGCCATCGTTGCACCCCCCTCTTTCTCTTCTTTCAGGAAATATGTAATTTCAATGGTAATTCAATTCAACTTTGATGAGGATAAAGCAAATGAAACTATGGAACACTTAATTAGTCTTCAGTAGAACGCTACCTTAAATCCATCCACCCATTACCAACCACATTCCTTAATATAAATTATGATTTCCTCATAATCTTCCTAAAAAATTAACAAAAGTTCCTTGCATCCACTGCTACGAATCATTCATATACTATGCTTACATAAATTACCCCATACATACATACATACATACATACATACATACATACATACATATATATATATATATATATATATATATATATATATATATATATATATATATATATATATATATATATATATATATATATATATATATATAATTCTGCACTGCGGCTCATTACATGAATGTTGACACTCTTTCTGTAACTTTGTTTTAAGAGTAAAAGATGAAAATTAAGGCTGGAGGAACCCAGATATTGCAAAGATTTGGTGAAGCAGAGAAATACTACGTTTGATATTTACGCCAATCTAAAGAATGAGCTAGAATCAACATAAGCAGCTGCCTTCATGGTTTACACTGACCTTAAGACCCTTCCAAGTACAATTGAGAGCCCTGGGCTTGACCCAGCAAAGGTCAACATCTAGAAGACCCAGCAGCATAAGGCCTTTGGCCACAGCTTTGTGGTGGTGCAATGCGATCAGCTGGCAGTTGATAGTAAGTGTTTTGAAAAACATGCCTGGAGCAGTATGGTCTAGACCGTTTTTACTCCTCGCACACTAGCCCCAGCCTCAGCTGGAACATACTGCTCAAGAAAACAGGAGTTTAACTCGAGCTACTCACAGACTATGACCAGCACCTATTTATCTAGAACAGAATGGGCGGCAGCATCTTGGTGGTCTGAAAGAAGTACACCAAGGCTAGAAACTAGTACAACCCTGGAAACTCAACAGCCACATTTTTACCTAGATGCAAAAAAATTGTATGGCTGGGTGATGAGACAGCCATTACCCTGCAAGCCCCTGAAGTGTAGTTGGGCACCCAGATACCCTTGGAGACAGAGATGCCATCCCTACACACAGCAGAGCACTTCCTTTGAGCACTCTAGGAACAGGATTAAAAAAATCAAGGGTGTGCTGGCAAATTCCAAAGCAATGGCGATGACATGACAGGATTGGCAGGCAAAAAATAAGGCCACTAGCTGCCATGTGTGCAAAAAGCCTGTCTATGGACCTGAATACTGTGATGCTGATGATGTTTATGGCCATGACTTGGGCAGGTATAGAGGAGTAGTGCACCAGGATTGTGTATTCAATGACCTTTCAAGCTTCATAGGCCCCGGACATGGCCACAGAGCAAGAACAAGATTGATAGAGGTGCAGAAAAAGAGTAGGAGCCTTATCTCTTCTACAAAGAGCCCTTCCTATGCGAAGGCTTTCTGGACAAAGTCCACGACCACTGCCAAATGGGAGGTTAACAGGCACAGCTCACAAGACCTGTAAGCCCAAGCTGTAGTGGAGCCCCAAAATCACTACCATCCCAGTGGTCTTTCATATTATATATGGCTCCAGTTACCACCTCCTGATGCAACCATATCAAATTAGGAGTGAAAACTCAATGTCATCCTCAATAGTATGGGGAAGTACATCAGCTTCTCCCTCAGAAAGCTCCACTGCATCAACAGCACAGAGTTCCTACTGGCATCTCTGAACAAGCTGGTAACATCAAATTGGCACAAAGGCTTCCAAAAGACAACCAGGTATGAGCCAAACCAGCAGCATAGTGAATTCCTGTTGCAGAAGGGAGTCAACCTGTACAAGCATATGAACCCTTGCGAGCACTTTCTCAAGCCCCAGCTCCTACGAAAGGACGCAGCAAGCTCTCAGGCAAGTATATCAAAAATTGTGGACCATGACCATGCTCAAAGTGTCTCGGTGGCTTTCATGTGTCACCTACAGCATGACTACCATAACCTCTACAATCACACTGACATGCTTTTCCTGGCACACATCATGAAGAAATTTTGGAAAACATGCCTGGAGCAGCATGGTCTAGACCCATTCAACTACTACACCAGCCCCGGCCTCAGCTGGAACATGCTGCCCAAGAAAAAGGGAGTTCTGCTCCAGCTACGCACAGACTATGACCAGCACATATTTACTGAGAACAGGATGGGAGGCAGCATCTCAGGGTAAGATTGTGAACATTATTTTACATTCCACTTTAAATAGAGATGAGATTTGTACAAATATTATAAAACGAACATTCTGTGATTGAACAAAAACAGATCAGAAAGAAACTTTCAACAATATCACAGCAATACATTTTCATCCTCAGTATATACAAAATGTTCATTTCTTGTATTTTGTACGAAACACGCCTTTCAAAGAAAGTTGTAGACAGCTTAACATAGCAATTAAAGTATGAGAATCCTCCTTACTATAAACAACACATCTTTTCAACATCATTGGTGTTGAAAAGCTTTTAAGTTTTACAGGTATTATTACTCTACAGCAATGTTTCATCAAAGGAAAACTCTAAAAGTTGCAAAAATGCAGAAGCATTATCAAATAGGGGGTAGAGGTAGTGTTTTACACATGAAACGACCATACTTTTTTTAGTTCTCATGTTTTATATTGTATAGTGAAGAAAAGTGCCAAATTTACAATATGCATAAATGTAGTGATAGCAACACACTATAAATAAAAAAAAGCGACATAAACATAAAGGAATTTATTTGTAGGCTCAAAATCACAATTTTCGACGTTCTTTTGAATATCTGACATTCATACTTTGGGAAGCTGGGCAGATATGAAGCTACACGTTTAGAAGAGTGTAGCTGCTGGACAATAAAAGCATAGAATGTAATCTTAATTTGGTACCAAATTTGTCCATACCCCAGAGGTGGCCATCTCCACCCTAAAAATGGGTCCCTGGGTCCCGTACTATAATAACTTTTTTTGCTGGTAGTTCTTACTGGAATGCCTGGGCGGGGCTATCCAGGTCTGGCGTGTTATATGTATGTATAATGGGTCCAGTGGCAAAAATAGATTGACAGGTGTCAAAACCTGTATGTGAAAGTTGGAATTTGTGTCTCATTGCTTTAGTTCGCAAGCTAGGGAGCTTTTAGAATTTTAACTGCCCCAAATGTACATAAATTTGAACGTCAAATTCTTCAAAATAGGGGGGAACATCACAGATCCGATGTCTCCACAGATGTGCACAGATGTCGTTCTTGTGGTGTCAGAGAAAAACTCCTGACCGCAGAAGAAAGAAAGAAAGAAAGTACTCCAAGGAAAACAGAATGTCTGGGTTCGCACCCAGTCATAATAACCAAACAATAGATTAATAAATAAAACTGATTATAAAACCTTACCCCGTCATCTTTGTAATCTAGTATAAATCAACAAAACACCATCCATTTTGAGAGAGAGAAAGCACTGGCATGCAAGAGAGATTATATAAGCATACATAATTTACAGATATACAGTGTATTTCAGTTTATACAGATGTGCTGTAGTGCTTTTTGGTGTTTTTTTTGGGGGGGGGGCGCGAAAGCGTTAAAATGTGGCAGTAGTTTAACTAAGTAAATAGAAACAGGGTTTAAAAATTTTATGGGGGGGGGGTAAACAATTCTGACCATTTAGGGATGAAAGTTATAGGATTAACTTGAACAATTTGAGAATTCTGCATAATTTTAACTATTGTTAATTGGGACTAGAGCCTGGCAACATTGGTCTCTAAATAAGGCATGGAAAAGCCTTCATGCCTTAGTGTGATGAAGATGAAGAGTGTGTAAAGTAGTACAGTACAACCTGAACAAATGTGGAATAAAATCACGTCAGATATTTAAAAGGTAAGAGGGGTAAAGGTTTTATTTTCGTACAGCGTATAGGTAAATTTTAAAATTTGTGGACTGTACAAAGCAAAACTAATTTATTGATATCGCACTGAGGTTAGATAAACTTTATGGCGAAACGTTATATATACTTGGGTTACACAGGGACACCTTTGTAGCATGCTCCTGGGCTAAGCTGAAATGATAAAAGTCATGAGGAGCTATTTTCTGACGATATTCGTAATGATATAAAAAAAAACTAAACCTCAGAGATGAGAATAAAGTGATGTACAACAAATTAAGTCGCAGGCAAATCCTTTTCTTCAGCTAAACATTTCAGTTTTGATACGATGAATCCGGTCTCAAATCTTGTAATTTAGGTATCCCAACACCTCGCCCCAGGCAGTGGGAATGCATGATCGCCCACTCACAAAAGACCATTTCAAACTGTTGCCATTCATTGAATTTCCCATGTACATTAACAATAAGAATGTTGAAATAAAGCTTGGAATGTGAATAATTGTTCTGTTTAATTTTTTGTTTATGTCATATCATATTTACAATCTCAGTGTTTAATCTGGGTGTTTTTGTGCATTTTACACCTTTTAGCCACAGAGCTCCATTATGAAAATTTCTGACCCTGATATTCAATTCACTTGTGGATTTCGCCGCGGGCAAAGTAATTTCAAATATATGTCAGCTGGATAGCTTATGTCTTTAGCTTCACCTTCATATAAAAATCATGCATGTACAATAATGAAAAGTTACAAAGAAAAATATTTAAAAAATTGAAACCTGTTTATAAATCATTATGGTTATATATAAGAAGTCATAATTTATATATTTAGAAAGCACATTTTATTCTCTTACTCAATCTATGAACAAATAATTTGTTAATGAATGGTGAAACGCTCAGATATACGCAGGCTACCCCCGCTTGATCGTCCCTCTCTGGACGCTGCTATTTTCTCAATCTAGGGTGCGTTGAACTCGATCACAAAATGGAGGCCGTACAAGAGATTTCACTTGATGTAATGCAAGATATATGTATGTGTTTCTTTGCAGACCTTTTTTTTTTTTACAGCGCTGTGAATTTGTTTGGGGATATATAGGTTATATTTCAAACTACATCGAGTTTTAGTCGGGTATGCTTCCATGCGGTATAACGCACTATTGGATTTTGGTGATGGTGGTAGTCGGCCTGGCATCATCGCCGATGCTGTACACGCATTTACAAACTTGCATTGCTAACATGTGAACTAAGGAGTTTATTTAATGTAATTTTATTATATGAAATAATGCTTAAACATGCCAGTGAACCTTTCACAGTGATTTACATCGACAGTTAAGGATACTTTGATTCATGTTCTGTTGTATTTTGTCCATCACATGGAACTTCAATATTCCAAGTATTGTATATTTGTTGTGACAAGATTTTTTCATGTGTCTCTCTTCTTGCAGATGGGAATCCAATGAAAAATTACTGTCAAGGGTCTTTTATGCCAAAGGAAGAGGTCTTAGACCAGACTTCCCAAACTTTAAAGCAAAAGTGCCAAATCTGGTGTTACTCCAAATATATTGCATAAAGATACAAGCTTGTGTTTCATGGGACACAATGTCAAAGTTGATGTCATAGCTGTACCAAGACTTTCCCAAGGCAAGGTCTGGATACCTCATTGCGAAATATGTCCTAGGTGTTAGGAAATTTTCAAAAGATGATGCAGAAGACTACAACAAGACAAAAACAGATTTAAATAGAATTGGTAAGTTACAATAGGATGTATTCGTTTCTAAATGCGGTCCTACTCTAGCATCTATTAAGCAAAAGAGGGAGCCACCTGCATCAGGGCAGATCCATGTATTTAGCATGGTTAAAAGTAGTTCCTGAACAAAATGAACAACACAAACACACAATAATCTTAAGAAAATGTATTAACATATATTTGAAACATAAATGATTCCTAAAATAACAGAAATTGGCTCCCTTTTGGTTGAAAAAGTGCTATTTATGGATGTTTATGCAGTATATAATACAAATCTGCCCTGATCATGGTGGAAGCATCAGTCTGTTGCCCCGGCAACACAGGAAGTGAGCAGGATCGCTGTTAAATATGAATGTATCCTATTATAATTAGTTTTCCACGTATTGTTTCAGCTTACTATTATTATCTCAACTATAAGGTATAATCGCATAGATTTGTGAAAACTAGAAGACTGTTCACTAGATTTGTGAAAACTGGAAGACTGTTCACTGGAATTTCTTTCAGGCACTGGGTTATTGAAAAAATAAGTATGCGGATGTGTCAATTTAAATACTTGAAATATGTCAACTTGTTTTAAGCACAAAAATGTCTTGTTGATGCTGACATTTTAATCTTGTGACAAGCTGATCGATAAACCTGATTAACGATATGGTTGTTTATAAAGATAACAAAAAAGCTGCTCTTGCCAGATGGGTACTAAGATAGAAAAATACACGAGAATATTTTTTAATTGGCCATAATATGCTTTTACACTTGTATTTGTAGGCTATCCACATGATAACAGTGTGGTCAATTGTACGTTCATGTTATTGCAGGTGCTTTTCGTGAAGAGTGGGGAATTGATCATTAGGTCAGTCAGGTGCCATTGGTGCCAGCAGTTTCTCGGCCATTGGTGCCAGCAGTTTCTCGGAATCCTACAAACAAATGGAATCATCCTTAAAATTGAGGATGCATATGAAGATGCTTTTGTGTAATAAAGTCACTGTGGCCACATTCTTTCACGCCAACAACATACACATCTTGTGTGGCAAATGTGCGGGCTGGTTTGAAAAAAGCACAAGAAAAGAGATAAAGGTTAGAGATTTTAAGGATAATTATGTTGGCAAATTACTTGATACTCCAAAGGTGCCAACCCCACGAACCCAGAAGAGTGGACTTGCTGGTATGAACTCTACTTATATGAATAAGATTACTGCACAGGAGAAAAAGGTAAAGCAGTTCACTGGTGAGATTAAAATGTTACGACAAAACTGGTGTTCATTCCATGAAGGGACTTTGTGTGGTAAAAAAAATAGAACTATAAAAGAAAAAATGAACAAAAACATACACAGGATTTAAGTAAGCTGCAAATATGCTTTCTGCACTGGAAGAAAAGGTGAGTGAATTGAAATCTCTGCAAAAACGGTTCTATCGAAAGAAAGATCAAACACAAAGATGAATATCTGAAAATAAAACAGCAGAATTTGAACCTTAATGCCAAAGGGACAGTGTGTTCTGGGTGTGTAGAAAACCACTCTAAACTGAAAACACAAATTAAACACCTGCAAACTACACTGTCAAACAATTCATCGCTGGAACAGTCGTATGTATCAGAGATAATAAAACTTCAAATTGAATTGAAGGCTCTGCGAGTTCAGTGAGCAGCAATGGAAGTGGCGTTGGGATCAATTAAAAATAGAGCAGGCGTTCGATACAACATCTGATCGAGGTAATGGTTTTTATTTAGATGCAGAAAAATGTATTATGGGATTGATGTGGGCATAGAATGTTCCCAGCACAAAATGTGGGACAGTGGTTCAAATGGTATCAACATGTTTATTTAAGCAAAATATTTCCTCAAGTAATTTGTCTTGCCCCAGTACATTTGTCACCATATTGGACAGAGCTTAAGTGCTTAGCAAATACCAAGTGGCTGAATCAATGTTGCAAGCCGATATGTTTGATTTGCATTCTGGTGGTGCAAGTAGGGACCACAAAATATTGTTGGGCACCAAGTAAGCTTGAATAGTACTAAAACTCTGTCTGCTTGGTTCAAGGGAATGTCAAGAGAAACCAGCTGCACTCTCCTGGATGCCGCAGTTGCAATGATTACTGAATTTTCTGACATTTATGATGAGACCGACACTTAGTGTCTTCACAATAGTTTTTTGGCAAAAAAAGTTTGCTGTCATGTCGGACAGAGCAAGTGTTAACAAGGCATACAATGAATTAATGTCTCAAGACAGGAAAGAAGTGCTAAATGTAATATACACAGACCTGCATTATCTTTATTGTAATACTCATTTTCTTTTACAGTTATCGAATGCATGTGAAATTTGAAGTATGCAAGACAGAATCAGATGTAGATGCTCCTCTGGGCTGGGATAAAGTAGCACAGTTTGAAGATTTTCAAAGCTCAGTTGAGTCAGCAACAGGTCGATATGTTCAAACGTTTTGTGATGTCCTAGGGCCAAGAGGAGATGACAAGAATGGTTGTTGCCATGACTGGCTTGCTTACACAACCCAAAATATAAACAAAAATTCCAACATTACTAGTTTTAAAGCCATCAGATTCATCAATTTTCTTTCAGGGGGCAGCTGATTTGTACCATTATTTGCTAGACATACATCAGTTTTTAAATAGTTATTGGGAGAAACCAAACCTTAAATTACAAATTGTCCTCTTCGACAACAAGTCTAAGGAACTACTAGCTCTTCTTAGGGTATAATTCATTACAAGGCCACTGGTCCATTCTGGGATGTATTGCAAAGTGAGACAAACTATCATGATTTATACAAATATATACAACAAATGCTACCCTGTTTTGAAAGGTGGGCAGAGGATGCTACCCCTTGTTAGATGGGAACGAAGCAGGAATATTTCCTTATTTTCCTGTGTATCACGATGAAGTCTTGTCCTCGTTGTATTCACATAGTTTATATGCTGAAATTGTGACTGTGACAAAGGTGGATCCAGAAAAATTAATGCTTTGTTTCTTCCAGGAACAAAACGACAACTTGAAGATTTTCTTCCAGGAGGGAAATATGGTGAGGACCCTGATGAAATATTGCGTTCTCAGATGGAACATTGCAATCATACCAACTTGTTAAGAGACAATAACTTCGGGGACTTGGACTTCAGTCAGTTCCGTCGATGTAATGCTTCACTTCATTACCACTCAGGGATTATAATGGTCAAACAAAATTAAATTATATAAGTATGGCTGGAGTCCAGGTCAACAGAACAAGAACAAACCCTTCTCACAATGGCTAGGTCAAAACATAAAGCTTAAAGAAGAAAACATAAGGCAGCTGAAAGGGAAATACAGATTAAAACTAAAGAAAGATTGCTGCAGTGCATAGGAAAAAAAAGAATCTGCGAAACATATTAACAAGAACAAAATAGTTTTAGCTATTAAGGCACATGGGTTCCCTGTGTAACTAACTGCTGCTGATGTACAAAGAGTCGTTGGTGGGTGTAGAATTCAAACTGCGATGTTGGAGCTGATCAAGTATGAAATCAGAAACTTGAAGGACATATTTGGTGTGACGAAAATATCATCTAATATTTGGGAGAAAAAGTTAATGAGTTTATGTCTGATTTAATGGCAGTATTGACTTCTGCACATACTGTGAAAATGGCACACAGAAGCTGCTGAGGATCAGGTTATTTTGGATGAACTAAACAGTAGTTTAGAGTTGAACAGTAGTTTGGAGTTAGAGGAAGACACACCGTGTCCAACAGGTAAACGGAAAAGGTCAAAAATACTGTAGTGAGGTTAGTCAACAGCCAACTAAAAAACGAAAAAACAAAAAGCGATTGTCCAGCTTCTGTATTCGCAGAATTTTATTTTTAATGGCAGGGAACTTGGGTAGCTGTGGCTTATGACCAATATTTCTTCATTAGAGAAGTCACTGAAGTTCGTGGTGTAGATTCTGGGCTTGTACAGTTCTCAAACAGAGGGTACATGGATGTCTTTGGATGGCCCTGTGTCGATGATGTAGCAGAAATAGAAACAAAATTTGTTTTTCTGTCAGACTTTGAGCTGACAACAAAAATCAATTGCCTCACTTGGACTGTACCTGAAATAAATGAAATAAATGAATTATATTGCCAGTATAAGGCAACGTATGTATTATAGTTTCGACAGAGTTCTGTAAAGGGGCAAGAGTATATTAAATGTTTAAAAATCTGTATAATACCATTCGACACATTATCTTCAAATACAAAGAAAAAAATTTTAAAATACACATGCTTTAAGAATAAATACACATCATGTTCAAGTTTTGCATTTGAAAAAAATCATGTGAGATAACTACTTGTATGCACACACGGGGTGGTTTCTGTCGCAGGTTCCTGTCAAGACCATACACAGCATCTTCCCCTCAAAAAGTGCTACTGACACCAGACAAACATCCATGCACAGCAAGGACGTACCACACGAGAAGGAAGACTTCAAGAGTGACTTCATAATGACATAGTGAGATACATAGGCTTTATGAAAAATATCCTTTATCAGCTGCTGATATGCCTTTGTAGAAAATTTTCTTTCCATACCTCTTGTTATTTAGTTGCAATCGGTTTCATAAGATCTTTCTCCAACTAACTGAAACACATTTCACCCGTGCTTTGAAAGTGCATAGAAATGACCAATCAGCGGTCTTAACACTTTAGCCGAGTTGATTTATTATGCTGCTTATGCTGCTTGAGTCAGTCCAGGCCAAATTTGCAGGTCAAGCAAAATTGGAAAGGGGGATCTATTTTTATCCCGCACCAATATAGTTGGAAACATCTCAAACCAGATACCAAAGAACACTATAGTATCAACAGCACTTTAATACACATTCACAAAAAAGGCGTCATGAGGGTAGACAGACGGAAAAACCACGCATGCCAATGGACCAGTTATACATGACAGGCCAAACTCGCCAGTGGACCTATGGTAGCATACATGTGTAGTGTAACTACTCTTTTCCTTTTTCCTCAAATTTTTAATAGTCCATGTGTAAAATAAAAAGGAAAACAATAAGTGCAGTCAGTTCTGCACATTACAGTCAGTGATAGAAAACTTAATGTATTTGTGCATAGAGTGTACTAAGCATCACTCGCAGAGTTAGTATATAACTACAGTTAAATATACTGATGCCAATCTGATATGAACCACTTTACTGGAAGAAAATACATTTTAATACTTAAACACTATAAAAATAAGTCCAGAAATAGGTCATTTCAGGTAATTGTGCAGAACACAATATAGCTTGAACAGGGTAGATGGCCCTTCAGCAAATAGGGCATTATTATGGCCCTTGTATGCACAATTATCAGTCTTAAATGATAGTGGTACAGGAAAATGTAAACTACAGGTCACTTACTGAACAAATTACGGTTCCAGCACATAGCTAAATATTTTGGTGGACCATGATGTCTGGCAGGGTAAGAGTGCACATCAAGATTAAGGGCTGGTGCTGCAAACTCTGTAGGAATTTGAGGCAACCTAGGTGGATAAAATGTATTGTCAACTTATAAAGTATCATCATCCAAAGAGTCATCAGATACATGTGCAACACGGGGAGGTGCCTGTGCAAAACTGTGTGGAGGTATGGTATAACACTCAGCTCGTTTAACCCTGTGTGGTTTGGTTTGTAACTGGGATCCAACAAATTTCCTGATGGTAGACCATATGCCATCCACAGAAGTTTTAAAATAGCAATCACGCGTGGGAGATTTGTCTCTGTCTTTGCGGATGTATACAAGATCACCAATGCCAATGATTGGAGCTACAGGGGACCATCCAGTGGGAGCTTTAGCCTTAGTACTGTGAAGGTGGTCAAGAGTTTGCAGATCGTTTTGGTCCTTTATTATTTGCTGATCAGTCACAGGAACTTGATTATTGGTAAATTGGTCACACTGTGTGTATATATCACGAGCTGTTAAGCCACTATGGTGTATGTGAGAGTTTATGTGGGCATGTTCAGTCACAGAACTTTTGTTTGGGTTTTTTACACGTCTAATTTCTACAGCGAGTCTATACTTGGCCAATTGTGAATCACTAACAAAGGAGGCAAAACCAGGAGCACAGTCTGTATGAATGGTTGCTATTGGACTCTCCAAAAGTCGTAACTCCATGCAGAGGTTGATCAAGGCATCACGTAGTGTGTTGTCATGTTCATTGTCAATGATGGTTGCCATGGTGAAAGAAGTTACAGTTTCATGTATGACTAAAATGCACTGGCGATTATGTTTGATAATATCTGCAGTGAATGAAGTACCAACAGTGTTAGGAGGATATTCTGAAGATAGTTCAACTAATGTTGTGGAACCTTTCGTAGAGAAGCACAATGATTGCATGACGATGAGACATGTTCAATAGTTTTGTCCATGTCTAGGACATTAAAGTAACAGTCTGTCATTATGTTTCAGTTGATGACACAAAGGATGAACAAGTTGAATGTGAAGGCTTGTTAACAAACTGGCCAGGACTGAACATGCTAAAGTGACACACTCATGAGCAGGCGCTAAAGGCTTGTTGCATCTGACGACAAGTAATCCATCAGATGCAATTGTAACTACATTGAGGTATCGCTTAACGTCCTTGATAGTAGTGACTTTCTTGGAAGGGTGGGTACCCTGGGTAAGGTGTGCCCCTTAGGTCTGAACAATCAGCTTGGATAGCCAACCATGAAGTTCTACTGGAAAAAGGGAGTATAGTGGCACCAGACAGTATGTCTTGTGTGGAGACTTTATGGACTACAGAGTCTTCAGTGCGATGTACAAACATGCAAATTTGACACATTGGCTCTGTGCACCCTGGGGTGTTACGACTGTCCAAATCAGATGGTATGTTCGCTGAAGCTGTCAAGTGACACAGGGATACTTGGAATCAGCTGACCATGCACAGGAATGTGGACACCCGTGGGCTGGTCGAAAACTCACTTCTACATAACTTTTCACATACTTGCGCATATGGCCTGCTGTCAGTAAGGATGCAAGCTTTACGTTCAGACTGAATGATATATGGACTTAAATTTTGGTGGCAACAGCATTGGACAGGGGCTCAATCTCACATGGTAGCCACATAAGCTGATGTTTGTGAAGTTTGGCAAAAAAAAAAAAAAAAAAAACCAGCCACCTGGGAGTTTTCATTGTGTGTGATGTAAAGTGTTGCTCCAGTGGCTTTTTTTTTCACCGACCCATCTGTAACAATCCAAAGTTGGTTGTCTGCACGTTGAAGGGTTATAGTCTGGGTGGAATTTAATGCACCTTGAGCATCATGGAAGGATGAAATTAACTCATGAATCCATGAAATGGGGTGTGACGACAGCCATCCACTGACAGCCTTGTACAAGAGGGTGATAAGGGATGCAAATTGTGGAAGTGTACACAACAAAATTTTGTAATTTCTGATGAATGATCTTCAACCACTTATCTTAGTTGGGAGTGGGAATGATGATAGCGTGGCAATACGATGAGGGTTAGCTTGAATGGTTTCCAGGCACCACATCCAACCTAAGATTGTTGCGCTTTTGGGGCATGCAAATGTTTTGTAGCAGACAGTTTTAAATCACACTGGTATAGGGTATGAAGAACTTTCTGTCAAGTCACAAGTGCTTCATTTAGTGTACTTGCAGCAGAATACACATCATCTGTGATCTTAGCAATGATACCCTCCTGTCGTAACTCTCCTAGTACCATACACATCATTTCTTCTAAAGCAGTCTCTGAACTAGGCATACAAATTACTGACCTGGGCTACAAGTGTTCCCCCTTAAAGGGTGTTGCAACACCACGTTATTTCATTGACTGAGGAGATAATGGTATTTAGAAGAAGGCATTTTTAAGGTCTGTAGTGATTATGTGTCTCCACTGGGCAATAATTCAGAGCATAGAGTCAACATCAGGGAGAAGTGATGGTTGTGGTTTGCTTTAGTATCCAACATCTGTGAATGCAGTGACTAACTGAGAACCACCATTAGGTTTTTTTACGAAGAATGAAGGGTTGAGATAATCAACATTGATACCCACCTCCTTAGGACGTACAAATACATCACGTTGCTCTAACTCATCAAATTTGAGTTGCAATTCTATTAACATATCTCTAGAGTATTGTGGAATCCTGCCTTTCTGTTGGAGAGGCTGCACAGGATCCATATTTACCACGGATGAAAGTGGGCCAGCAATTCCATTTTAACCCCTGAAGTCTGAGTTGAAGACTTCATTGTATTCGATGTGAAGTGACAGGAATTTCTTTTAGATGTCCTGAGGCAATATGTTATCTAAATCCAGGTTAATACCTGCTGAATGTGGGTGGTGGCTAGATATCGCACAGTGTGGACTAAAGACAAGTCTGTCCCTGGCACAGGTACTGTCAGTATCTGGGGGTATAATAGCTGGGCTTACTTGACAGAAATGTTCGTGTTTTTTTTAAAAGACATGGTTCACCTCTTACGTTGGGAATCCGAATTTTACCTGCAACATTGGTAACAATACATGGTGGAGACCAGAGATTTGACATCTTAGCACTAGGGTTTTGGTGCAAGGCTCCACCACAAAAGTTGAATCCAAAAATGCAATGTCAGTAGGTAATTCTAATTCAATATAGCCTCCAGGCTAAACTGTGGTATTGCCCTTGGGCGCATGTGAAACGCTGGCTCTCCTGACAGTGTGGCGAGTTAAAGAATTACCTGTGGACCCATAGGCGTAAGTTGACCCATTGGCGAGGATGACTTGTTGTTTGGCGGGATGGACAGATATATTATTGGTCACCATGAAAGGGATGCAGGCTAAAATTTCAACATCAAGATTTTGGACAACAAGGTCCTCAAATGTAAATTCTTAATATATCTGCTAAGTTTAAGCTTAGTTTCACCACATACAATCAGTAGAGATGAACCGTTGGCTTGGTGTGCGGACTCTGAAGATTTGGTAACTACAGCAGCCAAAGCCTGTGCAGTCGACACTCTAATCATGTTGTAGGTAGCCCTGCTGTCAATGATGATGCGCACTGTATGATGGCCACAAAAACATTGAGGTACAGGGATTGGTGATCTGTAGTTTCAAAGTAAGTGTTGAATCGTGGAACTGTTCAGCACCATCCTGTGTTGGGATAGATTATGGGGTCCTGTCGTCATCTGACCCGCTTATTACGTGGGCAACCTGGCGTACCTTGGCCATGAATCTGCAATCAATCTAGGGGAAATGAGGGCATTCACTCAGATAGTGGGGGCAGACATTCGATCCTGACCCTGTTGTCTGCAAAGGCCTTGTGTACGTAATACCTTAGCTTCATCAGCAGCATGCAGGTCATCAAGTAAGGATGGTAATGCTTGTGATATTTCGGGTTAAATGCTAGCTAATGCTCTTGATTTGAGTTCTGTGCGATAGCATTGTTTTACTAGCCTTGGGAGGTTTACATTTATTAGAGGAAGCCAGGTAAGGACCACAATGTTTACTAAAGAAGGGGATAGTTCCTCATCCTCAGCTACGAGCTCTCCATGATGAGTTATTACACTTTCTTGTGCTAGCAAATTGTCTTCCATAAAGGCCTTCAGCCATTAATACAAGTCCTTAGGTCTCTCCTCTGGCTCAAGGTGTATGTCCATTTCGTCTATAAAATGGGAACCAGTAGATTGAAAACCAAAATGCAGTCAGATCATCTGCCATATGTTATCTATTGACGCTGAATTCTTAACTATGGAGGAGCATGAGATAATGGGGCAGTAATTGGTGATTTGCCCCAACATTAATTCTAGCATGCTCACTTTTTGCTGAGCAGTACGTCTATTGGATTGAGGTACCTGTTCAGTGTCATCCACTAAGCCTCGTAATGGAGAAGCCTTGTTTTTTTTCCATGTAAAGCCACTTACTAAAGAGAGGGAGAACTGTTGGTCTAATGATAATGTATACAATATGTTTTGTCGCCACTTTTCAGACATTTTGACTGTTTCTCTTTTGGTCAGGCTCCAATGGTTTGGAGCATGAATGGAGACCACCATGTAGGAAATTTAATGTCCACTGTGCAGCAGTGGGCTTAACACTTCGGTGCGAGTGCTTCCAGGCCACAATACTGGCCCACTGGCTTGTAGGATGGATGCAGGGGGTCATTTCTTCACTGCCACCATGCCAATATAGTTGGAAACTTCTCAAACCAGACATCGATGAACACTACAGTATCAGCAGCACTTTAATACACATTCACAAAAAAGGCACCATGATGGTAGACAGACAGGAAAACCACGCGCACCAATGGACCAGTTATACATGACAGGCCAAACACGCCAGTGAACCTATGGTAACATACATGTATGGTGCTGTGACTGAAAAATGCTGTTTTCTGTGAATAATTTGCCGTGAATCACCTCTTGTAATTTACCTTATTTACATTTAATCTCATGCATGCAGATATAAAGAGAAACATACAATGGTATGATATGGGCCCAATGCACTGGAAAAAGGTTGATCGCTGGAGCTAGGCTATATATTTGAGAATGCACATTAAATGGTTGTAACGGGTAAAGCTGGTAACGTAATGCTTGTCGGATTTATGAGACAGTTGATCCAAGTTAACAGGCATGGAAATCCTAACTTGGTATGTTTGAGAACTTGATTTTGCACATTGACTCAGTAGTAGTATGTGCTGTGTCTAGCACGCTGCAGGCATGTGATGCTATCAAGTATCATCTTGTGACCTTTACCTGGGAAGACTATCGGTAATTCCTTTTTTGACCAGAACTCCTGTTCCTGTGTTAATACTCACCCGATGAAAGTTTTCTGTAAACATATATCGCACTGATCGATGAAAAGCATTTAATGTTGACAAAGTAAACTAGTTTATATGAATTTTTATATGAGCCAGGACAGAACAATGTGTGATTTAGAAATGAATTTGGGGGGGGGGGGGGCTTTTTAAGTCTGTAAGGATATCTATTGGATATAAGTGAGGATTTCGTCTTAAAACAAGTTGTAAGCAGAGAAGAGCTCAAGTGCAAGGGCATGCATATGCACTGCTATTTCCCTGAGTGAACTCATCTTAATAGTGAGGCCCCCAACAGGGGACCTCTCAAAATAAAAATTGTAACATTTGTTTTGTCATTGTTTTCACACAGTCAGTGTAATACAGACTGCGAAGAAAACTGTGACATGTATTGTCGGTATACAGAACCTTTTGACGACCATGATTTTGACTGGACCTGCACTGATATATGCCAGCTGCTCTCTGATTGGCTGAAAGTTTGTGTAACCAATGAGAGAGCAACTGGGATACTAGTCCTTGTCCGGTCAAAATTATGGCTTCCGAAAACTTTGATGGATACGAGAAACACTGGCAGAAGCAATTGTGGTCATGTCTCACATTTTGTAGAAATGAACACAGGATAAAAACGCGAGTATATCAAAGAATATGGCTGATTGACAATTGAGTACAGTTGTCATACAGCTAATGCTACAGAACAAACTTGATTCAAGATGGGATACCCATTTGAATTTGGCACTGGAATGTCAAACTTTTTGCCCCAAATGGTCTTTATCGGGCGTTTGCGACAATTATAGAAGTGTTGTCATGGATACACTTGTATGTAGATTTCAATGGATGAACAGTAAGTACACAAAACATGACCCATATTCATAAATTTCAAACGCAATAAATGACAAAAAGGAGATTCCAGAGTTACCAAACCATCAACATTCATCTTCCAATACCAATGTGAAGAAATAAATTTCACTCCTGACTTGAGACAGGCAGTCACCCATGAAAGGCCCCTGGTGGTTTTAAACCAGTCCTCTCAACCGCTGAAATACTTTTCATTAACTACAGACTATAGTGTTACCAAAATGTATAAGCCTAACCGCTCAAAACCCAAACTGTATTTCTTGTGCCGAAAGTAACAAGAGACCTGGTAGGCCTATCAGCTTTTGGTTCTCCTGACTTGTCAGGCAGCTGACTTTACATCAAGAGAAGAAAGTAGGCCTACATCGTTTTTGTGATATTTATGAATCTGGAACATTATAAACGCACTCTATCTCCATAATAACTATGAGTCGAAAAAAACACAGCCCACAGCAATATAGCCTATGAAGTATTCATCAAATAGTACAGAAAAACATGACCCATATTCATAAATTTCAAACCCAATAATGACAGAAAAGAGATTCAAGAGTCACCAAAGCATCAACATTCATCTTCCAATACTAATGTGAAGAAACAGATTTCACTCCTGACTTCAGACTGGCAGTGATTGACTGCACAAATGTATAAAGCCCAATGTGGACCATTTCACGTACAGATGTTCTAGGCTCACCCTCTGTACCACTCCCCCGCCTCTTATTAGCACGGATGCTTAACTGATTGAACGTCATGAGCCCCTGTGTTTTTAGCGCAGCTGACTGGTCAGTGAGGGTCTGTTGTCTGTCGTCCGTCCGTCTGTCCTTCATCTGTCGTCTATCCACAATTCATATTTTTGACTTCTCAAAAAATCCGTCCACTAGATTCATTTCAAACTTGGTGGGGATGTGTCTTGGGTAGTTCTCTGCAAAGATTGCTCAAATGGTCACGCTCGATCGAGTGATTTTTAGGATTTTTTTATGATTTTTTTGGGAGGTGGGGTGGGGGGGGGGGGCTGGGCAAACCTTAAAATAGCCTTCTCCAAAACCGCTCACCCAATTGCTTTGATATCACATAGGGGCACTCCTAGGGACTTCGTTTTTAGTTCTGAATTTGTTCACTTGGTGGCACTACAATTTGTTTTTCTTTTTTTTAATGGTTTTTGTGTTTTTGCTATTTTCGACTCTCGTCCAGAACCATCACTCAGATTAAGCTGAAACTTGGCGGATATGTTCCTTGTGAAAGGGTAAAACAAACTTGTTCACTAAGTGGTGCTGCTGTGGAATCCTGATTTTTAACGGTTTTCTCAATTTGGGTACTTATTGGTAAATTCACGTTTCCCATTGATTACTATGTAAGACAATGGGCCTTTTAAAGCTAATTCCCATTTTGGACTTCTTCTCTGAAACCCTCAACCAGATTGACTTTAGACTTGGTGACAATGTACCGTGGGACGGTCTCTACCAGGTTTGGTCCAGTTGTCATGCTCCAGTGATTTTTGGATTTTTTTTTGTTCTTTTTTTGAACACATCTTTAAAAATTCTTCTCCGAAACCACCCACCCAATTGCTTCGATATCACACAGAAACGCTCTTTTGGACCCGTATTTCTTAAATTGTTCGCCAGTTGGCGTTACATTTTTTTAAATATATTTTTTGTGTGTTTTTGCTGCTTTCAGCTTATTCTGTAGAACCGTCACT
Organism: Hermodice carunculata; assembly: GCA_964020975.1. Taxonomy (NCBI): domain Eukaryota; kingdom Metazoa; phylum Annelida; class Polychaeta; order Eunicida; family Amphinomidae; genus Hermodice; species Hermodice carunculata. Next base: position 88,215,249 of record OZ026619.1, on the reverse strand, counting down.
CAGATTACGTTGAAACTTTGTGAATGCGTTTCTTATGAAAAGGTCAAACAAACCTGTTCACCAGGTGGCACTGCTGTGGATTCCTGATTTTTATTTATTTATTTATTTATTTATTTATTTATTTATTTATTTATTTATTTCAATTTGGGCACTTATCAATAAATGGACCTTTCCCATTGATTAATATATAATTCAATGGGCATTTTAATGCTAATTCACATTTTGGACTTCCCTGAAGAAACAGTCCTTCAGGTTGACTTCAAACTTAGTGGCAATGTACCTTGGGTGGGTCTCTTCCAAGTTTGTTCAAATGGTCAAGCTCCAATGTTTTTTTTTTTATTTTTAATTTAAAAAAAAAAATCTTTTAAACAATTTTAATAGAAAAGTTTAACATGGGAATTGCTTGTAATGGTTAAACGTCAATAATTTTGACCAGATTTGTGTCAAATTTGGTAGGGATGAACCTTTGACAACCGTATACCCATTCTGTCCTATCCCTAGAATTGCTCTTCGCTATTCCATGAGTGACGCAAGTTTCGGGAATTCCTGAAATGCGCAGCCTACCAATTCCCATTAAGCGCACATTTTCATATTTCGTGCAACGTACGTCTGCCCCGGAAGTTTTGTGAGATGCAATAGCCTCATGTGAAATATATTGGTTATAGGACTTAATTAATTTTGTTGAAACACTCCACATGTCTATTTTGTCAAAGACTAAAGTATCGGTAGTATACATATTTTAAGAGTGTGTGTGTGTGTGTGTGTGTGTGTGTGTGTGTGTGTAAAGTGTGTGTGTGTGTAAAGACTAAATGTGTTCAGGGTATTGTAACTATGCAGTGTGTGTGTGTGTGTGTGTGTGTGTGTGTGTAAAGTGTGTGTGTGTGTAAAGACTAAATGTGTTCAGGGTATTGTAACTATGCAGTTAACTTGTTCCAGGAGGCTTGTTATGTCTGTGTGCCAACACAGACATACTGTTTTTCTAGGAATTCATTCTTTCTTTCTTTCCAGGCAAATTTGTCCGACATTTCATTTGAAAGTATAACACGTAGAAACTCCAAACTTGGCACAATTATACTTCTATAGATAATGTCTGGCCTTTTTATTATGAGAGGTCATGCTTTTCAAAATTATGCAAATGAGGGCTAATTAAAGTTTTAAATCTTCAATATCTTATACACTATACAGTCCATTTTCACCTCACTTGAGCTCTGGGGGCCGTCTCATTAGTTGTGACTACAGTGTTGGTGGGCCAAACAGCCTATCACTGACCCCTTTGCCCTGCTACTCAACCCAGCTGCTATAATTAGTGGTGTTTGTAAACAGGTCCACATGGGTGCTGCTGTAGACATTTACATGGGTTTTATTTTCACCTTTGTAGCATCAAATAATTGGATGTTTTACAAAATAATCCTGCTTCAGGGACACCATTTTACTGTGGAGCTGGCCCTGCTATGTGTCTGCCACCCCACCAAACACACATGACCAGTGACAGTGAATGATTGGTACCAAATGGCCAGTTTATTCCAAAGTCCTGGCAAGTATAACCACATCAAAATAAACCCTATACTTTCCTCCTTACGTATTTCATTACCCCCAATAGATTTCACTCATAATCCAGAGCCTTTATCAACATCGTAAGACCTGTGGGACATTTTACAGGGGTGTCACAGCTCAATTAAACTGCAAACAAGCCATAATCCTGGTATATATTTTACAAGATGTGACATCAAAATGACCCTTTGAAAATGCGGCATCCCTTGACTCATTCAGGACAGAAGTCTTCATTTACTGTCAGTAAAATTTATATCAAAGCGATATACTGAGTATTCTTATCTTTTAAATGCGGGGGTTCTGATTTAAAATTTCTGACAATCATAATAGAATATAATATCTGCTCATGATTTGTGATATTCTGACCTTTTTTATTTGTTTCACACATTGTATTAGCAATGCAAATTTGAAAGAATTAGCAAAGAGCGTATCCTTTGGGTTCATCACTGAATGAGTTCATTTTGTCATATAAACATTGGCTGCATTGATTGAAAAGCTATGTCTGTTTGGTAATTTAATTATAAGTTAATGTTTTCTTTCTGAACACCAGTCAGTCTAGTGGCTCTTAAAGAAAACATTTTAGGCTACATTACTTAAATACAATTACACAGTCCAGGAAATGCTCAAGATCCCTACTCTCTCTTTCTTTCTTTCTTTCTTTCTTTCTTTCTTTCTTTCTTTCTTTCTTTCTTTCTTTCTTTCTTTCTTTCTTTCTTTCTTTCTTTCTTTCTTTCTTTCTTTCTTTCTTTCTTTCTTTCTTTCTTTCTTTCTTTCTTTCTTTCTTTCTTTCTTTCTTTCTTTCTTTCTTTCTTTCTTTCTTTCTTTCTTTCTTTCTTTCTTTCTTTCTTTCTTTCTTTCTTTCTTTCTTTCTTTCTTTCTTTCTTTCTTTCTTTCTTTCTTTGTCCAACATTTCATTTGAAAAGTATTACACGTAGAAACTCCAAACTTGGCATAATTATACTTCTGTGGATGAAGTCTGGCCTTTTTATAATGAGAGGTCATGCTTTTCAAAATCATGAAAATGAGGGCTAATTAAAGTTTTAAATCTTCAATATCTTATGTACTATAGTAGATGTGGTTCCGAGTGTATACGAGTTCGATCACAGCAAGGTAAACGTCATCTCAAATGTCAAGGTCATGTCAAGGTCAAAGATCAATTTTAAGCCAAAATGTCATATTTGAGGTCAAGGCTCATTTCAGATAAGGTCATCTCAAGGTCAAACGTCATTTCAAGGTCAGAGGTCATTTTCGGTGGTGGTTAGCCATAACTTAGTCAATTTTTATCCAATTTTGATCATGTTTGGCTCAAACTGTAGCTATTGTACACTGCACATTTTTGAAACTTACTTGTGACCTATAATGGTCAAAAGTCAAGGTCATTGGAACTTTGAAAGTTTCATCCAGTCATAACCTGGCCAATTTCCATCCAATTCTAACTCAAGTTGTAGGTATTGCAACACTGTGCGTTTTATAAGAACCTGTCAGCTCAAAAGGGTAAAGGTCAAGGTCATTTGGCCCTTTGAAAGTTTCATCTTGTCATAACTTGGTCAATTTTAATCCGATTTGGTTCATGTTGGGCTGAAATTGTGGGTATTGTAACGCTGTGCACTTTACATGTGACCTGTTAAGGTCAAAGGTCAAGGTCATTTGGACTTTGAAATTAGCATCCAGCCATAAGCTTAACGTGATGTAAAGTAGCAAAGGATAAAAGTTGTACCATTTAATATAAACAACTTTTGAAGACACACAGACAGATTTGCTTTGAAGCAAATCTTCTTTTTTAGTTCTTTCTTTGTTTCTTTCTCTCTTTGTTTATTACAATAGGGAAAAACGGATTTATAACCAACACTCGTGTCTTATGAAAGTTAACTCTCATCACTTCAACCACTTTTTTATGGCATATCAGACCACAACAGTAGGTCGTATGCAGTATTATCAAAATAGAGATAAGGCCATGATAATTTAAAATATACTCCAGTAACTGTACTTTCAAATTTTATGAAGAACTGTAAGATTTGTTTCTGAGAGCCAAGGAAATTATATATTTTGGGAACATGAAAGTTCAGGGATCAAGGGTACGAAAGTTTGTACTTCGGGGGAACGCAGGAACGTGACCTTTGCCCCCCTCCCCTCCCCACGCATTCAGTCTGTAGACATGAAATGATGATAAAAGTCCCAGATATCTTCTATGTGAACATATGGGCAGTTAGACTTGGTGTTCATCATCTCTGTGTGAAACCACAGACATTCCTTTTTCTTTCAATTCTTACTTTACCAGCAGATTTCTCGGAAATTGTATTCCAAGATTATACATAGATGTGCATCCTAGTTTCACATCCGGTGAATATCTGCTTTCGAAACTACTATACATACCTGTGTCATCCTGGTTTCACATCCGAGGTTTGGCCACCATCAATTTTGTCCAGAGCTAAGCACTCGGACGCAACTAAAGCTGGATTCTCTGAACAGTAAATGGTCTTATCAGTGAAGTTGAAATGCAAATGCAATTAGGGAGCAACAATTGCAGACATGTATTACATACCCAGGTCGAAAAAAAAAGTAAGGAAATGCAAGAAATTTGTAAGAAAATGTATTTGGTGAAAAAATTTGTTCCCCACATTTTCTTACACATTTCCTACATATTTCTTACAAAATGCAGACATTTTCTTACTTTGCGTTACATTTTCTTACAGATTTATATATATATATTTGTGATCGACAAACCATTCAACAGGCCATGGTCTGTCATCAGCAGTCAATAATATATGTACATAACCAGGATTTGTTGTTTACGTTCTTGTCATATGCAACACCTTTTTGCTACACTATGCATGGTGACCGTTTTGTCATCAGTGCATGCACTCCCTTCGACGGTGACCCATAAATGGATCAAAGTTGCAATAAAAAGTGCACTAGAACTATCCAGTGACTTTCTTACTACATGACGAAATCTTGTTTTTGTTTCTTGACACTTGAAAATCTGATTGATCGAAAATTCTTTCTTTCTTTCCGGTATTTCCTTTTTAGCTCCAAATGTTTTCATGCCGACAGCCTTATTTTGCCTGGGGACAGCATGAAAAACAAACAGTGAGCGGTTTATCTCTAATTGGACTATGTAGGTCGAACCCAGCCTGGTTCTCGTTTCAGTTGAGGCTGTTGTTTCCTTTGTGGCATGTGGATAATATGGCGTCTCACAGCTGCTCACACATGGTCACTTTCAACTGCCAGAATTCACTGTCCAGGTTCACCCTATCATTTCCCAGTTCTGTGTATAATGTTGCCAAAGAACAGTTCTGTCAAATGAACAAATTGTTTGGATAAGAATTCCAGTGTAATTAGACATGTGGGGGATCTACCAAGACAGACTCAGTGTGGAAGGGGCCTTCCCATGCATTTGAATTAGGTTACAGGCGGGTCCATTGCTCTTACACCAAATTTGTCACCTCTGATTGACAGGTCATTTCCTTCGCTTTCTGCGGATATATATATGTATAGGGGTTAGATCACAAGCAAACGTGCAGGATTGGCTGCAAGTGGGGCATGTCAGATCACCCAGCCAACCTTGATTGATGAATGACAAGCGTCACCAGGACCCCAGTCACTTAGAGACTGTTTATTGATACAGATTAGAGCTATCTGGTGTCACTAGGGTGTAAATTGGTTCATTTCAAGTGAAAACATATGTTTCTTGGTCGAATTTTGGTACTACAGAGGAGCCCCTGATGACAAGGGAGAGGTCAATTACTAATTAAGTTACTGCTGGGTCCACTGCACAAAGACACATATTTTCCTTTTCATGTCCTTCTGGATGTCTTGTCAAAACAAACTATGTCAAACTTTGAGCTCTAATTTGTGCCATTAAGCCAGAAACAAAGATTTTGTTTGCATCACTGTCTGTGATCAACAACCATCAACAGAGGCCATATAGGTCACGTGACCACCATAGCGCCTGCTCATTGGCTGCAGGCCAACTCCTGTCGTCTGCTGTAGGTACAAGCATGATGAGAAAGTGATTGAAGTACCATAAAGTTTGTATTGTGGTAATTTCTTAATTCTGACAGGAAATACCAAATGAAAGTATACAGGAACCTTCAGAACAGTCCATTCTTATAGCTTTTGAAGGAATATATGTGAAATTCAGGATAAAAAGTAAGATTTTCTTCAATTTGGTGTGGTAAATATATTACAAAATTCTTGCCATTCATTCAAGAGTATGTCTTAATTTCTGAATTTACAATGCAACTCAATTGCTTCATCATTCATAATATTGCTGAAAACAAATAAATTCACTAACTAACCTTTACCTCCCTTCAATAAAATGAATATGACAATGCTGACAGTGACTGTTCCTTGTCATTTTGTGGAAGTTTCATGAGACACATCCACCTCTGTACATCATTTTGAATCTTACACTTTTGTCAAAGTGAAGATGCGTGTGAGATGGTATTTTCTGTGCCTTTACTTGTAACGTTTGTTTACATACATTATATGACAAGGCTTTTGTGGACAAGACAGATGGACAATGATATTAACACTGACCTTATTCAGGCTATGTGTAGCTGCTATCCTGGGAATGCAGACTACAACTCCCAACTCTAAAAGAGGTATGTCTGATCAACATTGGCAAACAAACTTTGTAACTTTTAAGAAAAGTACATGTTAATTCATGACAAAGTATTGCAATCCCATGCGTTAGGGCAACAGCCTGTGTGCTATGTATGAGTGCAGTGTCCACTCTAGCAGATGCCACTGCCAGCACCCCGTGTCATGTTGCCCAAGTGAAAGCGAGGCCAGCCTTATCTTGAGCTGGGGTATCAATTACAAATATCCCACATAAACTGCTCACTTGTGGAGCTGGACTGGACAACATACGGTGTGAGCGGCAAATAGCACAGACAGGCTGACCTGGATAACGAGTCTAAATTTAGCACTATGATGCACGGGAACTCCCATTGTTTCAGGCATTGGCCAAGGCAGGTCCAGCAAAAGCATCCGGGTGGGGACACACTTCTTGTAAGGCCTCATCTGGGATAAGTTTGTGATATGTCACTGATTTAAATCTACACTTCAGGAAGGCTGTTTTCTAACAGGTAGATTGATTGTTAATTGGATCCCAAGGTAAGGATGCCATTTCTTACAAACGGGTTAATTATGCCCCCCTTCGAAGAAGGTGGGGCATAGGCCTATAGCGGTGCACATGTCGGTCGGTCGGTCGGTCAGTAGACTGTGGTTTCCGCACAATAGCTCAAGACGTTTTTCAGCTAGGACTTTGATACTGTACAGGTGTATTATTCTAGTTAAAAGCTAGGCAAAGTTTTCAGGGTCACAGAGAGATTGTAGAATTCCTGTGATTTCCGCACAATAACTCAAGAAGTTCTTAAGCGAGGACTTTGATACTGTACAGGTGTATTATTCTAGTTAAAAGCTAGGCAAAGTTCGAAGATGGGTGACCTTGACCTAATTTCCAAGGTCACAGTGGTACCTGAGTTAGCTTTGGTTTCTGCACAATAACTGAAGAGGTTTTTAAGCTAGGACTTTTATATTGCACAGGATTATAGTCCATATTTGGGCTAAGCGAAGTTTGAAAATGGATGACCTTGACCTCATTATAAAGGTCATAGAGCCACTTTACTGAATATGGTTTCATGCTTTCCGCATGATGACTTATACCTTGGAGCTAAAACTTTTATATTGCACAGCTTTATGGTTCTCTGTAAGGGCTAGGTTGAGTTTGAAGATGGGTGACCTTGACCCAGTTTTCAGGGTCACAGAGAGATTGTAGAATTCCTGTGGTTTCTGAACAATAACTCAAGAAGTCGTTAAGTTAGGACTGGGATACTTTACAGGTCTATAGTTCTCGCTAAGGGCTAGAAGAAGTTTAAAGTTTGGTGACCTTGATTTTATTTCCAAGGTCACAGTGGTACCTGAGTTAACTTTGGTTTCCACATGATAACTGAAGAGGTTTTTAAACTAGGACTTTTATATTGCACTGGATAATTGTCCGTATTCAGGGCTAGGTTAAGTTTGAAGATGGGTGACCTTGACCTAATTTCAAAGGTCACAGAGCCATTTGGTTGAATACTCTTTTCTGCATGATAACTTGCATTTTAGAGGTAGCACTTTTATATTGCACAGCTTTATGGTTGCCTATAAGGGTTAGTTTGAGTTTGCAGATGGGTTAACTTTGGTATCCACATGATAACTGAAGAGGTTTTTAAACTAGGACTTTTATATTGCACTGGATAATTGTCCGTATTCCGGGCTAGGTCAAGTTTGAAGATGGATGACCTTGACCTAATTTCAAAGGTCACAGAGCCATTTGGTTGAATACTGTTTCTGCATGATAACTTGCATTTTAGAGGTAGCACTTTTATATTGCACAGCTTTATGGTTGCCTATAAGGGTTAGTTTGAGTTTGCAGATGGGTGACCTTGACCCAGTTTTGAGGGTCACACACAGACAGTAGCCTTCCTGGGGTTTTTGCACAATAACTGAAGAAGTTCAAGTGAAAATGAGTGACCTTGCCCTAATTTCCAAGGTCATAAGGCCACTTTGCTGAATATGGTTTCTAAATGATGACTAATTTTTCAGCTATAACTTTTATATTGTCCAGGTTTTTAGTCATTTTTTAAGGGTTAAAGTTTAAAGATATGTGACATTGATGTACGATCAACCTTCACTAATTTTGTAAGGTCACAAGTGCCCCCATCTACCACTATCAATAGGGTAGCGAGGGCAAGGGTAATGAGGGCGGGGGGCATCTATATTTTACAAACATATCTTGTTTTTCAGTTTTATCCGCATGTAAACCTGGTATATGACAAGCCGGTAGACAACAAAATCCAAATGCCACGTCTGCTCAAATTATCTAAACAACAAAGCTACAAATGCACAACATACATTCTCGCAAAAAGAAGAAACACTGAACCAGAAAAGATTTGCTTCAAAGCAAAGCTGTGTGTGTGCTTTCAAAAGTTATAAATATTAAATGCTGCAACATTTGTCCTTTGGTATTTCACATTGCATTAAGCTTATAGCTGGATGGAAATTTTCAAAAGGCCAAATGACCTTGAGAGGTCACATGTCAACTACAAAAATGTACAATGTAACAACACCTACAATTTAAGCCAAACATGAATCAAATCATATGAAAATTGATGAAGTTATAGCTAGTTGAAACTTTCAGAGAGCCAAATGACCTTGACTTTTATAGGTTACATTTTAATTAGAAACGTGCAGTATTGCAATAACTACAATTTCAGTCAAATTTCAAAGGTCCAGTGTCCTTGACTTTTTACCTTCAGAAGTCACATGTTAATTCAAAAGGTACTGTGTTACAATTTCCTTTTTAGAAGCCCGACATGAACCAAATCAGATGAAATTATCAAGTTATGGCTAGATGAAAATCTCAAATGGCCAGATAACCTTGACCTTTGACTTTAAATTTCATAGGTAAATTATGAAAATGCGCAGCATTACAGTATCTACAATTTGAGCCTAACATGATCAAAATCGGAAAAAAATTGACCAAGTTATGGCTAGAAGAAAGTTTCAAATGGCAAAATGACTTTGCCCTAGGCCACATGGAAATTACAAAAATTTTGGTGTTATAATAGGTACAATTTCGGCCCAATATAACTAAAATTGGATAACAATTGACTGAGCGATGGCTGGACGAACATTTAAAAGGTTCAAATGAGCTCGACCTTTGACCTTTAGAGATTATATGTAAATTAAAAGATATGCAGTGTTGTATTACCTACAATTTGGGTCCAACATGGTTAAAGATGATTTGAATTGACAGAGTAATGGCTAGAATTTTAATGGTCCAAATGACCTTGGCTTTTGACCTTTAGAGGTGACAATGTGTGCATTGGCGTCCACCATTTAAAGTTGCCTTTCACCTAGAGATGACCTCTATTTGAGGTGAACTTTGAACTTTAAAATTACATTTTGCCCTAAAATGGACCTTTGACCTTGACATGACCTGATTTTTTTTATATTTGAGGTGACCTTTGCTTTGCTGTGATGGAACTTTTAGACACTCCAAACCACATCTACTTTGCTGTATAAGATATTGAAGATTTAAAACTTTAATTTGCCCTCATGTGCATAATTTAAAATATATTGACCTCTGATTGTAAAAAGACAAGATTGCGTCCATAGAATTATAATTTTACCAAGTTTGGAGTTTCTATCCATAATAGTCTCCGAGAAAAAAGGCAGACAAATTTGCTGGTAAAGAAAGGAAGAAAGAAAGAAAGAAAGACTGAAAGGAAGAAAGGAAGAAAGGAAGGAAAGAAAGAAAGAAAGAAAGAAAGGAAGGAAGGAAGGAAGGAAAGAGAGAGAAAGAAAGAAAGAAAGAAAGAAAGAAAGAAAGAAAGAAAGAAAGAAAGAAAGAAAGAAAGAAAGAAAGAAAGAAAGAAAGAAAGAAAGAAAGAAAGAAAGAAAGAAAGAAAGAAAGAAAGAAAGAAAGAAAGAAAGAAAGAAAGAAAGAAAGAAAGAAAGAAAGAAAGAAAGAAAGAAAGAAAGAAAGAAAGAAAGAAAGAAAGAAAGAAAGAAAGAAAGAAAGAAAGAAAGAAAGAAAGAAAGAAAGAAAGAAAGAGTGTGTCTGTGTTTGCACAGCTATAACAATATCATCACCCAGGCAACATGTTTACGATTGGCCGAATATCACCTAGCCTTGTTTGTGCAATTAGACTACCGTTGGCCAGCAGCGGGTCCACAGCATTTTGCACATCTGTCCCTCGTTGGGCCAATGATGGGATTAAACTCTGGGCAAAAGGCAGTACACAACGTTGGTCCAACTTTGAGCAAAAGAAAGCACCTTACGTTGGGCCAACAAAGGCGCCGAACATACTTGTTCAGGACTGTATATGCACGTTATAAACTACACACACACACACACACACACACACACACACACATACAAATTAGCCCATCTGTTGGAAGACACCTTCATGTTGAGTTCTCCAATCTTTCTATGGTTAGCATGTTATCATGAGATATATCACAGAAACGAAAAACAGACATATATATATATATATATATATATATATATATATATATATATATATATATATATATATATATACATATATACAGTCATACACGTCAACTTGCCCATAATGAACGGGAGACCCCTGCCTATATGAGAATCTTGGAGATTCCTCTTAAAACTGTTGAAAATAGCAGGATGGGGGTGGGTGCAAAATCGCCGTCACCTTCCTTTATGTCATGATAGAAGGGATTTCTTTTGTTAAATGAGTGGTGTACTTGACATAGAAATGTGGTGTGTATGTATCTTTTGTACTAATGTGGGTCAGTGGATCTGCACTAAATATTTGTATTATATTGTAAATTTCTTTTGTTGTTTCATGTTGAAAGAAAATTCTTTTGTTAGACGAATGATGTATTTAACATACGCAGAAACAGTTCAGAGTGGTGCATTTGACATAGAAATGTGGTGTTTATGTATCTGAGGCCCTTGCTAGGCATCCATCTGTGCAAACTGGAACTAATAATTACAAGCTGTCTGCTGGTGACAGGTGACCTGGTGAGGAGCAAAAACAAACCATACACATAGCAATAGTAGTATCAAATTCATGTAGCATTTTATTTTTTTCTCATTGTATTTACACCTGCAGGTTGTTTTGAATATCGTAGTGAGTATGTCAGAGACTCCAGGAAGTAGTAAAGTCAAATACTATTTATTTGCTTTAAATACAAAAGTCTGGCAAGTCTCTCCTATGACAGCTATATAATATGAATTTTTTAAAATATAACAGTCATTACAATTAGAATTATTGCTTATATTTGTTTTTCATCCAGTTAGGACAGTAAAACAAAATGCACAAGGATACATGTCTTTATTACTTAAACGTGCTCTCAAGGGCCATTGCAATGAAAAATATAAGTTGATGGTACTACATCAAGATGCATGTCCCCATCAACCCAGTCAAATAACAAACGCCTATCGAATAAAGCACATGTACAAAATAACTTAATAAATCCTATTGGATACCCATACAAAGCTATATGAAAATTGAGCAGTGCATGTGCCACCAGGTGGAAGATTAAAAAAAGGATGTGATCCGTCTTCACATCCTATGTGGCAAAACTCTGCCAATTTAAGGGAAAAAACAAACAAATAACTACATAAGTAAGTAAGTAAGTAAGTAAGTAAATAGATGAATAAATGAATAAACAATGAAATAAATTAGTGTTTGTCTTAAAATTTCTTGTGCCAAAAACTCTGCCAGTTCCTTCACAATGTTAAATGTTGATGTGAGCATACAGATTGATATATTTTCAGTTTAAAGACTATCAGAATAAGCAGACTCATATTTATAGACAGATATCAGCACGTGTTTTTTATAATGATGTTTGCAACATTCAAATAAAAAGTGCATTTCATTTTTAATCTTGTTCATGTTGCATTGTATGCAGTTCCTTTCGTTTGCATTTTAACCATTATAACAACCAATCTCTATTTCCAGTTGTGGGTGCTAATTTTATATTGAGTTAGTGCTTCCATGGGCTTGGGGTTTGATACAATACTTAGATAATTCTCATATTCAAAGTTTGTTTCAATAGTCCTGTAAAATCTCAAGTTGTTGCCCACAAAATAAATATTTTCATATTTGTTCAATTGTTTTGGCCAAACCTTGGAATAATTGTTCTTCATTTTGTTCATTACAATATCACATTCCAAACTTGGATAGTACATTGTTAACATAACCTGCGCGCCTATTTTTTTAATTCACCATTCTGGTTGCTTCAGTGAATGCTGTTTATAGCAGTGAGTCATCCAATGCATCTTGTTAATAGAAAATTTACCTTATGATCTGGCTCCAGATATTTTGGTCGATAGTGAATCTCTTCATTATATGACTTAGAACCAACTTGCAGTAACTAACTGTATGCATAAAAGGTATATTCTTTCCAGGACAACAGTGATGTTTTTATTTTCAAACACCCACTCCTTGTTTGCTGTAGGTGCATTCACAGCACCCTACAGTTCATAGCTGTACGTTAACTGGCATTATAGGCTAGTCAAACAGTTTCAACCCTGTATGTGGCTTATATGACCACACCACCCTAATGCTCATTTCAGGAAAAAAGGCCTTCTGAGCTTTGTTATCGATTTGCTGCTTCGTTGTTGCCCAGTTCCCATTGTTACTCACATAAGTACCTAGATATTTGTAATGTGTAATATTCTCTAAATATAGTCGACCATATGTAAATAGTTTGTTGTATATCCTCTCTGTTTTCTTAAACTCTATATTTTTGTTTTATGGATTTAAAGATTAAGACACCACTTGGACAATACAAATGTTACTTATGGAGAGCGTTCTGTAGCCTTGCAAGAGTTGTAGATAATAGAATCAAACCATCATCATGTTAGCCTTGTGTATATGTAAAAGAGAAAGTTGTTCCCTTTGATGATCATAGCGGGGAAGAGTCCTTGTTTTCAGTGATATTAGTTGGCATTTATTCATTATTGTCCACACATGAGATAATAGAGTCAAAAAGGCAGTAAGCATAAAAGTTTCCTAGATGATTTTGGTTTCTAGAGGCAGGTATCCAACATGTACAGCAGTTCATCTGGCTGGTCTTCAGCTGCAGGCTGTAGTCTACCTTGAGGTTTAATTCTTTGCACCCTTTGGCCTTTTCTTGGTATTTGTAGACCACCAGTTCTTTTAAATATTTCTTATTAGATCTGTTGCTTAGCGAGTTCTCTAACCTCAGCCAGAGTTGTTCCATGTGTTGTGTCCTGGACACAGCAAGACAGGCTAGGGTAAACTACTGCAGGTAGTCATTAATCATCTAGACCTTCTGTGCAGCATGGATTGTGAGAACCTGACTGCTATGTGCCACTAGTGCATAGCCAAGACATCAGTCTACTGTCTTGATTGCTTGTTCTGCTGCTTGGATTGCTACACAAATGATATTATCAAAAACAACTCTCCATGCCTGTACACTAGAGAGTCTGGTCAGAATGTTGTTTTCTGCTGTCCCTACAGTGAAAGAGAAGAGAAAGGAAAGTGATTCTCGTGTCTTCAACAAGCGTTTCTTGTGCTTTACCCCCGATCTTCTGGCACCTCCACCTTTTGGGCAGGATAACCAGTCTGTGAGGAGTCTTTAACTTGTGGTGCTTGACTGTATGGTATGTCCTCAGTGTGTTGTCAGTGTTAGGCTTGATAGGTAGAAAGCGTGGCCCTGTGGTATGGCGAGTATTTCACCCTTGTTCCTCCACTGAGCAGGGACTACACAGCCTTATGACCAAATGATTCTTAGCACCATCAGCTTCAAGACCATCAAGTTTGTTTTCACACATATGCCATCTGGTGTCACCCTAACAGCCTCTGTGTGGTTTGAAGCAAAAAAACATACTCAGCCAAGTAATGTGGTCATAGGCGGACACAGGGAGCTGCAAGTGTGTACACTGACACCCATCTAGGTGGTACTCTATGTGTGCACGTGAGACATATTCACAACACTTGCTTCATATGGCTCCTTATAATTAGATGATCAAAATGTTTGAAGTGTGCCTGAGCTTCACCCATTCTTTGAAAAGTTGCAGGCTAACTGGCATTCATATTGATAGAAACAATGCCACTATTATAATATTCTGTGTTTTAGAGACCACTCTAACCATGCCCTACACAGGTGTCCTAAATATCTGAGTGGAAGGGTGCCAAGGTGGGGTTTTCCACCTATTGTTCTCTCTGGCTACTATGCCTTCTTCATACATGACACCAAAAGCCTTCATCTGCTTGGGCTTTGTGAGAGAGTTGTGTTTGATCAGTCTGGTAAGTGCAGCCATCTCGAAGATTTGCAATTCATCGAAAGAGCCAGACTGCTTTTGGTTGGTCTTGAATGGTATCTCTGATGGCCTGCCACACATTGTCCTCATAAATATGGACTTGCGTGCTTTCTGGAAAGTGGAAGTCTTTGTTCCATTCATAGTCCTTGTGAACAATAGGTTTTTCCATGGATACCCTTTTTAAATGTTGGCACTTTCTACTGTTGTATATACCTTTAACAGCAATGTTTTGCAGGATACTGCATGCTGAATTCGTTAGAATCTTTGTCTAGCACACCTCTATGAGAAAAATAACGTTCACGGATTGATCACATTTTATAAAGGTGCATATTTTGGTAATGATATGAAGGATGGCCAGTCTGCATAATATAATCAGTTTGTTGTGTTGTTGAACTTTTTGATTGATTCAATTTTGGGAGATACCACCCTTACACAGATAATTGGTATTCGAATGGGTGCCAATTGTGTACCTCTTTTGGCCAATTTATACTTTTCTTACTAGGAGGATAAGTTTCGTGCAGCAACATTTCATGATAAATGTCTTAAATTGACATCTAGACATATTGGTGGCCTGTTAAGCATCAATCAAACGGACATACAGGAAGTTTGGTATACATTGGTAATCCCAGCTCAAAAAAGATCAATTTTTTGCTCAATTTCAAACAGCTAAAGATTAAAATGCTTGTGGATGCTTCAGGCCTTAATCAAATGCCCAAATAATTTTAATCTATAGAAAGGCTGATGTCACATAACTGCAAGTATATGGGTAATCTATTATTTTTCATCATAAGGCAATTTGATTACTCCAGTTTCATGTTAGTATTGCTTGTCTGTCCTTGGAAGTTGAAAATAAAACGCAGATTCAGTACTTTTTGATAGCAATGCCAATTGTATGTAGCACAGCTTATCGAAATGATTTCATTTGGAGCACTGCTATTTATGTTTAAAACATTCATTTATTTCTTTTTGCGTCCAAACAAAGGTAGTGACAGAGACGTTTTAGTGTAAAGAGTCTACATATTGATCTCTAACATTCCTAGCTAATTGGCAGATAGTTGTACCAGCCCCCCCCCCCAAAAAAAAACAAGGAAAATGACTGGGCAGGTATACTGGTTTCTGTTTGTGCACCTGTTTAAATAGCAGAACCTATAGGAGCAAAATGTCTCATGATTCACAAGACAGAGAGCTATGGAGAAGTTCTTACCTTTTTCTGCTGATGCAAAGCAGCGATGAGGGATGTCACAATAACCAGTGCCAGCCATTTCGGTACAATAATAACTTGCCTTCATCACACGGTGCTGCATGTACTTTGCAACTAGAAATGAAGCCTTCCCTTTTAGCCAACTCTATGAACTCTGTGCCAGAGGCTACAGACCACCTCAAGTTCAAATTTACCTCTGTTGTACCTGAGCAATATTTCCTTCTCTGGTTTGATTTTGTTGACCATACTCTCATTTACAAGGTTACATGAACCATAGGAGTGTCCAAAGTGGGGTTGGGGCAGGGTTTTGCTGCTACTATTCTGGTTTTATCAATAACTATAAAAGCGATTATTCTGCATGTCCTCACTGCACGTAATTGCCAAAGGACACTTTCATTTGTTTGTTGCTCTCTTTTCACATTCTTTTCCTCTTTTAAGATCACAGGTATGCAAGAACAAACGCAATACAGGCCACTAGTGGAACCAGCAATGCAGCCACAAGAAGTTGTTATTATTCAGGATGTGCCTGCCTCCAGGTCCAAGGTCATACCCAACTTTGCCAGCAAAACAACAATGGTACTTTCAGGCATCCAACTTGCAATGGGTATCTTGTGCCTTGCACTAAACAGTATAGCTATCGGCATTTATGGTGATCCAATGTATAGTACAAACCGAGTTGGAGCTGGAATATGGTGTGGACTATTGGTGAGTTTGCCTATGCACAGTGCAGTTGTATGTCTTCCTTTGCTTGTGTGGGACTGTTGCAGGTCGTTCTTAGCTGTTCAAAATCCAGTCAGGAAAAGAGATATCTCATCAATGGCAGACTTTTTTCTAGAAGCCTTCATCTAGGTTTCTGATACACCCCCTTATCTAGCTTTGTTGTACAACGAAAGGGGTCACTTGTAGCATCCCCAGCCTTTAAGTGTATTCAATATTCTACACATCAAAGACTTCTATAAGAGCTTTAGAAAAAAACTTTTTTGATGATATATTACCAGTATGTCTTATAACGTGATTGTCAAACTATAAAATTACCCACAGATGGACGAATGCTTCCCCTCGATCACAATTCAGGCAGGTTTCTAAGAGATAATAGATGTTGATTAAGTGTAGAATCACTGTACCAAACCCTTCCCTACGACTACTTCAGCTCCAGCAGAGATTTCAGTTTCAGTTTCCTGGGCATTAAGCACAGCCTCAATGTCCTACAGTGTTTTACTTGTAGTGGGTTATGTTGCAGTTATACCTTCTCATGGAGGTCGTACTTTATGGGTCCTATTGTTACGCAACGTAAACACCAAATGGTGCATGATTGAAAAAACCTTTTAACCCGTCATTTAAGTTAAATATCTAATTAACACACTTGCACTTCTTGCAAAGAATCAATTCCATAGGATAATAGAATTGTGAGAGAAAGAGATATCTATTAGCAAGTGTTGTGTGGCCTTTGAAGAGGCTTTCAGGTGCCTCTTGTTTTCATGGGTGGGGCGAAAAGCCAAGTTGGGAAATTTAAATTCAGAAAAATGCTGGTTGCAAATCACTCGGGGCAAAGGGTATTTGTTTTCCTTAATTTTTAGTTACTGTAGCGCATTAGTGATGTGGTTTTCTTTAGAAACATCATTTTTCTATAAGCGGAAGGGAATGGGCATGCCAGGAAGCAAGGTGACAACAGAAGCATCAAAATTTGAGGTCCAATTGTGACAAATATTAATAATGATAATAATAATAATAATAATAATAATAATAATAATAATAATAGATTGATTTTTTTTTTCGGAAAACAGGCTAACTTTAAAATAAAAGTTAATTTTAATTGTTTTGTCTAGTGAATTGTGGGGTTCTTCTCACTTGATAAGGTCCACATGTTCCAGGTTTTGTTTCATTGTTTGCATTGTTGTTTCAACAATTATAAGATGAGACACTGAAGTGCTTGTATTGCATGTTCTGTGGGGCATGACAAATCCATTCATACATGGTTTTAGCATGCCAGAAGAAATGCATTTGTGGTCTCCTGGACCCATAGATTATTACAGCCAGATTTTGTACTGCTGCATTATGCTGCTTTTTGCTATTCTAAGTGACCAGCAAAAGGGTCCTTTACCGAGAAAGTAGAACATAAAACATTTTTCAAAAAGGTTGTTCTTAAATAATATTTTGAAGTTCTTAGTACAATTCCCCCCCCCCCCTCCAAAGAAAAAGAAGCTAGAGGGGTGGGTGAACAGCCCATGCTCACCTGGCATAAGCTTGTTCACAAAATTAAAGTTGAAACTGAATTGACCTGTGTTCAGCTTCAGAGTGTAAAACCCTGACGTGTTTTATTTGGCATTTTTAAGGATTTTATTTACAGCATAAAACGATAAATGGCTAAACTGCTGCACTATATTTGCACTTCTTAGCTGATTGTTGTTAAGTCTAACTGGGAGCACGAAGTGTGCACCTGAGAATTCACGGTTAACTCTGATCGTTTATTACTCTATGAGGTAGCAGAACATGCAATTAAGGGTAGTCATTGTTCAAGATGTGTCGGCTCATGCAGCCAGCTGCATCTGGGATTGATGCCTTCTTTCCTAGTATGCTGCCCATGGACTAAGGGGCAAAAAGGCATCGCCTAACTTATGAATGACTGTAAGGGAAGATGGTCACCAGTATCTCTTCACATCTGTTCCGACACGGTCATAGTTGAAACCCACATTTTACAACTCAGTGGTCGGGAGTGTCCATGCAAGTTATCTTAGGAGGTAATGAACCACACAGTTATGTGTTATTTCAATTCAATTCAATCTTTATTTCAAGTCGGTTTTTGATACAAGGAAGGTTGCTATTTTCACTGACAAGGAGGCAAGTTATTTCGTAAGCACTGCATAACTTGAACAAAACTAGACATGATTAAATAAGTAACATGATATATAGTAAAAAGATGATATATGTAGCAACAAGCTAAATTTATTGAACATGAAAGCCTTAAAAATGGTAAAGTTGCTTGATATAATTATTCGAGCTGTAAATAGTTCTTTTTACACTCACATATTTTTAATCCATCTCGTCATCATAATATATATACCCTCCGTTCTAAAACAAGCTCTATGATTTTTTCGTAGTGCTGGAAAGCACCATGACCAGTCGGCAAGGATATAGTATGATGAGGAGATAGAAGAAAAACTTAATTTATTGGGAAAAGCGTACATAATTGTCAATTACACCATAATGTACACGTGTTACTTTGCGGCTTTACCATACTTCCCGACATAACTATATACATTTGTGGGTGTCTAATTATAAAAGGTACACAAATAAAACGAATATAGATTCTGTCATTAAGTGACTGTGTTCTATAATACAAAGCCTCGACAATGACGGTACCCCAAGTCAATGACACTGGTTTCTAAATATTCTCTCGGTAAAAGTCAGTTATTCTCTTTGTGCAAAACAAATATAACAGCCACACGAGGGCCTTGTCCAAGACTTTGTGACTTTCTTAAATTCATCAATCATCTCGGCTGCTTTACATGATCTAAGAAGGTCATTCTACAACGTAGGCATGAGAGTGTTTAGTGAGTGTTTACCATATTGAACCGTTTTGTATCTCGGTATATCGAGGTTTAGGGTTTGCCGAGTGTCATATCCAATATTTCGTTTCTTAACCAGGGAAGTTAAATTCCTAGGAGCTTCGTCATGTTGAATTCTATATACCTCTTTGACAATGAAGTGTAACCTGTCAACTTCTAAGGTTGTTAAATTTACTATCTTTAGCATTTCTTGTTATGTTGATGTAGTGTCATTTAATACAAATCTCAGAGAGGGTTTTAAAATTGATTCCATTTTGTTGCTGCTGGCTGTAGAGCAAAAATGATATACTGGAGTACATTACCTGAAATTGGATAGGATAAAAGACTTGACTATCGTGATTTTGGCTTTTATGTCTAACATTCGTTTAAATCTCATCAGTACATTCATTTGACAAGAGGCTTTTCCTACAGACTGTATTTATGTGTTCACACAATTTAATCTATCAACAGTGATGCCCAAAAGTTTGATGTTATCTTCAGATTGAATAACCATGTTTTGTATTTCTCTGTTGGTTTCTGTTTCAGTTTCGCTGGAATTCAGAAGCATAAATAAAAATATTCTAGGGTTGGCTTTTATGAAATTGAATTCAAACCAAGAAATAGCCTGATCTACCTCTACTTGTGACTTCTGTCGGACCTCAGCTGCTGTGTTGCCAGTTATAGTGAAAGCGTTATCATCACTAAAGTAAGACAGCAAAGCTTCCCCCCCCAAAAGCCAAATATGTCATTGATGAAAAAATTTAAAAGACAGGGTCCAAAAACCGAACCGTGGTTTACGCCCTTGGTATCAGGTTTCCAATCACTGTAAATGGAGTTTGTTGTTACTGTTTTTTTTTCTGATAATTCGATAGCTTGTAAGGAGGGTTGTGTCATTCTTACCAAAACCATAAGCGTCTAGTTTGGCTTCTTTTATGCTGAGATACCTTCCCGCAAAATCTCAGCTTTAGTTTGTGATATATCTCTATGAAGGATACGTTACGTTACGTAAACACCTTGGAAACGGCAAACAGGATGCTGATTGGTCTTCTATTCGCCCTGTTAGGGAGGTCTTCAGATTTGAAGACAGGGTTTACATTCGCCTTTATAAAATGTGAGGGGAATGTCCCGGACGATATGCTATAATTGAAGAGGCTTGCAAGAATAGGAGCAATAATGTTCCTGGGTATTTTTAGTACCTTGATAGAGATATCATCATAGCAAGTTGGCTTCTTTTTATTTTTTTTTTGTAGCAATGCTTTCGAGGTTGAATAGAACATCACTACATATTACGTGTGCAAATTCAAAGTTATTTGTCTTAGCCAAATCACTCTTGTTTTCAGCACACTTGGGTAATTTCTGTTAAGTTGTACAGCTTTGTTAACATAATCCCCAGTTTCCAACAAGGCGTCTTCAAAAAGTTGTAGTTCTGTTTGGTCTATATGACCAATGTTGGCAGTGATGGTTGTGAAATAATCATTTAATATCTCTGCGACATCTTGTCCGTAACTATTTTGCCTTTTTCTTCCAGGATTATATTATCGTTGTTTGAGGATTTCTTGGAAATATAAGGTTTTACTGTTATGTTATGGTGCCCATATAAAATGTTGGGGAGGACAAGCATGATTTCTTACAGGAAACAACTTGTGAGTAAGCCATTGTCAATCTTCCCAGTAAGTTGTGTTATTGTTGATGTACCCCGACAAATGTGGTGGCCGTGCCCATGTTTAGTTAAACACAAACCACCCATGTGAGTCTAAAAGGCACGGAGGTATTGTTATCATTCTGACATTCACCAGTAGAAAAGTAAAGGAAGCCAGGTTTTATACTGTTAGCCAATGAAATCTTGATTTTAGTTATAATGTAGGCAGATGCAATAGCCAATGAAAGGAGCCTTGTTATATACTGGGGATAGCATATATATATATATAAAGCTGCACTTTTGAGAAATAAAGTATTTGGAGTCGGAGTAGCATTCGTGATACCGATTCAGGTCTTGAGTGTTTACTTGAGAGCATTAGTATGGATGAACAGTGAATCTTCTGCGCATGTCAATTGTGACCAGCTTGCAAGTCATATTACCAGAAGGTCTGTTTTTCAGGCAAACCAAAGTTAGCTTCATGGGTAATTGAGGTAGTAAGATCATCAAAAACTTTTTAAGCTGAGTGCATAGGACGTTGGGAAGTGTTTCTAAGATTTCCCTAAAGTAAAATTTATTAAAATGTCAATCAGCATTAAAATGCACATTGACTTGCACCGATATCTAGAGCAAAGGGACCAATAAGTACCCCAGTTGAAAAAAACAATG
Organism: Hermodice carunculata; assembly: GCA_964020975.1. Classification (NCBI taxonomy): domain Eukaryota; kingdom Metazoa; phylum Annelida; class Polychaeta; order Eunicida; family Amphinomidae; genus Hermodice; species Hermodice carunculata. Next base: position 88,193,818 of record OZ026619.1, on the reverse strand, counting down.
GTAAAAATCAGAAATCCACAGCAGTGCCACCGAGGGAGCAGCTTTGACTCTTTCATAACGAACAAATTCACAAAGTTTCAGCATAATCAGAGTTCTGGAGAAGTCGAAAATAGCAAAAGGCAATATCACTGAATGTCGAACCCTATCAAGATTCTAATGAGATGCTCCAACAGTATCCAAAGTTTCCTGTTGTAGTTCCATTTCTTACAAGTTATTCTGTCCGCAAGTAAAACAAACTCATGACCACTAGTGACTTTGGTCAAGGTCGCTGAATGTCGAACTCACCGAATTTTCTAATAACATGGTCCTACAGTACTGGTTTCATGACAGTAGCTCAATTTCTACATGAGTTATTGGGTCGACAAAAATATAAATTCCGTCGGCCGATAAAGCCAGGGGAATAAAAATCTCAGGGCCACTTGGTGGCCAAAATGTAAACTGCATGTACATGACCCCAGGTGGCAATGTATTCAGTATTGCAGCAATTATCCAAGTACATTGTATCTGTATTTCACGAGTAAAAGCAATTCAGGGGATTTAAAAAAAATTTATTGTGTGTGTGTTTTTTTTATTTTTTTCCCTTTATTTTTGATAAAACTCTAAAAATTATGAAATATGAATAGATTATTGCATTATTATTTTTTTCGCAAACTAGGTACAGGACCAACTGGGGAACATCTATGTGCACAATCAAACAGAATATATGAGAAAACGTCATCCTCTTCACGTAGATGGTACAGGCCCACCTAGGAAACAATGGTCTTAAAATCAAAGCTTTCCACAAAACCATTTTGACAATATTACAATATATGCACTGTATTGCTTCTTGCCTGCACAATTGTAGCACCACCGCTACATTGTCTCAAAGTCTGATGTCCTTAGCTTCATCAAGAATTAACATATCTTCATTGTTTTCGCCAATTTGCGTCATCTTTAGCAAGATTATATCATGATAACAGTTCGAACAACTCTATTTAGCTGTTCTGGAGATGAAGACAAAAATAGCCTCAGTACAAAAATTCATACAAAATAGGAAGATACACAGTGCCACATAATGTTCAAACTGTGAACTACATAACCTCAGGTGACTCTGTACGCAATATGAAAGCAACTAGTTTAGCAGGTTTTGAGAGGAACTTTAATTTTTTAATAAAATAAAGTGAAAATATCCGTCCAAAAATAAGAAAATATTGCATCCTCATCTCCTTGAACTTGGTAGAGAACCACCTATAGAACATCTATTTTCAAAATCAAAACATTCCCTGACACGATTTTTTATAAGTGGAAAATGTAAAAACTCTAACGGATGGACGCTAACGGATTTCATCGATGCTTGAACTGAAAAATTATCTTTTCTACCATTGGGTTATATGGAAAACACAGTGTAGACCGCAAAACAAAGGGTGTTATTTAAGAGCAACTCTTAATATTTAACAGAGCCCTTTTAGAATTGTCACAGAATATTTTCGCAGAGACTAAGATGTGTTCAAAATAAATACTAAAATCCATAATACATATCTATATTTGGAAATACTATTTTTCTTTTGTGTAAAATTCCTAAATAATATAAAAAGTTGTATTGCAGAAAAATATCTGATTCAGCATTGATCAGTCTTTCTCATTTCTACAGTAACTATGCTACATGCCTACCTGCAAGCAAAAATTCAAGCCATAATTAGCACATTAAAAATAGCGTTCAGAGAACGGATTACCGTTGGCGCCCACAATCTTTTTTCCTTAATTCAACATTTTTTTTTACTTCGCAGTTGAATGCATCACATACAATTACCATATTGTCTGTGAAATTAAAGAGCAATTTTGGATGTGTTCTTGGAGAAAGTTCTGCTGACAGAGACCACTGTACTGTGCGTCACTCAGACGGCCATCAAATAAATACTTCAAAAGTTTCATAGTAAGTGTAAAGATAGCAAGCGGAAGTTGGGTTTTCAATAGGAATGTGGTCCATTATAATGTGCGTCTCTGGAAAAAAATGGTGAAGCTGCGTTTGATCCTTGTTGAGATATTATGGTAACGTCGTCCGATTGTACACTACTCAGACGGCCTTGAAGATAAATACTTTCAAGTCTCCTCAAATTTTTATAAATACAAAGAGGAAGCTGGTTTTAAATAGGATCCTGGTCCTCCATAAGATACATCTCTGATTAAAATTTGCTAAAGCTGTGGTCAATATATATTGAGATATCGCGGTAACGTCGTCAGGGTTGACGCCACTGAGACAGCTTTGAAATAAATACATTAAAAGTTTCATAAAAAGGTTAAAAAAGTATCAGAAGATGCTGGTTTTAAGTAGGAACCTGGTCCATCATAAGATGCATCACTTACATAAATTTGGTAAAGCTGCAAATAATGTTTTTTACATAACGCAGTGACGTTGTCAGGGTTGACGCCACTCAGACGGCCTTCAAATAAAAACATTAAACGTTTCATAAAATGTTCAAAAATAATCAGAGGTTTAGGAACCTGGTCCATCATAAGGTCCTTCTGTGACAAAAATTTGGTACAGCAACTGTGAATATTTTTTGAGATATTGCAGTTACGTTGACAAGACAGATGGATTGACGGACAGATGACCAAGGGGACGACAATACCCTCCGGCATATAAAATGCCGAAGGTAAAAAGTAGCCGGACAGTACTGTAAACCTATCTGCTGCATGTTTACAATACTGATTGCCTCAAGGGCTACCGCAACTGCTTACCTGTAAGAAAAAAAAACATGTCAGCCACTACCTTTTCAACTGCAAACAAATCAAAGGTGATTTGCCATATTATGAAAACTCATAAGTGCCTGGATACCAACTTTTCTAGACTGAAGGCCTATTAAGGTCATAACCAAGGTCAAGGTCGAAGAGAATTTCCAGGATAACACTACATGTATCAATTGTTGAACATGTATACCACATACATGTTCAAAAAGAGGAAAAAACAAAATAGTGTCAAACTAATAGAACAATTAAGAGGTGAAGGTCATGTACAGGTCAAGGTCACTTCAAGGCACAGCATGAAATACTTTTTTGTTTTATGCCTTCTATTTGGAGGTAAGAGGTCATCTAATTATTAATTTGAATGATTATTTTGAAATGTATTGTCAGTGTGTGGTGAAAAAACAGCAAATATAGGGGTTTGGGGAGGGCTAAATGAATAACCATTAATATTTTAAAATGCTAAAGGGTGACAAGAAGTCACCCGGCATTTTCTGACTTTTTGTGACCCAGTAGTCATAAATAAAGCCCCCCCCCAAAAAAAGAAACCAAACAACCAAACAAAAGACAATAAAGTCAGGGGAACCCAAAATTTCTGCCAGACTATAGTAGTCAATAGGAAAGGTGCAGTTACCGATAGTACCTAAATTGAGAATCAGAAATCCACAGCAGTGCCACCTACTGATTGCCTTTGTTTGAAACTTTCACAAGGAACATATTCACCAAGTTTCAGCTTAACCCGAGTGAAGATTCTGAATTAGAAGTCAAAAAGAGTGAAAACACACACAAACAAAAATAGAAAAGCTGCAGCACCATCTGGTAAACAAAATAAGAATTGTAATTGGGAGTGTTCCTTTGTGATATGAAAGCAATTGGGTGAACGGGTTTGGGGAACTTTTTTTTATTTACCCCCCTAACCCCCCCCCCCCCCAAAAAAATCATTAAAAAATCCAAAAATGACTGGGGCAAGATCATTTGAACAAACTTGGTCACCCGCCCAAATTAGACAGTGTCATTACCATATCCAAACCGTAGTCCTAACAAAACAAATCCAAGTCAATTCCGACCAAAGGCAATGTTCCTTGGTATGTATAGCTGCAAAATATAAATTTATAGTTCGTATTTACCCAAAAGAGACCAAAACGTAAGTGCAAAGGTCCATAGGGAGAAAAAACTTTATCTAGTTTTCACATGACAGAATGCAAAAAGTTTTATTTGAAATTATAGGCCTATTTCAGTAAATTGGCTTGAACATTTGCATCATTCATGCATATACAGGACCATACAATTTATGAAAAGGGACCAAAATTTGCAGCACATCAGAGAATTTGTAAGTGGAGGTTCTTAACTTGTTGAAAATGTCAATAAAATTCAGTATTTAAAAAGGTACTACTTGCAACCACAATCTCAACAATGATCATCATCCATACAAGTCCACAAAGCCACATCAACACCAACATCAATCCATCAGAAAAGCCCTCTAGGCCTAAAATGACCATCAATAAGAATCTAAACAACATGATTATATAATTTGATGTGTTTTAGGCATGTAGTTAAAGACATGATGTTGTTTTAAAGGAGATAAACTAAGAGTATTTCAAAAGGAAAAGTGTTTGAATTTCCAAATATAGTAAGTACATTGATTCAAATGTTAAACATCAGCCAGAAGTAAGTGACATTAGGCCTCAAATCATTAAAACGTCGTCAAAAATGCATTACAATAGTCAAAATTTGTAAGGATAGCAGTCACATTTCAAGTTGGTTTCCAGAAGTATTTTTGAAAGGACATTTAAATGTTCAAGGAAGCATATAATCCCACAAATCATCTAATAAGTCAATTATTAGGGTAATAATTTAGAATTCCAAAAATGTAGTATGCCATTGTAAGTCATCTGTAAGTCAGCCAAGCATAATGTACATCTAACTCGTGGTTCTATAAAGTTCAAAAGGTCAAATTGTAAAACAGTCCTAATTATTGTAAAATTCTACTACATTTATCAGAGAAAGAATTCGGTTTTATGAAGAGAGAGAGAGAGAGAGAGAGAGAGAGAGAGAGAGAGAGAGAGAGAGAGAGAGAGATCATTTGAAATTCCTAAAGGTAACTGTAAGTATAACTGTTTTCCTGTAACAGTTTTAAATTTTTTCATTTTTAATCAGACGTAGTTCAACTTGTCAGTCAGTTGATTTATATGCTAATTATTTATACAAGAGAAAGACAGAGAAAGAGTATATTAAACACTTTGAGCCAACCTGACATGACTTTCACAATAACAAACTATATTCATCGGACAATTATAAAAAAGGTACATTGCCACCAAGTTGGAAGTGAATCTGGCTGACAGGTTTGGAGAAAAAGTTGAAAATATGAATTGTGAACGGACAACAGACAGATGGAAGATGGACGACTGAGCCTCCTAAAAGCTCAGCCTGACCTTCAAGTCAGCTGATTTAAAACCTTTGCAATTGATTCATTAAGATTCTTCGAGTGAACTGCCCTTTTTAACACAGCATACTGTACCTGCCGCCTATGTGCAGGGAAATTGTCAACGTAAATCATTAATGCAAGCACAATGCTTAGGTGTACATATGGAATAAAAATGCCTTTTCATAATTCAATACATAATAAACCGAAATTTATTAACATTGGATTGTTTTTGGCCGGAATCGCCATGGATAGAATTTACTTGGATAACGCCTCCTATATGGTAATGGCACCATATTAATCCGATATTTGTAAAATAAAATGCAGGTATGATAAGAAGAAACGGCCATGTAGCAATAGATGATGGATGAATTTTTGGGATGGTTACCCAATATTGATCAAATATCTGTCATGAAGCACCGTTAATCCTGTATAGTTTTACCTACTTGAAAGTCTCTTTTATGTGATACAAATCATATTGAAAAAAATCTTTTGTTTTAGTTTATTACTGCCAGTGCTGTAGGATTGGGAGCTGCAATACGCAAGACATACTGCCTGGTGAGTCTGCTTTGAGTTATTCTAAAACTGGACACAATGTGGGTACCTCACCAGAGCTGCCACCTAAAAAGAGAAAACATTTAACAGTCTAATTTTTCTTTATTACATCCATTTCTACAGGCAAGCTACGTTGCATCAATGTGCAGTCACCTTTGCTGACGTCGGCCCAATGTTTTTTTTTTTCAATGGTATCAACGTTGACCCAAATTTGTCGTAGTGTTGTGTGCCGGGGGGGGGGGGCGGTTAAATGACATGCAAATTGTAGAAATCCATTAAACTGTTACACCTTGACAATAATTGCTGTGTACCAATGACATTGACACCCTGGTCGACAAAAGCTGTTGAAATATTCGTATTTAGCAAGGCAAGAAATGTCTGTATTGAATATAAGACTTGACATGATGTATCTTTTTTAATCAAAATTTTTTCATCCTTCACCAACAAAGAATAACATGTATTTAGTCCAACTCCATTTTAAATTGCGAATGTAGAATGTTGTTTACTCACTGTCAAAAGTGTGGACTTTGGTATGCTGGAGTATCGATAGAGAACAATATCTCAGAATTGGTGGTCACCGACCTATGGTCGGAAAAAAGAAGGAATACAAGGTAGTCATTTTTTTAAAGATAGGACATAATTTGAATGTGCAAATTACTAAAAAAAAAAAAAATCATACCAATCCCCAAGGACAGACACAAACAGAATTAAGAAATTGTAGACAAGATCGTGACTTATATTGGCAAAAATGTGCCTACTTTTTGGCCTTTGGAACTTAATGATAGAATAAAAAAAGGGCAGGGAATATCTCTTACAACTATTCTAAGACTGGTTGCTCATCAAAAGTGATTCAAACTCAGGCAAGGCAAAAACGTACACATGAACAGTGTAAATATCTTAATAAAAATTTCACTACTCTCATGTAACACCACAGTTTTGAACTAGAAAATTTCATAATCAAATTGGTCTCCATATGGTAGGATCTGTACTTCATTCCATACCACTATCAGTTTTGAACCAATTAAAACAAGATATCACCAAATTGTTCGTAAGAAAAGAATTTCATAAAATATTATTGCATATTTTCAATAACATAGCTTTTCACATTTTTTAAACCTGTAATTATTGATAGGAAGACACCAAAGGATGATTTCATTGAATTGATATATTTTCATAGGGGTGTTGATTACATAAATCTGTCCAATAATTTACATAATAAGATGGTGGAATCATGCATACTAGCTTACCTTTATAGTGCTGCTCCTAACGTTTTATACAATTTTTTAAAAAAACTATTGCCTCCAAGATATTTAACCACGTGAAAGTTGTTAACCAATTTACTCTAAATGACTGTAATGAAAACAAATGCCCATTTCCATGTCATAATTCTCCTTATATTTCAAATCGTCATGGTCATATAAGTACTGGCGATCATTCTACTGTACCAAATGATGCACTATGTAAACTAATTTCACAACAGCTTTAATACTGTGAGCAACAGAAAATTGTGTACGGTACAGACAACAAAAAGACTACGTTAGGGTGTCGAAGATTATGCTAGAAAATGGGCAAAGAAAAATAAGATAAGAGATTTCAGTCTAAGATGAATGGACCAGTGAAATAAGACATACTGTTACAAACAGAATATGAAAATTACAGGAATCAACCAAGCAACCACCATATTCTCTTCTGACAAATCCAGAAGTTGTTCAGTGGCTGCAAAAGATGCAAGATAAATATGTTTATGCACCTGCTGATAAAGCATCTAATAATATTAGTGTTAATGTAGACAGCTGAAGTATAAGGTTCTAATCTACGAATTAGGCCTGTTGACCAACACAAGTTTTCCTAAATATGAGAAAGTAAATTAATAATTCGATATTTATTTGAACAACGACAACAATTTTGATTTTATTTGGTGGGATATTTTCTTATGTACATGCCCATTTATCCAACATTTATTCACTTCCAAACTGTATAAAAGTTCTTAGAAGTTCCGATTCATAGCAGGTTCCAAATTTTGCTCCACAAAAGAATTGTCAGCTTTGTTGTCTATATGCTTCCCGAAAGTACAAGAATTTTAGTTTACTAGCTGTGGTGAGACAGAAGTATTTTCTGGTATTAACTGGTTTCTTATTTTATCTTAAAGATCTTGTTCGAGCAGCTGAATGGTATTGATAATCATGTCCTGTTCATTTGTTGGCATAATGATGTATGATTAAAATAAATAATTGAAGTCTAAATGATGACCAACTTGATGATTTCGAATTTAACATAGTAAATTACCCGCATATGGATAGTAATTTTTCACTTGGGACAGTAACCATGCTGGTATAGTTAAGTGCTTCTTGTTGTGCCATGTATCATCTTCCAGGTATTGAATAAACTTCAATTCCAGTTTGCTTGATGAACAAGCATATTTTTATTAGGTAGATGGTTTACAGATCCATGCAAGTCTCGGCTGGCAATCTGGAGGGGTGTTGTGGCTTTTATACAAACATGCAAAATTAATTGTTATAACTAGTCCGTATGTATATTAATAGTCCAAGTTGGGAGAATGGTTTGTGAAAATAGATAAAGAACTTGTAGCCAGCTGGTTCTTGCTGGTGTCATGTGTGTAAAATCTTTAGTTGAAGAACAAGGTAATTTACTTTCATTAGAAAACTTCAAAGTAAGATAGGTATTTGCCCGCCTCATCAGAGATACAAGAAAACACAAAGTTGCAGATAAATTTAAAATTATGAAACAGGATACAGATACGGTTTCTTTTTAATGTATAGTTTGAGATTGTGAGTTACAAACTGATTTCATGCAAGATATTTTGTTTTAGGATATCATTTAATTTACTTATCTTATTTATTTAAGCGTGAAGAAAGTTCTGCCGCCGGGCTATAATGCTACAAACGCCCACCCCTCACTTAAGGTACATTGTCAGAAAGAATGAATCAATACTTAAAATTTACTAAGGTAAAAATGTTCTCGGTAGTGTCCCTAAAATTTTATATAATGTCTGTTGTATGTAGCATTTTGTAAAAGTCATTAGTAGTAATCTTGAAAGTGATGTCACGGGTTCATACAATAGAGTTGATATATCTTCTTGTGCTGCACATGTGTGGTAATAATTTATAAAAAACACACACACACATTTTTTGTTGTTGTTGTCATTGTTGTTGTCGTTGTTGTTATGTCTTTGCCCACAGCATAACGAAATGTAGTACCAGTTAGCTATTCATGGACATCGTGGTAAGGATGCATTTGCAATCCAAGTTATGCTCCGGTCTTTGGCCTTAAGGTGAGAAAGTTCAGGTCACCATATGACCACATGAGGTGAAGGTCCAAACCATCTGATTCAGATAGAAACTCATGTATTATAGCAGCCCAGTCAGATGATTGGAACCTGGTTGGTTGCTCAAGCACGACTCTAGAGTTAAGGCCAATTTCCCTGTAATTTTCTCCTTTTTTTTATCCCGTGTACTGTATTAATACCAGAAGGTTGGTGTTTTATCCTGTAATTAACAGATGTAGTCTTTTCCATTATTCTGTAATATGGCTGCCATGGGAGTTTCAGTTTTGTAGATTCACCTGGCTTTGAGGCTTTATCAGGATAACAGACAGGGTCACCTACTTGATATTCATGATTTTCATTTTTTTCGACAGGGTCACCGACTTGACATTCATGATTTTAATTTTTTTCATTGAAATGTTTCTGATTCTTTTCTCTATCCTCTTTCAAATTTTCTTTCACAGGAGTGAAAGCTCTATGCATATCAGATAAAGCTGTTGGCACATACTCATCCTCAACATCTCTAAATTTAGGACCTAACATTGTGTCAGTTGGCAGTTGTGAGTCTCGCTCATAAACTATGAAACGTAGATTCAACCTTGAAGATTCTGATATTGAACCACTATATGCAAATAAGGCAGATGGTATGAATTCATCCCACAGCCTCTGATCCTTCTTATCTATTGATATTGCAAGGATATTATTCCAGGTATTGTGTAAATTTCAACTTTACCATTTAACTGAGGATGGTATGGGGTTGTCTATTTTATTGTTATGTTTAGTTCTGCTGATAACATGTCAATGATGGAATTGCAGAACTCAGTTCCTCTATCACTACCCTAAATTCTCGGTGAGAAGATGCATCTCTATTAGTAGATGCACCTGAACTTTAGGACATCTACATCATTTTGTTCGGAAGAATAACCCTAAAGAAGAGACACCCTGACTTCATGCTGCTCATCTAAAGTATAAATGAAAGGTTCCTGTCTGAGTTTCCTGTGTATGACTCAACAATCATTTTTATGTCATTTTATCAATATTACAGAAGCATGTTATTCCCCTTTTTTTGTCTGTGGTATTTTTATCAATAAAATGTAGGTTTGTTAAAAATACAGCCCTACAATTATTACTTGACCTTATGATGTTTTGTGTTCTTGGTATGTCTACTCATGAAGCTACCATAATAGCTCACCAGGTCATAGGGCTTAGAAATTCTCTATTAGAAGATGCACCCTGGCTTCATCAACTTCAATTTGGAAAAAGATAAAATGTATTCTAATAAATGATGTGGGTTTAATTAGAGAATTGATGCTAGTCATGCATGAAAATACATTATAGCATCGAATGAAGTTTAATAATACTCTCACTACAGTCTCTGCTGATTTAACAGGTGTTGCATAACATTCAACCAAGCAGAAAACCAACAACATATAGTGATCAGGTATCTGTTACTTTTAAAGCTTTTAGGATATGTGCCACATGTGTCAATCCCTATAATGTGAAAAGGTGCTTCTGAAAAGGTGCTTCTGGTATGGACATATCTCGAATCTCGATCCTTTTCTTTCTTATTTTTCTTGAATTAGATGTAATTCAGGCCTGAATATGGTTGACTACATATTTGGCCATTCCATGCCAAAAGTACCTATTTTTATTTGTAAGTATGTTTTGTCCACACCCATGTGCCCAAAATTGTTATGGTAAGCATTCAATACCAATGGTGTCAGTTCAATTGGTGGTACAAGCTGTAAGCAGGATCTGGGTCAAGTCTGACTGTAGATGCTATATGGTAGAGTAACGAATCCACTAATAAATATTCACGAGAGTATTTTGGGTCCTTCTCGCTTGCTTCAAAAAAGCTGTAACTATCTGTGTAATAGATTAGTCTTTTCTTTGCAGGTCTCAGATAGTTGATTCATTTGGGCAATATCAAAAGCTGTCGGTAGTAATTGCTGTCCTCCAGTATGGTGCACTTCATTCAGTTCATTGTCATGAAATGGGTCTATTGTTTTGGGACTGTCTGTGTCAATTATGTCTATGCTGTTTGTTGGGCCTGCGTTGTACTCTTGCAGCTCAGCATATCTGCCCTTATGTTTTCCACACCTTTCAAATATGCTAATTTTTAACCATATTCATTGAGTAGTATGGCCCATCTTTGAACTTTTTCATTTTTTTCATTTCTGTTGTAATGATCTGTATAAATTGTAGACTGTAAAATCAGCTCATGCAAAAATTATGTCTCAACTTTCCAATTGTATAACAATGGAGTGTACCTTCCCTACAACCACAGGCCACTTTTGTTGAGCTTCACTCAACTGGTGTGACAAGTATTGAATGATTCTTTCTCGTTCTTTGAATTCCTGGTCAAAATTATTCTAATGCAAAAGAGACTTGCATCACAGTACAATTGCTAAAACAATTTTACATCGGAGTAGGCCAGAATGAGTGCTTTTCTTTGTCTGACTTGTAATAATTCGAGAGCCTTTCGTTCTATTTCACCCCAACTTAAATGAATGGGTTTTTTTTCTGTCAATTGAGACAGAGGGTGGGAAATTTTGCTGTAACCTTCTATATACTTAGGATAAAAACCAGTCATGCCAAGGAAGGCATATACCTCTCTGACTGTGTTTGGAGGCTCGGTTTCTTTTATGACTCTCACTTTTCTTTGTTAAAGTGTATAACATTAGGGGTTATTATATGGCCTAGGTAATTGACAGATGACTCCAAGAACTTGCATGTACTGGGCTTTAAATCGGGTCAGCCTGCTAAATTCTTTTGAGTACATCAGTTACGTGATTAATATGCTCATTACAATTCGTTGTATATATAATAATGTCATCTCCATATAATTCTGCAAATATGCCTTTAATACCCTCAACACCTCATTCATAGCAGGCATGTAGACAGGCGTAAGTATTAAGCAAAAAGGCATGACATTCCACTCAAATAAACCTCTGTTAGGTACTGAGAATTCTGTTTTGCGCCCATCAGATTCCTTTAATTGCTGCTGGAGAAATCCCGAGTTATGTCGAATACAGTGTAATATTACAGTTTTCCAACTGTGAAAGTATATCCTCCATGTTAAGTAAGGGGTAAGCATTCTTAACCATGATTCCATTTAGTTTTCTATAATCTAGCTCTTATCTATAGCCACCATTTTTCTTTGGAGCTAATATTATGGGGGCTGCATATGCACTACTGGAGGGTCTAATGAGGTTAGCATTCAACAAGTCATCAATTTGCCTATCAAGTTCTGGTTGTAATCAGAGTGGGTTACCATAGCCTCTTTTTTAGACAGGAGGGTTGTTAACAGTATTAAAACCTGTGGGTGACAGGTTTTTTGGTCAAGGTCAGTGTCTTTTGAGTCAAATATGTCCGAATATTCTTCTGACAAAGTTTCCAATCTTCCTTTCTGTTCAGATGTAACATGATCCAATTTAAAAGTCAATTTGTGTTTTTGATTTGTGGCAGCCTGACTTTCAAATTCCACTTCATCACAATTTATGCCATTCTGCTGGACAGTAATTTTAGAAATTTTAGCAATTTGATTTTCATCAAGCTTCCCAGCTGTGGCCAATACAATAGCAGGTGGAAAGATTACCGTTGTATCAGTGTGGTTTATGACAGTTGATTGCATTTTTTACCAGCAATTGCAGAAATTTAACAATCCAGTATCTTTACACTGTGGAAATTCTTACAACACCAGAGGCTTATCTAACTGTGAAATGCAATAACAGCCAGATTTCTCAAGCCCTAGTATTTCAGTTTCAACAATATCCTGAAATTCTGGTGGTAAAGATTTTGTTCCTTAGTTGCACCAAGTAACAACTTGGTGTTTGATGTCCGATTTCCATAGTAAAAGTGTAATTTTGTTTCCAATTCTAAGTTCTGTTTTCAAAGTTTTTTTGACCAAGAAGTCATCCCCAGAAAAACTGGCCTGATGATGCTTTTCAATATTTCATAGGGGACCAAAAAGTTTAATTTGTTTATTTCTAAGTGAATTTGTGCAGAGCCCTAAGAACCCAGTTCATGTCCAATTATGCTCGGGAGAAGTGGTAGTCTCTTAGGTTCTAATGTCCCTTTACATTTCTTTGGAAGTGCATTGAAACATTCTTCTGTCATGATGGAATTGTTGGCACTTGTATTATTGTATTATTGCCCAAAGTTCCTGCCTCTCCATGGTTAATTTGACTTTTTGGGTTTGAATAGGTTCACTTTCTGATGATAATACACCTGGCACTGTCAGCCACCATTCTTTTGAGTCTCCACCAGGGTTTATCTGTTACCCTATTGCTTTAAATTGTTTCAGTTTACCCTTAGTTGTTCAAATTCCCTTTGAATTTTCCTGCATTTCTAATGGACATGTCAAACTTTCTCACAATACCCACAGACCAGTTTCCCATCTGATGTCCATGTTAATGGGTTTCCCTTGTAGTTGGGAGGGGCCTTGGTTTGGGTGTCATTTGTGGTTTTTTTTCACCTGTCAGTCACCACAACTTCTGTCAATTTTTATTTCAAATCAGCAGTTTTATTTGATTATGATGAGGTCTAAGATGCCTCAAATATTTCCATTGATTCCTCCCTCCTATGATACTCAAATGTTTGAGTTGTTGATTGCCCATGGACAGCTATATTCAATGCCCCCTTTAACATTACAGGTCATTGCCTGATAATTTTACCTGCAACAGCATCATCATGTATGCCACCAAAAAAAAATTCTTCAACTTATGTTAAATCAAAGAATCACCACAGTCTATAGTGTTAAAGGCCTCTTCAGCCATATCAATTATCCTTTCTCCATTGTTTTGTACACTTCCCAGTGTGCTTTTCTTAAGCTCTTAAGCCTTTGCTTTGCACAAATCAGTCAGGTCACTGAGCCTGTCTTTTAAAGCAGTTATTACAGCTGTAAAATTCAGCTGTAGGACCTTTTAGTGTTTGCTTTTTTTAACACTCTTTCATCTTTTCATCATTACCCTTTCCACTGTGAGACCTATTTTGGCCATTCCCCACACCCAGGTGCAAAGATTATATGCACCCTGTCCTGTAAAAGGTTTAATTTGACTGACCAGTGAGCTTATGTGCAGTTCAAATTGGATTTCTTGAAATCCTTGTGTAAAGGCAGCAAAGGGGCATAGTTCTTGTGGTGCAGCTGCAGCCTGCATCTGCTGTGGCTGTGTATTATATGTACTTCTCATTCTGTTGTGTGTCATCTTTTAGGTATTAAATAAAGCTTCAATTCCAATTAGTCCGTTTTTTTTATGAAGAAGTATATAGTTTAAAATTCCATGCAAGATTCAGGTCTGGTAATCTCAAGGGGTGTTGCAGCTTTTATACAAATCTGCAAATCAATTTTCAAAACCAACCGTTTTGTATATTAAGAGTCCAAGTTGAGAGACTTTTAAAATAGAAAATGTAAAAAAAAAGACAGAGAAACTGTTGCCAACTGTTTTTGCTGGCGCCATGTCTAAAATCTTAAGTTGAAGAATAAGGTAATTCATGTTTATAAGAAAACTTCGAAGTATGATATCTATTTGCCCGCCACATTCGAGATACAATAAAAGAGAATATTTGCACTCAGATTAAAAGTTGTGAAACAGAATACAGGTTGTTGGTTGTCTATCTTAAACTTCTGGATTTTAAGACTGTTTGTCACGACAATCAATATTTCCATGTTGTCTTTTAAATGTACAGTTTGAAATTGCCAGTGGCAAACATATTTTATGCAGGACATTTTAATTTAGGATATTATTTAATTATTTATCTTATATATATTATTTAACCACGAAGTCTGCCATAAAGTAGCAGGACAGCTTACGGTGTTTATGTGTCAAGGTTGATTGCCTTTGCTAGAGTATTCACTGATTTTGATTTCCATCATTTACTGCTATTTCAAAAACTTGTGAAGCAGGGATATTTGAAAAGAAAATGAAACTATCGTTTTTTAAGTGTCTGAGTAAAACTGAAAATGTATTATATAGATGTCCATCATATCAGATTTGAGATGTTATATAAATGATGTAGTAAACATGTAAACCTGACAAGTGTAACTGACATTTATTACAATGCATGGATGAGGCACAACACTTCTTAAAGTTGAGAGTTGCTAGTATTTAAACCACCACTAACTTTTGTTGGTAACTGTCTCAAGGCAGCAGATAAATTTTTTTCCTTTATACTACATTTCATATTTGTTGACTGATATGTAAAAATATGCACAAATATTGTTGGTATGTCTACCTTGAGCTTCTGGATTTATGACTGGCTTGTTTGATGACTGAGAGGTTTTGATGATGGTTGGTTCTTGTGCGCTTGGATTTTTGGTGGAGTTTCTCCGATCTTGTTGAAAACTGTTGTCTGCTTCTGTTTTTCATGACAACTATCGTTTCTATGTTGTCAATGTGACATCTTACCCTCTTTTGATATTTAATGAATGGTGTGTTGCTTGATGGATTTTCAAGTCTTGGAGTTGTATCTGGTAAAATTTGTGTTGGTGGATTGTCAGGATTTGGATGGTTTTAGAATTGGATGGTTTTCGACTTGGGACTGATTTTCAACTACTATATTGACATATAATGGTCTAACTACTCAGGCCACTCAGATTGTTTTGGGACTTGGTGGAAATGTAGCTTGTGGGAGGGTCAAACAAAGTTGTTCACAATGTGAATAATACTCCAGATCCCTGTTTGGATTTTTTTTGGGGGGGGGGGGGAAGATGGGTAACTCCCAGTTAATGCATAGTAAAGTGTAGCATGTGGAAGGGGGAGAGGGGGCTTTAAGTTATTGATTAGGTGGCGATGTGCTGGATCCCTGATTTCTAACAATTTTTTTACATTTTGGTACCTGTCAGTTAATTCATGCATTCCTAATGATAACAGTGTTAGTCAATGAGAATTGGTATAGAGATTCACATTGTTGACCCCCTATCAAAAACGGTCAGCCAGATTCACTTCAATCTTGCTGGGAGGTGTACTTTGGGTAGCTCTATACCAAGCTTTTCTGAATGGTCACATCCCATTCTTTTTTTCAGATTTTCTATGAATAGTTTGGTTCAACTTTCTCTTTAAAAAGTTTCTCTGAAAAATGGCTTAGCCAGTTGCTTTAATATTGCCTGAGGACTCCCAAATCTATTTTTCTTTAACAGGTGATAATGCAATTTATTTATTTTTAACATATTTTTTTGTGTCTTCTCTCTACAAAACCGTCTCTCAGATTATTCTGAAACTTGGTGTTGGTGGACGTGTAGCTTGTGGGAGTATTAATCAAATTTGTTCATGATGTGGTGATACTCTTAATCCCTAATTTTTAACGAAGTTTTCAATTTGGGTACTTGTCCATTGATGCATGCATTCCTATTGATTACATTATACGTCAATGGAGATCGCAATGGAAATCAGCATTTTTTTTTTACTTTACCTCCAAAGCTTCATCCCCTAGATCTGATTGGGACTTATCACAGATTCAATATCAAATTCGCATGAGAAATGGGCTGCTCATAAAGCTCTCTTGTTACATTTTCTTTCCTCTTCTCTGTCCTTCTTTTATTTTTATTTATTTTGGGGCCTTTGCAGCTTAAATTGTACTGGTTTCACTTGTGGTATAGATATGGACTATATTGAACGAAAATTTTCGTCTAAGTTACCCAGTGTCTATTATTTACAAGAACATTACATTGCACTTTTAACAATTTGTTGTTAACATTGGGTGAGTTACAATGGAAAATACTAGTAGAGTTGCAACCAAAGGTGCTTTAGTTGGATCAGAGAGTTATGCGTGTGAACCAATTACATTACATGTTATGATCCAATAAAATAAACTATATTGTATTGTTGAATAAAGATTGTCCCATAGAAAGTGTTTCAATTATTTATTGCATTATAGAAATTCTAGGTACAGGATCATTATTTCAAATTGTGTGTTAATTTATCTATATCACAGATGGCTGTACTGTCTGCCTTGTATGCTGTCACCGAGCAAATCTCCAACTGCTGTTCAACTCAACCTCGTGGTCTGCAAGTCTCTTCGACCACGTGACAAGAGTAATTACCCTGTGGGTCTTACCCTTAAAAAATCAGGAGGCATTTTATGACAGTATTTTAAGCTATAAAATGATGCATGTTGGAAATTAGATGTAAAATATACTAAATTTAATGTAAATAAATTAAAATTTGATATGTATAACCTGTGTTCCCTACAGATCATCAGCTTCATGACAATGTGCATCATGTCCGCTGCATTCACAGTTCCCATCTTTATAGTATCCTCAAATGAAGTATCCAGGAGCCCGATGTATTCCGGTTATTACTATCATTTTCCTGAAAATGTGAGTACCATCTTACATTGCATATTGAGAGAAGAAAAGCTAGGGTTTTATGTTCATGTCTTTATGTTATTTGTCATTGAAAGTAGAAATATGAGTGCCCAACCTTCCGAAAATAGTGTCAAAAATGAACTCCAGATGTGTGAGAAAGCATCTATGGTTATTTTCGATCACAGACATTTTCTATCCAGAGAGTATAAAATATCAGTGATGTGACTGTGTGACGTCCAAAAGAATATATAATGATTATTAATAACAGACTTTTATTGACTTTATGTTGGCCTGTATCTATAATACATAATAAAGTGCCAGAAAAAAGCAAAGGGTTTCGTGTACTGAAAGTGACTGTTATGTAATTTTGCATCAAATATGACAAAAGTGATTAACTGATTTTAATGGTACACTCTCATTTCTGACATAGAAGCGGGCAAGTATAGGCATCAACGCAACCATGTTGATACTGGCTCTTGTTGAGCTTGTCATCGCTATTATTGCCTCCACCCTGTGTTGTAAAGTTGTATGTGGATGTTGTCTGACACCTGCACCTGGCGTAAGTAATCTGGAACCAGAAGTATTATGTTACAGGGAGCTTTTGCATTAAAGTTCAAAATTATTTGAGATTTAAGCACTCATATCACTGTAATTATAAACCTGTGACTTCATAAGAGCATCAGTGTTGACTTTCACTTTTCTCATGCTTATCAAAATACTTTATTTACCTGAATTACTGTGATAATCTCTTCCACACAACAATCCTTTGACCTAAAGTTACGATATCCCTGTACTTCCAGGCCACATAAGAATGGTCCAAGTCACCAGTTCGTGACTGAATTAGGAGCCTGGTACTGAAAGACAAAGGTCCCAGAACGTGAATTTGTATTTCAAACTCCAGAATAGCAGTACTTTTCCTTGTACAAATACCAGAAATAGAAAATAACACATTGTCTTTCTTGCATATGAATGCGTCTATTGTAAATAAGAAATTGGTGTTATATAGGCCATCCAATATGCCAACCAGCCAAACACAGTAGCCTATGCTCAAGGTGGCGCTCTGGGGGTGACCTATTACACTCCTCAATCTGTGGCATATACCATGCAACCAAGTAAGTTATAAGCAAATCATGTCTACTAAAAGTACTAAAAATTTTGACAGTAATGTGTGTACTTGGCATCTTTAGTTATGAAGTAAACAAAGTAATCAACAGTGTATCTTGTAGAGTTTTCCCAAGAAAAAATCTGAAAAGTATGGAATTGCCTAATATACCAATACATTTTAAATTAAAAGTCATGGTGGTGTTTCGGGTGTGAGCTGTTACACTCATAGACCTCTGGCATACCCCATGCAAGCAAGAAAATTATATATTCTTCTAATTTAAACATCACGTAAGTTCAAAAGGATCAAAAAGATATCTCACCCATGTTCGCAAACTAAGAGTACTTTTCTATTTTTCGTGACCGTTATTATTATTATTATTTTGTCAGTATAGCATCTTATCATATTCAGATGAATAATGTATTGCTTGGTGGATATTCAAGTCTTCCTGTTGTGTCTGCTGATGTCCATGTTGATGGACTTGTCAATATTTGGACAGTTTTCCACTTGGACTGAATTTAGATCTGCAATATTGACATGCTTAATTTTCTCATACTACTATTTACTTCACAATAGCTAAGAACACTTTTGAGCAATTCTGTTCAGACGCTCTGAGAAAAATTAAGATATTGACAAAACACATTTGCATTCATAAAAAAAAGAAAAGAAAACAATGTGGTGCCACACCCCCTGAAAAAATTAAGGTTTTAAATTTCAGGTCCCCAGAAGTGACCTATTCAATTTCGTAACAATGGGCTCGGCAGTTTTGAGAAGAATATTTAGGATGTTCCAAAAGAATCAACCAAAAATTCTTAAAAATGAAAAATCAATGGATTGTGAATATTTGTGCAAACTTGGTACAGATCCACGCAAGTTACATGTCCACCTTGTTTTGCGTTAACGTGGCCACAAGTTTTAGAGAAGCAGTCAAAAATGTAAATTTGTAATGCACAGATAACAGATAGACTATTCATGAGGGATGCAGATCCATTATATAAGCTCAGCTGACTGACAATTCAGATGAGGTTAAGCTAGGCATTAAAGCACAAAAAGACAGAGACAACTGCAAAGGTCTGAAAAATGTCCAAAGACCTTGCCAATTACTGTTTGAAAATGCTAAAATTAGTTTTAGTGAAAATTAACACCCATAATATAAGATAAGAATGATGTTAAGAATATTTTTGGGTTTTCAGACACATTGATGATGAGCCATCCTCATGGTCTGCCAGTTGCAGCAACACAGCCAATTGCACAGGGTCAGGGACATCAACCAACAGCACCTCGTCCGGTCGCAATTCCACCTTCCTATAGTGAGAGAACCCTGGAGAAAGATTAGACATGAGCATCAGTGTGGTTTTCTATTACTTGATTTGGTTTGATTTTACATTAGCACTGCACAATTGTGTGCTGTCTCTGAAGATATCCTAGTATAACGATAAATATGTCATTAAAGCTTACTTCTTCTGTGAGTCTCTGACCAAAGTTAAGTGCACTGCTAAGGTCTAGCAGATGTTTTTCATAGTCATATGCATTTTTATATGTTGGCATAGCTGTCACATTTTGAAGAAAGTAGAACCTAGAAATGGGGAAAATGAGTTGCAAAAAAATTGTCCAACAGATACCACATGGTGTGTGTGTATAATACCGTCATCATTACTTGCCAATGAAACCTACATACAATAGAATAAACACGTGATGTCTAATAATACAGGCCTACCAGCAGTATTAAACGTTTGTAGCTAACAGACTTAAATATGGTGTAATTACCTACATCATTTCACGTGAGCTTTGTTTTTCTGCCATGTTTTACAAAAATTGATTTAGGCATTGAATGTTACTATTATGGGATGGATGGATGGATGGATGGATGGATGGATGGATGGATGGATGGATGGATAGATAGATAGATAGATAGATAGATAGATAGATAGATAGATAGATAGATAGATAGATAGATAGATAGATAGATAGATAGATAGATAGATAGATAGATAGCATACTCGCAGTGATGTGGGTCCAGCTTAAAGCTAAATGGTGCATCAAAAGAACTGTTACTGTGCAGTACAAGGTGCTAGCATAGCTTGCCCTAAGTAACAACAACGGATATGGAATCCCAAACAGTTGGTCCATGGAATTGCTGAAGCAGAACGGAAAATTGCCACACTTAAACATGAAACAATATAGGCCATTCTGTGTTTTAGGCATTCATGAGTGAACCCAGTAACATTATTCATGAAAGAAGCTATGTGGTCATTGGTTTATGGAAGAACATGTTTGGCTCACTGACAAATTAAAATCAAGCCAGATGATCTCACTAAAATTTTATAATGGACATTGCATAGCTTAATAACAAATGATCTGTCAAATGACTCATCTTCCTGCGCGTAAGTGTTAAACAATACTTCGACAAAGAAGAACCCTAACGAGCAGTGGCAACTTTATGACCTAGAAGTAACCTGACAGTGGACGTGCTTGTGTCACAGTTGTTCCCGGACACTTCTGTTGAGAACTCGGTTACGTTTGTCAGGAAGACGCTTAATGTGACTATTGACTGTCAGAAACTGGATACCGAATATGATACTTATACATTGGTCAAGATAACGACCGAAGCCAAGTTTATAGGTAAATGTTTGGACTCTTTTTTGTGACCAGAAAATGTGCTACTACGTAAGTTCTTCAAAAGCAATCTTAATCTATGACAACGTGTCATAACTTGAGAACTGTAACATGTAATTGAAGATCTGTCAAACGTTCTGTAGAAATTGTTCGTAATTTATATAATACACACGATATGTGTTTACTACAAGAACACTGGCTTACAAATTAAGAGCTTCCTTTTTATCAAATATTCATAAGGACGTCTACGCTATAGGTGTTTCAGCTATGGACACAGAAAGCAATTTGTTACCCTGCGACCCCATGGGGGTGTAACACTTTTACGGCGAAAAAGTTTAGGTGCTTGCTGACAAACCAGATCTTACAGTGACTCCCGTCTAATTGGGGCCGGGCGGCAATTGGTCAGTACACAAAGGGTAAATGTAAACAGCCACCAGGTTGATACTATGGCCAAAAAGTCTTATTGGTAAAACCTTTGATTCCTTCTGGAAAACTTTATGTGTAATGAATAACAAAATTTTTTACTACCTGTATGATGATGCAATGCAGGTCTCTCCTTGTGAAAAATCTGCTATATTTCAGGAGTTGTCTAATGGTAAATCGTCCGGCCCCGATGGTTTTACTTCTGAGAATATTAAATGTGATGGCCACATCCTTCCTGATCTATTATCTGCTTTACTGAATGCTATATTGGTACATGGTCACATACTGGCTACCCTCACGCAAGTAATACTTGTACCGCTTATTACGAACAGATCTGGTGAATGTTTACGTTGATGATCTGAACCAACAACTGGCTGACAGTGGTACGGGTTGTAATATCGGTGGTATGTTCATGATGAGCATAAGCTAAGCTAAACACATGGTGTTGCTGAGCCTATCTGTAAATGGTCTAAAAAACATTTTGATATGCTAGAGTTTTGCAGTTGAGCATGATATTGTATATAACATGAGGAAAACTGAACGCATGTTGTTTAATTCACTGTTGGTCAAAATGGCTCCTGATCTTATGGTTAAACTGTCGGGAGAGAGGCTTAGATTTGTACACCGCTTTATGTACCTTGGTCATATTTTGGTGCCCTCACTTTCTGATTTTTACATACTGTACGCCAACAGCGTGGCTTTTGTGCCACGGCAAATATGCTCAAACGTACTTTTTCCCATTGATCAGATGCTCTGAAGATTATTCTGTTTAAGACATACCGCTCCTCTGTGTACACGTATCATCTCTGGGTAATTTACACGGCGCAAGCTATGAGTAAGTTCACTATATTTTATAACAACGAATTTTGCTGGCCCATTGGTTAAAGAAAGTTTTGTTCTGCAAGTGCTATATTTGTAGAAAACCGTTTATTCCCTTTTGGTGAGCTGTGACGTAGAAATTTTATATAGCTTCACAATAAGATTAACGAAGTGCAATAATCAGCTGATCATTCAGCTGACAATCAGTGATGCTCGATGTGCTCCCCCTTCTGGGAAAGGGGGAACCAACTATTGTTTTAACTTGTAACCCAATAGATGTAAATCGCTTTTTTTTTCTTTTAATTATACACGCTTCTTTGTCTTTATTCTGTATGGACATATATGGACCATTGAGTCTGAAATAAAGACATCTTATCATCTCATCTTATAACTTTTTTCATCCAAACAACCAGCATTAGGACAGTGTCGTCCCAGCAACAATTTGTTCATCACTAAATGCACACTTTAATTTGCTTATATAACTCTCATAACACTGTCTTTTGTTCTAATTAACTGTAAGTGTTCAAGGAACGGTTTTAATCATCTAATAGTCTTTCAAAGGATTTACCGTCAAGTTGTCCCATTGCCAACTCGTCCCTGACCATTTCGTCCCGAAGGCAAGTCGTCCCATTGATAAGTCTTCCCAATACCAACTCGTCCCAATACCGACTTGCCCCATAACCGTCTCGTACCAATATCAATTCGTCCGATTGATAAGTCGTCCCCGCAGCAACTTGCCCCAGAACTAAGTCGTCTCCATCGTATACAGACGGCCGCCACTAGGTGTTTTCATGTTGCGCAATCATCCATATTTTTCCCTTTGAAATGCACGACGACCTTAGTCTGTCTGAAGACCTGATGGTACCCCCTGAATTTGATTTTATAGATACCATCATATCTTTATATTTAAGTCTACTTGGCCTCTATGGTTTCTCTTTGCCTTACCAACTCGCACAATTTTTCAAATGATAATATGAAACAATGTATATGCTTTCCCTATAAAAGTGTGTCAAGCACGAAGCTTGTCTATGTGCAACAAATATTCCTCGAGATCCCATACATGAAGAAACGACTGAAACTGACTTGGCAGCTCTTACCATCAAAGCACCATAAACCGCGTAATTACTTCATAAATGGAACCTATGTCAAGAGCTCTTAATAAAGCAGATCGATATGTTTTTTGCTCTGTCCAACACGTGCTTTGGCAGGCAACTGTAGACAGGCTTTAATTTCGTCATGTTTGACTTAGACGAATGAGAATCCAATCCGTCCCATATGTCAATATAGTGACACCAACACTTTCCTGCAAACACCTTTTAGTCTATGTTAAGTGGAAAAAATGGCCCGGCAACACCGTGGACGCAAAGGAAGCAATAATCTCCAATATTATTTTCGATTACTCCCTGCATAGCGTCCGAATTTTCTACATATGAATCAATTTGTTCTGGTCTTGAATTGTTTCAATAAGAAAGATAAATAATCATTTCAATATGTCTCCACTGGCAGTATATAAGCTGACAGCAGATGCAAGTTATGACAGCAGGCATGGGTATAATTTAAAACCAAAACTATAGTGACAACTTAATACAATGTATTAATTCTGAACTCACTTAGCAGCTTAGAAATTCAAGTTGTTTGCAACTGCTAAACAGAAAACTTAGGCACATTGGGAAGGTACATTGACGTGACTAGGGCACCCCAGATTGGAAGGCAAAGGACAGACGGCCGGAAGCATTTTAAGAAATGTTTAATATGAAAAATTAGGGTCTCAATGGGTTGTCATTTTGACACCAAGGATTTTCAAATCGCATATAAACCCTGTAAATTAATGGAAATCGTCATGGACTACTGTAACCCTCCTGGAAAAAAATGCAGAACCCTTCCATTAGTTTAACGTAGAGTACGTGAAATATGTTTCATATGGAATTGGATGTGCGATTGTAATTTTATGCAATGTTGTCAAGGAACACTTGTACATGCCAGGGGCGTATCCAGCTCATCAACTTGAGGGGGTTCTGAGGGCGGATGTCGAAGGAGCTAATCCGCGACCGTGCAGGGGCGGGGGAGAAGGAGAAAATTGCGCAAAACCAATGAAAATTGCTATCCCTGGTGTATTGGAAGGGGTTCAGTGATGTCCAAACAGGATACATGAAAAGCCATGCCATGCTGAACACAGAGCAGTCTGAATATTATGTATTTGGCTTTTTATATACTTTTTCCAGGTGTGTTCTATTTAGCTGTATGTTGTCTTTTGCCTGGTCAAAATATAAAAGCATAATATATTATAATTTTCCCTATGTAGGTAATCTTGCTTCATGAAAGCCAAACAGGGAAAAATCCAAAGGTACTAACATTTTTACAAAAGTTCTACACCAATACAAACCCTTTAAGATGTGTAAAGTGATCAATTCCAAACCTTCTTTTTTTGCCTTGTAAAATCAAGAAATGGATTGGCAACACGCCCAACACTGGAAGACTACGCATAGGTGCCAAACCATCAACCGCTGGCCGGAAACATGCTGTGACTAAAATCTATTGAACATTTGGCAAAGTAAGCACTATCAAATCCTGTTGGCACTTTATTGGCACAACTGCACGGCCAATGAGGTATGGTAGAACGATCCCCACACCTACCCTCCACATTATGTCCAAATGTGATACGAATGGCAGCTACTTTCAGGCTGGAATGAATGTATATGTGTGTATATATATATATATATATATATATATATATATATATATATATATATATATATATATATATATATATATATATATACATATACATATATATATATATATATATATGAAATCATGCAGGGATTACAAGGAAAAGTCTGGCAAAGTTGTGGACAATGTCAAATATAAAACAACATGCGCTAACTTACTTCTCATCGACTTGATAGTGGCATCACACCTTCAGGGAGCTTTCGTGGGTGCTAGCAGAAAGATGACACATGCTTGATCGAAGTTTACAACCACAGCAAAGGTTATTTTCATAAAATGGACGAACACATTGTGGTCAAATGTCTATATCCTTACCCAATCCTGTTTGTACAAAGATTGTGGTCAAATGTCTGTATAAGCCATAACACCCCCCCCCCCCCCGCCCCCCCCCCCCGCGTCACTATGTTTGTGTATGAACACGAGTGCAGACATATTGTTTTTACAGTATTCTTTATTTCTTTCTTATATTTCCATCCAATTTTGGTGTCGTCTTGCAAACTGCGTGGACCAGATACTTCAGATGTTCTAAGCTTAGACCACAAATAGTGAACTTTTGCATATCAGAATCGTGAAGATAGTGAAAAAGGCTGCAAAAAATAGACATAAATAGTGTCAATTGCTTTTAGCTTCCAAACATACAAACACAGATGGTGCTATGGGCAGGGTTGGGGCAGACCAACTAATGGACACACTGTAGCAGCTCTAGACTTGAAAGCTATGAATATAAGGGACATCTCAAACTTTTAAATTGAATCTCTTGAACACTAGAAAAGAAAGACACGCCATTGAGATCTTAATTTCTATGTTTATGCTGTGTGCGGAAGTAACGACTAGTGACTGAAAAACGTGGCATTTCATAAATTTTATGCTAATTAGACAAATACATAAACTTGAAAAGTTTAATTAATAACTTCAAAATTGTTTATTCACATATATGCCGATTAGGGTATTACATAGATTTAAATGTTAAATATCTGCAAAACTAGATTGAGGATAAGTGTTCTCAGAATTCAGTTTGTTTGCGTAATAGGTCCATCCAGCAATGAAGAAAGGGAGCTTTGTACTAAGTGCTAATAGGCAGATACACTAGATTTTAATGTTAAATATCTACAAAACTGTAGTATATAAATATTTCAACCCAACGTAAATCGATATGCGTGTGATATTTGTGTGGGCACATTCATTTTTGTTGTCAAAATATACAGAATTCTCACGCAAACAGTTGTTTTGTTTCTAGTTTCTACTTTTCTGTTTTCATGCTTAAACGTATGGTTTGTATTTGCCACAGAACAGAAAGACGCTTACACGAAATCTTGCATCTTCATCTGTCTTGAAGCTTCCGGTGCTGAAATCAGTTTGGTTTCATTGGAACTCTGATTGGTGGTGCAGTTCTGTTTGCCATTATGATCGTAGTCGTGGTCTGCCGCAGACCTACAAACACGTTAAAATGGGAATTTAGACGGTAATAATCTGGAACCAGTTGAGTCTGGCAAATATTTGAGAAGCGTTTACCGTGTGAAAAAATGTCGGGTTGAATATCTACAGATAAAAAAAAATACATTTTTTAATTTAACAAGTGCTTTTGGCTGTGCCCACTGTTGCAAATTCAACTGAATTCAAAGGAGGTAATATGTAAAAGGGGAAAGAACATCCATTTTAAACATAATAACTGTCATGTTTTGACCAATGTCCAAGTTACCTAAGGCCTAACAACGTGTGTGTGTGTGGTGGGTGGGTGGGGGGGTGGTTCCGATAACCCGACCGACCCCTCTGAAAAGGCACGAGTCCCGACTTTATGCAATTTTTATGAAACATAAAATTAAAAAAAAGTTTCAAGCCGCCCTTCCCTAATCAAAACTGATCAACCCTGGCTGAACGAGTGCCGTTATTTTGCAGTTAAGTCAACTTAAAGACAGTAGTTTCTTTCAACTGGTCTGCAGTGAAGTGTTAACTTGGGCCGAGGAAACAGCTTTGCCGTGTTTGAAAGATTTTATCGAAAAAGAGGCCGTCATGTGCTTTTATTTTGCAGTCAAGTCAACTCAAACAGCATTTTATTTCAACTTGTCCGGAGGGTTAACTTTGGCCGGGGAAACAGCATAGCAACACAAAGTTCAACAATGCATGGCCACGGTTATTCGGTGAAACAGAATTGGCCATAACAGCATTTGTCTCAGCATTTAACGTAGCGAGATACAAATGTGGTGCAAATCAGCATGGACAACTTTGCGGCCCTGTAACTTTTAAGCTGTTCACATGAACATAGTAAAAGTATACATTTTTGGATTTTTGTAGCTCTGTACTATATGTAGGGGGAAAATCGGGACAATACTGATTGTAATTGTTGAATAAACAAACCATGAAGAAGAGCATGTCTTTTATCTCAGACCACAGCACTCTTGGCTAATAACTTTTTTAATGTATACAACAAACTTGTGACAAGTGTGCCATTTTATTGGCAATATATCAAAATTTAAAAGTGTCCTTTTATTTGGCTGTATGCATTTTATTTGCGTAAGTGCAGGCATTCAAACACGGTGGCATCACTTAATCAGCTGAATGCATTGAGCATTGACATTCTATACAAGGTTAAAAACCAACTAGTGGGCGAAGAGAAAAATAAAAGGACCTTTTTAAACTCCACACAATTACCTTTCCAACCCCATTTATTTGAAGGAAATCCGCCGGTAAGTTTTTGCGAATTAAAATAAACGAGTTCGAGTAGACGGCCTTTCATCTCTGTTCAGGAACGGCAATGAAAGGTTCACTCGTCATCTTTGAACCGGGTCTGAGAACAATACCTCGCGCAATTTTACTCAAACACTTGTGGATTTTTGCATAGTAAGAGTTCAGAGTATGTTTGAACAAAAATAACTGTCACTCATGTTGTTTACATCTGAAGAGCTTAATCGCGTTGTTTATTTGCTATTTGCGATTAGATCACAAAACATGGTTTCCCTGTCAAGCGTACCGCTTTGCTACGTTTCATTTTGATTGGCCAATCGTGGTGACGCGAGATGCTAATCATGGTCGTGTGGCCTCTGGTTGACGATGGCGCGCTACATTTCAATAGCATTGATATCACAGCTTGCTTGCCGCAGTTTTGAAGGCTTTGTTAAAAAAAAAAAAAAAGAAAAAGAAAACATCATCTTCAAAGCATGGCAAATGTTTTATATGATGAGGGGGTCCATAGGGTTTTTGTAAGTGCTCTATGTAAGTGTACTGTTCAACATGGTAACGTTTCATTAGGTAAGCTCCTACTACCAATATACGGTACTATCAAAGGATCAAATAAAACGGGATGTTTTGTTGCATGAAGTAAGCTGTACCTTTCCTTGGCTGCATCGCTGATTTTTCATTCCTAACTCTAGGTATTTTGAGGCTGATTGTGCTAGTTTAGCTATACAACTCCTGACGAACGTACTAAGATAAGACCACCAATGCAATGACTAAGTCTCAAGTGCGGGTTCTGAGCTCGCAAGAACTTCAAATACAATTTAGACAAAGGCTTTAATTTTTCTGTTGAATTTAAATGTAATGAGAACTTGTGCGTGAATTATTAAATCTGATTAGAACTGTTGGTTTCTTTGGGTGAGAAAACAATCGCTGCCACGTCGGTGATGAAAGACGGCGTTGAAACAGCAATGCCTTTGAAGTAGGATTAGGACGTGCAGTCATGTCATGATCTCGGCTGACTGTACGGCCTGTCTTCAACACTTTTCTTCGGATTAAATGTTAAAAACTCAAGATAGCATAAAGAAGATAACAAAGTACATGTGACAAGAGCGACCTAACGCATAAAATGTATGACCATATGGTTTGGGAACCACCGCGCTAATGCATCAGCGTCATCGCTAGAGCGGACACAGCGGTGGCCATTTTCAAACGAGCTGTTGCCACAACCGGTCATGTGACCACTTGCTAAAGCCCATCCCCTTCACACTAACAACAAACACGATCGGTGTGACTGTCAACGCTCAGCAAGAACCTCTACTAAATACCCCCGTTTTCTCTGTTTTGCAATTTCAGCAGAAATTTGATTTTTACATGACAGATACATAAGATATTCATCCATTCAAAGATCAAAAAACATTTCGGCCGAAATCTCGGGTGATTTGAATCTCGCTACCTTAAGGACTTCATAGCCACGCTTGTTATGTGATCGTTATCGTAATATTTCGCTAAGTTGCTGGTGTCCGTTCTCTGAGTTAGCAGGGCAAACGGTCATTAAAGTACTTTTAAAACATGACTTACTATCTTAACTTTAATTTGCCCGCTCGGTTGTGTCTGAAGCAGTTATCATCGTTAGTAACAAATCCAAATGCGTCGTGATAGACCTTGAACCAACCGGCACGCGATGAACGCCATTTTGAACATTGCGCTATGCCGCACAAAAATACATGTGATTTGGATATCAAAGTGAATCGCAGCCCCAGCATATATCATATCATTATTGATGCTCTGAAACATTTGCAAAATATATACTTTTGGTTGCATATACTATAACCCTCCTTCCCCAGATTGTCCCTTTATTATCCTCATTTAGAAACCGTTTGGTGCAGAATCTGCAATTTTCAAAATGCAACCAAGTACCGGTGAGACGATTGGATATTTTGACGATGTAGTGTCGAAAATGTGTGTGCAATTGGGGTTAAGGGAAGGTTAATTTGTCGAATAAATGTAATGAACAATATATACATAATGGGACTTGTTCAGAGTGGGCATCACCTAAAAATGTAAATACACAGCAATACAGATATCAGTTGTAGCCACCGGTGGGCCCCAGAGTAGGGATTTTGTGTCAGACACTGAAGTCGCCCGACGGCCACGTTTTAAGCAGCAGCACTAGTAGGATCCGCTACGACCCCCTGGTGTGTAAAAGATGGAGCTTTGGCGAGGTTGCCCCGATAGTGGATACAGGTCCGTGAGTGGCGGCGGGTTTTTATATAAGTGGTAAATATGAATATTTCTAAAGATGGCGATTACCGTATGTCCAGGGGTAGGTCATTATACGGTTTTATACCTGACGGCAAAAAAGAGTCATCAAATTGTTCTGTTTTGGTTGTAATTGTCTACACTTATCGCAATTTCTGGTAACGCGTGTGATACCATCCGTCGTAAGATGCAGAGGATTTTAGTTATGTACAATCTTGTTTTTAAAAAAGGATCAATTTATGATACTTTCGTCGATCAGAAAATGTTTGTCAGCCTAACTCAGTGCGAAGAAGGTAAGCAGGGGTATGACGAAGTGTACTCGTGCAGATTCTTGCAGCTTCAAACTGAACAGCATTCAGGGGGTTCAACAAGCCAGGAGTGCAATTTTCAATTATATACAGCCATACTCAAGTATTAGTGACACAAGGGCTGTATACAAACTTATCAGACTTTTATGAGATAGTTTATATTTAAGACTCACAAAGAAAGGTAAGACGTGTGTTACACTTATTGATGACGCAGGCGATATGGGAGTGGTAAGGTAAGGTTATTGGTAAGATTAATTCCCAGGTGAGTATGTCGGCGTGCTTTTGTATTTTATGCCCGTCACTGTTTCAAAACAACACTCGTGACTGTCTGTGTATGATTATCTTGTAATGATCAAAGTGAACAGAATTTAATTGGTGACATCCAGGGGCTGTGCAAATACGTATCTTTGGCAGTTATCCATTACTGGAGTCTCAAGAATGTCAACCATTTGGTCTCTCTTTCCAACCTTTTTCTTTCTCTATCTTGCCTGCTCAAACTTTGCTGAATTATTTTTACGTTTTTCTCTGAACCTGCGCTGTCTCTCAGCATTTGAAAGGGCCATGATGACTTGACTGAGTGGAGGTCTGATCTGATACCGGCTAATGAATGAGTTATTATGAGCATTTACCTGGTAGATATATCTGTAAAACAATAACATGAAGATTTACTAATAATTTGGAAGACATTGTCCAATAGGGTCTGTGGATTAAAGTAAAAAGCATTGTTACCATTTTTACCTTAACACCAGCAACACTGTATGATCGAGGGAAACAAAGTTGATAGAGCATTTCCAGTATTGGATGACGAACTCAGGCTGCTGTGCTGTTCAGTTTACAGGAAAATCTCAGGCTAACATGTATGAATTAGGTAACCGAAGGTGTAAACCCACAAAAGGCATTGCTCTTGTTTTATCCCTTTGGTTTGACTCCCAGCCAAATCCACTGTACTGAAGCAGCAGTGCATCGAGGCAGTGTGAAGATTAGGCGTGACAACTAAGCTCCAGTGTGTCCCATTTAAGTGCACAGATTTATTCAACAATCAATAAATACTGAATTTATGAAAGCAAAGAACAAGGTACAGGGCTCAGTTTCAAACAGATATGAAACAAAGGGCACTGGCTTGAAATCAAGCCAGGGTCACTCTGATTGCATCACATCCATAAGAGAAATGTCACGTCCATAACATAAAAAATGATGAATTTTTATCAATTGGTTGAACTTTTCCCAAATTTAACTTCATGTGTTATTTAAGGATATAATAATCTAAGAGAATATGATTTTTCAGAAAGCGCTTCATCAATTTTTGAGAACAAAATTGTGTTCAAAAATGTTGTGGACGTGACACAACTGATTAGCTTTCGCCAGTATATTATCAGTTAAATATAAGATCTATAAGAAGTACTCTGTCAGAAAATATAAAACTTTGTATACTATCTTGCAATTTAATATTTAAGGTTCATGTGACAAATATCACGAGGTGCCCCATATACATACATACATACATACGTACATATATATATATATAATATATATGTGTGTGTGTATGTATATATATATGTGTGTGTGTGTGTGTGTGTGTGTCATTTCTTTAATTTTGTGCATTAAATTGAAGTTTAATTTTCACAATTTATAATTTTTGTTTCAACTTTTTCATTTTAGTTTCTCCATTCAGGTTTTGTGTTCATTGATTACTTTTGACAGAAAAAGTGTTTGAGGGTTTCATGTCATTCAATCTTGCGACGAATGCAGTCCACTCGTTATTGCTGCAATGGCCTCTTCACAATTCGTAATGATTCCTGGTAATACTTTCACTTTCCCACGGCTCCCCCATTCAAAAAACCCTCATGCCACCTGTTAACTGTTCTGCTTATCCATTAAATGCTGAAAGTGTATCGTTTTGTCTAATTATACATTTATTTGAAGAAAAAAATAAGAGTTTTGAATAATACAAACGTTTGATCTATTTTCTCGACTCTCGTGTTTGCCTGTTTAAGCTATCCAGTGGCATTTTCAACAATAAGCATATCTCCAACGAATGAGCAGGTAAAAGTCCAAATTTAAATGTTTTAGCGTGTTACAAAGGGAAAAATGTAAACATATGCTAAAACACACAATGAAAATGCAGTCCACTTCTCATACATATATAAAAAATGAATCTCACATTTCACATATGAAAAGGGGGTGGGGTGGGGTCTAAGTATGTTGGTATGCAGGTAATGATTTTTATGGACAGTAAAGGGGCTTCCAGTATGCAAATATTTTCAATAAAAATGTGTGATACACCGGTACGGAAAATTCCTTTACCCGCTCTATAGAGGCAAATCACTTTCTTTTTTCAGAAACAGTACAGAAAGAGATGCCAATTCACCTTCAAATCTAAGGTTTTTTGTAGGCATACCCAATGAAAGAAAAAGAAATCTGTAAAATTTGACTTTATGTTCAAATTACCCATAACTCTAAAAGTAAAATGTTGAATAGTTTCAAATGTATTCTAGACAGAGGTGTCAATATCATCTTGTTTGTTTGTTGTAGGGTGCATCCTATGAAGTGAAAACGAAAATTGGAAAATTTTAACTACTGATTATATGGCACACTTGAAAGATTTTAATGGTGACCATTTCGAAATGACTATATGTGACGGGGCACTCAAACTTCTACTTATGACAGGTCTCTTTTTAATTTTGGCAGAAGTGATAAAATTTGGCTTTTGAGTGATTAGGCGTATAAATTTTGGAAACACTATAGCCTGTAGTTACTGAAGAATATTTCAAAGGTTGAGAGGACCTGTTTAAAACCACCAGTTGTCTTTCATGGGTGACTGCCTGTCTCAAGTCAACAGTGAAATTTGTTTTTTCACATTGGTATTGGAAGATAAATGTTGATGCTTTGGTAACTCTGGAATCTCTGCTGTCATTATTGGGTTTGAAATTGATGAATATGGATCATGTTTTTCGAAACTATTCAACTCAAAGGATTGTGTTCAGGGCACATTTGATTATCATTGAACAAAGATTTTACATATTTTAAATTTTACCAGTTTTCAAGATACACAGAGATTAGCTGTCAAGCAAATCTTATTTTTGTCATCTCGTGTACATATAATCTAAATTATTGATTGTTATAGTTATTGAGCAACATCACTTTGTACAAATGAATTGTCCTCCGCTATGCATTGTCCTGTGTGTGTATTACATATCCTTGCATGTCTTTCTTACTTTCTCTGGGAATCCAGTATTTTAGTATCTTGTACTATTTGATGATACAGAATAAATGAATACTTGTATGTTTAAACTAAATCTTGGAGACAGTTCTGTCAAGTTCTGACATTTGAATGACCTGCGTCACACCATACAAACAAAAAGATACTTCAACCACATTATTTTTATTATTACTATCACATAAATACTGCAAACAAATTTTCAAATTAAAAGCCTGAATGCTCCCAGTCGACACCAGGAAATGCTGGCACAAATTTTAATTGATTATATGTATGTATGTATGTATGTATGTATGTATCTATGTATGTAGGTAGGTAGGTAGGTAGGTAGGTAGGTAGGTAGGTATGCATATGTGTGTGTAATGAGAGAGAGAGAGAGAGAGAGAGAGAGAGAGGGAGAGAGAGAGAGAGAGAGAGAGAGAGAGAGAGAGAGAGAGAGAAGAGAGAGAGAGAGAAAATATGGCCATTTAGATGTCTCGGTAATAAGACCACTCCCCATAACAAACACCCTTCGACAGTTGCATATTTTAATTTCCATGTTAAGACCAATCGCCCTTTATGTTTACATGTGTACATATATACATACAGACAGCTTCTGAGCGGACAGCAGGTGCCAGGTAGCAACGCTATACTGTCATACTGACCTTGGTCAAATAACAAGTCTCTACTGACCTTGGCCCCGTCCTCCTATAATGATTATGTGACATGTACGACACCAAACATATCCGACAATGGAACGAGTAGTTACCAAAAATACTGCTGGACATCTTTATAGCAGCAGATGTTACACTCCCTTGTAAATGAAAGAATATCACACCGTTTTGAAGATTAGTGGGAAGATTAATGTTGATATATTGAAGCTAAATTTTATCTAGATTTTGAGATCATGAAAATATCATCAATTCTTAGCACTTACAAGTGCTTAGAAAGAGTATCTGTATGGGCGTTGACGGTTGTAATTTTTCACATGATATGCGTACAGCTTTTTCCTGTAGCTTATCTAGTAAAATTTCGTGATCTGGTGTGTCGAATGCTTAACATAAATCAAGGGAAATGTTTGTGGATACTTCTCCTTTATCCATTTATTGTGCGGTTCATCCACTAGTTCAATGGCTAAAAATTATGTCGAATGTCCCATTATCAATCCATACTAACATACATAATAAATTATGTTTTTTGAAATATTCATACAGTTGATTGACCTTTTTTCAAAAGTATGGATATTGGACGATAAATAATAAAAGGGTTTCGTCATTTTTTTATTTGCTGGGATTATTCTGGCAATTTTAATTCTTTTGGGAAGTATGCCAGTACTCAGAGATTGGTCAATAATTAGGTTAAGGGGGTAAAATAAAGGGTTCTTTATGAACTTGAGCAATTTTGTAGATATGCCATCGTCACCGTACCTTGTTTTGCTGTGAAGTATATTGATCAATTTTTCAACCGCATCGACATCAATTTGGTGAAACTTGAATACACAGTCATATCTCTCTAAATATCGTTCATAGTTAAACGAGGCCCGAATTCTAAATTAGGCCAAATGTTGCTGAAAAGGAATGAACTTGTTGGCTGTGGTTTATTTACCATTTATTGGATTCCTATTATCGATGAAGAGTGCCGGTAAATTATTTCTATTTCTTTCTTTTTTTCTTTTCGAATAGTATTTCAATAATGGTTGCTCACGTTTTCTTAATGTTATTTTCGTATCTTTTAAAGCAGGTAACATATTTCTAAGCGTGACTAGAGAGCTTCATAGTTAATAGCAATGAAATTTTCTCGAGAAATAAATAATGACTGAACTTAAATGCGCGAAACACAAAAATGTCGGACGTGGTCACGATTTCCCAGTCTGAATAGAGCTTGAGATACTTAGACACAGTCGGTTGATAAAGTAATGGAATATCGACAAAACAAAATGACATCTTGCAAAATTATGCTAAAATCTTGAGCACAGTTATTTCCAGTTTCGACAAATTTTAAATGAACTCATCCGTGTCGTACAACACAAACAAATGATATTTCAACCATATTATTTCCATTATTATTGTCACATTATTCTAAATCAATCAGTTTTCCTATTTAAAACGTGATTACCAAGAGCCGAACAGCTTTTGCGGGCATAAGTTTTAATCGATTAAATCAAGTACAAAGGATCTCATGATTAAATAAATTTATTTTGATTGGTTGAAAGTAAGTCAGTTGATAGGTAATTCATTTCTTTGAATATGATTGTGCATACATATTCACAATGCACATATCATGGTAAGAACTAGGTAACTGCAGAATATACATAAATTAAAATGGGTTACATTTCAAAATGATAATAAAATAATAGTTGTCATACACATTCTTAAGAACTCATGATTAAATAAATTTATTTTGATTGGTTGAAAGTAAGTCAGTTGGTAGTTCATTCATTTCTTTGAATATGATTGTACATCCATGTTCACAATGCACATATTATGGTAAGAACTATAGGTAACTGCAGAATATACGTGAATTAAAACGGGTTACATGTCAAAATGATAATAGAATAATGGTTGTCATAAACATTCTTAAAGGCATCTACGTAACACATGCAATGATTTAAGAGATGTGCTACTTTGCTATGAACATTTCTCTAGAAAAAAACGCTACATAGAATCGAGGTTTTGCACGTGAAAGGGATAGTATTACTAAATTTTGCTGGAATAACCTTCGCAGGCAAATCATGGCCAACTCTTCAATATAGTGATGTCCTAATATTTTGTATGTATATTGACGTATGGGGATTGGATAATTCACAAGAAAATAACGTCTGACGGGGGTTTGTCTTGAAACTAGCAGCATCCGCCGCCAAGGTGCATTTATTTCATTCTTTTATTTATTTTCTTGAATAAAGTGAGATTTTACTAAATGTTGATGCTATTAAAGTATCAAGCTAACAAGTGTATATTTTGTAGATTGACAGTTTCATTCTTCAGTTTTGGTTTGGTGAAGGCCAATCAGAAAGCAGCTTATATTAATTTGGGCCACATAGATGTTTAACCTCTTCCGTCCCAGACAATAGGCAAAGTGGTTTTAGCAAAAAGCATTAATTTACTTACCAAAAAATCCGATAAAAGGAGTTTGTTTTCGTCAAGAAGTTCCCTTGGCGTGCCAATGATCAACTTGATATTGACGATGAAAGTTGTTGAATCCTTGTCAAGTTTGGTCATAGGAGAGTTAACTGCTAAAAACCCACGTGACCAGGTGGGCACTGCGATATATAAAAAACTCGCGCCATTGCACGCCTTCATACAAAGAAAAAGTCACGAAAGACGTCGTTCATATTTGTGCGTGGAGGCAACTAAACAGAATCTCCTGGAAAACTGTCATCAGAATTTATGAACAATGGACTGGTGTGTACATTTAGTTATACATTGGCATTAAGTTGTGATTTAGGCTATTGAGTATCTCTCTGGACAGTGAGGAAAGATAGGACGAACTAGGGAAGCCAGTTTGTATCCACAGGACTGAATGGAAAAGCAGTTAATTTGTTTTTTTTTTTTGTGTGTTTTTTGGTTTTTTTTTTTTTTTTTTTTTTTTTTTTTTTTTTTTTTTTGTTTTGTTTTTTTTTTTTGTTTTTTCGTTTTTTTGTTTTTTGTTTTTGTTTGGGGTGGGGGTAGGGGTAGGATCCAATGTCCAGTTGAATTATATTATCCAGAAAACTTAGAAACAGAAAGATTACAGTTTGGAGGTGCATGTGTGGCAGAGGGAGGCAGCCATGCGACAAGGGATGTGAAAAGCAAAGGAGCTTCAATGCTTTAAAATTCACCTGTGAAAAGATGCTTTGATTTGTTCTTGTCGACTGGTTTCAAAGACAACGGCGAGTCTCGTGGTTCGGTCAGATTGACCAAGGATACAATAATGAGAGAGGGACAAATTCTGGCTCTTGCTAGGCTTATCAGTTTTAGGCTTTGTAACGTTTGCAAGACCAATTTTGTTTTTGGTACATTTGATATTCATATTATGCCCGTCCACAAAGACGCTTGTCTAACACAATGCCCTCAATAGCAATGTTTACAATTGTCTCGGAACATGTTGATTGCCACACAGAAAGTGGCAAATGCTGACTGGACCGTGAGGCTGTAGAAGTTTGACAAATCGAGGAAGAGGGACGGGAAGCTTGGTTTCTGGGCCCAACAGGGGGCCTTGCAGGAGGTAAGGTAAGACAGAGGCTAAAAATACACAAGACTGTGGGTAGCATACTGGGATAGAACAAGTGCGATGTTGTGGCCCGTGGGGAATATGGGCAACGAAAGTGTCAGAAGTTGGGGAGGAAAGGAAAAGGTGGTAGCTTTTATCAGGGCCCAACTGTGACTGTAAAAATAGGACATGGAATATACCTAAACATGGAAGGGGGGATAGGACAAAAAGGAGACAGGTACTCGTGAATGTATGACTTGGACCGGGGGCCTACCGCAGCTGTCAGGCGACGTGGAGGACCTTACAGTTACACGCCCAGCTTCTGGCCCCAGGAAACAATCTCTCTCTCTCTCTCTCTCTCTCTCTCTCTCTCTCTCTCTCTCTCTCTCTCTCTCTCTCTCTCTCTCTCTCTCTCTCTCTCTCTCTCTCTCTCTCTCTCTCTCTCTCTCTCTCTCTCTCTCTCTCTCTCTCTCTCTCTCTCTCTCTCTCTCAATCTCAATCTGTCTTTGTGGTAGCGTGAAGGTCACCTGTCAGGTATATGACCGCGGCAGATAAGGGGAGAGCAGCAGTATCACCTCATTGGTTTTGGCGGGGAGAAAGTATGGGCAATGGCGATACGGGCATGCGCCACACCACAGACGTGCATGCTTTTGGGTGCGAGGCAATATGATATAGAATAATTTTTTATGCTCGATGTGGACCATGGGACATTTGCGCATGCATCGGATGTCGATTACAGAGTGAATTCACCGTGACTGACAGCTTGTTCAGCTTTATGCGTTCTTGCTCAAAAACCGCTGCAATGATATCACTGCGGCTGAGTCATCGTAAACCATTGTAGCGGTCGGTTTCTGTTCATTTTTGAAAGCAAGAGAAAACACTGTTTCTTTTGACACGGCAGATTAAACGGATAACTGGAAACAGACAGAACAATTTTGATATTAAGATTGCCAAGAACACTTGTACATTGCAAGGCTCTAAGGTGAGAAAGAGCTTATGCAAAATACGTCCGAACTGTTCGGCTGCTGAGGAGAGAGAGAGGTCACAGAGAGAATTTCGAATTGGGAGGTTAAGGGTGTAGCCAACCAGTGCAGTTGACACATGCGCAGAAGAGGCCAGAGCTTTACCCTGATACTGCCCAGGCTACGGGATACACCGAGGATTCTGGGAATTATGTGAATATCCAGATGCATAAATTACGCTATCTAAAGATAGCTTTCTATTTATGCACCTTCCATTCTGGGTTGCCAAACAGACCATTCCATACCATACACCGAGGGGGTTTGAGACCAGAGTTAGCTAGTTGCCAAGGAATGAACATACTCGCTACAACAAGGAATTTTGGTTGGTTTTTGGGCCGAAGGCTAATCTTTTCAAAATCTCCAAAATGCCAACGGCCAAATTA
The DNA here is from genome assembly GCA_964020975.1 of Hermodice carunculata. Classification (NCBI taxonomy): domain Eukaryota; kingdom Metazoa; phylum Annelida; class Polychaeta; order Eunicida; family Amphinomidae; genus Hermodice; species Hermodice carunculata. The sequence continues at coordinate 88,154,816 of OZ026619.1, read as the reverse complement.
ATTATCCGAAAATTACATGGTGAAGCTTGAATCGAACTTGTATACCGCAGTGGAATGATTTGGCAAGTGGATGGGCGGAAACCTGCCACAAAGCCAACGGCTTGCCCCCCACCTCACTCTGGTCAAAAAGCCCAAGGTTTCTTACATTAAAGCTTCCTAAATATGGCAAAGCCTTAACAATTAAGAGTTGTGATAAGCTGGTCATATTACATTCTGCACAGTTCAGTTTTCATATTTCCATGTCGACTCGAAGTTTGTGTAACAAAGCTTTTTGACGATAGCTAATTTCAGATCGCACATGATTATCCTCCATAGGCCACAATTTATATTTTCCACAGTCTATCCACATGATCAGATCAAGAGTCCACACGTACCAGAAGTCCATTAATGTAATTGTCCATGTTAAATGTAAAGATTTAGATGAAATGTCGCATGGGTCACGCTTTAATTACTGTTACAAACGGCTCCTAGATAAGATGCAGTTCATGTTTGTCACATTGCTGGAGTGCCGCCCATGCAGTCTCCGCGAGGATCCACCAGTTCCCTGCAAATAGACACTCAAAAGGGGATGGTTAGAAACAGGCATGACTTTATGTAACCTACCTTGGGGACTATATTACATACACCTCTAAATTAGATACACAAGGCAGAACTAACTATGTACAATTGTGTTAGAATTACATATGTACATGAGGCGGATTCGATGAATTTATATACAATATGTAGCGTTGCCATATATCTGTGCACAGATGAGCCTAACCACGAATAACACTTTGACTGAGAGGGCAAGACCTGACAAAAAAAAAATTGCCAACCTGCAACCAAGTTTGCCATGCTTCCCGTTACCAACCTACCAATAAACTTACTGGCACAGATCAAACACTGTTGGAGAAGCCTAATGTATAATATTTCTGTTTACACCAGACCCAAGAAAGTCGCCAACATGCTAACTCGCTTAATAACTGGTGTATGTAACCCTATTCTGACATGATACCGAATGATATCCCTGATTTGCAGAAGGTTAGCTTTTAAACTTTCCTTTCTCACTGGTGCACTATAATAATCCTAACTGTAATGAAGACCCAGGGTGACCTGTGCATTGAGTCAAGACGCCAACATGCAAATGAGACTCCCTACACTCAGAACCCGGGGGGGGGTGTCGCGAAACCTGGTTCTAAGGAAGAAAATGGGATAATTCTATTTAGGACTAAAATGCATGCTATGCAACCATATAAATTTATGAAATGACCCAGGAAGTCTGTATTTTTGAGCCAAGGTGCCAACATGCAACCAAGACTTTTCATTCACAGAGTCAAGGTCAAATACTTCTTAGCTACTGGGTAATTGAAGTAGGTGCCCTCACTCATGAAAATGGGGACACTATTTGTGTGGAGTTTAATTTAGTTGGGAGATACCCTAATGTATTTTTTAAATGCATCAGACTTCCATCTACCTCTTAGGCATATGATCTGTCAGGGACATTATTTTCAGTGTCAAAGGTGGCTTTACCTATTTGGAAGGAGTGACCTTTGTAACTTTTGTCTGATACTCCACAAAACAATAAAGCAGCCCTAAGTTGAGTATCAAAGTTGCGCCTTAGGATAGGATCATCCTGCCTATCACAGAACAGGGGGCCAGGCTCATCACCTCTCAGCTGTAAATACTCTCTTAACTTAACCAATGGGCAGAAAGGATCATAGGGGGCACAAAATGAGATGTGATGGGGAAATCCTGTTAAGTTGTGCTTGAAATGCCGAAAGACTACTTTTGCTTCTACTCTAATTTCATTTGCGGTAGCGATAAAGGTCACATCACTTAAGGACAACACACTCACCATTTTCTTGCGGGTCACTGTGAGTTCACCAACACGTGCATATGTGTGAAATGCGAAGAGAAATAAAGCTTGAAAGAGTGTTTTGTTATATCCATGCAAGAGTGATTCTAATGACTGAACTAATTTCAGGAGAATGGGCAACGTGATTGGCAAGCAAAGATCAATGTGAGGCCGTAGTCTATAGGCTCCTGCAACAAGCTTCTGAATTAAAAATTCTTTAGTTGGGTCAGGGTAATCATGCATTTTATGTATAAAGCTGATGGCAGAAAGGTTTGAAGATATGTTTTTTGCTGATTTACCCTGTGCATGCAAAAAGGCCACGAAAAGTGCCACCGTTGATGTGGCCAGAGGGAGAGTTTGATTAATGTTATAAAGGTTGAGAAAGGAAGATACTGTGCGCCAAACATGCTCGTATGCTGTTACCATTTGAGGGGCTACCGATGAGTTCACTAACTGGGTCATAGTTTGAACAAGTTCTCTGGCCGAAGGTGCACTGGTACCACTGTTGCTGATTGCTGGCAATAGAGAGCAAGAGCTTGAAACCTCTGGAATTGAAATCGACTTATTGCGTCACTTAACTGATTTACCTGGCCCAATACATGTTTGCTTTTGAACTTTATGTTATGTTGAAGGCAAGCAACAACCAACTTGCGGACCCCAATCATGACCGTCGGCTCACGCGAAGTTTGTTTATGATGGCGACTAGTGCCTCATTGTCTCTATGGAAAATGATACAATGGTTCTTGAGGAGAGAACCCCAAACATGGATAGCTAAAACTATAGGTACTAGTTCTAGGAAGGTGATATTCAGGTTATGCCAATGCGGTGGAAATACACCTCCCATCCAACGTGAACCAAGAACGGCTCCCAAACCTTGGAAGCTGCACTATCTGTAAACAAGTGAATCACTGGACTTGAAAGCCAAGTCTCATCCAGAAACATGGTTTTGCCATTGAACCCGACCAGGAATTCAAGCCAAGCTGCCATATCTGCCCTTGCTGCTGATTTCAGAGTAATGTGACGCCACCTGGAGGAGGTACCAATTGTGAGGTCAGTAAGGTGGCACAGGAAGCAGTGACCTGGGTGAATGACTTTACAGCAAAATGACAAAAAGCCCAGAAGGGACTGGAGCTTGTGCAATCTGATTCCATTTGCGAGAATATTTTTAGGAGCATCTCTTTAGCTTTTTGAAGCTTTTCCACTGGGAGGCGTGATTCCATTCTTATAGAGTCAAGGGTTATACCAACAAAAGCCAGAATCTGGGAGGGGCTGAGAGTCTTTTCGTAAGCAATAGGTACTCCCAAGTCAGCACACAACCACAGGAATCGGTCAAGAGCCGCCTGGCATTCAAGCTTGGTTTTGTGTACAAACAACAGGTCATCCAATATGTGTGTGATGTTTTGAATTTTGAATTTGTGGATCAAAATCCATTTTATGGCTGAACTGAAGTCTTCAAATATCCGACAGCTGATACTGCAACCCATATCCAGCATTTTGTCATAATAGAAGTGACACTGCCATTCAAATCCTTGCAACTCATAGTCTTCCGGTCGAACGGGAATAAGTTTTAACGGGTTTTGGATGTCGCTACGTGCCATAAAGCAGCCATGCCCTACCCTTTTCACTAAGGCTATTGCATAGTCAATGTCTGCGTACTTTACTCTGCAAAATCCGTGGGGGATACCTTTGCTGACAGAATCAGAAGTCCCTGCATAGGAAAGGTTATGTATGAGCTGGAAACCTCCAGTGCTTTTAGGTACAAGACCCAAAGGGCTAACTTTCAAATTTGGAGGACGAATTTTGAAGGGGCCAGCTACATGGCCAGCGTCCACTTCTTTTTGAATTTTGACTGTTACGGCTTCCGGGTTGTCTAAAGCACTTCGAGAGTTTGGTACTGACTGGGGCCCATGTCTACCTTCAAATTCCATGGAGAGGCCATGCCTAAAGCCATTTATCAAATATTCAAATTTGTTTTTGGGATAACCTTTGAGCCAAATTGCCAGTTTTTTAACATCAACGGGAGTTGGGAGTTTGCCTGGAGGGGCCTGTTTGCAAGTTACGCTGATTTTGCTGACTGCGGCACTTGACCGTGGGGTGCTGACCTTTGTCACACTTGAAGCACCTGTGACTGTACCTGCAGCTGTTGTCGAAGTTGCAGGAACCCCCTTTGTGAAATTTGACGCAATTGCCATGTAGGACACGGAATGGGGTATTGGAGTTGGGCCCATGGCCCCTGGAACGAAAGGGCTGCCTCGCATGAGGGCTGATGCAAATAGAACATGATCAACCTGGTTCCACCCAATGCTCTCATTTTGCTTGGATTTACGGAAATCTTTGTCGTAATCCCTCCAGTCTCCCCCTATCATTGTAAATTTTGTGGATCAGGTGCTGATAATTGAGCAAGGGGGATGCTTGCTCGGGAAATTTCTCAGTCAGAACGGCTGAAAATAAATGGAATACATCAGTCCATTCATCGATTGAGAGTTGCTTGGCCAGCTCTTCCTTCCATACAATAGATTGGACATCTTGGCCAGGTCGAGCTTCAGTGGTTAGCCGGAGGGTTTGCTTCCGCTCGAGGAGAGCACTTAGGTCAATGTACTCGCCCCCCCCCCCCATATCTTCATTTTCATTTTTTGAGGGACACAGTTAGCTAATGGCCTTACCATAGAGTGTTGAGGTGTGGGGGCAGCTATCGGGAAAATGTTGGATACTAAAGATGCAGGGATTTCCTGCTGCTCTACCATCGAGTCTACAAAGCTGGCCTCATTGACATTATGTGGGCTGCCAGAATTATTGGACATGTCGTGAGCTGGGGCACTGGAGGTAGTCTTACCCGACTGAGCTTCTATAAGGGCCCTGAAACCTTCTGCCAGGGTGGACTGGAGCATGGTGGCAAGCCGGTCGAATTGTGCTGCGTCCATGGTTGTTGGTGCTACAGCTACTGTGCTGGAAGAAGGGGTTGCGGCATGGGGCATGGGTGGGGCAGGTGCTGAAGGGGGCTTGGCGCGAGTTACCCTTCTCTTTTTTGCGGATGGGGCTGCTCTCTCTCTCTCACTTTGCGGGATGGCGTGGCCCTGCACTTACTATGCTCTACCTGAATTTAAACTGAAAAGAAGCGAAAATAAATATAAAGTAGTCGTAAAATAGCAAATAATGGATTTACAGAGAACTCTCTTTCATGATTGTTTACCTAAACTACTTGCAAAATCATAGCGTGCCATTTAGCCCACCAGAGCCGGGCACTACTCTACCAATGGGATATCTTCCCGGGGGGGGGGGGTCGTTCATATGACCCACAGCCTGCTCCCCTGTCTACTTGCGAACAAAGGGGTGAAAGAAAAAAAGAAAGGATACTTCACGCCACATGCAGGACTGTTACTGTGACCCACACTCACTTTTTGTGAAGTTTGAAGTACAATGTAAAAATAGTTATAATTCTGTTGGACAGAGCCGGCTATTACAAGACCCATAGCCAAGACTCAGTACATGGTCACTGCCACTGGCACACAAAGTTTCGTTGGCCCTGTCACATAGAGCTGACTGCTGTTATCGACCCACAGTTATGCTCTGTACACAGGCACTGAACTAAGCCAGTATTAACTACCATACAAGTATTTGCATCTAGAGCCATAACAATTAAATGCACTACAATTGGTGTGAGAGCACCAGAACATTGACTCAATAGCTGATGCAATGGGCGCTGCCATGTTGGAACGGGCACCACCTGTCGGCGAACATTTGCAATGGTGAGCATGAATTCAAAACCCAACAGCGTTAGGGCTGAGGGCCTTCTGAATTGAACCCCGAATGCTACGATAGAAGCGCTCGAGACCATGGGCATTAAGATGTACCCCGTCCTTGTCGAACATGTCAGGGGCCTACATAAGGCGCCTGTGCTTCCAGAAATGAGCCCCTTCCATGGTGTTCACAACCGTGTTGAGGTAATCATTGGCCATGTCCCGTTTCACTGCATACTGAATGGAGGTGATATACCTGGGCAGCGGACAGCGGAAGATCTCACACACCACGACTTTCTACACCCCAAACTTGTGAAGGAAACACTCGACCATGTTCATCATTTGAAAGCCCACCATCTGAGGTGACAAATGTGGGGTACAGAGATCGTTCCCACCGCTTTGAAGCACCACGATATGTGGACGAAAACTCCGAACAACCGAGTTGTGGGGAAGGATCGACCGCTGCATCAAAGAGCCAACCGTACTGCTGCTGATCCCTTCGTATGCTACCTGGCATTCCCTAAGATCTATATCATACAGTCCTTTCACCGCACAATAATCTTCAAGCCTCCAGATAAAACTGTGGCCGAGTATCAAGACACGGGGAAGGTGCATACCAACATTAGGGCAAAAGGCCATGATACCTGTTACACACTGAACTCGAAAGTAAACCAAGATGCACACTTACCTTGCGCTTCGGAAACCAAAGATAAACACCAAAAACTTACACTAAAAACAACAAGAAATTTGACAATTTAAAAAAAAAATTTGACCATTAAAACGTGAGAAAGAGCTTATGCAAAATACGTCCGAACTGTTCGGCTGCTGAGGAGAGAGAGAGGTCACAGAGAGAATTTCGAATTGGGAGGTTAAGGGTGTAGCCAACCAGTGCAGTTGACACATGCGCAGAAGAGGCCAGAGCTTTACCCTGATACTGCCCAGGCTACGGGATACACTGAGGATTCTGGGAATTATGTGAATATCCAGATGCATAAATTACGCTATCTAAAGATAGCTTTCTATTTCTTTTATGTTTATTGCTTTATACTGTGCAGGATTCACGGTGAAACACCCCGTGATTCCATGTATATGTTAAAGTCGAGGTTCTTGAATCTGACGCCTTTTATAGCTGTTGACAAGTTCCAAACTTTGGGCATAAATACACTGTAGGGAGAAATCTAAAACACCAGGATGACCAGTTTTGTGTTGTAAAAAATGTGAGTCAAAGGTAGGGCTTTTGAGAAACTTTTTTCAGGAATGTTGTACAAACAATATGGGATTTGTTGCTGTGTGCTGTCCCTCGCTTTGTGTGCCTGCAGGGGTGTGTTCAGTATACCACTTTTACCAGAACGGTCGCGAGCGCTTGCCTTTAAACAAAGGAACGTTTGCAAATGTTTTGCCAACTGAATAAAGGCATGGACGTTGTGCACACCTTTCATTGGCTGAGCAGTGTGCGCTACAGGAAGGTGAATGCAAGAGACATGCATGGGCTTCAACTGTATGCTCGTTTCTGATCCAACATGGTCTCCACTGACTACTGAATGGCATTGCCTCTTGACGATGTTTATAAACTGTGACTTTCAACAAAGAAATATCAAAATAAAAAGGAACCTGCTCAAACCCATTTGATGCATTCGATTAGTTTATCCTGGTTATTTAACAATCAGGAGTATTAATTAGGCCTATATGCACTGTGGTCAAAGACTGAAACTGTTTTATTGCAGAGGCATGTAGACTCAGAAATATAGCGCTACCATATAGATATATCCAGTAGATATGAACATGCAGGCAGGCAGCCAGGTTCAGACTAGGCAGATATGAATGGGAAGAGCCAGAGAGTTTTTTGTTTTATCATTGAAAAAGTCTCTTGCAGATTTCACCTTTATTTATTCATGTATTATTGTAAATGAATTTAAAAAGCTATGACATTTGATTTTCATGCCATGGATGTTTTGATTGTGCTCATCATGACTCTTCAAGTCTGCCAGTGAATATTTATCCCTTCAAACCAAGGGCAAGGTCTTTAATTATTATTAACAGCCATCTTATGAGATCATACAAACGGCATTTGATAGATACTTTGTAGTATGCAATACCCAAGTCAGTTTGGTTCCTGTTTTCGTTTGGTTTTCATGTACCGTATGCTACAAACACTGATATTTTACCTACATATGGATTGTTCAGTCATGTTACATTCTCCATTAAACAACACAGGGAAAAATGTCTCTGATAAACACCAATATCTGGTGAGTTCTCAAAACTTAATTTTTTGGGGGGGGGGGGGCGGGGAGGGTATAAGATCATGAAATATTTGTGGAACTTTTGACTCAGATTATTTATGACATGCTAAAAACTTGCAGCAATGTGCCTGACTGTCCATTTTTGTTATGTAGATATCCAATAAGTTTTAATTTTTAGAAATTAGCTCCCAGTTTAGTGCAAATTTCCAGAGTAATTTGTGTACAGAATTCATGATTTATTAACTAGTATCAATTACATCACCAACTAATAAGATTTGATTTGTTTTCGGATGAATTACACGAAGTGTCCATCACTTGGTGCTGCTGTCTCATGGATCCAAAGGATCAAATTTGATGAAAACAAGGTGAGAGATTACATCATATAACATTTGCCATTGAAGTACATTTTCACACCTGAAAGACACCATAGTCATATGCTTTACAGTCTTAACCCAGGCATGTAGTATCAGATGTGGGGTCCATGAGCTTTAGTCAACACTGTCAAAGTAACATAATAGTGTCTGAAACTGTTGAGTAGGGCTGTAATAACACGACAGGCTTCCTCATATTGTCTACTTTGTAGGAAAACATGAATAGGAAGAGAGAAACATGGAAAGAGACATAGATCGTGTAGACAGAGGAAAACAATAATGTATTTTTCTATTAAATACAATGTTACCATATCTGTCAAGAAACCATACAAATGTTTATTTACTTACGTAAAATAATTAAGACAGATCTTTAATTTTTGAGATATTCAGATACCAGCTTTGATCTTAGTAAATGATGAAAACCTGAGCAAAAGTAATTTTTGTTTGACTGATGTTATATGCCTCACCAGTATTATAATATTTTGTGTATTCTAAGTATAATATAATGCACTATAAAGAAGTTATGCTTATTTTTTTACTCTGTTTTTACTGATTTTTAGAATTTGGTTCACAATTTTGCAGTTTTCAGCCGCTAAGATGGGACTATACCATTCCCATCCCCATTTCATCATGTGGATTTTCCTTGCTTCTTTCTGTGGATTTCTGCATAGACAAAAACAGAGGATGGATTCCTAAAAGGGTACCAAAAATGGAGTGTGTTATTTTTATTTTATTTTTTTGTCCAGTTGTACATTAAAGAAACACAATGTTGTGCTCCTGTGCATAATCCAGGAGCTTCTCCAGTATATGAGTAAGTTCATTTTAAAGAATACATTATATAATATGAGGATTTCGAAGTCATCTTGTTTCAAAATTGAGGTCTTCCATATGGTAATAAATCACATGTTTTATTTTTAAGGAGGATTATAACACTATGTTTTAAAGGTGCTTTTTTACAGTCCATACTGGATTTATTTCTATCTGAATTTTACTTTTTTTATTGTGCCTTATGTATAGAAGCTTTTCACACTTTGAGGTTTATCATTCTTTTCCGGCACTTTCAAACTAAAGGACTTTCATTTTCTCTAAAAATGGCTTAAATGTTATCAATTCTCTTTTGTCAAGATTTTCTCTGTTATAATGAGTTGGTATTAAAGGACTTGGTTAAAAACAATTGGTGTTGAATATGTTGTTCATTTGTGGGTTCCTAAAGCTAAATGTGCACTTTATCATTTGCATAGAAAGATGGTTTACCTAAAAAGGTATATGATGGAAATGTGGTTTAACCCCAAATGCAAATTGCCATTTTGTTGGGCAGTTTGATATTAAGTGTGGACCTTTCCTTGTGGGGAAAGAGCAATCTATTATCCCAATCTTGGGCGAAAATGTTATATTCCTACCGGGTCAGGGAGATGGTTTGTTCCCGTAATGAGTTTGGGAGTGACCAGGTTTTAGATTTCCTGTGTAGTTTAAAGCTCATGTAGTATCCATTATTGTGCAATGAATTGATAAGACTGGCCTTGGGGTTGTTTTCAGTGTTTGGCCTATACATTTGTTTTTCGTGTACTTTATTCAGTGCACATTTGGTGCTTCAGGACCTTGTATCTGTTCATGAGATGCCATTAATACATGTACCTGCACAGAACTGTTATGGTTTTTATACGGCATTGGTCATGTGTTCAGTTCTTTTCTGATCCATGATATTGAACACCTTATTTATTTCAGGCACATTGTTGTTTTTAAGCTTTGTATAAAGTGTATGTGGTGCTGCAATAATAATGAAGCATTTACCTTGAAGTTTTCTGTGAATGTCTGGTAAAAGGTTAACATATTACATGCATTATAAATTAATCCTGCTTTGTTTTTGGTTTCTTTCTTTTTTTGGCATTTTTTTCCAGAATCTTTTCCTTGTTTTATGTCTTTTTTTTTTTTTGTTTTAGAATTTTTAATATTCTGTATAACCACTGGGTAATTGAAAATGTTTAAAAGCACCTTAATTTTCACAGTGTTTTTCTTTTAATGTTTCATACTGATAACATATTTGCATTGCATTTGTCTCTTGCAGGATTTGACCATTGTTGTCTCGCCAGCATAAGCTGTTGGCGAGACTAAGCACTAACTTTCTAGATGTCCGTCTGTCTGTCTGTCCTTCCATCCATCCATCCGTCCATCTGTCCATCACCAAAAACTCCAGAGTGGCATTATTTCACTAATTACACTAGGTAGGGCTTTCATACTTGGGGAAATGATTTAATGTGTTGGTCGCTATGGATTTATACCATCACTTGACTGCCACACTTCATTGGTTACATCATGCTTAAATGAGCATTGTAAAAAAAAAAACCTTTGGAGTGGCATTATTACACTGACTACACTGGTCAGGGCTTTCATACCAGGGAAAATGATCGATAGTGATGATCACTACATCCCTGTACCAGCACTGTCATACTTCAATGGTTACATGCATCTGTCAATCGGTCTGTCCGTCAGTCAACAAAAAGCTTCAGAGTGGCATTATTTCACTAACTACACTGGACAGGGCTTTCATGTGTGGTTAAATGATTTATAGTGATGGTCATTAAAGAATGGTACCATCACTGTCATACTTCATTGATTACACCATGCTTGAATGAGCATTGTAGAAAAGCTTGAGAGTGGTATTACTTCAGTAACCACACTTGGTAGGGCTTTCATAGTTGGGTAAATGATTTATAGTGATGGGCACTCCACATTATGTACCACCACTGTCACACACTCTCTTGGTTGCATCATGCTTGAATGAGCATTGTAAAAAACTTGGGAGTGGCACTATTTCACTAACTACACTGGGTAGTGCTTTCATACTTGTGTAAATGATTGATAGTAACGGTCACTACAAATGTGTACCATCACCATCACACTTCATTGGTTGCTTCATGCTTGAATAATCATTGTAGAGAATCTTTGGAGTGGCTTGAACTATGCTGACCAGACATTCATGCCCCCTGGCATAGCCGTGGTCTATCAGGTGCTTGTATTTTCTGCGGGGTTAATATTGTAAGTTCAAGTTCAAGGCAGTCATTCTGTATTTTAATACTTTGATAGAGAAGTATATTTGTTGTTCCCTTTCTTAGAAGGATTCATGAATAAAATGAAATCCTTTTCTCAACATAATTCAAAATTGGAATTTTGCATGTTTGCCGTAATGTTGGCATAAATTTTAAGTCTCATAATTTCACCAAGTCTTGCCATTATAAGCAAGAACTTGTCTGCAAGAAGGAATAATAGGGCACCACTTTGTTTCCTGATTCCTTGAAAATATGTTTAAACCAACTTGTCTTACATTATTTGTGAATTAATTTGCTATTATTGCACATTCTTACATTCTTTAAATTTGAGTGGGTTGCCGTTACCAAATAGTAGGGAAAGAGCAGCAACCACCATCCCAAAAATGCATGTCTGGAAATTCAAGGCTGCAAAACAGGTGCGATTGTCTTCCACTGAAGACCCATTGATAAATTCATTTAGTTGTTGAAGCCTTAAATTTTCCAACTTATCCATGGAACATGATGCTAGTGATGAGAAGTAATTTTAGACCTAGACGGAAGTTGAGTTTGTGAAAGGCTTCGGGTAGCTTGGATTCGTCTGTATCCTGTTTGGTTCTCTAAGTGAACATGGGAAACATGGCAGTGTTTCTCCTCTTTGTATTTGGGCTTCAGATGTAAATGGTTAGTTGCTTTAAAGAGTGTTACATAAGCTAAGAATTTTAAAGTTTTCCTGTTGTTTTTTCTCATTATGGGCTTTTATATACAATAAATGGGCTAATTGTTTTGTTCTTGTTGTAGTTTAAGATTTTAACACCACAGTACTACTCATTTAAGATGGTACTTTACAGTTCATACTGGATTTTATTTGTACCTGGCTTTTAATTATTTACTTTTATTTGCTGTCATCATGGTTCAAATGTTCAGTATGTTCTTGTGTCAAGATTTCCTTTGCTATAATGAGTTTGTATTAAATGACTTGGGAAAACAATTGGTGTTGAATATGTTGTTCATTTGTGGGTTCCTAAAGCTAAAAGATGCACTTTATCATTTACATAGAAAGAAGGTTTCCCCAAAAAGGTGTGTGATGGAAGTGTATTTAACGACAAATGTGTATTGCCATTTTGTTGGGCAGTTTGATATGAAGTCAATCTTAGGTCCTTTATTGTTTTTAATATACATAACCGATTTAGCTAGTATCGTGGAGTCGAACATTAGACTCTTGCAGATGATACTACACTGTTTGTCGTGTCTGAGAAAGATATGTCAGAGCTAGCGACAGTGACCTTGAATGGTGGTTCAAGTGCCGTCTCGGTGTGGGCAAATTAATGGAAGTAAAACTGAGTCAATGGTTTGTACGCAAGTTCATAATCACAAACAAGGACTGTTATTTCTTAAGGGTACACCAGTCGAGCAATCAAACTGTCATAAACACCTAAGAGTTACTTTGTCTAGCAAGATACTTGGACCAAACACATCGAAAACATTTATATTAAAGCTATGAAACGGGTGGATTGCCGTAGATGTATGAAATTTATGTTGGACGGAAAACAGCTGGAAAAATTATATTTTACTTTTATTAGACCATTGCTTGAATATGCCGATGTATTATGGGATAACTGTACACAAGCGTGCAAAGATAGACTGGAACAGGTACACCTTGCCGTAGCTCGCGTGCTAACTGGCGCAACCTAAACTACCAGTAGAGAAAAATTGTACCAGGAAACAAAATGGAAAACTTTAAGCCAGCGGCGAGAAAAACATAAACTTATATATTTGTTTAAAACAATAAATGGGTTGACTCCTGAATATTTAGTTAATAGAATCTATTAACCAAATATTAACCAGAACATGTCGAATCCACTTATGATATGCGACATTCGTCAAATTTACCTGTAATTGCAACAAACTCAGAGCAGAGAAAGGCATCTTTTTTCCATCTGTTATAACCAGTGGGAACAGTTTAGACCAAAATTTAAAAGATAGTGTATCCTTAGCAGATTTTAAAAGCAAACTGAATAAAAATATTGAGCGTGTTCCAGTCTATTTTGCGAAGGATCTAGATTTGCCCAAATTCATCATGCCAGAATGCGAATGAACTGTTGCACTCTAAACGCTTTTTTGTTTCTTTGGGGTTACATTGCATCTCCAAAATGTACATGTGGCGCCCCAAGCGAAACTATACAGCACTACTAGAGTGTCCAAAGTATCAGTCAATAAGATTAAGATTCTTTTCCAGACTCCGCCAAATGTAAAAATTCTCCTTTATGGGGATCGCACTAAGAACAATGTTTGGAATACATCTCTGTTTGGTAATGTGCAAAATTTTATTTTGACTTCAAAACGTTTTAATAATTGAGACCCTTTCCATAAATTGAAACAATGAATGCCCATTTACATCCACGAACTCTAATTTTTTTAAACACAGCGTTGATTTGCAACTTTTCAAGAGCATGTCTCTTATGAGTTAAACTTTTATTTATGTTTCTGTTATGTTTGTAGAATTATGACATGTTGTACAAGGGAGAGGAATTTGTATAAGTCTCAACCAAGACTTGTTTTCCAATCCCTATTCCTCACGAAATAAAAATATGTTTAAATCAACGTTTTCGATGTTATTTTCATCCATTACATAATACGGTTGTGCAATTAAGCCATTACGATATTTTGCTGTGTGCATCACACCAGGGAAGTGTATGTCTTCCTAATCACACAGATTAGTGAAAACATCGATATGAAAAAGTGCGATCCTCTGCTTTTATATATAGATATCGAATGAAAAAAGTGCGATCCTCTGCCTGTACATATAGATATCGAATGAAAGATGAAATTTACAAGAAAGCGTTTTGTGCTATTTCATATTGCTTTCGCACTTTTTTCATTATACATTAAATCACTTCTGGCACAACCTGATGAATCGTGCAAGTCATACGAAGTTTAAAAAATTGGTGTCAACATAAAATTGCATCATGAATGCTATAGTTACAAAAAGATTGTATGCGGACAATGAGCTTGTGATGAATAAAATGTTTTGAATATTGCCTACGTTGTTGTTTTTTTTATTTACCTGTTCAATGTTACACTTATGAGGTTTGAAAAAAAATATTAGATAAAAAAAACCCCAAACCATAATAGTGAAGTCTTTCATCCTATCAAATTTTAAATATTGCAGCCAATCTATCATTTTTCCTCCTGAGCCAATAGCAACAAAATGGAATCCCATTTTAAAACGCTCTCTGAAATTTACACCCAATGATAACAATTCAACATGTGAAAATGTTAACAAAAATGACTTAAGAAATTGATAGACTGCACTTCATTGTAAAAAAAAGTCTTATCAAATCCAAAATTTCCTAGCACCCAACAGATTCCTACGTTAAAAAAATGGATCAGGTACTGTACTCTACAAGAAAATAGACGTTCAACAGCACAAAAAGAAAGTATGGTAAGCATTCCTTCTCAAAAAGCCCTGTCCGCTATCAATGAGAATGCTTTTACACCGGTAATTTGTGTGGTTTCTATGTTTATGTTCATATGATTTTACCTACGCGTGGACATAAACCGCTAGAGCCCGTCTCCTCTGCACAAAAAAAACTCCGTGGCTTTGCCGCCCTCTACTCGTCCCTGCTCTCTCCCCCCACCCCCACCCCCACCCCCGCCTCCCTGCTTGTAATTCCCCTTTCCTAAAACCAAATCTCCCGGGTCAAGATGTACGCCATTCATTCATGAAATTACGCAGTTTTATTGTATTGTATATTAACTTCTGAACTCTCTGATAGTCTTTTTCTCTTATATGTCTTATTCGTGTGTTTCAAACTTTCAAATGTATACTACTCTACCTGTATTTCTAAGAGACTCTTTGATTTCTTACTTGTAAATGTGATGTAGGAACTGAATATTGCGCGCCAGAGCCACGTGTGTGATTGTAATGCCTTTTTTCTAGTGCAGGTACCTTTTTTGTACAGTACACGTCTAAGTTATTTATCTTAATTGATTTATGTTTATTTTTATCTTTTTTTTTGTCTCTTATGATTATCTCATTATTGGTGAAAGTGGCAATCTGTGTCTGCTAATGTTCATGACCAACTTCAAATAAAAATTGATTGATTGATTGATTGATTGCTTGATTGATTGATTGATTGATTGATTGATTGACCCGAATCAAATATTCTAATGTTCCTATACTATGCAATTGTATTTCCAGGTTCTAGTTGACCTAGGTTTGCATTTAAAAACAAAATTTAGAACTTTAGCGTATTTTTTTAAATTTAGATTTCTTCGAATTCAACATAAGTGAGAAAAGTCTTCGTTTACTTAGAGAAACTGAAGTTTTAATTTCCATTTGCTTCAATTTTCTCGGCTTAAAATCTCCAAATCGTAAGAATATTGCACTAAACATTTTACATCTTTCATTCACAAAATGTAGCCTCTTTTTTGACAAATTCAAGAAGCACATTGCAAAGTTAACGTAGTGTGTTTCTTATTTTTCATTTGATTTATCAAGGAATATTAAAAGTATCAATTTCATGTTACCTGCTTAGCATACTTAGTAATTTTCCGAAGGTTGCTTGTTCATTATGGGTTTTAATCGTACTCTTAAAATGCTAAGCTTCATGTGAAGTTTCCCAGCTGGCACCTTGTGATGTACAATACTAGACATTCATATCGTTTGCAGCACTTGATCTGTGTTGGTCACCAAGGAAGTGCCGTACTTACGAACAGACCCTGTATAAAATACATGTAATAGCAAAACATGTACGTTGCTCTTGCTAATCTAACAACCTTTAAAAAAATTAACTAAATGTCATGGACATTTCTTCCAAACACACACTACATGTATACACTGAGATCGATATAAAAAATATTCGTCACCATCTTCTGAACCATTGCCTGGCTTGTGTGCATGTGTGTGTTGGGGGGGGGGGAGGGGGGCGTATTCTCTAATACTCAGAGTTCATGGCAAAATATTTATTTCGGGAGCATGCTGATTTATAAAATATAACGTTTTTATTACTTTTTTGGCTTCACTTTTTATAATTTTATCACTTCACTTTGAACAATATTTATAAGAGTACTACTTTTTTAAGGGTCCGCCCCATGGGCAGGCTATATGTGTTCGGGTTGATCGTCCAGATTTCCATCCGTCCGTCCGAATGTGCACATTCTCGTTGCCGAGATATCTACAGAATTCCTCCGTGTACTTTTCTTCTCAAATTTGTCAATATGCTTATCTTACCTGGCAAGATGAACTGATTAATTTTATTCTCACCATAACCTAATTTTAGCAAATTGCAGTCTAATTACATGCTCGTTAGGGCTCGTTACCGCAATATCTCAAGAATTCCCCAATATATTTTGCTCACATTTGGCGGTATGCTTATCTGGCATGCCAAGGTTAACTTTTGGTGTCACCTTGACCGAATTTGAGCAAATGGCAGCTTTTTTTATCCTTGCGGACCCTTCAGTCAACGCTTTGCGTTGAAGGTATGTCTAGCTTCATTATTAAAATTCTTAAGTACATGTTCAAAAGTACCTTTAAAATGGCCACTACTTCCCGTGTTTTTTACCCATGTTGAGGCCTTTATATGTATTTTGGAGGGGGGGGGGGAGATACACCAATGATAATATCTGACTTCTCGTATTGTACTGAGAGAAAGTAAAAGTTAAATTATGTGTCATGGCTTGAATACAGCAAACACCTCATAATAACACATTTACATGCCCAAAAAGTAGAATCTCTTTTCACTTTCGAGCTGGAAATGTAAGACAAATTTGAATCATTAGTAAAGCCACAAGTAAGCTACATGTAGGTCCAGACATACCTTTTTAATATTACAAAAAGTAAACATCATTGAGAACATATCCCTTTCGGGTTATTCATGAATATAAGGGGCAGCGGAAGTCTCGTGTGTGTGTGTGTGTGTGTGTGTGTGTGTGTGTGTGTGTGTGTGTGTGTGTGTGTTGTGTATGTGTGTGTGTGTATGTGTGTGTGTTGTGTGTGTGTGTGTTGTGTGTGTGTGTGTGTGATACCAACTGAATAACAACAGTGTGCTCTTTTCAAACAGTTGCGCCATCACATGCTGATACCTCAAGGTCCTCTGACCATTTATTGTTACAAGAAAACCCCAACAAATAAAATTCTGATTTACGATGTTTCCAGCATGTCACTTTTGCTGGTAAGTGAAAGTAACACGCCTACTGTATTTATGCTGACCTTGAATCACAGCGAGTTCAAAAAGCTATGCCATGCCATGCCATGCAATACACAGAGGCAGAGGACCAGAAACTAGAAGGCTGTGTGAACAGCCCGTGCTCAGCTGACCCGAGCTTGTTCCCAAAATTAAAGTTGCAACTGAATAGAGCTGTGTTGAGCTTTAGCTTAGTGCATTGGGCATATAGAAGTACTTCATAGATTTGCCTGAAGATAAATTCATTCAAAATATAAATTTTACTGGGGCATGAGATATTGAATAATATTTAAAGAGAACTTTAAAAAAGAACATTGCTACTAAATGGGGAAATACATGATATTGAGCAATAAAGTGCCCATTGACTTACATAGCAATCAACAGGAAAGGTGCATTTACCGGTATGTACCCGAATTAAAAAAATCATTAAACATCAGGAATCAACAGCAGTGCCACCTAATGGACAACTTTGTTTGACCTTTTCACATATCCACCGAGTTCAGCTTAATCTGAGTGAAAGTTCTGGAGATGTCGAAAAAAAGCGAAAACACACAATACGTTGTAAAAAAACAGAAAAAAATCTATACAGCCACCTGGTGAACAAATTAAGAACTAAGAGTCCCTAGAAGTGTTCCTGTGTGATACAAAAGCACTTGGATGAGCGGTTTCGGAGAAGAAGACTTTTTAAGATTTTCCCAATAAAAGAACAAAACAAAAAACAAAAAAAACAAAACAACACTGGAGCGTGACCATTTGAACACATTTGGTAGAGACCCACCTAAGGTACACTGCCACCAAGTTTGATGTGAATCTGGAAGACGTTTTCAGAGAAATCGAAAATGTGAATTAGCATTGGAATCCCCATTGACTTACATAGTAATCAATAGGAAAGGTGCATTTGCCAATAAATACCCGAACTGAAAATAATCCTATAAAATCAGGAATCCATAGCAGTGCCACCTAGTGAACAACTTTATTTCACCCTTTCATAAGGAACATATCCACAAAGTGTCAGCTTATTCTGAGTGACAGTTCTGTAGAAGAAGTCAAAAACAGCCAAAACACACAAAAATTTATTTAACAAGAGGCCCGTGTGAACAGCCCAGGCTCATCTAACCTAGAGATTCATCACAGTTGTTGTTCTGTTCAATTGGGATAGGACAAAATAGATGGACAATAATCAAAGATAAATCCGGTCCAAGTCTTACACGAACCTGAACAAAATTATTAAAGCTACAACCATTACTAGAAATTCACATGTTAAACTTTCTTATTAAACTTTTGAAAAGATCCCCCCCCCCATTTAAAAAAAAAAACATAAAGAATCCACAATTCACTGGAGCATGAGCATTTGTACAAATTTAGTTGAGACCCATCCAGGGTACCTTGCCACTACGTTTGAAGTCAATCCGACTGACGGTTTCTTCTGAGAAGTCCAAAATGTGAATTAGCATTAGAATGCCCATTGACTTACATAGTTATCAATAGGAAAGGTGTGTTAATCGATAAGTACCCGAATTGAAAATATCATTAAAAATCAGGAATCCACAGCAGTGCCACCTAGTGAACAACTTTGTTTGACCCTTTCACAAAGAATGTATCCACCAAGTTTCAGCTTAATCAGTGACGATTCTAGAGAAGAAGTCGAAAACAGCAAAAACACGAAAAATCATGAAGAAATAGAAAAAAATGCAGAGCCACCTGGTGAACAAATTAAGAACTAGGGTCCCTAGGGGTGTTACCATGTGATAGCTAAGCAATTTGGTTAGCAGTTTCGGACAAAGATTTTTTAAGATTTGTCCAAAAAAGAACAAAAAAAAAAAAAAACATTTAAAATCCAAAAATCAATGCAACATGACAATTTGAACAAACATAGTAAAGACCCGCCCAAAGTACATTTTCCCCAAGTTTGAAGTCAATCTGGATAACGGTTTTGGAGAAGTCGAAGATGCGAATTAGCATTAGAATGCCCATTGACTTGCATAGTAATCAATAGTGAAGGTGCATTTACCGATCAGTACTCAAATTGAAAAAAAAAACAACTTAAAAATCAGGAATCCAAAGCAGTTCCACCGGGTGAACACTTTGTTTGACCCTTCCATCAGTAACATATCCACCAAGTTTCAGCTAAATCAAGGTGATGGTTCTGGAGAAAAGGTCGAAATTAGCAATAATACTCAAAAAATCATAAGGAAATAGAAAAAACGCAGCACCACCCGGTGAACACATTCAGAACTAAAATCCCTAGGACTGTTCTTGTGTCATAACAAAGCAATTGGGTGAGCTTTTTCGGAAAAGAAGTTTATTTTTAGGTTTGCTCCGAAAAAGAACAAAGAATAATTTTTTTAAAAAATCAAAAAATCACTTGAGCATGGCCATTTGAACAAACCATGTAGAGACTCAACCAAGTTTGAAGTGAATCTGGCTGACAGTTTTGAAGAAGTCGAAAATAAGAATTGTGAATGGATAACGGACGATAGACGACGGATGAAGAGCGATTGCCTAAGCTCTGCTAGCTGATAAGCCAGCTGAGCTTAATAGGAACAACACCAGTCATGCTGAAAATCTATTTACATTGATTTCCTCTCAAGTGCAATAATTATGCTTCAGTCAAAAAAATTACTGATATAATTTTATCAAAATGTATCAATACTGACAGATTTTACATTTATAGGCTACTATTTGGTGATACATACGTTCCTTTCAAGAACCAAACTAATGTTTCCGTTGCTAAACACTCAATGCAGCCATTTGGGTTTTATGCAGGGAAGTAAGCCGACCCGGCAACGTGCAAGTTGTAGATGACAATCCAAAAACAGCCATTCCCTGTCTCACATTTTCTCTTAATTTATCGGAGTGTACCCAAGTCTTAGAAACACATCCCTAATTGCACATCTTATAAGGCTAAGCAGCACATCTTGAAATCTCATGCTTTGAAAATGAAATAGTTAAGCCTTTATGTGACATGCCATCATTTAACAGAAACTACAGAATTTTAGAGCTGTTCTTTGATTATTTCTACTTTTAAACTTTATCAATATGGGAGAGCAAGAACAAAAGTTTCTACTGCTCTCCTGTAGACGGCATTTCAGTCATCCAGGGTTAGAGTTGTGTATTCCCATTACATTTCATTGTAATTTACAGCTAAATAACTATAAAACCATTTGTTGCAGAAACAGCCAAATTTGTGTGGTAAAATTATGTACTCAGCTGGAATGTTCACATAAATTTAATTCATGCTGCTTTAAAAGTGGTCTTTTAATTTGAGGTTAATTTATCATGCAATCCAATGGGAATACACATCTCTAACCCTGAAGAATTCCTTGTATTGGATGGTGTATTCAGCTGAATACACAGATAGTTGGTAATTGTGACGTCTCCTATTCTCCGGGAACTTCGCCACAGGATCCGTTGACCCCTGAGAGGACAACCCAGGCCTACATTTTGTGCTCACTTCAAAGTGGAAACTGTTGTTTAATGGGTTGTACTTATAGTGAATGACCATGGTTATAATGAATTACCATGGTTATCATGAATGGTTATGGTTATATTGAATGGCCATGTTTATAATGAATGACCATAGGTGTAATAATGATCATTACTATGATGAATGACCATGGTTACCAAGATTGACCATGGATGCTATGATGATTATTGTTAAGATGATTGACCATGGTTGTGATGAATGTATGGGCATGGTATAATAAGTGACCTTAATGGTAATGAATGACCATGGCTGTAATGAATGGTCATATTGATGAATAACTATGGATGTTATAGTGAGTGGTCACAAAACATATAGATGCTAATAGTGTAATGACAGCCTTTGTTGTAAGGAATGACCATGGTTGCAATGAGTGTCCATGGGTGTAATGAAGGACCATGGTTGTAATGAATGTCCATGGCTTAATGAATGGGCATGAAGGTAAAGAATGGATATGGTTATGATAGATGGCCACAGGTGCAATAAAAAACATGGTGGTAATGGTTCAACATGGTTGTAACAAATAGTCTGAGGCACATCCTCCCTGTCTTGCCCAACTTAATATTATAACATGGACATAATGTGCTGTTTTCTGATTCATTGATCAAAATGATGAAATTCCACATACGTCTGGAAGACGGTGATGCAAAACGTTAGTTTTAAGATCTTATACACCTTAGCATATGTTAGTGAAACTTAACTTCACTATATAGAAGTCAAAAATGTTGAACCGGCTCAATCGTATCTGCAATCAACAAGCAATTATGCCCGAAGGACAGCAAAATGCAAAAGAAAAAAGCTAAAACAAGGCAATCTTGTACCTTGAAAGTCATTGACACATGTACTAACAAAAATGGGCGTCATAGGTACCGTCACAAGACTGAGCTGATAGGAATTAAAATGTTTTCTTGGAGTACATATCAAAATGCTTGTTGTCGGGACCCTCCCCCCTCCCGTTGAGGCTATTGAGGCTACCACTGAGTAGCTGTCACATGTCATGCTGGGTGTCCGATTCCTTCTTCTTTTCTTTGGTGCCGAGTTCAAATCAGTTCAAATCCCCCAGAAACTTGTGGGCAGCGAGGTGGGAGCTCCAGTGGCTGGCTGATCTTGTCCGAACTCTCTGCTGTGCCAATCACACTCAAGTACTAGTATATTGCAGCTTAATAATTAGCTCATGGGATACTTTTGACCGGTGGAACTTTTTAAACAAATTTACGGGAAGGTGGCTGTCATCAATTCCTCGACAAACCAGCACTTCCTGTTCTGTTGCCGCGGCCAAAATGAGAAGATGTACTTGAAAGATAAATATAGTCGTGAGCACTGATGTAAAACAAAGGTAGCTGCACGTCACAAAGTGACTTCTGGTTTAAATGAACCATTACCTTACACTTAATTCAAGAGTCTGTGAGACTTCGAACCCATTCGCCTTCTTAACTACCTTGCTCCTGTGCCTGGAGCATTACACTAAGGGTCCGAAAAATGTCTTAATTGAAAGTTTCAGTGCAAATAAGGTCTAACTTCCTCTTACCCAATTCTAGTAAGACACAGTAAGATGCTTTTTCCATGCTCCTGGACAAGGAGAAAGTGAGAAGAGAGAGTGAAATGTACTTAATCGAGGGCTACAGGTAATAAAATTTGTTAAGAGGTAGTAAGACATTCTTGTTATGTGACAGGATGGGAGCAGAAAGTCAAATACTTGGCAACATGAAAGTACGATGCAGTAAGGTGTTCTTGGGTACTTCACAGAGATTGCTTATCACCAGGTTTGGACTCTGCTGCTAGATGGTTGAGTGGGTCAATTAGAAAGTAATTTGCAACATATGTGTATTTAGCACACTGCAGGTCCAGTTAAGAAACTACATTGTTTATAGTATGTATCCTCATCTTATATTCACTTTGCCAAATTCATGAAGTTGTATTTCTTATGCCTGTGGGTGTCAGTATTTGAATTACATGTATGCTCAATTTGATAAAAAGTTTCACATATGTATTTAAATATACCATAGACAGTGTTGCTTTCCGTTGCATGCATAGATAGATTATCGATGTTGCATGTGACCTCATATAGGAGATTACAAGTTTATTCATCCAACACCTTTGTCATCTGAATTAGGCTAAAACAATGTATACCCACTCAAGCACATATATTAGAAGATCAGAAGTTATATGAACACTGACATCCTGGTGGCACCTCGATTTGTGCATAAGTTATTGTATCCGCAAGGTTAACAGAAAAAATGACAGACATCGCGACGACCGTATATAGTTATGCACCTTCCATTCTGGGTTGCCAAGCAGACCATTCCATACCATACACCGAGGGGGGTTGAGACCAGAGGTAGCTAGTTGCCAAGGAATGAACATACTCACTACAACAAGGAATTTTGGTTGGTTTTTGGGCCGAAGGCTAATCTTTTCAAAATCTCCGAAATGACACAGTTTAATTATTCGAAAATTACATGGTGAAGCTTGAATCGAACTTGTATACTGCAATGGAATGACTTGGCAAGTGGATGGGCGGAAACCTGCCCGATCCTCAAATGGTGTAGAAGGGGCGGAGGGAGGGAAAAATTTTTACCATTAAAACATGTCAGAATGAGCTTATGCAAAATACGTCGGAACTGTTCGGCTGCTGAGGAGAGAGAGAGGTCATAGAGAGAATTTCGAATTGGGAGGTAATGGGTGTAGCCAATCAGTGCAGCTGACACATGCGCAGAAGAGGCCAGAGCTTTACCCTGATACTGCCCAGGCTAAGGGATATACCGAGGATTCTGGGAATTATATGAATATCCAGATGCACAAATGACGCTATCTAAAGATAGCTTTCTATTTATGCACCTTCCATTCTGGGTTGCTAAGCAGACCATTCAATACCATACACCGAGGGGGTTTGAGACCAGAGTTAGCTAGTTGCCAAGGAATGAACATACTCACTACAACAAGGGATTTTGGTTGGCTAAGGCCAGAGCTTGACCCTGATACTGCCCAGCCTAAGGGATACACCAAGGATTCTGGGAATTATATGAATATCCAGATGCATAAATTACGTTATCTAAAGATAGCTTTCTATGTGTGTGTGTGTGTGTGTGTGTGTGTGTGTGTGTGTGTGTGTGTGTGTGTGTGTGTGTGTGTGTGTGTGTGTGTGTGTGTGTGTGTGTGTTGTGTAAGTAAATATGGGTCCATCACAGTTCATAGTAAGTGTGAGTAATAAATTTAGTCTTTATGTCTCGGTTCAAACCCAGACATTTTCTTTTTCTTTCTTTCTTTCTTTCTTTCTTTCTTTCTTTCTTTCTTTCTTTCTTTCTTTCTTTCTTTCTTTCTTTCTCTTTCTTTCTTTCTTTCTTTCTTTTTTTTTAAAGACCAAATTTGTTTGGAGTTTCTCGGACACTGTTATTCTGAAAACCAGCAAACTTACCAGTGAAATTGTGCATATCGTTTGAAATTATGCAAATTAGAGACAGTTATAGTTTGAAAAGCTCTATGCCTTTAAAAAATATTATGACACAGAGTTCGAACTTGCACACTCTGCTTCCCACACTGTCTCTGTGGTTAACAGATTACACCTTGGTTGGTACAATTTATCAAGATAATTGTCTAATCTTCTGTGAAAGAATACTGTAAGTCAGAACTGACTTGGATTGGTATGTCTGCTGACCAACCAGGCATCAAAACCAACAGCCCATTGAGTAAGCTAAGCAGGCAATTGAGAACCCTGAATGCTGGAAGTATCTCCAAATACAGTTGAAACCGTATTGTTTTCATAGCATTTTGGTGTGATATTCCACCTTCGTCTTGAGTGTACGCTTACCAACAGTTGCACATTGTCTTAATAAGTTAACTGGCTGTGACGGAAACAATTTGATGTTTTGACAGCAAGAAGTGGGACAGTACAGATGTAATTTGTGTTATTAGCATACATCATGTGCATGTAGTGTCATTTGTGTGAAGGATGAATGGATAGTTTGGCTGAAATAGCTATACACACGTATATATATTTAATACAAAGAGGTAAGTCTGTAAGCCCATGTACCGTTTGAACACTATCAAGTCCGATATTCTAAGGGCAAAGCCCTATTCCGTACCATTCACTGAAAAACTGCATAGTTATAAATCATTATAGCAAATTAATTTGCAAAAGGAACAAATCATATTGGTTTGTACAGGTGGTCTGGCTGCAACTGTTTTTTTTTTTACAATCACTGGGACTGAATATAATGCCCCAGCTTGTTTCCACTTCAGTTATACCATGGAGCTACTATACTGGCGGGTGGTTTAACTAGGGAACAAGACTTGTTTCGGTGCCATTAATCCACGTCTTATGTCAAGTTTATAACCCTGCAGCTGAACACCCCAAGCTCCGACTACTATACTGAACACCTCTCACTACCGAACCATTTCACTCAATCTCCAGGGTGTTCGGTTGTGAGAGGTTTCACTGTACTGGGAAAAAACAACATGTCTGGGTTCAGACACAGACATAATCCCTACGTATCACTGTGATACCAATTACCATTGCTAAAAAAAAAAAAGCGTTACACTGGTTCCGTTTTCGTGACCTGTCCTCAATATTGACACGTTCATAAACATTGCCAATGCGAACAAAGTGCTCATTTATGTCAAAATAAACGAGTCATGGGCTGACTCCACCCTGTGCACCTGTACATTTGCAGGTGCTTTTTTCCACGTTCGTCGAACAAAGTTCAACAGTGAAGACATATAGCAATGAAATACTTTTTTTCGATCATCTAAGCCACGAATGTAAGGTACAGCAAAGGTTTCGTCCTCAGGTTACTCTTCCATTGGACCATAATGTAGGCAGCCAACAATAATAAAGAAAAACAACAAGGCAACTTTTGAAGCGTTGTGCGCCGGTTTCACATACAACCGAGCCCGGAGTGTTTCATCTCTGGCCGACCTTCAATGTTGTGGGATCCCACTTTAAATCATTTTGTTCTGCTGCTGTCGTTCGAACATCTAAGCCTACTTTGTAACCTAGGTGATCATAACTAATCTCTGTCACAATTTTGCCGATAGCCGACTGATGTGAATCTTCGTGTGCGTGCAAAACAGACAAGAGAGCGAAAACAGTTCCCGAATGTATGGCGACATTTTTTTATAGTTTTGATGAACTGAAAAGGTTCGTGAAATATTGAAGACAATTAAATATAAAATGCGGTGTGTTTTTTCAAACAGCGATTAAATATTGCACTTTTTTTCTTTTTTCCCCAAACATTTTCAACGTTTTTTGTTTACAGCCTATCATTTGAAACTCTGAATGATAAATGTGGTAGAATTATAAAATTCCATGGAGTGTTTTCATGATTTTAACCTTTGATATCAGCCTACCGGCTGACCGTGAAAAATGTCCTAATGTGTTACTCCATTTTTCTTACAGCTGTTATTACCATAACAGAAAATAACCTTGTTCGGTTAAGTTAAAATTCCACAACAGTTGTCAGTGGACCTCTGAATCCAAGGCTGAATCTTAAATGAAGACAATGTGCATAGAGAAAATCGGAAACGCCTACTCCCGGACACCACTCACCATTACATACTACTTACATACATACATACATACATACATACATACATACATACATACATACATACAGTCATACATACATGCATGCATACATACATACATACATACATACATACATACATACATACATACTTGATACATTGCATGAATTTATTGTTAATTTTGAAAGGTAAACTGTGGAAACAAGTGTTTGAAACTTATGAAATGTAACGAGATTGGAATAATTTAGCAAATTGGGTAATTTACGACGGAAACTGTAAGAATTATTGCAAAATTATAATATACATTGCCGATGAGCTGAACTTCATTTCTCGCTTCACTCTGTTCTCAGGAGTGGGGTATATTTTAAAGCAGCAATGTGTATTGTATTGTGTTGACTAACAAATTAACATGTATTGTAGTGTGTCTTTTTGTCCAAAACCACTTCCTAGTAGTCATTACCCTATTCCGCAGTCCGAACTCCTCACTCTCCATAAGCTAACCTGTCCCTGTCTAACCTATATACATAGAAGTACTATTGTCCATATTGCACACATATGTGTAAAATGATCTGGTTCAGTTTTAGAAGTCATCCATCATTCATTTACCATATACATGCATACATACATACATACATACATACATACATACATACATACATCCAAACATACATACATGCATACATACATACATACATGCATACACACATACATGCATGCATACATACATACATGCATACATACATCCATCCATACATCCATCCATACATACATACATACATACATACATACATACATACATACATACATACATACATACATATTCCATGATATTTTTTAAAAAAATTCTGATAGTATTTTAGGCACTGTTATGATAATTTGGTGCCCCCTGTGAAGGAGATTGATAAGTACAAGTAGTAGTAGTATCAGTATTTGTAAATACTGACCTCTAAAGGTCAAAGGTCAATGTCATTTGGACCTTTGAAAGTTTCATCCAGCCATAACTCAGCACATTTCCATCCAATTCTTATCATGTTGGACTCAGATTGTAGGTATTGCAACACTGCACATTTTTGTAAGATGTAACCTCTAAAGGGCAAAGCTCGTCATGTGGCCCTTTGAAAGTTTCATCTTGCCATAACTTGGTCAATATTCATCTGACTTGGTTCATGTTGGATTTAAATTGTGGGTATTGTAAAACAGTACATTTTTGCAATTTTAATGTGACCTGTAAAGATCAAAGGTCAAGGTTATTTGGACTTTGATATTTTCATCCAGCCGTAAGCTGAATGGAATGTGAAGTACCAAAAGACAAAAGTTGTAGCATTTAACATTTACAACTTTTAAAGGCACACAAATTTGCTTTGAAACAAATCTTCTTTTCTAGTTTCTTTCTTTCTTTCTTTCTTTACAGGCAAATTTGTCCGACATTTCATTTGAAAAGTATTCTATCTGGAAACTCCAAACTGGGCATAATTATACTTCTATAGATGAAGTCTTGCCTTTTTATAATAAGGGGTCATGTTTTTTTTAAATTATGCAAATGAGGGCTAATTAAAGTTTTAAATCTTCAATATCTTTTTAACTATAGCAGATGTGGTTCCAAGTGTATAGGAGTTCGATCATAGCAGGGCAAAGGTCATCTCAAATGTCAAGGTCATGTCAAGGTCAAAGGTCAAAATGTCATTTTAAAGGTCAAAATTCAATTCAGGTAGAGGTTATCTCAAGGTCAAAGGTCATTTCAAGGTCATTTGGACCTTTGAAATTTTAATCCAGCCATAACTCCGTCAATTTTCATAAATTTTAACCATGTTGGACCCAAATTGTGGGTATTGCAACACTGCATATTTTTGTAATTTACATGAGACCTCTAAAGGTCAAAGGTCAAGGTCATTTAGACCTTTGAAATTTTCAAGTAGCCATAACTCTGTCAATTTTCATCAAATTTTAATCAAGTTGGGCTCAAATTGTAGATATTGTAACACTACAGATTTTTGTGATTTACATGTGACCTCCAAAGTTCAAACATCAAGATCATTTGGACATTTGAAAGTTTCATCTACCCAAAACTCGGTCAATTTTTTTTTACAATTTTGATCATGTTGGACTCAGATTGTAGTTATTGTAATACTCAACATTTTTGTACTTTATATATGACCTTTAAAGGTCAAATGTCAAGGTCATTTAGCCCTTTGGCCCTTTGAAAGTTTCATCTAGCGTCAGTTTTTATCCAATTTTGATCATGTTGAGCTAAAATTATAGCTATTGTTACACCGCACATTTTTGTAATTTACATGTGACCTCCAAAGGTCAACGATCAAGGGCATTTGGACCTTTAAAAGTTTCTTCCAGCCATAGCTTGGTCAATTTTCATCCAATTTTAATCACGTTGGACTCAACTTGTAGGTATAACAACACGCTATGTTTTTTTTTTTTTTTGATAACATGTAACCTCTAAAGGTCAAAGGTCAATGTCATTTGGACCTTTTAAATATTCATCTGGCCGTAACTTGGTCAACTTTTCTCTGATTTGGTTCATGTTGGGCTTGAATTGTAGGTATTGTAACACTGTATATTTTTGTAATTTACATATGACATCTAAATGTCAAAGGTCAGGGTCATTTGAACTTTGAAATTTCCAGTTGCAGCCATTAATATTTACAACTTTTGAAGGCACACAGACAGATTTGCTTTAAAGCAAATCTTCTTTCCTAGTTCGTTCTTTCTTCTTTACCAGTGAATTTGTCTGACACTTTTCCCTGACACTATTCTACAAAGAAACTCCAGACCCGGCACAATTGTATCTCCATACATGCAGCTTTGCCTTTTTATGCATAGCAATGAAGATGTATAAAATCAGGCAAATTAGAGGCATTTGAAATTCTAAATCTTGAATATCTTCAAAAGTATAATACAGCTGTCATTCCAACTTCTACTAGAGGGTTATTGACCACTGCGCATCTATTGAATATAAAACAAGAGTTGTAATAATTTAAATTTGCTAATGAGCAGCATTTGAAATTTTAAAATTTGAATATCTTCAAAACTATTACAGATACAGATGTCATTTCACTTCTACAAGGGGGTTATTGACCTATCGCGCATGAATGAATCTAAAACAAAAGTTGTAGCAATTTAAATTATGCTAATAAGCACCATTGGAAATTTTAAATCTTTGACTAACTTCAAAACTTTAATAGATAGAGATGCCATTCCAACTTCTACTCCTATGTTATGGCCTAGTGCGCATCTGATGAATTGGTAATGAAGGCTGCACAAATTTGAATTATGCAAATTAAGGGCATTTGAAGTTTCAAAACTTGCATATCTTCAAAAGTATGCACACAAAAGACAGTTTTGTTCAGCTCTCTAGTAGGTGGTGACACCTGGCGAGATAAATTTAAAATGCAATAAATTCTCAAGGTTGACTCCGCCATCAAAAATATAATCGTTAAACCTACCATTAACTTCCATTTATATCTTCTGTGACTGTGCAGCTGATTGATCCAGTTAAATGAAGTGAAATGAAGCAAATTCAGTTTCTGGGTGTATGTATACATGCAATGGATCTGAATTGAAGGGCCCATTGTACACTGTCGTAACACTGTCGTAACACGGTCATACAGATCATACACTATTGTACTTGAAGTACCCTGTGTGCATTGTCGTACCGATAGTGCACTGTAGTACTGAAATACCAACTGCACATTGTAATACCAAAAACTCTTAAGACACACACACTGATTTGCTATGCAGCAAATCATCTTTTCTAGTTGCTGAAATGCATTTTTTCATTGAAAATTGGGACTTAATCAAACATCCGTCGCGCACATTTGATTTTGTCCGTATGCTAATGCACTATGTGACTGGTGCAGGCGTGTCACAATTTAGTGAGTTGTAACTGTTCAGGTCATGTGATATGCAGTGAGTTTAAGAGTACCTCTGAATTTCACTGTAGCAAATGATAATTCACCCTCAAACATAGAGTGAATAGACATAAGTTTTTTCCCCTTAACAACTTAATTGGTTCCTTTCACGAGGTTGAGTTTAAGTGGTTTGCTTTAAGTGAAAACAATTACCAACAAGAAAACAAATACAAGTCCTATTTGTATTTTCTCTGAATACACTCAGAACAAAAGCAAATAATTGGGTGCATAACAATAAATATATACATAAATACATTCTGGCTGCCACACTGTCAATGGCCCAGAGCAGTCGACATCAGCTGTCAGTTGTATCTACGTAGTTTAAAACATGAACTGGCATAATTCGTGACTTGCCTTTTGATAAAATAGTCTCCATCAAGTCCTGACATAAGTAGTTTGAACTTCTCATCTTCTGTTATTATTGTTAGGGTATAGTGTTCCAGCTTGTTCAGCATGGTATAAAATGGAAACAGTATTTTCATTGCAGTAAACTTGTCTGTGTGTTACAAAGGAGAAGAAAGAAAGAAAGAAAGAAAGAAAAAAAGAAAGAAAGAAAGAGAGAAAGAAAGAAAGAAAGAAAGAAAGAAAGAAAGAAAGAAAGAAAGAAAGAAAGAAAGAAAGAAAGAAAGTCAAATGGGTGCATATTTTTTGTAACATGCATGCGCTTTCCCTTTGTTGACACACATAACGGAACCACGCAGTCTTGCGCCGTCAGCACTTCTTTACTGTCGTGGCTGAGCTTCATGCCAAAGGAAGGATATGTATAATTTCTGGGACTTCAACTACATGCTCCCATTGTCGTGAGTGGAACCAGATGCGTTTGTCTTGATATTTTGCAGCCACTGTACTGGCCTCGAATGTTCTTTTATTGCATAGCAGGAATAGAGGCTTGACCGGCAGCTGGTGCAACGAGCGTTTAGACTGCGTGCCACTATACAGTGACCTGTTTTCAACACCCGTTCAAACACGTTCGCACCTGCGTCCTTGTGAAGTGCACCATGCATGAGGCTGCCGGCATGATACAGCAAACTGAAGGTGCATGACGTCATGGTCGATAATAGGAAATACTGTTGTATAATTTCCATCTCCATTCACGGAATTTAGTGACGAGGACCAACACGTGGTACATCAGTTACAACTGAAAATTACGCACAAGTCGGAAATCAGTATGGCAGACATTAATGGTGTGGCTGACAATTGGACACATATACCGGTCGTTGACTTCAGCGCTTACAGTCTGGATGTGGTCGACACAGAAAATGTGAATGGCGAAGAATTAAAACACTTGGCGCAACAGGTCTACAATGCCTTTAGTACAGTGGGGTTTGCATATCTCAAGAACCATGGTATACATTCGACACAGGTAAGATTTTACCTAGCCCGATTACTAACTCCGTGTGAGGAACACAAAACATGGAATTCTACTCGTGTTACCACAATGCCCAAAGGCAATCCCATTTAATGGGACAATTGTTGTTTTACTAGCACCATACATACCTGAAACAAAGTCCATCAGATAAAAATAGTGGAGAAGGGCCTTTTGCCAAATGTAAACTTGACCAGATGTAAAATAAGCTAAGGTTAAGTTCTTGTCATGGAGGTAGACCTCCATAGTGCTTATCTTTTTTTTTTTCGTACAATTGCCATAAATGACTCAGTGGTGGGGCCTAGTTATAGGCCCTATTTATTAGCCAACTCATTGCATTAAAAAAGTCATAGCTTTACAAATTATGCTGACCTAGGATATTTATGTCTGTATGCGAACACAGACGGTAGGCTTTTTCCATGAATTGTTTCTTCCTTTTTTCTATCTTTCCTTATCAGCAAAGTTTTCCAACAGTTTTCATGAAGATTATACGTAGAAACTCCCAACGTGACAAGATTATAATTCAACACATTAAGTCCAGCTTTTTCTGAAGTGGTATGACACTTTGCAAAATTGTGCAAATTCTGATGTCGAAAGTAGACCCATCAAACTGCGCATCACGCCGCTGGGGTTTGCCCTTCTTTGACCCGGTCACAGTCTTAGCTTTGGAATTGGAAAAAAAGACTCGGTTTCTAATTGGCTGTCTATTATTACTATGGCAACAGGCTTCAGTACACTTGAGACCAGAGGTTGCTACTGGCCAAGGTGATAATGACGAACTTTCTGATTCGTGTGTAAATCTAGGGGGAGGGTCACAATATAGTTTTGTTTCACTTTCTATAAATAAAATCCTCTCAAAGAAGGGCAGACCAAGTGTAGTGAGATAACATGGAACTTGATCTGCTTCGGAGGCAAAACTATTTTAGGCAGAGATGTCATGTCATGTTTGTGCTGTATGCGCATCCAGTGAACCACGAACGAAAGTTGTTGTTGAATGTAGATTTATGCCAATTAGAGGGTGTTGAGCATTTTAAATGGGCACCCCTTAAATGTTGAACTACTATCTTCAAAACTATAATTATAGATGTGCCTTTCTAACTTCACATCCTAGGTTTCTTCACCACCAATTTTATCCAGAGCTACGCATTCAACCACAACTCAAGCTAGAATATCTGAAGCGTGTGTCTCCCAATCAGTGAAGTTAAATCACGCAAACCTGGAGCAAATAGCAGACTTGTACATATCTGTCATAGACCACACATACAACAACCCATGATCTGTCATCAGCAGTCAATTACATGTATATGTACACTACTAGGATTTCTTGTTTACGCTCAGGTCAGACATAACCCTTTTATGCTGCCATATGGTGACCATTTTGACATTAGTCCATACTGTAGTATCAACAGTGATCCGTAAATGAATCAAAGTTGCAATAAAAAGTGTACAGTACCACAATTAGGCTCGCTAGAGTTTCTCACAACATGACCAAACCTTGGCTTTTTTTATGCTGCTAATTAGTTATATTAACTTTCCGAGGTGGGCGCTGCGATACCGGATTTTCGTGTGCTTAATCGGGGTAATCACTTTTGTATATGCCTATATCATTTATTAATAGTTTACCACTATATTTTGCAAATGTTGACACACATGACTCTTGTTAACTTTGCTGTTTTCTGTAAGTCAAATAAAACAAGATCTGAGTTCTGAGTTCTGACACTTGGTATTCTGTTTCATCCAGAATCTTTTTCTGTTTGGCTGGCATTTCCTTTTAGCTGCGAATTTTTTTTTCATGCCCAGAGCCTTATTTTGCTACAGTTTGTTTTCCGAAGTTTCATGTTTCCTACCATGTAGCTTTTCCAATTCAGTTTGAATGTACAACGCAACACCTTTTCTTTGTGAGCACAAAGACCGATTTGCTATGAAGAAAATCTGTTCGGGTCTGCGTTTTGAATCTTGATACCTACAAAAGTGTGAGAGACCCACATACCGTTCCAATTTACACATGTTCGACCTGCGTGTATATATATTGATTTATGTTGATCTGCGGATACTAAAAAAAAAAGAGCTGATCATTTTTAATTGTGTAAATTAAGGGTATTTTCAATGTAGAATCTCGCATGCATTCAAAAGCACGGTAGGCCTACTGATGCTGTTGCTACTTTTATCTGTCTTATTGTTGTTTGCGCACCAAAGAAATTCAGTCTTTCAAGTTCTTTGCTTTATTTTTCTAATTGGGCCATTGGACTTGTTATCTTATTGTGATCTTGATTATTTATTTACATTTTAATCATATATGTATATATACATCCATACATACACACATATGTCACCCAAACGTCTCAAAGAGAAGGGTTTCAATAAACTGAAGCAGCATTTTTTTGTGTAACTCTGGTATGTTGCCACATGGTTAACCGTGTGTCATACGCAGGTGCTCGTAACGTTCAGTCAGTCAAACATTTGTGCTAATTGGGATGTGTGGGGGAGGGTAGAGAGGGTGAACCTAGAACATCTGTACGTGCAATGGGCCACATAGGGCCTTAACTGCAATAAAATATTGTGTGTTCATCTGTGCAGTCAATCATTCGTGTTAATTGGATGGGACGGGGAAGTGAATAGAACCACAACGTCGTCAGACGGAGCTCCTGCACAGATAGGTTTGAAAGGAGGTTTGACCGGATACGGACTGGTATCCCAGCTGCGCTCTCATTGGCTACACAAACTTCCAACCAATCAGAGAGTACCTGGGATATCAGTGCGGGGCCGGTCAAAATTATGGCCTCCAAAAAGTATTGATGGACACGAGAAGCACTAGCGGAATCAATTTGGGTCCGGTCAGGTTTCACGATTTGTGGAAATGAACACTGGATAAAAAAGTGAGTGGACCAAAGAACACTGTCATTTTGACAATTGAGATCAGTTGGCATACGGCTACTGCTACAGTACGAACTCTATTCAGATTGGGATATATCCCTTAGAATTTCAATATTTGGCCCTGGAATGTCGGACTTTTTGCCCGAAATGATTTTTGTGGGACATTTGCGACAATTATAGGCATGTTGCCATGAATATATGTGGATTTCAATGGATTATCAATGTGATCTACTTGTAAAAAATAGTTTTTGAATAAACTGGTGAGTTGCAGTTTGTGGGTATGTAGACTTAAAGGAACGAAAAAATCAAGTCTAACGTGAAGTGAGATGGGGGACCAAAGGTGAGCCTCGTTCCAAACCTTTCTGTGTGCCAGCTCCGTCGTTGTGGTTGTAGGTTCACTCTCCTCCCCTCCCCCCGGACATCTTATGAGCATGAATGATTGACTGCACTGATGAATACACAACACTTCATTACAGATAAGGCCCTATATGGGCCATTGTACGCACAGATCTTCTGGGTTCATCTTCTCTACCCCCCCCCCCCCCCCCCCCATATCAGAACGAGTGCTTTACTCACTGAACATTACGAGCGCTTGTGGTGTCGCACGAGATACATCTCATACAGAGAAACATTTCAATCACCCACTGGTAAAATGTTTCCTTTGCATGTGACTTGGGTACACCAAAAACATAGAGAATGAGCAACTATATGTACAACTATATGAATAATTTAACTTTGACGTATGTCAGCTTGGGCTCATTCAAGGCAAATACAGTTCATACATATAATATAGGGTATGTTGTACATGTATACAATAAAAAGAATCACTGAGGTGACATAAAATATGCAACAGTTGAATGCTACCTATAATGCTGGAGTCTGCTTGGGTTCTTTACAGGATAACAGGTACTGAACATTAAGTATGGTCCCTGGTACAATACTCACTTCTCGGTCCAGTGAATGAATGAAGCAAAGGGCGAAACTGACATGCTGGCATGCAGAACTATAGGTCTGTTTTTGAGACGCCCACCCCGCCTCCTGGTATTGAAAAACAAAACAAACCTGACTAGTTATTTGGTTTATTTGTAGATCGAAAGAGCTTTGGACGTATCTAGAAATTTTTTTGAACTTCCAAGTGAAGTGAAGGATGCATTTCAGAAAAGGAACCGCGAGAACAAGGAAAGTTACGGCTATGTTGGGATGGAGGGAGAAAGGTCAGTTGGAAAGCTTGAAGATATTTATAAAAGTGCTTCTGATCTGACACTGCTTGACCTCGATATCACCAACTAAAACCTCTACATATATAGTTGTGTCTGTCTGTTTGTCTGTCTGTCTGTGTAAAGCGTGGGTTGCGTCTGTCAATTTTTACAATAAAGAAGACATGTAGTCTGCAAGTAGATCAACGCATCAGCCAGACCAGGTGAGTTGTCTGCGGTTTTACTTTGAGCAATTAGAATGCCGCATCTTCGGCTGGGCTCTGAGGTTAAAACAACCTCAGTCGGAGCCCTCATTTTCGATGCAGTACAGACTTATGTTTTCAGTACTAGACGTTTTGTTACCTGATCTGCAGAACAAAGTACTAGTAGCAAGCCATATTGTTCATTCGTCTGTCTGACCCGTAACTCTTTATTTCGTGTATATATTTTTTGGTGTCGAATATGAATCAATTGTATAGTGCTGATATACAAGTACAGTCATACAGATATTGTGTTGTATCTCCATGTATTATATCTTCACCTACACAGTCAACATAGCTTTGTATTGCCCTGTGTGTTCTGTATATATACCGTGCGTCTCTCCGTGTCTGGAGAACCCATGTATTCGTCTCATTGTACTATAGGACATGCAATCCAGTTTAAATAAATATGTTTAAACCTCAGTCAGAATATCCTATCCTGGTCTGAGGGCTGCCAATAGTGTCAGCTGAGCCGGCATGTCATATCCTGGGCTGAGAGCTATGAAAAGCCTGAACTCAGTCGGAATGTCATCTTGGGCTGATGGTTGTTTATACTCTTGCCTCAGCCGGAATGTTATATCCCAGGCTGATTGTTGTTTATGGTCTTGACTCAGCCGGAATGTCATGTCCTAGGATGAGAGCAGTTTATTGTCTCAACTCAGCCGGAATGTCATCCTTGGCCGAGCTCTGCGGTCAAAACATACTTGTGGCTGACCAAAGGAATTTTCTCGGTTTCATCAAGGACCCTGTATCGACAAGGACTGAACGCTTTCTGTCAATATCGCCACACACGAGTAACCCCTTTCATTCCAACAGTGGGTTTCCGTTCAAGAAACATATAAACAAGATTCAATTGAGAAGATGAACACGGTCGATGCTTTCTGCGGACGGAGAGAGTGTTTAAATTTTGTCAATTTCATCGCACTCTCGGCTCGTATCATGAAAGCTATATCAGACCTATATAATTTTCATGTCGCTTTATGTTGGCTATGAAAAATAATGGTTTTTTTATCGAAGAATAGCAAATAATTTTTCGTTTTCTTTTTTTTTTTTTTTTCGATCACTGCACTATAATGTGAATGTTATAATTAGAGTGAGTAAAAAGCAAAAAAGCAAATGACATGGTCCATAGGACCATTTTTTATACCGAATGGAAAAATTAAGGTTACCACATGGTTGTCGCTGTATCAGCCCCTCGCACCCCGCACGACACGGGTGCGGGGGAGGGGGGCTGATACAGGGAGTGATACAGCTGCAACCATGTATAATCTGTAATTTGACAATAATTGTCTGACGTGACTGCAATCTGTCAAAGATACAATTATAAAGCAGGTTTTTGGCTTTAATGAAGATCACGAAACTCTCCAATAGAGACTGTCTTGTCTTGGTGGAAGCTTTTTCAGCTTCAGTGAACAAAGTTGTGACCCTGCTGGCCAGTATTATAACTATTTTCAGTCATGCCTGGACGTGACACATTATGATAGGCCTACATAGCATTTTAGTATATTTAGTGTACTTGTATATATATTTTGTGTGTGTGTGTGTGTTTATTATGTGATGATGTACAACTGCCTCTCAGCAATGAGACCTCAACGAAACATATATATATATATATATATATATATATATATATATATATATATATATATATATATATATATATATATATATATATATATATATATATATATATATATATATATACGAAGACCTTTTCATGAATGCGGAAATTGCAATATGACCCGTGTATAATCCCTTGTTGTCAAGTGTTGTTCCAAATGCACAGCACGTGATAGCTTTGTGTATGTCCACGTAAGACGAATGCGGAACAGCAATGAACCAAATTAAACCCTTGGGAATTGAAAGAAACTGAACATTGTGCTAGTGGAGTAATTCTGTTTGCATTGACGTCACAAATTTTGGGTTTGAGAAGTTTGCAAGGTCCACGTGGTGTGCGCCACCAAGGAGGGTAGAGACCCTCCTTGGTGCCACATGATATTTATAACCAGCTGGGTACCGTTTCAGCAGGTTGAAGTCAGATTGTAATAATGCTCATGATTCTATTACGCTATGTTAGTGAGGCAAAGAATTATTAAGGTGAAAGTAAGGTCCAATTTTGCTAGTTTTAGCACTCTGCCAACAGTCTTCGTAAATTTCTTTATTGTTTCCCTTAATGTGTGATGTAAAGCTATTTTTCTCCACAGCAGTAAGGTGTTTAATACCAGACCTGACACGTGCCAAAAGGAAAATGGGTGCAGATCTGTGTAAAATGACATCAAAGTTTTAACGACTTCTTAGTGTATTGAAACTGGTAGCTTGGAGGAGAAAAGAAAACATTTAAAATTCTGCCGCAAATCATATGTAGTTATATGTTGCCTAGATCATTAGATGCTTGCCATTAATGTCAATTTACGGAACACACTCTTACAGATTAAATCCACGGAGACCTGCGGACTTGAAGGAAATGTACAATGTAATACCAGGCCTGACATCGGTAAGACCAATGTGGGGATGCCGGCTACGGCATTTGGATTTACAGAGATTGTCGTGAACAGGTTGCCCGACAAGAATGGGAGAGACAGAACAAAAAGAAAGAAGGGAGATCAAATAGATAGTGGAAAGAAAGAAGAAAAGAGAATGAGAGTATGAGAAAGGAATGGGGAGGTGAACAGGAAAGGAGAGTCAAAATGAGAGAAACAAAGTCAAAGTAAAGGTGGTCAAACAATTTTTTTTTTGTCTTTTTTTTTTGCGGTTTTTTCTTTTTTCTTTTTTCTTTTTTCTTTTCTTTTCTTTTTTTTTTTTTTGCTTGCTTTTTTGTTTTGCTTTTGTTTGTTTTTTGTTTTTGGAGGGTGGGTGGTGTTTTGTTTGTTTTTGTTTTGTTTGTCTCGTTTTTTGTTGTTGTTTTGTTTTGTTCGTTTGTTTTTGTTTTTATTTTTGTTTTAACGAGTCGCCCTTAGAGGAAGGCTGACTTCGAAAGGGGCCTGAAAGTATGAGCAAGAGATAAACAGGAAGTGACGTGAGTGGCATCCCCCCCTCCCGTGTATTGCATCAATGACGTGATGTCATCAGAATCATAGCACAAAAAAAAAAAAAAAAAAAAAGAAAAGGTGAGGTATTTATTATTGACAGGCCAAAGAGGATTACAGTCACCACGTTTGGGTACAATAATGTGCAGTCCTCAAAACTGTAGCATAAAATATCTATGAATAAAGGAGCATGTCCATAAAAATTACAAAGGGGCAGTATTTAAACTGGACAATTTCTAGAGTCCATGATACAGGTACATGGAATGTTCCAGTAGGCCTATCGAAAACAATGTATAGAAATCACACGCTATTTGAGGTAATTACAGTGGTGGGCTGAGAGAGAATAAGAATTACAAAAACCCATTACTTGCTGCACGTAGATAGCTATTACATATTATCAAAAAGCCATTACTTGCTGCACGTACATTGCTATAACATATTAACAAAAAGACATTACTTGCTGCACGAACATTGCTGCTATATTTTAACAAAAAGACATTACTTACTGTACGTGCATTGTTATTATATTAAGAAAAGGAATTGATCACTCAGTATTCGACTTTGGTGACCAAATACCTGATGCTCAAAAGAACATGGAGTCCAAGAACAAAGTAGTGGATGTAACATCTATCGAGGGACTTTCTGACTTCGCTATATTAGGGAAGCCCTCAAAAGTTCAATGGTTACAAACAAACGAAAGTAATTTCGTTTTGGGTCAGACCCCCCCCCCCCCCCCCAACTAAACTCGACTTTACATTGAAACTTCGATCTCCCAGAATGTGTACTGTAGTGGTCACAAATTACATAGGGTTTTGCCACTATGAACTCGCATCCCTGGATGAATGATTGATATTGAATAATTGTCACATAAAAGATATTTCACTTTGCGCTATTTGAACAACCCGTTAAAACTGGCGCTCGATCATCGTGGAAACGGTTTTTTTCCTGTTTGCAAGTTAAAATTTTGATATTTTTTGCTTACATCTATTTTGTGCGATAGAAAACTAAATGGACTTTAAACCCCCTCCCCCCTAACTAAATTAGGTTCGTTTTTTTTTTTAATCGCACATCGATCTTTTGATGGCTTCCCTTATGGATCCAAACATGACCGTCAATTTTCATGAGCTGCCAGAGATTCAGCCTGTACAGTGATTCCTTTGGGTATCAGTTTTCGCTGTCCCCTTCACGAGAGCGCAGTCGTGTGGACAACATGGAGATCAGCCTTGTCGCTCTGCAAAAGGGAGCGTCTTTATGTGAAGTGTGGCCTCCTCACTAAGACCGATGGCTGTCCTGTGTGATCGCATGACGAAGTAGGCTTTGTCGACATGAGTTTACAGGCTTTGGTCGGAGGCTCAATTGTACGGGCAAAATTAACTAAGACCATGTCAAAAAAAAAAAATACTTGTTTATCATCACCACCCGCCCCTTTATTTTCCGCCGCCCCTACATTTTATTTTATATTCAATTTTTCCTTTAAATCACACAGTTTCAAACTTTGAGGAACTAGGTCCATGTTCAATTCGTTATGGTTTCAGTAAATTTGTATTTTATGGCTACTGCGCTACCGGAAGTGTCAGTGTTGCAGACTCCCAAGCTGCAGGCCTGCGATGATTTTCTCATTTGGGCCAAGATCCAGTGCGGCAGGACGCACCCTGCCAAAAAATTAGACCAACAGTTGTTTTCGCACATTTTTCTCAGCCTTTCTTGGGACTTTAAGCTCAATCTCATGATGTGACCTTCACCTTTCGAGGTGCTTATTATTCTTTGATAGACTCTGGATGACCCACACGCGTCCGTCTACCTATACCCATCACATATCTACGGCAAAAGCTACCCCCCCCCCTCCCCCATTTTGGGGGTCCCTTCATTCTTATCTATCACCAGGCAGCTTCGATGGCAGGTCCCTGCTATCACCACAGGGATTTGCATCAAAAAAATAAAAGTGTGTCAATATAAATTATCGTTGTTTGTCTTGACACACTTTTATTTTTCTGATGCAAATCCCTGTGGCTATCACTGACTGTTCCCATTTTATGAGCTTCAAGGAGGGTGGGTAAGGGGTTTCCCGTACTGGCGTACTGGGGCTTTTTATTTACCGTACTGGCGTACTGGAAGCCCTCTTGTTTTACGTACTTCGTACTATCCAAAATTTTGAAAGATTTTTATTTTCCGTACTGCGTACACTGGAAAATTAATTACTTGTACTAGCGTACCGAACCCCCCTACCCCCTAGGGGCAGAGGGTCATTCATGAAAAAAGTGCTTGTTTTCATCTTTGAGCCATATTTCAAGTGACAGTATTTCAGCCACATGTTTGAAATTTTCAGTAAGCCTAATGACCGTAATATAAAACTTACCTCAGAATTATTCCTTAAATTGACGATCACTTGCTAAAGTCTAACATGAATTTGTAACTGTTAATGATGTATCAGAATTAATCCTTATAATTTGACGATCACTTACTGAAATCCGACATTAATTTCTAACATTTAATGTTGTAGGAAGTAAGGAATTTTTGTTAATTTTTGGTAAGTGGCTGGCAGTTTTAAGTGGAAGAGTTCAAGTTGAAGTAATTGGAAAGTAATCAAAAAATGTTAGGAACCTTTGTTAGTTTTGGTAAGTGGCTGGCAGTTTGAAGTGGAAGAGTTCAAGTGAAATAATTGTTAGGAAATACTACTACCTATTGCTACGTGTCACACAGTTAAAGTTAAAGAGAGTGTGTTAAAAGATTGAGGAAAGTAAATGGTACAGGAAATACTGTTACATTTGCTGCATGTTTTGCTGTTGAAGGGATTAAGTAAAACACAAGGAACATAAATGTTAGGAATCAATGTAAGTTTTGGTTCGTATCACACAGTTGAAGCGAAACAACTGCCACGTTGAGGAAAGTAACTATTACTGAAAGGAAATACTGCTAACTTTGGAACATGTTTGACAGTTTAAGTGCTGTAAACAGAAAATAAAACAGGGAATGCGTTTGCCATCATCTATTTGGGGTGTGCGGTCAAGGTGAAAAAAAAATGTTGTTATGGGTGTCTGGAATACATGGGGTATATAAAAATTTCTGCACTTAATGTTGACAGGTATATATTTCCTTGGTTCTTCAAATCAGGTTCGCATCATAAAGCCCTTGATGGGGCTCAGAGTGGACGGGAGCAAGGCGCTTTGTCAAATATTTGAATAAATCATTGATAGAAAATAAAACTAAAATCCTCCCTCCCGCCCCATAATTTTTTTTTAAAAAGTGATGATTGACAAGATATTTTATGGGGCCTAATGGGCAGTGACAACTATATCCATCAAGGCATACCTGTAGTGAATTATGCTGAAGATGCCAAAGCGGGTCATCTTCAAACTCAGCCGCATGTACAAAGCAGATTATACAGATGACATGGACTTTCATGCGGGTGACATGCCTTTGGAATTCCAAACAATTACTGTGCATTATTATCTGTGATACTTAAATTCTTTTTGAACCCTCATATAAATGATAAACAGATCAACTAATCAGGCATACAATGCCCAGAGCCCAACTGCACAGAGCATTTTAATCGTGCATCAGATGTATCGCTGCAACTGTTAAAAAGATATTTGTCAAACCTTCAGTGTTTCTTCATTTGCATATTAGATGTAAACAGCACCCGGAACCGACACGAAGAGTTTAGAACTTGGCTATTAACGAATTTTAATTATGATTGATAAGGAAGTGTTGCAGGACATTTGGCATTCTGAGAAATTAATAAAAAAAAAGCTTCAATCCTCTTTCTGCCGCATATGGAAGTGTTGCAGGACATTTGGCATTTCGAGATAATAATAATAATAATAATAATAATAATAATAATAATAATAATAATAATGATAATAATGATAATAATAATGATAATAATAATAATAATAATAATAATAATAATAATAATAATAATAATAATAATAATAATAATAATAAACAAGCTTCAATCCTCTTTCAGCCAGTCACAGTAATTAAAAAGCGTGTGATTTAACTTGACCAGACACTAATTGTTATAAATTGTGGAAGATTTGATGCACTTGCATCAGACACTGTTATTGTCCGATTTAATCCCCTTCACAATTTTACTAAGCGTACCCTTTGATTTACAGAATTTTTTATGCATTAATTTGTGGACTGTTACGTCATTGATATCAAAGTGTGGTTACTAATCCTCTTATGGCCGCCCTTAATAGACATCCATCTATGTATAGATTTTATGCTATACTTTGGGGTATTACGTCATTGGTGTGCGAGACAAAGGCTAC
Source organism: Hermodice carunculata (assembly GCA_964020975.1). Taxonomy (NCBI): domain Eukaryota; kingdom Metazoa; phylum Annelida; class Polychaeta; order Eunicida; family Amphinomidae; genus Hermodice; species Hermodice carunculata. Next base: position 88,111,497 of record OZ026619.1, on the reverse strand, counting down.
TACTGACACGGTATGGAGGGAGGAAAGAAAGCATCGAAGAAAAACATTGTTTTCTTCTTAAATAACCTTTTCTTTTATAATAGAATTTATCATCTGCGTATGCTTAAAAATGTTAGAAATATTAACGACCATTGAATTGAGCGCAGTAGCAATGGAGCTTACAACGGCTTGTCCCTGTAATTTTCATGCGGACTTTATAGAAGGTAGTATTCAGGCCTAGTTTGTTTTAGGTTCTGTTCAGACTGGAAATGAACCTTACTGAATTTTCCTACTGGCTTTACCTTGATACTTGAAAAGTAAGGTGGTGTCTTCCATGGAAGACATTTTGTTATGATATACGACGCATAACGTAAGAGCGTCTGTATTTTGATTTTTCCTCTTTAGCACTTGTTTCTAACATAGTAAAGATCAGTCCTTTTTTTTTTCTTTTCTTTTTTTTTCGGGGGGGGGGGCGGGTATATAACACTAAATCAATCTCCGTCGGTCATGAACTAAACTACTGATTTCGGCGACTTTGATTGATTCTTGTACCTTTTATCTCTAAGAGGAAAGAAAATTTAACTTTTCTTTAATTCCTTCAAAATGTTACTATCAAGTAATTATATGCTATTGTATTCTTACGACTGTAAACACTAGCGGTTAAACTTAAAGTCCAATGTTTTACATTGGCATTCAGGGTGGTTTTAAAGACATAATATTTCATTGGTAAAGTTTTCAATATGTATTCTGTTCTTATTTTCCAGAAGTGGCCCGACAAGTATGTACCCGAATTTAGAGAAACATCAACGCAATTTTTTAATACGTGTACACAGTTGACGCGGAGAATTCTGGAAGTTCTCGCTCTGGCTCTTGACATACAGGTATAGGGGTCCACGATACCTTTTTCTTAAAAATCAAGAACACTTCAATATAAATGTAATGCAAACAGAAGGGTTTTTAGCTCTGCTGACTTGTCAGTCAGCAGAGCTTATAGAATCCGTTTGCGTCTGTCTGTCCTTCTGTCCGTCTGTCCGTCTGTCGTTAGACTTTTTATATTTTCGACTTCTTCTTAAAAACCGCTACATAGAATGTTTTGATTTTGCACATGGATGATCCCCAGGTGGAACTCTACTAAGTTTGCGAAGGAGATGATGATGCAATAATTTTTCTATTTTTTATGAATTTTTTAATTTATTTTTTTAAAAAAATTAAAATTTCTTCATCTTAAGAACTACGAAGCCAATTGCTTTGATATTGCACATAGGGTCATCTGGGGTCAACTAGTTTTTATTTTGGCCACCAGGTGGAGCTGTGATTTTTTTTCCTGTTTTTTTTATGAAAAATTGCCTGTTTAGGCCATTTTCGACTTCTTCTCCAGAACGGCTAAACAGAATTGCTTAAAATTTTATTAGAATATAGTTGGACATTAGACAATGAAAGTTTGCGAAAATAATATGGATATGTTAATTTTAGGCAAAGTTGTGGGATATCAAACTTCGCAACTGTAAGGAAGTGCTGCAGCTGTATATATATGTATATATATATGGCAATACAGTGCATATATTACACTATTGTATTTACCCTTTTGACTTCTTCTCAAAAACCGATGTATGGAATGTTTTAATTTTGCACATGGATGTTGCCCAGGTGAACCTCTACCAAGTTTGCGAAGGAGATGATGATGCAATAATTGTTCTATTTTTAATGAAATTTTTAATTTATTTTTTGAAAAAAAAAAAAAAAATTCTTCATCTCAAGAACTACCTGGCCAATTGCTTTGATATTGCACATAGGGTCAGACTCACCTTGGGTCAACTAGTTCTCATTTTTGGCCACCAGGTGGCGCTGCGATTTTTTTCCCTATTTTTTATGAATTTTTGCGTGTTAAGGCTATTTTCGACTTCTTCTCCAGAACAGCAAGATAGAATTGCTTAAAATTTTATGAAAATATAGTTGGCCATTAGACAATGAAAGTTTGCGAAAACAATGTGGATATGTTAATTTTTGACAAAGTTATGTGATATCAGACTTTGTGACTGTAAGTGAGTGCTGCCACTGTACAGCGGCAGCCATTGAAACAGCAAGGTATGTCAATTGATAATACATGTACTACCATCAGCAGAGCTTATAGAATCCGTTTGTGTCTGTCGTCCGTCTGTCCTTCCGTCCTTCCGTCCTTACGCAAAATTTATTTTAAGGACAAACTTTGCTACCACTCTACATACATGTATATAGCTGTACAAATCTAGACTGCAGTCCATGTGTTCCAATACTGTAAAAGCAGATCCCAGTCAGCAGAGCACAGGATCATCATGATCCTCTTCTTTTCTCAGGAAAATACCATATTAGGCCTATGTATCTCTTCACAAATACAGCACGAAATCTTTGTAGCAGTAGTGGGGGTTTACCCAGGATGGCAGAAACAGGACAATATGCATGTTGATTTACAATTGTGTCAGAAGATCTCAAGACATTTTAGGAAGAATGGAACGTCGTGATCTATTTGTAGTGAACGACTAGATGTTTGAAATTATGCAAATTAGGGGCATTTGAAATTTTAAATCTGAATATCTTCAAAAGTATAATAGATAGAGATGCCATTCCAACTTCTATTAGAGGGTTGTTGAACATTGCGCACCTAATGAATTAAAAACAAAAGTTGCAGCAATCTAAATTATGCTAAGTAGCACCAGTAAACATTTTAAATCTTAAATAACTTCAAAAGTATAATAGATAGAGATGCCATTCCTAGGAAAGCAAAAGAGGCAGCAGAACGTGCATTGTGGACCACTAGTTCAATATGCACCTGCAATCGGTAATCCGATTTACCCAGATAATGCATACGAATTGTCATTTATTCGCATTTTAGCCCACACCAACATAGGACTATGTAAAATTCAAAACAGCAATATCTGTGCTCAGAAGATTTCTGGATTTAATATTGAGCTGAAACTTAATTTTTCACGTGTTTTCTGTTTACCTTAAAGTATTTTTTAATTCATTGCTTCCATACTGTACACGCCTTGTTCCCCGAGAATATAGAGCAGTGAGCAGTGTTTTACTTGAGGATAGCTATGGTGCGTTCCTGTCCATATAGTAATGCCCAAGCTTAGCGAACTGCAGTGACCGCACTCGATAGGCTATCCAAAAGTCCAATTCAAAACTTGCCATTATGCATCGGCACCAAAATCAAGAGTACGAGGGCCTTAAAATGCATTTTCTAGGGTAACAAGTTTTGAATACAGGGTAGATGTTATCAATATCGACCAAGTTGTTTGATGATCCAGTACCAATAGGACGACCCGCAATTTTGGAGGGGAAAAAATCTATAAAATGACAAGAGCATCTTTGAATACAGTAGTAGTTAAAATGAGACACTAAACCAGAAAGTGACCTAAAGATTCATGGGGCGGATTAAACCCCAAAGTGGCCCAGGTAAAGGTCCAAAATGAACAATTTGGCTCGTCACATTGATAAAAAATATGCATACAATAATATAATTTTTCTTGAAAGTTTACAATGAGGATTACCCCGAGATTTCAATATTTTTTTTTTACTTTTTTCTTTTTTTTTTTTTTTTTTTCGTTTTTTTGTTTTTTTGTTTTTGTTTTTTTTTTTGTTTTTGGTTTTTTTTTTTTTTTTTTTTTGTTTTTGGTTTTTGTTTTTGGTTTTTTTTTTTGTTTTTGTTTTTGTTTTTTTGTTTTTTTGTTTTTGTTTTTTTGTTTTGTTTTTTTTTTGTTTTTGTTTTTGTTTTGTTTGTTTGGGTTTTTTTTTTTTTGGTTTTGTTTTTGTCAAAAACCTGTTGGTTCTTCCCCTGGCCCTCTACATCTATAATCTATACCTACGGGGCTGTGGTTGGAGCAGCCTGCATGTGGCTAAGCGTTTCTTTACCCCACCCCATGGAAAAGTGCGGGTTAAGCAGATTCAAACCTAATACTTTGCAAATCCAATTTGACCCAATTAGTTTGTTCCAGTTTAGTTGAAACTTAAATTAGTGTGAATATTCCACACGCCATCTGGTAAAAATGGCGTGGAATTTGAATCTCTGAGTGGTGGGGTTTTATTTTTATCAGTCAAGCATGTACCCCATAATCCTAATACATTTTAACCCATTATGACTGCCCAAGGATACCTATATTATACGGCGCCCCCTACCAACATTTTGATGATGGAAGGGAAATCGGACATTTTCTCCCAGAGCTGATAATTATGCCCCTCCTTTGTTATATATTCATGCGCTTTGTAGGCCAAGGCCTACTACGTGTACGAAAAAAACTCCCCCCCCCCCCCCCGTTCCAACAAAAAAAAATCTGCTTTATGAATAGGGGCCTAGGATAACATGCCCTCAGTCATCGCTCGGCCCGTTGCCTTTGGGTCCTAAGCGCCCAATGGGCGATGAGGAAAACAGTGACCTCTATGCCAGTACTGGACACTGTTCACTATCGCTGCAGGTCAGCTGAGCTAACAAGAGACTTGCAGTTGCACATCGGCCGTCTCTTAACAATTCATTTTTCCAACGAGGCTTAAAACCTGTAAGCCGGATATTTTTAGACTTGTTCCGAATGTACTATGGACAAGTCTCTACTGACTATGTTAAATCTATCGTGATTCATGGACTTCTGGAAATTTTGTGAGCTTTTGCAGATTTTGGAAACCAATCTTTTCAAGAATCTCTGAAACTGCAAGGTCTGTTGTTATGAAATTGCACAGGAACGGATTTGGATGCCCCTAAACTTGTTCAAGAGGTGATGGTACAATTTTTGGCCATTTTCGGTGAATTTTTCAATATGTTAATGTAATTTTCGACTTCTCCAAAACCGCTATCTGGAGCATCTTCTGCTTGGTGAAAATTAACCTCCACTCCGTCTGTATCAAACTTGTTCCAGGTGTTACTATTACTTCCCTGATTCTGAAGGATTTAAAAAAAATCTTAAAGACATTGAGAGTAAAAGCTTGTATGGTTAGTGTAGATACACCGGTTTAAAATAATGGCAATGTACTTTTCTTTGCTAAGATACGATCTTACGTAATCAGTCATGAAATCTGACAAGAGAGTGTCATTCATGGTTTATGCCCATTGGGCCTACGCGTCATTGATGATTTATGCCCATATAGGCTAACATATGCGTCATTCATGATTTACTGACCGTTTCATGTATTGGGTATTCGATCATGACATATATACGTCTTCAATGACATTGATCGGGTGATACATGCGTCATTTTTTATTTGTTGAACGATTGATATATTCGTGCACGCAGAGCGTATGGATTTTGATGACAGACTTTTGAATATTGACGCCTTGAACAAATGGTCATCAGCGGATTTTAACAAAGTAGGCCTACGTTTATATTGTTAACAGGAAAAAATCATGAAAAAATTCCCACTTACCATGCCGTGTGTTACGCACATATATTGTCTGTCACTTGAGGACAAAAGTATTTCATCAACTGCCACAGATAGATATTGACGCCTTTTAACATATGGTCATCAGACGATTTTAACGAAAGTAGGCCTACGTTTATATTGTCAACAGAAAAAAATAATGAACAAAGTCCCAGTTACCGTACCATGTATTGTACACATCTTTTCTGCTATTTCAGGACAGAAAGTATTTTATCAACTGCCATAAAAAGATAATGAAAGAAGACAACTACACATGTCTGCGGTACCTATACTATCCGATATTGCCCGACGACAGACGTAAGTGCGGAGCTCTCAGTCGATATTGTAAAAGGCTAAAAAAGGCAAGACATTCGGAGAAATATTCTTCCATCACTTTGGGGCGGGTATAATTTTACACAATTTATATTACAATAGATTCCATTGACAAAAACATAATCCGTGTCACACAAGACGAAAGACATATAACCACAACATTGGTCATTATCATGTTATGATATATAACCACAAATTGTCACATATTATCTTATGATACATAACCGCTACATGGTCACACTATATTATCTTGTTTTCCCCGACGGGTTTATGATGCATTCAACGAGAGAAAATAAAAGTTCATGTGTCTTTGATTTAGCAGACATAAAGACGGGACAGGTTAGACTCGGGGAACATTCTGATTATGGAACCATGACATTATTGTTCCAAGATGATATAGGAGGTTTAGAGGTAGGTGTACAAAGCTAAAGCCATGTCCTATGCTGTATTTCTGTTTTACACGGACCATAGAACAACATAACAGGATTAATTACCAGTGGTATAATGTAATTTATTTTGGGCACAATCAGAAACTCATTTGTGTGCATACAAGCAGCCCGGTGTATCAAAGAAGTGTTGCGTATTAATGTGATGCATTCATTTTAGCTGATTTTATATTTCTATAGTGTGCCTTGATTTGCTTAAGTCCAACAGCCTTTGAAGGTCCGTCGTCGTGACAAAAAAGCTGCTCAATGTACACACTGGCCAGCTACTGCTTTCTCAGTGTATAGTTTGTGTCAGCGGTACATGTCTACTGGTTTGCTTGAAATTTGTGGAAATAAATGTTGGGGCGAGAATATACGGTGGAAACACATCTAGCTTTATTTTCCCAGGAAGGCTAGTTAGAAAACGCTTGCCATATGAATAAAAAGGTCAACACTTACAAAGCTCATCACTTTACGTTTTGAAGATGGGAGTGCAACATGAACATACGGAGTTTCAAAACACTGCTTACCTTGTTATTCGATCTTTAAACGTTCAGTGACAGAAAATAAATCGTAATTGTGGTAACGAAAAACACCCTTTCCTCTGCTTTTTGTTTATTGGTAAGGTTACCAGTCTGTTTGTTTTGAGTTTTTTAAATGAACAGCATGCATACAGGACGCTGTGCTCCTTACACAGGTGAAGAGACGGGACGGCACATTCATCCCCGCAACTCCCATACCTGGAACTATTTTGGTCAATATTTCTGACGCCATGCAGAGATGGACAGCAGACAAGCTTGTGTCAACTGTAAGCAGGTCTTCGTTTTCGTCTAGGATATTGCTGTTTTGGTTTGAAGACCATTGCTTGTCCGGTATTTTCACGTGTTTTTTTTTTTTGGGGGGATATAATTACATCAAGTTGCTACATATCCTTGATACCCAATCGTACCTTCCATTTACAGCCTCAGATTCCCAGTGTGTATTCATGATAAATTTCTAGTCTTTATTTAAAGCTCGATCTATACATACAAATTCGCGGTCTATATTCCAAATATACAAATCCTGGTCTGTAGTGAAGCATGGAAATTCCAGTCTGTATTCAAGACATACAAATCCAGAGACTGTATTTAGGACGTGATGCAAATCCCAGTCTGTGTTCAAAACATACAAAACCCCAGTCTCTATTCAAGACATTCAAATCCCAGACTATGTGAAATGCATACAAATCCCTGTCTGTATTGGAGACATATAAATCCCCAGTCTTTATTCAAGACATACAAATTACCAGTCTGTATTCAAGACATATACAAGGAGTCCACAACATGCTGAGCAAAGCTGCTTTCACAAACTATCCTGTTCTCTTTTCGGTCTACGCATTCTGCTCCCTGAATGAAAGGTCGTTTTATGAGCAGTTTGAATCGTTATACAATTAGGATAATTGTGTTTTTGTGATAATTAGCAGGCCATGAGGGAATTACTTCTTCTTCTTTTTCTTCTTCTTCTTCTTCTTCTTCTTCTTCTTCTTCTTCTTCTTCTTCTTCTTCTTCTTCTTCTTCTTCTTCTTCTTCTTCTTCTTCTTCTTCTTCTTCTTCTTCTCCTTCTTCTTCTCCTCCTCCTCCTCCTCCTCCTCCTCCTCCTCCTCCTCCTCCTCCTCCTCCTCCTCCTCCTCCTCCTCCTCCTCTATTATTGTTTCTTTCATGGTTGATGCATGTATGAACAGCCCCGTAATTACAACACTCCTCCCCTTCTGTTATTGTTGCACATGTAATCAAGCCGGTAATTACAACACGTTGCTTGCAGGTCCATCGTGTGCTGATTCCGGAAGGCGACATGCGACGGCTGAGGCCTCGTCAGTCCATGGCATTCTTCGTAAATCCGGACAACGACACCCTCATCGAGTGCTTTGATGGATCTGACAAATACAAGCCAATATTACACAGTCAATATATTCGAAGCAGATTTGGGGACACATACACATATTGAGACCTAAATATTGTTTTAATTTAAGAGCATGAAAATCCTTTTGGGGGTGGGGTGGGGGGGTGGGGGGGTACATGCAAGACTCCGTGATTTAGGAGCAAAGCAGGAAAAACTGCAGCTTGAACATTGAGTACAACTACTGTATGATAAACACACACACACACACACACACACACACACACACACACACACACACACATATATATATATATATATATATATATATATATATATATATATATATATATATATATATATATATATATGTATACATACATTTATGCGTTCCTGATGGAACAATGAACATAAATAATATCTCTATATTTCTACTTTGAATTAAGATCATGTATCAGAAATTACTAGGTAACCATAATGTAAGCAGCCTCACTGAGATACACCCCAATGCAGTTTGGAGTGGAGTCGTTTTTATTCCTGTGACATGCGAGACATGATATATACAACTTCAAGCAATACCACGTGGAAGCAATGGTAGCTGCCTATTGTGTTGACAACGTATTTAATACAAGCTGCGTTATGTGTTCTAACTTACAATGCCAGCTTTCTTCGGTAGAAAAAAGACTGAAATGATATAAACTGACAGTCAGAAGTGCTGCCGGAATGTCACTGTAGTAGAGGCCAGTACGTTACTGTCATTTGCCAGATAAGACACTGACTTTTTACGGTGCGATAGTAGGCTGTTGTAACCGCGCCAAGACATGTTCCACAGTGTGGTGTTTTTGGTGCGGACACATTAAGTTTAATAAGTGTTGACTTCCATTTGGCTTTGTGTTCATTGGCGTTTGCGGAAAAATACATCATGTTTTTTAACAAACAAAAATATGAATTCCAGTGTCATTTTATGCCATGATCAATGAAGACACATTCAAAGCTCTCCCTACACAGGAAACAAATCTGTATTTCCCAAACTGGGTCACCATATTTTTTGGAACAGCCCATGAGACATTAAAGTGGAATATGAAATCGCCTACATTGCTATAAAGGATTTCAAGACGGTGAAACAACTCGGACGGTATCTAATAATCGATTCCGTAATTTAATACGTGTTTTTCAGTCTTGGTGTTTTCATACTAGCATGATACTCCCATTGGTTCTTTTTCTTCAGTCATGCTGCACATCGTCTTCTGCAATGCCGTTGAAAAATGTTACACTTCCCTCCGAAACTGAATTTGTATCTCAATTATCCACAATTCAGACATTAATTTCCTGTTAGTTTCCACTGGCAATTGAGGGTACAGACATTTCATGCAACACCGTTTTGAAGCGATTGCCCGTTGTTACTTTCTATTGGTAATGATACGCAATTTATTGTGGAGACTTTACCCTTGTCGACATGGCAATAATTATATCATTATTACAACAGATCGACACAGCCAATTTCATCTATTAAATATGCAAGTACATCTATATGAAAGTGTTCAGTTACAGTGTAACCAATTTTTTGCCAAATGCGATGCTGTGATTCAGAACACGAACTCCCTGCCCGGGTCATATGGAACAGATGGTTTGTTTCCATGCCTAAACTACAGTTGTGAACTCGGCGTGTTCAGGATATTTGACGATAATTAAGTGTCCGATCAATGCCCTTGTTTATTTTTACCTGCTGACTGCATACTATTGTAATGCAAACACAGTGTTCCCAGGAAAACTGTCGCCTGATGGCATATTATTCCTGATGACAAGCAGAAGAAATCACACACTCGGTGATTTATAGTAAGACCAAGCTGCTTTGCACAACCCATTGGTCAACACCGTAACTCAATACAGCAACATAGGTCACAAAGTGAACTGTTTTAACCTCCACGCAATCCGTCCCCTGCAGGGACTAGATGGTTCTTGCGTGGAGCTAGCATCATAATCGTAGCTTCATAAGTTCCTGCATGGACCAATTTTACATCGGTATAGTACATAAAACAGGCAAAAGTAAAAAAAGAGATCACTACTACTGACATTTACTCTATGTAAATTGTAAAAAAAAAAAAAAAAAAAGAAATAAAATAAACCAATAGAATAAAGAGTGAAAAGAAAAAAAGAGGTAGGCCTATCAACATTTTCATGATCAATGATGTACCCATAGGTTATTTCCTGCTCAAGCCATGCTGTCACCGACAGCGCCGCCCCTTGCATGCTACCAGCCCTCCCATGCACTTAACAACACCCTCTGCTACCAGCCCTGCCATGCACTGGGCGACATCCGCCGCTACCAGCCGTCCCATGCCCTGGATGACACCCTGTGTCACCAGCCCTCCAATGCGCTCGACAACGCCCTCCCATGCACCCCGGGACGACACCCCTTGCTGTCAGCCCCCCCCCCCCACGCACTTGACGATGCCCCCTGCCACCAGCTCTCCCATGCAGTGGACGACACCTGCTGTTCCCAGCCCTCCCATGCACGGGATAACACCCCCTGCCACCAGCCCTCCCATGCACTAGATGACACCTCCTGCTACCAGCCTTCCCATGCACTTGACCACACCCCCTGCTACCAGCCCTCCCATGTACTCGACAACATCCCCTGCCACCAGCCCTCCCGTGCACTCGACTACAACCCCTGCTACCACCACCCCCCCATGCACTGGACGACACCCCCTGCCACCAGTCCTCCCATGCACCCGACGACACCCCCTGCTACCAGCCCTCCCATCCACTCGATCTTTGTGGTGTTGATGGTGCTCAATTTCGACCTTGTGTGGTATTGGTTCAGCAGACATTTCAAGGAGCCCAAAATTGTCAACTTTGCCTCATGTTGCGTTTTTTTTGAGCGATTTAGTATCCTTTTCAAGATCTTATCAAACATCTCTTGCTCTCCCTATAGTCTGAACTGGGGATATTCAAAGTATTTAAGATCGAAGAAATCTGGTTGCAAGAAGCTGGCTAAGCATGAAAACTCTCTTCTGCTTGAAAATTATATCTCGCAGACAATTTTATTTTCCAAGATGTCTTTCATGTTTCAGTGGATGCGGCAATGTCACTAACCTATCAAAGTTGGAATGCCGCCTCTATCTATAATAGTTTTGAGTGTATTCACCTAATTTGGGTGAATTAAAATGCTACAACTTTGGTTCATGGTTCACTGATTGCAGCTATGTCACAAACCTATAAATTTAAGTGGGATTGGCAGCTGCATTATGTCTCCCGGTGTAGGCCGGGGGACATATTGTTTTAGTGCCCGTTTCTTCCGCTTCTTCTTCTTCTTGTTCAGGTTCTTCAACACTTGGTTTCCGTGCGATAAGCCTTGAAGGACTTGACAGAATTTGATGAAACTTGGTAGGATTATGTATCTAGACAAGACCTAGATTGGGATTGTATTTGGGTGACCTTGACGTAATTTTCAAGGTCACAGGGTCACTTATGTGAAATTGGTTTCCGTGCGATAAGTCATGTAGAACAGGATGGAATTTGATGAAACTTGGTAGGATTATGTATCTTGGCAAGACCTAGGTTGGGATTGTATTTGAGTGACCTTGACCTAATTTTCAAGGTCACAGGGTCACGTATGTGAAATTGGTTTCCGTGCGATAAGTCATGAAGAACATGATGGAATTTGATGGAATTTGGTAGGATTATGTATCCAGGCAAGACCTAGGTTGGGATTGTATTTGGATGACCTGGAGCGAATTCTCAAGGTCACAGGGTCACTTATGTGAAATTGGTTTCCGTTCGGTAAGTCATGAAGAACGTGATGGAATTTGATGAAACGGTAGGATAATGTATCTTGGCAAGACCTAGGTTGGGATTGTATTTGGGTGACCTTGACCTAATTTTTAAAGGTCACAGGGTCACTTATGTGAAATTGGTTTCCGTGCGATAAGTCATGAAGAACTTGATGGAATTTGATGAAACTTGGTAGGATTATATATCTTGGCAAGACCTAGGTTGGGATTGTATTTGGGTGACCTTGAGCGAACTTTCAAGGTCACAGGGTCACTTATGTGAAATTGGTTTCCATGCGATAAGTCATGAAGAACATGATGGAATTTGATGAATCTTGTGTCTTGGCAAGACCTAGGTTGGCATTGTATTAAGATGACCTTGAGCAAATTCTCAAGGTCACAGGGTCACTTATGTGAAATTGGTTTCTGTGCGATAAGTCTTGAAGAACTTGATGGAATTTAATGAAACTTGGTAGGATTATGTATCTTGGCAGGACCTAGGTTGGGATTGTATTTAGATGACCTTGAGCAAATTCTCAAGGTCACAGGGTCACTTTTGTGAAATTGGTTTCTGTGCGATAAGTCTTGAAGAACTTGATGGAATTTGATGAAACTTGGTAGGATTATGTATCTAGGCAAGACTTAAGTTGGGATTGTATTTGGATGACCTTGAGCAAATTGTCAAGGTCACAGGGTCACGTATGTGAAATTGGTTTCCGTTCGATAAGTTATGAAGAACAGGATGGAATTTGATGAAACTTGGTAGGATTATGTATCAAGGTAAGACCAAGGTTGGGATTGTATTTGGGTGACCTTGACGTAATTTTCAAGGTCACAGGGTCATTCATGTGAAATTGGTTTCTCTGCAATAAGTCTTGAAGAACTTGATGAAAATTGCTAGTGTAATGTATCTAGGTGAGAGCTAAAATAGAATTGTAATTTTCAAGCAAACTTGGTCATTTGTAATTTGTTATCACCTGTAGTTTATTCAGAGACGTAAGTGTTCCACCGGGAGACATTTGATTTTCTGTTGGAAAATCAGTCTGTTCTAGTTTATAATAGTTTCGGAGATATTGAACCTTTAAATTTTCAAGTGCTCTTAATTGGCGTAATTTAAAATGCTACAGCTTTTGTTCACTGTACATTAAATTGGATGGTGTTACAAACAGGTATGTACAACCTGATGTTTTGCGTCTGTCTGTAATTGGTTTGAAGATATTGAGCTTTTAAAATGCTACTTGTCCCTAAGTTTCACAATTTTTTCATCATGACTCTTCCAATGAATATGCACAACTTCACTACCAGGTCAATCACCAAGCTAAGTTTGGTACTTTAAGAGACAGAGAGAGAGAACTTCACTACTAGGTCGTTCACCACTCCAAGTTTGGTACTTTAAAAAAACAGAGAAAGAGAGAGGGGAGAGAGAGAGAATACAAAAAGTCTGTGTTGGCTCACAAACTTAATTACTGAGGGTAAAAAGCCATATCCTTAGGAACACTTTAGATAAAGTTAAAAACATCATCTCTTCACACCGAAGACTAATAATGCTGAAAATCGAATCTTAAAATCTACAATACGATTTTGAATACCATTATAACTATTGCTTTCAGAAATACAATAACCATATAAAGAACACTTAGGATTATATGTGACAATCTCAGTAGCCCTAAAAGGAAACGAAATTTTCCGGATTCCTACATTATAAGTTAGTGTAGAATCTGTATCAAACTATTGGCAACAAGCTCCTTTTTTTTTTTTTTTTTTTTTTTTTTTTTTACATAATATTGACCCCAAATTCACCCGCAAAATTAAGACCCTCAGACGTAGAACTTTCGGATAATTATCTCAACACGCAAATCCAACAAAGATTTGCATTTCAACATGTTACAAATGATTGCATAGTAAAATTGATCGTTTCCCTCCAACCGTAAAGCATAACTGTGGATTTGATGGTTTATCTGCAGAGCTGCTTAAGTGCACTAAGTCTGATGTGCGTTAACATGTCACTTAGATTATTAATTTCTCCAGACTTGAATATTTCCTATAGCCAAAGTGATCTCCATCCATATAAACGACGATTATCATAACTCTGGAATTACAATTTACATGCTCCTCTAAAGAACTGCGCTTGCAAACGGGACGGAATCCGTGGGTAAATTGTAAATTTATTCGTCTTATGTACAACCGTGATAATGTGCATGCGAGAAAGTTGGAACAGAAAGTTCAGCCCTGTTGTGGTCCGAGTACAAATCAACCAGAAATACTGTTACAAAATTGGTACATAGTTTGAAAAAAAAATGCCTATTGCCAGCGACGTAAATAGCAAACCAAAGAAATTTTGGGATGCCATTCATAGCATATTTTTTGACAAAACGTCAAAATATTTCCGTTACAAATGACATCAATGCCAACGATTTCAACAAATATTTTGTTGATATAGGTTCCCAAGTTTCACCCAAGCATTCCTCTGGAGGCGAGTTACCAGAAAAGATCTAGAAAGTAGTCACAGTTTAATTAAAGTTTGGACCAATTAATGTTTCTTTGGTCCGATACTGTTTGCGTGATCTTTCTGTAGCTGGTGCACTGGACATATTTGATCTTCACACGAAACTTGAAAACGACAGCAGCCTTGAGTGGATCGTCTTTACACATGTAACCTGTCTTTGATTTCATCAAGCGGGAATTGGGAAAAAAAACGTCTGTATCTCCAATTTAGAAAGATACGAGTAATTAGAAACTGATTATCGAGCTATATCCATTAGTTGTACTTGTCATATCTCCAAAATTACGGAAAAGCAAGTCCGGTCTAAAAATTCTTACATATTTGGCATTGTATTTATCTGTCTCACCAGATCTGTCAGCGTACATAAGGAGGCACTCCATACTAACTTACTTGCCTACGGCTATTAAAGATTGGTTGCATAATGTTAACAACGATTTAATTACTGTTGTATGCTCACTTGATTTGCAGAAATGCTTTGATTGGATCAGTCGTCGTATGCTTTTGACCAAGTTATATAAATTCGGTATTAGGGGTCCTGAATGTGTATGGTTTGAATCATATTTAACGGACCGCATGCAACATGTTAAATGGAAAGATATCTACATAATGTTAGGTAACAATCGGGATTCCTTAAGCGTCTTGGGTGTTTTTTATTTACATTCTACATCAATGGCCTAACTCAATATGTTATTGAGAGTTCTTGTAATCTTTTGCATTTGCATATTTTAAATTGTACGTATGCTGGGAACCCTCATAGGGTATAAAGGGCAAGAAAGGTATTCTGTAATCTTTTTGCCAACTACACGCTCCAAACACCTCAGCCAATAATGCCAGTGAAGTGCAGTATCGTCTGCCCAATGACTTTTTTTGCGTTACACGATGGTTTGGGGCAAAAAATGTGTTTGAACCCTGTATGGCTCGAAAAAAAAAAAAAAACGTTGCCACAATCCTGATTCGCATCAGCAGGTGTGGTGATCCTGTTACCTCGATCGCGAGTTCATTCTCTTTGGTACCTTGGTGAGTTTATTGACAATGAACTAAATTGGCAACACCACCTAAAAATATACGTACAAAAGCAAGTTTATATTAAGCTTGTCATCCTTTGCAGACTTAGTTCTATTTTATCCGACAGCGTTTTTATTCGGAGTTATAAATCTTACATTGAGCCAAATTTGCATTATGCTCAAAACGTCTGGGCCTGTTGTGGTAATGATGGTGCCAAATCGTTACAGCGATTGCCACATTATGCAGCCGGGTACCATTTGTTCATAACTTTGACTTCATGAATAATGAAGGCGTTGGCTTGGTCAAACCATTCATATTGGTAATTTTACATGTGCCACGCAAATTTCACATGACAGTATGTGCCTTATGTAAAAATAGGTCAGTGGTAGTGCATCGAATGATTTGACTGATTGGGAAACCCTTGTATTTGATGTTTCCACGTACCACAGCAGACCTCTCTACTCATTAGATGTTGCTTGTTCCTCTGGTAAACAAGCTGACCTTCGAGCATCCATTGCCTTATCATGATGGCACCGCATGGAAGAGAATTCCAGACCTCGAGACGGGCAGACGACATTCTGTATTTTAAACTTTGTATATGTGTAGTTTCATCTAAACTGACTCGGTGAGCAATTTTAATGTTGGACTATGTACTATACGTAATTAATTTTTTTATGGGTTTCTCATATTTAAATGTCAGTGTCTTATTACATTCCTTATTATATATATATATATATATATATCGTACCTGAGATATACAGGGTATAGATTAAATGTTACAGAATATAAACACAAATATGATTAAACAAGGAGGCGCGTGATAAGCGCACTCAAGATACAAGACTTGATTTACCGGCAGGTCAGGATCCAAGAGGTGAATCCTAGCCACAGGCTATTTATACCGACACATGGATTAGTTTGGAGTGTATAAAAGTGCATACGCAAAAAGGATAAAGTAGAAATAACGCTTACACAAGACAAAGTGATCTTAAATACAAATTATAATTCAATAACTTTAATATAAAGAAATAAACAGCCAATTCATATGACATTTTAAAGCAGCTGCAAGCCGCAAAGCATCAGATTGTACGGCCTTAAGATCTGGCTAGAATTAACAACTATCACAGAGGCTAGCATGACATATATTCAAGTTACTGAATAAAAGAGACCTCGATCAGACTGGGTGCTCGTTGACTAAGAAGATATTACTCTCTGCACATTACACAGTTACAAAATTCAAGAAAATACCAAACTGATATGAGTCTTTTAAATTCATTCAGAGTGACAGCGTTTTTATATTAAGGAGCTCATTCCATACTGTAACATCCAAGTATCTCAAAGAATTCTTGCCAACGGGGATACGATTAAACTTGGGTTGAGTGAGATATATATATTCCGAGACCAGATCAGTAAAGATATGTTACGAGTTACTGGATGCAAATACTGAGAGGGTCTTGTAAACCTCAGTAGCAAGACTTCTTAGTCTGATTGTTGACAAAGCAGTGAGGGACGCTCTGCCAAGCAGGGCAGAGTAGCTGCCCACAGGATCATCGTACACAAAACGAAGCTCCCGTTCCTGCAGCCTGCCCGCCAGAGCATCCCCACAAAAATGCCACACAAGTGGGCAGTGGTCGAAATTGCAAAGAAAAAATGATCCGAAAACCACCATATGACTAGTGGTACGTATTAAAGAAGCCACCAAGTCTTTTAAAAACATTACGTTGCCTAGCAGCTTTCTTACTAAGATTGGAAACATGTACCCAACTTCAACCTATGAGCTTTTTATATGATCCTCTGATGTAATGACAGAACCCCTTATGTCGAAACTTACAGTGCAAGAATCATTGGGACTTGGGCAGATTACCAAGGCTTGGAATTTGTCAGGGTTGGCCGTCATCTCATTGTCAAAGAACCATGCAAAAGGCTCCACGAGTTTTCAATTCCACATTAACTTGGAGAACCTCAGAATCAACATGACTATATGAGAGAGTGTTGTCATCAGCATAACTTAAAGTATGTGTCCAGAGATGCTGTAAAACATGTCGTTTATGAGGATGTTGAAGATCTGAGGGCCAAGGATGGAGCCTTGCGGTATCTCCTTAAGGTGGCACAAACAAAGCTAGGCACGTAGAGGAGTGCTGTCTTCAACCTCCCTCTCCTGTACTCTCCCGACCTGTCTGGACACAGACTTCAGATGGGCCTTGGTGCATCCAAGTTAAAAGAAATATAACAGACACACACACACACACACACACACACACACACACACACACACACACACACACACACACACACACACACACACACACACACACACACATATATATATATATATATATATATATATATATATATTGCTTATAATTATTCAAACTTACTTGAAGTAGGTCTGAGCTGTTGGGTGACAAGCCTTCAACTCCACGCCTTTGCTTACAAATTCTTTACAATTGTTGTGGAACAAAGCTCCCACGGCGTTGCCATGTTCTGCAAATAAGCAGTTTGGATAAAACAGATGACCCACAATATTGTAGCCACAATTCTACTCCATCTTCTCAATTTGCTATCCAATTTACAAGTCATCTATATTGAACATAAAGTTTCCCTTAAGTATGTCGCTTCATCATGCGGTAGCAGTGAGATGAAAACCAGTATCAATATTTTTTTAAATCATACTTTTAACTTTCATGCTAAGTGTCATGGAAACAGAAAATTGCATGCAGCTAGCAACACGGAAAATACTTTCAGATTGAAAAAGACCCGAAGATTAATTGCCGAAAATTAAATTTCACAAAGTATCAACAGAACCGGGCCCAGCGCTAATAAATGTTTTAGCACTGGAACTGGGTTGCCTCCTAAGCATCCCCCAGACTCACTATTGCTTTCTTATGTGGGCGCTCGTCGGGCGCCCACATAAGAAAGCAATAGCGAGTCAAGAACTGGGAAGCCTACGATTGGCTGTAGAGACGTAGAATGTAATGTAAATGTGTACTCTAGGTCCACGTATCTTCAAAGACCTCACGGCGCTGCAAGAGGACTTGGAACCCAACTCTCTGGCCATTACTGGGGTAAAAGAAAGAGTTTTACGTAACTGAGCTATGGTCACCAGTTTACGAAAAGTCGAAAATGTGATAGGTGGCATGCATATCAATTTCCCGCCACGACTGCACACCCACTTGTCTTAGTAACTATAGTCTCGCCTGGAGAGATACGGGCCGTTGCTTTGGCGGGGAAGCGGGTTTTTACTAAAATTTTGTGAATAAAGAACACTTAGTGCAAGCAGATGGAGATTTATTCTTGTGACCGATTTAGGAAGCACTTAATGAATATAACTTTGGTATTTGTAAATTTTCCCTAAAAGACACTAATTTTGTGAGAAAGAGGTGTCTAGCTTTGTCTGTGACTGTGATATGCCCATGTGTCCTCCGTGATTGACAGACGTAAACCCCGTGCTTTGCGGCATATATGTATGCTTTGGAAGGTGTGGGTCTTGCAGCAAAAAAAAATAAAAGGATTGGGAGACTCCCAGCAACTGTGTAATGAGGCTCTCAATATAATACAGAGAAACTTTTTCTGATCATGCAAGAACAGATCGACTCCATACTGCTATATCTACCAGGCAGGCTATAATTTCCACTAGAGCTGCACAGACCTGTCAGTGCACCATGACTGAAACTGGTGTCCCAGCTGGCCTGTTTTTTTCCAGAGGCAATGTCAGTCTGCTAAGCTTATCAGTCCCAAGGAGACACAGGCTCCAGCTGCAGACTTCTAGGCAGAACATGCCTGAGTGTACCCTCTGTTAAAAATAGACTACATACGGTGCTGAGTCGGCCAGACCAAGGAGGGTAGAATTTGTGTCATCTCAGTGGACACTTTCATGTCTTTGTTCCCTTGTAACCAGTGAAATGAAGCCTGTTCTTCATAGCTAATACTGAGACAGTTTAGTGCTTGTCTTTGTTCACAGGTACATGTATATTTAATTTCTTGACAACTTCTGTTAAAATTTGTTTGTGTAATAAAGGAAGAAAGACAGTTTTGTATTGCATGTATACACATTCCCCTTGAATTATAATCTGTATACACTATACACTTTTTTGTGCATGTATGAATAATGTACATATACATGCCCATATACTCCTCCATACTCCCGAAAAGGGCTGACCCCCTCAGGAGTGGGCACTTTTCTCTGGTCCCATGGGTGACTTTTCTCTAGTCCCAAGGGTGCCCACTGTAAAGAGGTTTCACTGTATTAGTAAACACTGGAATTTTATTTCTTTCTTTCTTTCTCTCCCTCTTCCCTTCCTTTTTTCTTTCTTTCTTTCTTTCTGTTTTCTTTATTCTTCACGATCAAGTTGGTCTGGAGATTTTCTTAAGCATTATTTTTCCGAAAACAAACAAACTTGCTATGTTGATTGACCTAACCTGTAAAATTGTGCATCTCATTTGGAATAGTCATGATGTTTTAAAGTGTGCAAATTTAGGGGCAATTAAAATTTCAAAAGCTTCCAACATATTGCAGATACTCAAGAAATTTAATGAAATTCCAACCTCAATGCCTAGGTTTGTGCTGTAAACCACAAACAAAAGTTGTGGAATTTTAAACTATGATAATTAAGGATTCAAACTATGAAAATGTTGGGTCTCTTCAAAACTATTACAGGTAGAGCGAGAGGTGCAATACAAAAACAACATTTAGTTGGTTGGTGCTGTGGGTGCACCCAATGAACCACAAATAAAAGTTGTAAAGTGTCAAGTTTTGCTAATCACAGGGACACTCGTTTAATTTGAATGTTAAATATGTTCAATACCGTTGCAGGTAAAGGTGTCACTATGTCTCCCGGTGGAAGCCGGGGGACATATTGTTTTAGTGCCCGCTTCTTCCGCTTGTTGTTGTTGTTGTTGTTGTTGTTGTTGTTGTTGTTGTTGTTGTTGTTGTTGTTGTTGTTGTTCAGGTTCTTCATCACTTGGTTTCCGTGCGATAAGTCTTGAAAGACTTGACAGAATTTTATAAAACTTGGTAGGATTATGTATCTTGGCAAGACCTAGGGTGGGTTTGTATTTGGATGACCTGGAGCGAATTCTCAAGGTCACAGGGTCACTTATGTGAAATTGGTTTCCGTTCGCTAAGTCTTGAAGCACTTGATGGAATTTGATGAAACTTGGTAGGATTATGTATCTTGGCAAGACCTAGGGTGGGATTGTATTTGGATGACCTGGAGCGAATTCTCAAGGTTACAGGGTCACTAATGTGAAATTGGTTTCCGTGCGATAAGTCTTGAAGCACTTGATGGAATTTGATGAAACTTGGTAGGATTATGTATCTAGGCAAGACCTAGGTTGGGATTGTATTTGGATGACCTAGAGCGAATTCTCAAGGTCACAGGGTCACTTATGTGAAATTGGTTTCTCTGCAATGAGTCTTGAACTTGATGAAAATTTCTAGAGTAATGTATCTAGGGGAGAGCTAAAATAGGATTGTAATTTTCAAGCAAACTTGGTCATTTGTAATTTGTTATCACTTGTAGCTTATTCAGAGACGTAAGTGTTCCACCGGGAGACATTTGATTTTCTGTTGGAAAATCAGTCTGTTCTAGTTCCAACTTTAATTCTGAGGTCTTTGTCGTGGTGTATTCAATGAGCCACAAACCTACACTTTAGACTTGTACCGGATTATCAGGACAACAAACATACTCTCTGCACTGGTACTGCAATAACAGGACAACAGACATGCACTCTAAACTGGTACAGGTTCAAGTTCAAGTAAGCTTTATTCAAAGTCGGTTTACCGGTAGACATTGCTATATAAAAAAGTGTAAAACATAACCTCTATTGTAAAAACATACAGATATTAAAATAAAGTAAAATACGTGATTCAATTGAGATAGATATAAATATGAGACATTGCTTTGTTTGCTTTTGCATAGTAGCACCCAATACGTGTGTACCACCAAACCAATGCGGGGACAGAGCTAAGCAATGAAAACCTGCAGCCCCTGACTTGATCACAGTAAGAATATAGATTGTAAAACTAGAAAAGAAGATTTGCTTCAAAGCAAATCTGTCTGTGTGCCTTCAAAAGTTGTAAATATTAAATGCTACAACTTTTATCCTATGATACTTCACATCACTTTAAGCCCATGCCTGGATGCAAATTTCAAAGTCCAAATGGCCTTGACCTTTGACCTTCACAGGTCACATGTAAATTGCACAGTGTTACAATACCCACAATTTTAAGCCCAACATTAACCAAATCGGATGAAAATTGACCAAGTTTTGACAAGATGAAACTTTCAAAGGGCCAAATGACCTTGACCTTTGCCCTTTTGAGGTTACATATTCTTATAAAAACGTACAGTGTTGCAATACCTACAATTTGAGTCTAACATGATTAGAATTGGATGGAAATTGGCCAAGTTATGGCTGGGCAAAACTTTCAAAGGCCCAAATGACCTTGAGTTTTGGCCTTCAGAGGTCACATGTAAGTTTCAAAAATGTGCAGTGTACAATAGCTACAGTTTGAGCCCAAATTGGATAAAAATTGACCAAGTTATGGCAGGAAGAAAGCAACCATCGAAAGTGGCCTCTGACCTTGAAATGACCTTTGACCTTGAGATGACCTCTACCTGAAGCGAACCTTGACCTCAAAAATGACATTTTGGCTTAAAATTGAACTTTACCTTGACATGACCTTTGACCTTGACATGGCTTTGACCTTTGAGATGACCTTTACCTTGCTATGATCGAATTCCTATACACTCGGAACCACATCTACTATAGTACATAAGATATTGAAGATTTAAAACTTTAATTAGCCTTCATTTGCATAATTTTGAAAAGCATGACCTCTCATTATAAAAAGGCCAGACTTTATCCATAGAAGTATAATTGTGCCAAGTTTGGATTTTCAAAAGAAATGTCGGACAAATTTGCCTGTAAAGAAAGAAAGAAAGAAAGAAAGAAAGAAAGAAAGAAAGAAAGAAAGAAAGAAAGAAAGAAAGAAAGAAAGAATTCCTAGAAAAACAGTATGTCTGTGTTGGCACACAGACATAATTATAATTTTGCTCTCCTGTAGAGATGAGTTGACGGCAGGCACTATACAGGTGAGCAACGTTGCACCAAGTGTCAGGGGGCAGCCTCCACGGGGGGGGGGGGGGGGGGGGGGGAGCACCACCGATCATAGAGGCCAGTCCCTGCAGGTGCCAGCCCGCATCCCCTGATTTGTGGGGCCTACCAGCAAGTATAGGAACCCCTGAAATTATCACAAGAGTATATAATATACATTTTATTTAATTTAAGTTTATTTTATTTATTTATTTATTTATTTATTTATTTATTTATTTATTTATTTATTATTTTTTTTTTTTTTTCTTTTTTTTTTTCATGTTTTTTTTTTTTTTTGCCCTCCTGTTGAGGCAAATAAACAGCATGTTCTGCAAGTTTTTGCAATGGTGGAAAATAAATGAGGTACCTGGTGTCAGGGGCAGCCCGCACTAAGGGCACCACCCTTCAAAGGGGCCAGTTCGTGTGGCGCAGTTTCGCTTCCAAAATGTCACCTAGGTTTTTGTAAGTAACAAAGCGATAAAACTGACCCCAAGAAAGCAACAGGGACAAACGGGATATCACCAAAATTGTTAAAGATGGCAAAACCCGCCATAGTGACATACCTTGTAAACACCATGCTTACCCAGTATACCTAAACTTCTCTGACAGGCTTAAAGAAGCCCAAGTTAGTCATATGATTTTAATTTTTTAAGTTTGAGTTTATAGGCCCATTTTGAATTCTTTATTATATGACGGGGTCTAGAGCCCTGTCCTTAGCAATATCTGAGGCAATGTTTATATAACAGTCATTAAAGATTTCTCCGACTTGAGAAGGCTGGGTCAGAGACAATCTTGTGTTGAAAGGAACGGGTGATACTATTACCCAAGTTACTGCCTTTGGAGGAAATGAAAGGTTTCACCGTTTAATGGTGGGCAAAAAATCTTTAGATTTTGGACCACCAGCACAGCTTTCAAAAAAAAAAGAAAAAAGGAGAAGAAGGAAAAGAAGAAGAAGAAAAAGAAGAAGAAGAAGAAGAAGAAGAAGAAGAAGAAGAAGAAGAAGAAGAAGAAGAAGAAGAAGAAGAAGAAGAAGAAGAAAAAGAAGAATTAGAAAGGAAGATTTGCTTTAAAGCAAATCTGTCTGTGTGCCTTCAAAAGCTGTAAATATTAAATGGTACAACTTTTGTGCTTAGGTACTTCACATTGCATTAAGCTTATGGCTGGATGATATTTCCAAGTTCAAATAACCTTGACCTTTTACCTTCAACCTTTATAGGCCACACGTAAATTGCAAAAATGTACAGTGTTACAATACCCACAATTTAAGTCCAACATGATTAGAATTGGATGGAGATTGACTATGTTATGGCCTGGTGAAACTTTCAAAGGTCCAGATGACATTGACCTTTGACCTTTTGGGGTCACATGTAATTTTCAAAATGTGCAGTGTTGCAATAGCTACAATTTGAACCAAACATGATCAAAATTGGATAAAAATTGACCAAGTTATGGCTAGAAGAAAGCCGCCATCGAATGTGGCCTTTGACCTTGAAATGACCTTTGACCTTGAGATGACCTCTACCTAAAGTGAACCTTCACCTCAAAAATGACACCTTAGCCTAAAACTGACCTTTGACCGTGACATGACATTTGAGATGGCCTTTACCTTGCTGTGATCAAACTCCTATACACTCGGAACCACATCTACTATAGTATATGAAATATTGATGATTTAAAACTTTAATTAGCCCTCATTTGCATAATTTTGAAAAGCATGACCTCTCATTACAAAAAGACCAGACTTCATCTATAAGATATAATTTTGCCAAGTTTGGAGTTTCTATGTGTAATACTTTTTAAATAAAATGTCGGACAAACTTGTCTGGAAAGAAAGAAAGAAAGAAAGAAGGAAGGAAGGAAGGAAGGAAAGAAAGAAAGAAAGAAAGAGAGAAAGAAAGAAAGAAAGAAAGAAAAACAATATGTCTGTGTTGGCACACAGACATTGAAAAAGAAAGTGAGAAAGAAAGAAAGAAAGAAAGAAAGAAAGAAAGAAAGAAAGAAAGAAAGAATTCCTAGAAAAACAATGTCTGTTGGCACACATCCATAAAAAAAGAAAAACGGAAAGGAAAGAAAGACAACATCTTTGATAGTATGAAATGATATATAAACTACCACAGACTGTGTCATCATTCTTTTCCATTTCATTCTCATGAACCAAGTAGTCTTCTAAGCATGATACAACTTGTAGACGTCAGTCTATTCATACTTGTGCATGCTTTGTTTACATTGAACACTGACCTGGCTACCCGTGGCTTGTACGATATCCTAACCTTGCAACCTCACTGCAAGGAAAACTACAGCTTCCTGTGGCTTTCAGTTGAATCTGTTATGTCTTACCCAATTAATTAATTATGTGTTGTTCCAATGTTCTAAGTTATGTCTTGTCTGTCTTGTGTAAACATGACAAAAGCAGTCACACACGGCATTCTGTGTGCCACTCAGGGGCACACATACAGACAAGCATGCTGCCCGTAGCCTGATATCAAACCCAGGCTCTCTTATCTGGGCTAAAAGTATCCATTACCAAAGCGGACCCCAGAATCTTGACTGATACCATCTTTGAAGCCTTTGGTACTTCACATTCCATTATGCTTATGGCTAGTTTTAACAAAAAGGCCTGAATGAGCTTGACCTTTAATCTTCAGGCATTGCATGTAAATTACAAAAATATGCAGTGTGGCAATACCTACAGGTTGGGTCAACATGGTTAAAATAGGTTGAAAATTAACTGAGTTATGGCTAGATGAAAATTTCAAATGTAAAAATGACATTGACCTTTGACCTTTAGAGATCACATGTAAATTACAAAAATGTGCTGTCTAACCAACATATTAATCGAAATTGGATTGATTACCTGTACCTATAATATTTTTGGAGATATTCAAGATTTAAATTTTCAAATGGCCCTAATTTGCTTAATTTTCAAAACCATTGAACCTCTTTACAAAAAGACCAGGCTTCATGTATGGAAGTATAATCATGCCAAGTTTGGAGTTTCAATGTAAAATACTTTTCAAATGAAATGTCGGACAAATTTGCCTGTAAAGAAAGAAAGAAAGAAGAAAGAAAGAAAGAAAGAAAGAAAGAAAGAATTCCTAGAAAAACAGTATGTCTGTGTTGGCACACACACATAATAATAATAATAATCATAATAATAATAATAATAATAACTGGAAAGGAAGATTTGCTTTAAAGCAAATCTGTCTGTGTGCCTTCAAAAGCTGTAAATATTAAATGGTACAACTTTTGTGCTTAGGTACTTCACATTGCATTAAGCTTATGGCTGGATGATATTTCCAAGTTCAAATAACCTTGACCTTTTACCTTTAACCTTTATAGGCCACACGTAAATTGCAAAAATGCACAGTGTTACAATACCCACAATTTAAGTCCAACATGATTAGAATTGGATGGAAATTGGCAGCGTTTTGGCTGGGTGAAACTTTCAAAGGTCCAGATGACATTGACCTTTGACCTTTTGGGGTCACATGTAATTTTCAAAATGTGCAGTGTTGCAATAGCTACAATTTGAAACAAACATGATCAAAATTGGATAAAAATTGACCAAGTTATGGCTAGAAGAAAGCCGCCATCGAAAGTGGCCTTTGACCTTGAATGACCTTTGACCTCGAGATGACCTCTACCTGAAGTGAACCTTCATCTCAAAAATGACACCTTGGCCTAAAACTAACCTTTGACCTTGACATGACCCTGACATTTGAGATGGCCTTTTCCTTGCTATGATCAAACTCCTATACACTCGGAAGCACATCTACTATAGTATATAAAATATTGATGATTTAAAACTTTAATTAGCCCTCATTTGCATAATTTTGAAAAGCATGACCTCTCATTACAAAAAGACCAGACTTCATCTATAGAAGTATAATTTTGCAAAGTTTGGAGTTTCTATGTGTAATACTTTTTAAATAAAATGTCGGACAAACTTGTCTGGAAAGAAAGAAAGAAAGAAAGAAAGAAAGAAAGAAAGGAAGAAAGAAAGAAAGAATTCTTTGAAAAACAATATGTCTGTTGGCACACATCCATCAAAAAGAAAAAAAGGAAAGAAAGAAAGACAACATTTTTGATAGTATGTAATGATATATAGACTACCACAGACTGTGTCATCATTCTTTTCCATTTCATTCTCATGAACCAAGTAGTCTTCTAAGCATGATACAACTTGTAGACGTCAGTCTATTCATACTTGTGCATGCTTTGTTTACATTGAACACTGACCTGGCTACCCGTGGCTTGTAAGATATCCTAACCTTGCAACCTCACTGCAAGGAAAACTACAGCTTCCTGTGGCTTTCAGTTGAATCTGTTATGTCTTACCCAATTAATTAATTATGTGTTGTTCCAATGTTCTAAGTTATGTCTTGTCTGTCTTGTGTAAACATGACAAAAGCAGTCACACACGGCATTCTGTGTGCCACTCAGGGGCACACATACAGACAAGCATGCTGCCCGTAGCCTGATATCAAACCCAGGCTCTCTTATCTGGGCTAAAAGTATCAATTACCAAAGCGGACCCCAGAATCTTGACTGATACCATCTTTGAAACCTTTGGTACTTCACATTCCATTACGCTTATGGCTAGTTTTAACAAAAAGGCCTGAATGAGTTTGACCTTTAATCTTCAGGCATTGCATGTAAATTACAAAAATATGCAGTGTTGCAATACCTACAGGTTGGGTCCAACATGGTTAAAATTGGTTGAAAATTGACTGAGTTATGGCTAGATGAAAATTTCAAATGTGAAAATGACATTGACCTTTGACCTTTAGAGGTCACATTCAACTTACAAAAATGTGCTGTCTAACCAACATATTAATCCAAGTTGGATTGATTACCTGTACCTATAGTATTTTTGGAGATATTCAAGATTTAAATTTTCAAATGGCCCTAATTTGCATAATTTTCAAAACCGTTGAACCTCTTTACAAAAAGACCAGGCTTCATGTATGGAAGTATAATCATGCCAAGTTTGGAGTTTCTATGTAAAATACTTTTCAAATGAAATGTCGGACAAATTTGCCTGTAAAGAAAGAAAGAAGAAAGAAAGAAACAAAACTGGAAAGGAAGATTTGCTTTAAAGCAAATCTGTCTGTGTGCCTTCAAAAGCTGTTAATATTAAATGGTACAACTTTTGTGCTTAGGTATTTAACATTGCATTAAGCTTATGGCTGGATGATTCTTCCAAGTTCAGATAACCTTGACCTTTTACCTACAACCTTTATAGGTCACACGTAAATTGCAAAAATGTACAGTGTTACAATACCCACAATTTAAGTCCAACATGATTAGAATTGGATGGAGATTGACTATGTTATGGCTGGGTGAAACTTTCAAAGGTCCAGATGACCTTGACCTTTGACCTTTCGGGGTCACACGTAATTTTCAAAATGTGCAGTGTTGCAATAGCTACAATTTGAACCAAACATGATCAAAATTGGATACAAATTGACCAAGTTATGGCTAGAAGAAAGCCGCCATCGAAAGTGGCCTTTGACCTTGAATGACCTTTGACCTTGAGATGACCTCTACCTGAAGTGAACCTTCACCTTAAAAATGATACCTTGGCCTAAAACTGACCTTTGACCTTGACATGACCCTGACATTTGAGATGGCATTTTCCTTGCTATGATCAAACTCCTATACACTCGGAACCACATCTAATATAGTATATGAAATATTGATGATTTAAAACTTTATTTAGCCCTCATTTGCATAATTTTGAAAAGCATGACCTCTCATTACAAAAAGACCAGACTTCATCTATAGAAGTATAATTTTGCCAAGTTTGGAGTTTCTATGTGTAATACTTTTTAAATAAAATGTCGGACAAACTTGTCTGAAAAGAAAGAAAGAAAGAAAGAAAGAAAGAAAGAAAGAAAAAAGAAAGAAAGAAAGAAAAACAATATGTCTGTGTTGCCACACAGACATTAAGAAAGAAAGAAAGTGAGAAAGCAAGAAAGAAAGACAGAAAGAATTCCTAGAAAAACAATATGTCTGTTGGCACACATCCATAAAAAAGAAAAAAAGGAAAGAAAGAAAGACAACATTTTTGATAGTATGTAATGATATATAGACTACCACAGACTGTGTCATAATTCTTTTCCATTTCATTCTCATGAACCAAGTAGTCTTCTAAGCATGATACAACTTGTAGACGTCAGTCTATTCATACTTGTGCATGCTTTGTTTACATTGAA
Source organism: Hermodice carunculata (assembly GCA_964020975.1). Classification (NCBI taxonomy): domain Eukaryota; kingdom Metazoa; phylum Annelida; class Polychaeta; order Eunicida; family Amphinomidae; genus Hermodice; species Hermodice carunculata. Next base: position 88,082,900 of record OZ026619.1, on the reverse strand, counting down.
CACTGACCTGGCTACCCGTGGCTTGTACGATATCCTAACCTTGCAACCTCACTGCAAGGAAAACTACAGCTTCCTGTGGCTTTCAGTTGAATCTGTTATGTCTTACCCAATTAATTAATTATGTGTTGTTCCAATGTTCTAAGTTATGTCTTGTCTGTCTTGTGTAAACATGACAAAAGCAGTCACACACGGCATTCTGTGTGCCACTCAGGGGCACACATACAGACAAGCATGCTGCCCGTAGCCTGATATCAAACCCAGGCTCTCTTATCTGGGCTAAAAGTATCAATTACCAAAGCGGACCCCAGAATCTTGACTGATACCATCTTTGAAGCCTTTGGTACTTCACATTCCACTACGCTTATGGCTAGTTTTAACAAAAAGGCCTGAATGAGCTTGACCTTTAATCTTCAGGCATTGCATGTAAATTACAAAAATATGCAGTGTTGCAATACCTACAGGTTGGGTCCAACATGGTTAAAATTGGTTGAAAATTGACTGAGTTATGGCTAGATGAAAATTTCAAATGTGAAAATGACATTGACCTTTGACCTTTAGAGGTCACATGTAAATTACAAAAATGTGCAGTCTAACCAACATATTAATCGAAGTTGGATTGATTACCTGTACCTATAATATTTTTGGAGATATTCAAGATTTAAATTTTCAAATGGCCCTAATTTGCTTAATTTTCAAAACCATTGAACTTCTTTACAAAAAGACCAGGCTTCATGTATGGAAGTATAATCATGCCAAGTTTGGAGTTTCTATGTAAAATACTTTTCAAATGAAATGTCGGACAAATTTGCCTATAAAGAAAGAAAGAAAAAAAGAAAGAAGAAAGGAAGAAATATAAAATTCCTAGAAAAACAGTATGTCTGTGTTGGCACACACACATAATAATAATAATAATAAGAATAAGAAGAAGAATAAGAAGAAGAATAAGAAGAAGAAGAACAAGAAGAAGAAGAAGAAGAAGAAGAAGAAGAAGAAGAAACTAGAAAGGAAGATTTGCTTTAAAGCAAATCTGTCTGTGTGCCTTCAAAAGCTGTAAATATTAAATGGTACAACTTTTGTGCTTAGGTACTTCACATTGCATTAAGCTTATGGCTGGATGATATTTCCAAGTTCAAATAACCTTGACCTTTTACCTTTAACCTTTATAGGCCACACGTAAATTGCAAAAATGTACAGTGTTACAATACCCACAATTTAAGTCCAACATGATTAGAATTGGATAGAAATTGGCCGCGTTATGGCCTGGTGAAACTTTCAAAGGTCCAGATGACATTGACCTTTGACCTTTTGGGGTCACATGTAATTTTCAAAATGTGCAGTGTTGCAATAGCTACAATTTGAACCAAACATGATCAAAATTGGATAAAAATTGACCAAGTTATGGCTAGAAGAAAGCCGCCATCGAAAGTGGCCTTTGACCTTGAATGACCTTTGACCTCGAGATGGCCTCTACCTGAAGTGAACCTTCACCTTAAAAATGACACCTTAGCCTAAAACTGACCTTTGACCTTAACATGACCCTGACATTTGAGATGGCCTTTTCCTTGCTATGATCAAACTCCTATACACTCGGAACCACATCTACTATAGTATATAAAACATTGATGATTTAAAACTTTAATTAGCCCTCATTTGCATAATTTTGAAAAGCATGACCTCTCATTACAAAAAGACCAGACTTCATCTATAGAAGTATAATTTTGCCAAGTTTGGAGTTTCTATGTGTAATACTTTTTAAATAAAATGTCGGACAAACTTGTCTGGAAAGAAAGAAAGAAAAAAAAGAAAGAAAGAAAGAAAGAAAGAAAGAAAGAAAGAAAGAAAGAAAGAAAGAAAGAAAAACAATATGTCTGTGTTGGCACACAGACATTAAAATAGAAAGAAAGAAAGAAAGTGAGAAAGAAAGAAAGAAAGAAAGAAAGAAAGAAAGAAAGAAAGAATTCTTAGAAAAACAATATGTCTGTTGGCACACATCCATCAAAAAGAAAAAAAGGAAAGAAAGAAAGACAACATTTTTGATAGTATGTAATGATATATAGACTACCACAGACTGTGTCATAATTCTTTTCCATTTCATTCTCATGAACCAAGTAGTCTTCTAAGCATGATACAACTTGTAGACGTCAGTCTATTCATACTTGTGCATGCTTTGTTTACATTGAACACTGACCTGGCTACCCGTGGCTTGTACGATATCCTAACCTTGCAACCTCACTGCAAGGAAAACTACAGCTTCCTGTGGCTTTCAGTTGAATCTGTTATGTCTTACCCAATTAATTAATTATGTGTTGTTCCAATGTTCTAAGTTATGTCTTGTCTGTCTTGTGTAAACATGACAAAAGCAGTCACACACGGCATTCTGTGTGCCACTCAGGGGCACACATACAGACAAGCATGCTGCCCGTAGCCTGATATCAAACCCAGGCTCTCTTATCTGGGCTAAAAGTATCAATTACCAAAGCGGACCCCAGAATCTTGACTGATACCATCTTTGAAACCTTTGGTACTTCACATTCCATTACGCTTATGGCTAGTTTTAACAAAAAGGCCTGAATGAGTTTGACCTTTAATCTTCAGGCATTGCATGTAAATTACAAAAATATGCAGTGTTGCAATACCTACAGGTTGGGTCCAACATGGTTAAAATTGGTTGAAAATTAACTGAGTTATGGCTAGATGAAAATTTCAAATGTGAAAATGACATTGACCTTTGACCTTTAGAGGTCACATGTAAATTACAAAAATGTGCAGTCTAACCAACATATTAATCGAAATTGGATTGATTACCTGAACCTTTAATATTTTTGGAGATATTCAAGATTTAAATTTTCAAATGGCCCTAATTTGCATAATTTTCAAAACCGTTGAACCTCTTTACAAAAAGACCAGGCTTCATGTATGGAAGTATTATCATGCCAAGTTTGGAGTTTTTATGTAAAACACTTTTCAAATGAAATGTCGGACAAATTTGCCTGTAAAGAAAGAAAGAAAGAAAGAAAGAAAGAAAGAAAGAAAGAAAGAAAGAACTAGGAAAGATGATTTGCTGCATAGCAAATCAGTGTGTGTGCCTTCAAAGCATATTGGTATGGCAATGTACAACTATTCCATAAAACAGGAGTACAAGTTGGAATGGCATCTCTATCTATTATAGCTTTGAAGTTATTCAAGATTTAAAATTTCTAATTGTGCTTTTTTTACATAATTTAAATTGCTACAACTTTTATTTTTAATTCATCAAGTTGATTAGGTGCCAATGGTCAACAACCCCCTAGTAGAAGTTGGAATAACATCTCTATTATACTATTGAAGATATTCAAGATTGAAAATTTGAAATTCAGAAAGAAAGAAAGAAAGAAAGAAAGAAAGAAAGAAAGAAAGAAAGAAAGAAGGGAGCGAGGGAGAAAGAAACACAGACAGACAGACAGACAGAAAGAAAGAAAGAAAGAAAGAAAGAAAGAAAGAAAGAAAGAAAGAAAGAAAGAAAGAAAAGTGTGTGTTGACACACACACACTTTAATGATAGAATGCATGAGCAGGGATCTTGAGCATTTCCTGGACTGTGTAATTGTATATAAATAATGTAGCCCAAAATGTTTTCTTTAAGAGCCACTGAACTGACTGGTGTCCAGAAAGAAAACATTAACTTTTAATTAAATTACCAAACAGACATAGCCATTCAATCAATGCAGCCAATGGTTATATGACAAAATTAACTCATTCAGTGATGAACCCAAAGGATGTGCTCTTTGCTAATTCTTTCAAATTTGCATTGCTAATACAATGTGTGAAACAAATAAAAAAGGTCAGAATATCACAAATCATGAGCAGATATTATATTCTATTATGATTGTCAGAAATTTTAAATCAGAACCCCCTAATTTGAAAGATAAGAATACTCAGTATATCCCTTTGATACAAATTTTACTGACAGTAATGAAGACTTCTGTCCTGAATGAGTCACACATGCCAGGACTTTGGAATAAGCTGGCCATTTGATACCAATCATTCACTGTCACTGGTCATGTGTGTTTGGTGGGGTGGCAGACACATAGCAGGGCCAGCTCCACAGTAAAATGGTGTCCCTTTAGCCGGATTATTTTGCAAAAAATCCAATTATTTGACGCTACAAAAGTGAAAATAAAACCCATATAAATGTCTACAGCAGCATCCTTGTGGACCTGTTTACAAACACCACTAATTATAGCAGCCGGGTTGAGTGGCAGGGCAAAGAGGTCAGTGATAGGTTGTTTGGCCTACCAGCACTGTGGTCACAACTAATGAGACGGCCCCCAGAGCTCAAGATGGAATGCACTGTATTGTATATAACACATTGAAGATTTAAAACTTTAATTAGCCCTCATTTGCATAATTTTGAAAAGCATGACCTCTCTTTATAAAAAGGCCAGACTTTATCTATAGAAGTATAATTGTGCCAAGTTTGGAGTTTCTACGTGTTATACTTTTCAAATGAAATGTCGCACAAATTTGCCTGTAAAGAAAGAAAGAAAGAAAGAAAGAAAGAAAGAAAGAAAGAAAGAAAGAAGAAAGAAAGAAAGAAAGAAAGAAATAAAGAATTCCTAGAAAATCAGAAAAGTGTGTGCTGACACACACACTTTAATTCCTAGAAAAACAGTATGTCTGTGTTGGCACACAGACAAAAAGAAAGTGTGTGTGTCAACACACACTATTCTGTTTCTCTAGGAATTCTTATTTCAAGTGTGTGTGTCGACACACACATTTCTGTTTTTCTAGGAATTCTTTCTTTCTTTCTTTCTTTCTTCTTTCTTTCTTTACAGGCAAATTTGTCCGACATTTCATTTGAAAAGTATTACATGTAGAAACTCCAAACTTGGCACAATTATACTTCTATAGATAAAGTCTGGCCTTTTTATAATGAGAGGTCATGCTTTTCAAAATTATGCAAATGAGGGCTAATTAAAGTTTTAAATCTTCAATATCTTATGTACTATAGTAGATGTGGTTCCGAGTGTATAGGAGTTTGATCACAGCAAGGTAAAGGTCATGTCAAATGTCAAGGTCATGTCAAGGTCAAAGGTCATGTCGAGGTCAAAGTTCAATTTTAAGCCAAAATATCATTTTTGAGGTCAAAGTTCGCTTCAGGTAGAGGTCATCTCAAGGCCAAAGGTCATTTCAAGGTCAAAGGCAACTTTACATGGTAACTTTCTTCTAGCCATAACTTGGTCAATTTTTATCAAATTTTGATCACGTTGGGCTCAAATGGCAGCCATTGTAACACTACACATTTTAAATTTTACATGTGACCTCTAAAGGTCAAAGGTCAAGGTCATTTGGACCTTTGAAAGTTTCATCCAGTCATAACTTGGCCAATTTCCATCCAATTCTAATCAAGTTGGACTCAAATTGTAGGTATTGCAACACTGCACATTTTCATAAGAACATGTTACCTCGAAAGGGCAAAGGTCAAGGTCATTTGGCCCTTTGAAAGTTTCATCTTGCCATAACTTGCTCAATTTCCATCCGATCTGGGTCATGTTGGGTTTAAATTTTGGGCATTGTAGCACTGCGCAATCTACATGTGACCAACTTCTACTAGGGGTTGTTGAGCGTTGCGCAGCTAATGAATTAAAACTAAAAGTTGTATCAATTTAAATTATGCTAAATAGCACCATCAGAAATTTTAAATCTTGAATAACTTCAAAGCTATAATAGATAGTACTCCTGTGTTATGGAATAGTTGTACATTGCCACACCAATATGCTTTGAAGACACACACACTGATTTGCTATGCAGCAAATCATCTTTTCTAGTTTCTTTCTATCTTCTTTCTTTCTTTCTTTACAGGCAAATTTGTCCGACATTTCATTTGAAAAGCATTACACGTAGAAACTCCAAACTTGGCACAATTATACTTCTATAGATAAAGTCTGGCCTTTTTATAATGAGAGGTCATGCTTTTCAAAATTATGCAAATGAGGGCTAATTAAAGTTTTAAATCTTCAATATCTTATATACTCTAGTAGATGTGGTTCCGAGTGTATAGGAGTTCGATCATAGCAAGGTTAAGGTCATGTCAAATGTCAGGGTCATGTCAAGGTCAAAGGTCATGTTAAGGTCAAAGGTCAATTTTAAGCCAAAATGTCATTTTTGAGGTCAAGGTTCACTTAAGGTAGAGGTCATCTCAAGGTCAAAGGCCACTTCCGATGGTGGCTTTCCTCAAGCCATACCTTGGTCAATTTTTATCCAATTTTCATTATGTTGGGCTCAAATTGTAGCTATTGTAACATTGCACATTTTTTAAATTTACGTGTGACTTCTAAAGGTCAAAGGTCAAGGTCTTTTGGACCTTTAAAAGTTTCAACCAGTGATAACTTGGCCAATTTCCATCCAATTCTTATCATGTTGGACTCAAATTCCAACTTCTATTCCTGTGTTATGGAATAGCTGAACATTGCCATACCAATATGCTTTGAAGACACACACACACTGATTTGCTATGCAGCAAATCATCCTTTCTAGTTAAAGTGTGTGTGTCAACGCACACTTTTCTGTTTTTCTAGGAATTCTTTATTTCTTTCTTTCTTTCTTTCTTCTTTCTTTCTTTCTTTCTTTCTTTCTTTACAGGCAAATTTGTCCGACATTTCATTTGAAAAGTATTACATGTAGAAACTCCAAACTTTGCACAATCATACTTCTTTGGATAAAGTCTGGCCTTTTTATAATGAGAGGTCATGTTTTTGAAAATTATGCAAATGAGGGCTAATTAAAGTTTTAAATCTTCAATATCTTGTATACTATAGTAGATGTGGTCCCAAGCGTATGGGAGTTCAATCATAGCAAGGTAAAGGTCATCTCAAATGTCAAGGTCATGTCAAGGTCAAAGGTCATGTCAAGGTCAAAGGTCAATTTTAAGCCAAAGTGTCATTTTTGAGGTCAAGGTTCACTTCAGGCAGAGGTCATCTCAAGGTCAAAGGCCACTTTCCTTGGTGGCCTTCTTCTAGCCATAACTTGGTCAATTTTTATCTAATTTTGATCATGTTGGGCTCATATTGTAGCTATTGTAACCCTGCATATTTTAAAATTTATGTGTGACCTCTAATGGTTAAAGGTCAAGGTCATTTGAACCTTTGAAAGATTCATCCAGTCACAACTTGGCTATTTTCCATCCAATTCCAATCATGTCAGACTCAAATTGTAGGTATTGCAACACTGCACATTTTTATAAAAACACGTGACCTCAAAAGGGCAAAGGTCAAGGTCATTTGGAGCTTTGAAAGTTTCATTGTGCCATAACTTGGTAAATTTTCATCCGATTTGGTTCATGTTCATGTCAGTTTAACTTCTACTAGGGGGTTCCTGACCATTGCGCATGTAATGAATCTAAAACAAAAGTTGTAGCAATTTGAATTATGCTAAATAGCACCATTAGAAGTTTTAAATCTTAAATAACTTCAAAGCTGTAATAGATAGAGATGTCATTCCAACATCTACTCCTGTGTTATGGAATAGTTGTACATTGCCATACCAATATGCTTTGAAGACACACACACTGATTTGCTATGCAGCAAATCATCTTTTCTAGTTCTTTCTTTCTTTCTTTACCAGCAAATTTGTCCGACACTTTTCTGGGACACTATTATACATAACAACTCCAAACTTGGCATGATTGTACCTCCATACAAGGAGTTTGACCGTTTTATACAGAGGAATAAAGATGTTTAAAATTATGCAAATTATTTGCATTAGAAAATTTAAATCTTGAATATCTTCAAAAGTACAATAGATAGAGATGTCATTCCAACTTCTACTAGGGGGTTATTGACCAGTGCGAATCCAATGAATTTCAAACAAAAGTTGTAATAATTTAAATTATATTAATTAGCAGCATTTGAAATTTTAAAACTTGAATATCTTCAAAACTGTTAAAGATAGAGTTGTCATTTTAACTTCTACTAGGGGGTTGGTGACCACTGAGCATGTAATGAATCTAAAACAAAAGTTGTAGCAATTTAAATTATGCTAATTGGCAGAATTTAAAATTTTCAATCTTTGAATATCTTTAACACTATAATAGATAGAGATGTCATTCCAACTTATTGTAGGGGGTTGTTGACCATTATGCACCTAATGAATTACAAATAAAAGTTGTAGCAATTTAAATTATGCTAAATAGCACCATCAGAAATTTTAAATCTGAAATAACTTCAAAGCAATAAAAGATAGAGACCCCACTCCAACTTCTACCCCCGTGTTATGGAAGAGTTGTACATTGCCATACCAATATGCTTTGAAGACACACACACTGATTTGCTATGCATCAAATCATCTTTCCTAGTTTCTAATTGATTTTTTTACATTCTTCGGTAACCACGCAGGTTCTGTTGTTTCCTATAATTTCCCCAGTTCCTCCTCATGTGAAACCTTAAATTTCTACTGTGCCGTATGTGTTTATTGTATATTGCTCGACGGAGAGCATGGTTCATGAAGGGGCCGAATGTTTACGCCTTTTCCTGTGTTTGAGAGGGGCATGTATGTTGACCACCTCGAGAAGCCCCTCATATGTCCAATGCGTGTCATTCATATCATCAAAAAACTTGGCGATATGAAATTAAGGGCACTCTCCCGAGGTCGCCCACAAATGTTTGTTGGTCAAAGGAGCGATAACTACAATAGGGAATATTCTTCCTATTAGTATGTGGGGTAGAGCCTCTCATTTGGAAGGATACCAGGTTGTGGCAAAAACTAATCCCGGCGTTGACGTTTAGAATAGGCCATTACTACAGGAAAAAGGTCGTTGTAAGGATTACATCAAGGGCCGAGTTTCTGGTAAAACATGAATTTGAGGAAAGTTGTAAAATTTTGTAAAGTGCAAGGGGCACAAAACCAATAAGTGTCCGTGCCGAGGCAGCCAAGTCACGGTAAATAGTAAGGGTCATCCCTGGGATGCATGATACATGGAACCAAAAGTCACAACTACAATATCAGGACAACAAGCATACACTCTACCCTGCATGGTACCGCAATATCAAGTCAGTCTCCTTTCTCATGAAGAGATTTTCTTCATGACACAACTTTCTTCAAATTCTTATCACACTTATCACAGTTAAATGTTCAAAGAAGACGCTCTAAAATATTAGACACGAAATCCAAGAACACAATTTTCCAATCTTTCATCATGTCAAATTTCAATTACTGTGCATCTGTTTGGCATCTCTGTAGTGCACATAATGCTGAAAAACTTGAAAAGATCCAAGAGAGAGCTTTGCGTTTGGTTTATCATGATAACAAAGCAGTTATGATCTTCTCCTCAAAAAAGCTGATTGTCAGACCTTACATGTGACCAGAGTAAAACAAATTGCACTTGAAGTTTTCAGGATTACTAAAAATTTTTCCCCTTCGTACCTGAAAAAAAAATTCAATTTTCAAAGCTCACAACATGGAACAAGAGGAAATAATCTCAATTTTGTATTTAAATTCTACAAAACTGTACATTATCACAAAAGATCCTTCAGAAATATTGGCGCTAAAATATGGAATGACCTCCCACCAGATCTTAAACGTTCCACCACTGTATCATAATTTAAGTCCCTACTGGATACTTGGTCTGGAACAGAATGTGGATGTTGCTTCTGTGAAAGTGCTAAATCACTTGACTATGTGTAAGGCTTTTTTATGGTACACAATGACTGGAACATGTTTTTTTATTATTTATATGACTGATACCATTATATTACTAATTCCATGTACTGTTCTTATACTGCTTTTATTGCTAGTCATTGTCGGCAAAAATAGCCTCCCATAGGCTAATGTTTTATTGTATTACAACCGACGTTAAAAAAAAGCTTTACTTACTTACTTAGTTACTTACTTATAGTTTCTTGCAAATTATAATTTGCGTTACTTAGTGTGGAGACAGTAAAGAAAGGGGTTAACGAGGATTTTATTTATTAAGTTTATTAAGTTATTTTGTCACCAAAAAAATAAGGTTTACGCAGGAGAGAGAGAGAGAGAGAGAGAGAGAGAGAGAGAGAGAGAGAGAGAGAGAGAGAGAGAGAGAGAGAGAGAGAGAGAGAGAGAGAGAGAGAGAGAGAGAGAGAGAGAGAGAGAGTATTGCCCTCTATTGGAGAATAATGCAATTAACAAGTTTCAGGTTCAGGAGGAAGTGACGAGTTAGATGACATGCATTTCCTGTTCCGGTTTGTGAAACCACGACCAGGACGATGTGAGTGGCACATTATTGTGTGTGCTATTTCGAATTTTATGTAATTCTTTGCATATAGACATGGATTTCATGTGAGTTCACATTTTCCTTTGCAGGGCGACAAAGGTTACATTTAAGATCACGTTGACGTCAGACCCGAAATTACCGTACAAAGTGTAAGTTGTGACTTCACCTTCCATATGTGACAACCGGCTGATTTCGAAATGCATCATGCCAAGTTAAATGTTGATGTGCTGCATAGCTGTGTTTGTCCAAGCGATTATATCTGTCTGTACCGACTAGTAGCACAACAACGACGCTTACAGTTTATTCTGGATCAGTCGATTCAGCGTGAAAACATTCCGTGATATGTTTCAAAAGTTACAGTGGTAAACATGAGAACCCTTCCATCCCATCGACATGTCATTGACATTATTCTGAAATTTCTGTTACCAGAGTTAATCAACAGTGAGCTGTGAAGTGAGCCTATTCCGCGGATGCCAGAGAGCTATAGAATTTAGTCCATAGCTTTAAGGTGTGGGGAAAGGAGGGCCGTCTTTTGCTTATGTGGAGGTTCTTTAGAGTATAAGTCCCCGAAATTTGTTGGTTGCAAGACTTCCTGAAAACAGTCCTTTTCTGTGGTGAGGGTCCCCCCAGCCACACCCCTTTTTCTTATGTCAATATGTGGGGATCCCCCCACACACCCCTTTGGGCTCCCTCTTCCGCTGCCCTGTAGGGAACTGGAACCTAACATAGAGCTCTTTCCCATAGCCCTCCTGTCTTGCCGCCTGATCTATCGAGGATTGTTGATGATCTGCGGTCATGCCCCACTTAAACACTCGACTGACGATGCATTGCAAGGAGCGCCATCTAGGCTTATTCTAGCGAGAACCAGAAATACCAGTTTACCAACATGATTCTCATTGAACACTAAATGATGTATCCCACCATACAAAGTCACCAAAAAACATTAATAGGTCAGTGTGTGCACATTCTATCAACTATTATTATTGACTGAACATATAAAATTCAGTTCATATACGGAAAGTAAGTCATCTTTATTTCGGATATCCTATGAAAGACCAGGGGACAAATTCTAAAGACTAAAGGATAGCCATATAATTTATAAATTTTCAAGCAGTGACTTTCGGCCCTGCTATCCCCGCACCTTCAACCTAAGGACTAAATTCTATAGCTCTCTAACATCTGTGGGATCGGCTTATTTCACAGTCCATTGCGGGGGGATGCTGAATTATACAGGCAGAGTGCAAATGGCATGTGGCCACACACATAGTTCAATATTATCAGTACATATCCAAGATACTTAAGAGACCGGTCCAAGTTTTATGGCCATATTTAAAAAATCTGAAGATATTAATCTAACTTTCCACAAGTCTGCACCAATGACAGGGCTATGTCCGTGACTGTTGTATGAGCTTTACCCCAAGAACTGCCATTATGTCTTTATTCCATATAGAAGCACCCTAGTGATCCTAAATGCCCAGAACTCTGTCATTTTTTCTGTGCTATTTTCATGTATATTTTCCGTGTATAGAAGTGGCCAGTCATGTCGGCAGTGGTAAGAGTAGACAATGTAATGCATTCTTGAATTAGTAGCTTCCCTGGGCATTCAATATGGTGAAAAGTTACTTATATGCAAATTACTTGAGCCTCTTTCTGGCTTCCATGTGCGAGAAAACCTGTCTTAAAAAGGAAACAGGAATGTGATTCACTCTTATTGTTTGAACAAATTTGGGAAAATCATGAATAACACTAAACTAAATGCTTACTATCATTAAAAGATCATCAGGGAATTGCTGAAATGGTCATCGTCTACTTTACTTTTCACAGTCTCAGTGTTCCAGAGCAGACCCCTTTCACAGCTGTACTTAAGTTTGCTGCTGAAGAAGTGAGTACCACTGAATCATGAATTGCTTTATTAAAGTTGCTTTATTTTGCATGTACAGTGGTCCCCCTCTAATAAAGGCCACCTCTACAAATGCTGTTTCTCCATGGCACTAAAATGTATTTCCATGGTTTTGTTTCTTGTAAATGAGGCCACTCCTCTTATGTGGTCACTTTTTTGGTTGCATTTGGTGTGGCCTTATTAGAGGGGCACCACTGTATGAGTATGATAGATTGCTTTATTTTTGCATTTAGAAGCACTTTACTTTTATATGTGTCAGAACTCTAAATAATTGCAATTTTTTTTCTGTACATGTATTTCTACCATACATTGGTTTATTCTTGCATGTTTAAAACCCAAAATGCTCAATTTTTTCAGGTATGAATGCATGAAATTGTTTGTTTTTTTTCATGCAACCATACTAAAACATGCTTTATTTTTTACATATCAAAAATTATAAATTGCTAATTTTGCATCTAAACATATCAGAAATTGCTCTGTTTTTTGCATGTTGAAGTGCCATAAATTGCTATATATTGTGTATGTGAATTGTTTTATTTTGCTTACATAATTTTTTTATATTGCATATTTAACATTGACAAGTCTGGAAGCTCTGAAAATGCAAGTAACAAAATGAGGTCCAGTAAACAGATGCATTCATAATTCTCTTGCTTACATAAAGCCACAATATCACCACTACACTGACTCATTTTCATATCAAATGGGAAAAATACACCCTATAAATACATGTAAATTCAGAGCAGCAATGATTTTACCATCATGTATGTATGTATGTATGTATGTATGTATGTATGTATGTATGTATGTATGTAAAATATTTCAATGTGAGTCTACCACTACATACTGGACTTACCAGTTCTCCCCAAGTTGACCTCAGGAACACCTTAAAGTTTTTCTTCTATCATTTCAGTATGCCCTCCACTCTTACTCTGCTTTATTTTTCACAGATACTTTTCCTTGCTTATGCCTTCAGTCTCTGCCTCAGACCCCACTCTGCTGTGGCCAACCATGCTGTATTTCATATTCTCATGACAGCCTCATACCTTTGATATGTCACCCCAACTCGTCCATCAAGACAGTTGACTGGTAGTCTTAGTGCCTGCCATTATGGTACCACCATGACATCTGTCTAATGTTAGATATCAACATTACTCCTGCATATATAAGCAGCAGGATATGGTGATCCTAACTGCCACTGACGAGTATCGCTTAATTGGAAACCAGTCTGGCTTGTGTCTTCCAGTTTGGATTTCGTCACTGATCTTGTCTGGTTTTTTTTCTTTCTTTTTTGTTTTTTATTCATGTGTGTATATATGTACTAATGGATGCATACATACATACATAGAGCAGTTTTCTGATGTATCCCACTGATGACCTGTTTTATAAACTCTTTCGGCTGTTGAAGCCTTGAATTTTCTATCTTTTTAAATCAAACATGATGATTTTTAAGGTACACTGTTTAAGTTTAGACAAAGACAGTGGCTGGATTGGCTATGGAGCATAGAGATAATTTAAATGGAAGATGTGGCACCGTTGTTTCTATTTGTATCATTACAGCTAATTTCAATTAAAATAAATCTAGTGACAAAATGAAAAGGTGAATGTCTACAAAAGATGCATGTATCTGTTTAAAGTCATATGTAAGTCAGATATATTGTGCCTTTTTATGCTTATTGTGATGTTTTGACTGTTCAATAATTTATTAATTCTCGACTCTTCTTTGCCTGTATCCACAGTTCAAGGTACCAGCAGCCACAAGTGCAATAATAACCAATGATGGCATAGGAATTAATCCAGCACAGAGTGCAGGTGAGCCACACAGGCATAAGTAATCTCTGGAAAATACAGAATCTTTGAAATATTCCAGACAGTGATAATGATTTTACTCAGTAAGTTGATGAGATCCTTTCTTTATCCAGGGTGATACATGATTAGCAGATACCGCTGTTAGTTTTGGCATTAAAAGGTCAAACTGACATGTTGGTTTATATCTTCGTAATGGTGGATCCTAGGCCCATGGTTACTATGAAACATAAACAGCAAAGAACCAGTGGGGTTTGTTTGGAATAGTTAATATTGGCTCTGAATGACCTTGAAATGTCAAACTGACTAATCATGATCATCATAATGTTTTTCTTTTCTTTTTCTTTTATTTTATTGTAACTGTCTGTTATGTAGGAAGCCATGAGGATCATTTTGTGGAAGAGACCTATAAATATCACCACTGTTTTTATACATGTATTTCACTGAGCTGAAAGCAGAGAGTACAATAAAATTTGTACATTGTATTGTTATTATCAATTTTTATCATTTATCTTTTCTTTTTTTGCAGGCAATGTTTTCCTGAAGCATGGATCTGAACTAAGATTAATACCAAGGGACCGAGTAGGACACTGAAATATATGAATTTTCATATTCATGAAGACTATTATTTATGTATATTTGTAAAGATAGACTATCCGACCATATTGGTTTTTGAATCATGCAAGAACTCTCCAAGCAACAGCATGTCGGGTAAAATGTGATACGAGGGTAACCATGGTAACCTAGCGAATGGAAGGCTTTGCGGCTCAGTGGAAGCAGAAACGGGCAACAGGACATGACATTTTGCCAAGGTGTGTGGCACTGGAGGCAACAACACACCAAAATTATGTACCCACTGCATGGTGCTGCAAGACACTAATCAGGTGGGGGCCGCACAAAAACAGCGCCATGGCTTGAAGTTGCCTCTGCCTCTGGGCTCCAGTGGTTTTGTGATGCTATTGGCGTGAAGGCAGCTGACCTGCCTAATGCAGAAATGCATATAGGGATCAGTCTTACAAGGTCACCAACATTTTGACGGTTGACATTGGTCTGTTTAGGGCCAGAGCAGTATTTGGAGTGTATCAGTGCATACATGTATGTGGTGTTACAGGGACGCCGACAAGCCTATCACATTCTTCCATACCGGTGCCTGGTTTTACCATACGCTTACCCAGATGTACAATCAGGATGACTGCATATTCAGATTCTTCATAAAATTAACTTCCATTCAAGCACCAGCATATCTAGTCCAGACTGTGGTTTTGGCATTGCCCAGGCAAGTCCTGCTGTAACATGACTTGCTAATTAGCAATTGCAAGGATCACGAAAACCAGATTTCTACTACTGTAAATTGCTCGTCTTTCGCTGTATTTCTGTTTTCACTTATTTCACTGATGGCACAAAACCGTGAAAATAAAAACACAGTGAAGTAGTATTTTAACATTGATTTGATAGGGATTATGTACAAAGCAGTGAAATGAAAAATTCGCTGAAATGCCTGAAGTGAAAAACCATCAAAATTTATACATGTGAAAATAATTATATTAACAGTTCCGCTTTATGGCCGCAGTGATCTGAAACAGTTCTGCAAAACCCCATTTTTTAATTTCAACTAATCAGTTTTAACTGTGACTTTTCTTTTAAACAGAAGTGAAACGTTACAGGAGCAATATGCATCAGTGTCTAATGCTTCATGTCGGAAATTAGTTTTTATTTTTACACTTTCTGGTAAACACTTAATTTCCTTACAGTCCACACACTTTACCAATGCACAGGTGTGGACCTACGTGATAAGCTTAGGTTTTATAATATATTACAAAATAATGAAAACATATTAATTTTTGATAACCAATGGAACCAACAGAATGAGTCGTGGGAAGTGCACTCATCTTAACCCCTTTGATCCCGGTTAGCTGCTCTATAATGACACATATTGCTCAGCACCAATTTGAATTGAAATTAAAGGGGTTTAATTCCAAGCATTTGAAGCAATATGATGGTGTTTGTTTTTTTCACTTTTTCCCCTTAACCCGGCCCAAACCAGTTGGTGGTCAAATTTTGTCTGCTTCAGTGTTTTCAATTTGTTTCACCAGTGATGAAAAACAATTTGACAGGACATTGCAGATGAGGCCTATCAAGATCATATTGTTAACAGCTTTCCTTGGCATGCGATGGGTATTCAGTGCCCAACTCGTGCCAAGGAAAGCTGTTGATGCAGTGGTAATTCAAGGAAGAAAGGGTTAAGTTAACCATATGGCAGATTGGTTATAACATAAGAGGTGTCTTGTAGGTTTTCTTGTGTCCCGAAGCAGCTTTGAACCTATGGCAACTTATGACGATCAAGTTTTCTAATTTGAATTTTCAGTGATTCTAAATCCAAATTCCTTATGAAAAGAACTTTCTTTGATGTCCCTTTGTGCTTGTAGTTCCAGATGAGAAAAATGGTCAAGGTCAACAACTTTTCTCAGCATGTTTTGGGTACAATAGCAAATGCACCAGAGGAAACTGGTTTACAGCCCAGCATTGTAAGAGATCTGGAGAATCCATGACACTACCCCAGATTCACAAAATTAGGCCATGAATCTAGGGTAAGGGGTTGGCATGAGTTGGAGATTTCAGATATTTTGCAAGGCATTGCTGAGGAAAAACTCCCCAAATTAAATTAAGTTAAAGTTAATCATTACTAAAATATGTCTTCGATTTCTACACATTCTTTTACATAGAAATATTGTTGAGACACAAAAAAAGTATATGGAGACACACTCTCAAAACAGGAACAAACAGTTAGTTTATAAACAGTTGTCGATCAGCTGCTTCTCCATTAAGCTCATTTATGATGTAGGATTTCTATGCATCCACCAGCTGTTCTCCGAAAACCTTATTAATTATGCAGGCATGTCCCATCTAACTCCTTAATTTATGTAGTGTTTTTCAAGTACAGAAAAAAGCATTCGGATTCCTATACAGGATTTTACATTCTTCTAACAGGTGCAAAATGTTCTGTGTGGTATTTATAAGTCTTGATGATTAATCACAAATTTTAACACCTTTTACTCGTGCGTACTGAAAGTAGTGTGTGCAACAATAGCATGTATTCATATATAAATGCGGTCCTACTCTAACACCTATTGAGCAAAAGAGGGAGCCACCTGCATCAGGTCAGCTCCATGTATTTAGCATGGTTAAAAGTACTCTCTCAATAAAAAAACAACACAAACACAGAATAATCTTAAGGAAATGTATTAACATATATATAATTTGAAACATAAAGGATACATAAATTGATTAGAAATGGGCTCTCTTTTGGTTGAAAAGGTGCTATTTGTGGATGTTTATGTAGTGTATGGCACAAATCTGCCCTGATCATGGTGGAAGCATCAGTCTGTTGCTCCGGCAACACACGATGTGAACAGGATCGCAGTTAAAAATGAATGTCTCCTATTAAAAAGAGACATGGCTTTTTATATTGTCATTGGTAATTGTGAATTGTTATTGGTTCAAAATGTGATGTGAAAACAATGATAAAGCTTATCCCAGATGATGCTAACTGGATTAACTGTTGGAGATAACCTTTAGGTATATGAGAAAACACATGGCTTTGGCCATGTATCTATGGCTATGATTGGAGACCTATCTTTTCCAACCCATCCTGTGTCTGTGATTGTGATTGGGCATCCGTCTCTTCCAACCCGTCCAGTGTCTGTAAGAGTGAGTGGACACCTATCCCTTCCAACCCATCTTGTGCCTGTGATTCGACAATGATCTCTTACAACCTATCCTGTGTCTATGACTGAGTGGACACCTATCTTTTTCAATTCTTCCTGTGTCTGTGACTCTTGATTTGGCCATCAATCTCTTACAACCCACCCCATGCCTGTAACTGTAATTAGACACCTATCTACTTCAATGTACCCTGTGTCTGTGACTAATTTGGCCACCTACCTCTTCCAACCCATCTTGTGTCTGTGTCTGTGATTGGGCACCTACCTCTTCCAACCCATCTTGTGTCTGTGTCTGTGATTGGGCACCTACCTCTTCCAACCCATCTTGTGTCTGTGTCTGTGATTGGGCACCTACCTCTTCCAACCCATCTTGTGTCTGTGATTGGGCACCTCTCTCTTCCAACCCATCCTATGTCAATTTGTGGCCATTATTGTCCTTAAACTTCATGCTGTTTGCTTTTCATTTTTTATTTTACTTACCATTCAAGAGTAGAGACTTTCAATGGCATCACCACATTCTCCAAGTACCAAACTGGTGTAAAGGGTTATGTCTAATGCATGTACACAAAATGTAGTCTTGTGTAAGTGTGAATGGTACATTCAGGACAGATAATATATCATCATGACTTAAGTTATGTAGCAAAATAAGCTTAGATGGTTGCCACGTTGACGAACCACCAAGCTGTGGAAATTGAAAGTTGTAGTCAAGTTTTAAAAGGCTATTTTTTTATCCAATCATTTTTCTCCACAAGTCCACATTTTTAAATCTGGTCACAGGCTGTTACAGTCTCGACACAGAACATTGATGAATATGTTTGCAGTTTTTAGTCATTTTAACATGTAGGCATTTGGTTTTGGAGAAAAAAATAACAATTTGCAAGAGAATATAAAACTCAGAACATTTTCGAGAAGTATATTCATCCAATGAAAGAACTCCTCTCCCCTCCCCCCCCCCCCCCCCCCCCGCACCCTTATATGGCCCTCTGTGAAATGTCACATTTACCTTGTATGGCCCTCTGGTAAATGTCACAATTACCTTGTATGATCCTGTGTGAAATGACACATTTACCTTGTAGGGTCCTCTGTGAAATGTCAGATTTACCTTGTATGGTCCTCTGGTAAATGTCACATTTACCTTGTATGGGCCTACGTGAAATGTCACATTTACCTTGTATGGTCCTCTGTGAAATGATTTTGAAATAAATACAGGTACTATTGTGTAGGTTTTTTTAAAAATGTTTTGCCAGTTTATTGACATCTGCAAACACAATTGTTTATAATGTTTTGCCAGTTTATATATGGACAAATCTGCACACACACACACAGTCACCTTTTTCATTAGTCTGTAAAATACCAAAATATGCATAGTAAAAGCAGCATTATTTACAAAGTAGCCACTTCATCAAATTTACTGATCTGAATCACTGTGTAAATATTTGTAACATTTTGCTTCACATAAACAGCTTGGACCCAATATATAAGGCCAGAGAGATACAATGGTCATAGATAATGCTAAAAGATTGTGCACACATTGTCTCGCCTTGTACCTGCTACATAAACAGGGATTACCCACATACTGTAAGGCCACAGAAATACAATGGTCCCAGATTGTGTTAAATGATTGTACACATACATATGACTTCTCACCCTGTCCCTAGATCTTGCAACATTCTCTTGCAAGATGCCCATATGCAGTTAAGACATGCTACAGTTGAACTGCATGCAGGAAGCTGTTGTCCCAAATGTGGGTTGTAATAGCTTTAATTTCATGTGAAAGGATGTGAGAAATGAAAAGTAATAACAATTACTTACCTACAAAATACAGGATTGATGGTGTCCCTGTACATATATATATATTTTTTTTAACTACTCTTTTTTTTTTTTTTATTCACTTGAGCGAGGAGAAAAAGAAAACGTGCCAATGGTAGCTTACGTTTAAAGTGTTAACATGTAGCATATACTTTGTTCAGCTTTTAGACTGACTTCATTTCTTTCATCCCAAAATCATAAGCTCGAGTTACTTCACAGATGACATTTTAACATTAGAAATTTTCTACTTCCACAAGTTTTTGTGTCATATAACTCACATTTCATATACTTTAATATTCTCCCACATTATAACGGCCACTCATTCTGCATTCTGATTGGGCAGTCTTTGGTTATGAGTAACTTAAAGGAAATAGTATCCTACTGTGGTATTTCCCACACATTTCTCACTCTTGTCAGATATTTGCAGCACCCCACCTCTTCGAACACATTAAAGAAATTTACCATTACTGTAGAGCCACATGATTACAAAGTTAACATAATAACAGGGTCATCTAAGGGGATAAATTTCCCATAATAAAAAACAACACCCCTTTTACCATATCCATTCCAATAGTAGCACACTGTGCTAATGCAAAGATTTCCTGGAGCAGACATGGTTTTTGTGGAGTTTTGTGATAATGATATGTCTTTAATTTACAATACCACAAACAATTACACTTATTATGGAATCCATATGGCATAAAATAAGAATGAACCCTCTTCTCACATCATAAGGAGTTTATTTTTAAAAATATTGAAAAATACTGAATTTTAATAAAACCCCAAGATTAAAAAGTATGGGATGTGCTTCTATTAGGCCGTGTGCTACAATTGGAATTAATATGGTGTATGTTGGTACAAAGAGCAAAAATTTGGCATTCCTGGCATGTAAATGTATCTTGCACTTAATTACATGTGTCTTACATGTATATTTGACTGAGGGGAACCAGTTGTTCTCATTTCTCTTCATTGCATGAAAATATCTATATAGATACAACACCTTCAACAAAATATCCACATAGATACAGTGCTGGCAACAAAATATCCACAGCTACAACACTGCCAACAAAATATCTCCGCTAACTGTATTCCAGTGTACCATTGTAACTGTGAGATCTGATTGTGAGGTATGATGAGAGTATATAAATACAAAGAAGAGTATTTTCTAAAAAAAAACTCAAAATGTACATATTTTTTTCTGCTTTACACACAAAAAATACAATAGGGAATTAAAAAGAACAGCTGCAAGTTTCTGTAATTATCTTATGTAATTATACGTGTTGAGTCCATGTACAAATGCCTAGATTTTGACACAAAATAGGAATTTAAAGCTACAATGTAGTTGGTATGGACCTGATGTACATGTATACATGTACTTGCTCACAGTCTCACACAAAGTGGGGTTGATTGTCTTGCTAATAATAATAAAATATTTATCATTGTGCTTACGCAGCTGTAGAAGCAAAGTCTAATTCAGAAAGGCGTCCACAGAAAAGTACATTTATGTGAGACTGCTGCTACAAGCGACTGTCCCTATATGATGTCACTGATCCAGTCAAGATGTGTGGCAAGTATCACCCTGTACGCAATAAATGATGCCAAAATCAAGGAATATGCTGTAAAATCCCCCCAAGTCTTTGACTGTTTCAGTGCCATATTTTGGACTGAGTCAACAGCTTTCCTCGGCATGCTTTGGGTGCACCCAAAGCATGCCGAGGAAAGCTGTTGACCTGGACTATTATTCTATGCAACTTCTGGCATGCTGGTACTTAAATGAAAAGTATATTTACAAGGAACATGAATCTGGCATCCTCGTTATAATTCAGGGCAGTCCATGTTAAGTAGTTCGACTTTAGTCACAGTTGCCACTGAATGAGTTCATGGAATATATGCAGTATCTTGTGTGCCATTGCCATGAGGCATGACTGCACATGTAGATGTCTCATTACAATAGGGATGAAAACTGCTTTGTTTCCTGAAAGCAAAAACCTGCATCTCAATAGCCATGATTACATGAAAGTGTAAATACTTGATTAAGGCACCATTATTATGTGTTGTCATGATATTGAAAAAAGTAGGTCAGTTTGTTGCAAGAAAAACAGGAAAAGAACTTTACAATTTGTATATCCTGTGATATTTGCATTCACCTTATTACAATGTCTACATGAAAATTCATGGCTGATGTGTACAAGATGAGAAACTGAATTACCAGAAGCTTGCATAGAGAAGCATTCACGATTATATCAGTGATACAGGTTTAACGTTTATCTTTCCACGTGAGTTAGACTGGGCACAAAAACAATTATGTTGCAGTGAATATCTCCAAGATGAGCCAGTGCACAACTTTCTTTTTCTCATGTTTAAATTGGACAGGACCAAATGATTCTGATGAGAGGATTTCCAGCCTGCTGTTGCCATTTTTATTTGGTAAAATATTTAAATATTGCACATTATTGACATGCAGATTACCCAAAATATTGCACATTATTCTTCATATCCTTTTTCAGCCATTAGAGTTCACAAGACAACATTACTCCAGTACAACAATCAAGTTTTGGGCTCGCTGTCAGACCCTTATGCAAAATAAAATGTGATAGTTTTTCTTTTAAAAAGTGTAAGTAACAGTTAAAGAGAGGCATCAGTACTGTCTAAAAAGGTTATATGCTAAGCTCCAGGACAATTTTCACAGAAATTACAAACTAAGATTCCATAATACCGTGGAACTATCACTTCACAAATTACAGAAATTGTGTACTTCTTCACAATGACATTCATGAAGGTCTATAGCAGGTGTGCACAAGACCCATCCAGGTTGTAATGGGACGGGAGGGCAAGTGTAATTAGTTATGTCCCACTGTGATAGTACAATCACTGTTGGTAAATGATGTTGTCTGTTATTTGCATATTTTCAGAATGAAATGTCATAGTCACGTGGCTACTTTTTTTCACAAGTGAAAGTACGTGTAGTGCCTCAAAATTTTAACTGGGTTTTTATTATGAATGTGTCACAATCGGAAAGCCATATCATTACAATAAACTTAACAGTCACCAAAGGCATCAACCATGTCAACCTTTTGCAACCTTTTTCCAATCTTTTGAGTGAAAGGCAAACCTTTTTCAAACCCATTTCTAACACTTTCCAAACCACTTCAAAACCATTTCCTCTTATTGCATTAAAACCCCTTTTAAACACTTCTAAACCTTTCTCTACTGGTTAACAACCATTTCGCACACTTTCTCAACCTTATTGATTAAAATGTTGAAATGGTTTGCAACCGTTTCAACTATTTGAAACCCTTTGTCAACCCTTTTGCAAACCTTTAACAACCTTGACAAACCCCAGTGCAACAATTCGCAACACAGAAAATGCATTTGGCTGTTAAGTTTTGAATGGGCTTAACTGTATATTGAAAACTTCTTAACCAATCAAAAATATCTTTAAAAAATGCTTGTGAACTAGTTAATATCTGACTCCTGTCTCAAACAGGGGTATACCATTAGGTATGTGATAAAATTAAATAGCAATACCTTTAAAACTATCCCATAAAAGATGGTGATGTTTACGTGATCATGCAAGTATTTGTGAGAAATATGTTGGTCCAGCATTAAAAATTGTCCCATAAATGTGGTTGTACAAAAACTAAATCACAATGGAGTCAGCATAGAAAAGAGTAGTATTTTAAAACCTCTTCATAAACCTTTAACAATGAAGTGTAGCAACCTAAAACACTGATGCACACTGTCTCGTTCATTCAAATGCTGTAAAATCTAGAAAACACACAACTTGCCACGAACCCCATCCCACAAATTTACTGGAGTCTCCAACTCTAGCAGTGTAAGTACAATGCCTATTTAAATTTGGATAGAGAGTTTCACACATTTTGCTGTGGACCAACGCATAGCCTACTTCTGTATTAAATGACTGTTGCCCACTTCTGCTGCCTTACATGGAACCTATCGGGTATAAATATGCATAGCAGAGCTTACTGTTTACACAACTGTTGTCCAGCAGTGGGGAAGCCAGGCCACATGTAAATTTTTACCAATTGTCTTCTATACCGCAGACTGACTGACATTCCTGTACATTTTCAAGAAATGACAGGGATACTTCATAGCTGTCACTTTGTTTAATTGAACACTGTTGAATGTGAATCTCGACCTCAAAACTTCCAAATGGCAGTTGATGCCTTGTAAATCCCTCTAAAACAACTCTTTCCATTGTTAAGTTATAACAGTTACGGGGACCACGGCATGAAACTGACAAAGTTGTCCCGTCTGATCTTGAAACAGGTCAAGACCTCCGAAAAGGTCTCCACAGTCAAACTGACCACAGCATGGAACTTACAAAGCTGTCCCATGTGACATTGAAACAGGTCAAGACTACTCGTATGCCATCTGGTCCAAGCACTCTACAAGTGGGATCCACACACCAAATTTGGTTGTATTATTTATTGGGGCAGCTCTTTCTATTCTCAACTTAATGTATTTACACCAACTGTAGATGGCCAGATGGCATTATGATGACATTACATATACATGTACCTGTGAGCTTTTGCCAAATTCTGTATCTTCCTTCATTCACACATACTTTGAAGGACTCTCACAATCACAGATAATTGGAGATTGACACCTACAGGTTCAGATTTTTCCTGAATGAAGCCTTCAGGGTAAGATCACCCACCTGAAGTTGGTGGTTTTCACATTGCCTGTCAAATCACGCTGTATCATAAAGTTTTGCATTGCCTTTGAGATCATGCTGTATCATTAAACTGTAAACACTGCCTGTCAGATCATGCTGTATCATTAAGTTTTACATTGCCTGTCATACCTTACTGTGTCAGTGGTTTTTGCTTTGCCTGTCATGTCATGCTGTATCGGTGGTCCAGTCATGCTCCAGGTGTCATTGCAGACTTGTCTAGCAATAAACAAACCACTGATCAATACTCCTGCCACTGTTTGTACCTTCACGATGCCTCCTGACTGCACACAATAATTACCATTGCCCCATATTTTGGTTATTTGGGTTCTAGGGTGGCATAATTAAAATGCCTTGATCAGGTAACAATGGTAACCACATACAGATGAGACGGCAGTCATAGGAAATATTACATCCCAAGAGATGCATGTGTATGCTGTATAATGTGTGGTGTATCTAGATGCATGTACATGTGTATACATGTGCCTGTGTATCAATGCATGTGTATACTGTATACATGTGCCTGTGTATCAATGCATGTGTATACTGTATACATGTGCCCATGTATGTAGATGTATGTGTATACTGTATACCATGGTATATATGAGCCTGTGTATGTAGATACCCCATTACAACAGGTCCAGCACACTGGACCCTAAATGTATGGGCAAGATCAAACAGTTATCGACACCTTTGCTGTCTTCCCACAGCAACTAAAGCTTAAATTCTTGAACAGTACAAATATTGTCAAACTGCTTCTTTGTAAACATCCTTGACACAAGACAATTATAGTATAATTTGCTGGACAAAAGACAACAACAGAAACCATACAGTGCCCTCTGACAGGGGAGCCTCTCTTTGAAGAAACCACCATAATATACCGTAATAAAACATTACATTATGACAATGTAAAACTCTTCACAGGCAATTCATTTTGCAACTTTATACATATATTATAGTCACGTTTTGTTTGGCTCCACAAGATACAGGGAAAGCAATTCTGTTATTTTGCTATGAACTCAAAGCACATTATTTTAACCAGGCTTACCCATCGATATGGATATTAACATCGAATCTTACTCAGTGGCAACATCCAAGCTTACTCGTCAGTGACTCACGCGAGGACCTTCCACCCAGCACCAAACACGATACACAGGGCAGTGACGCATTCACACAATGTGCTCATAAAACCATTAAAATAACTGAAACAGAGCCACAGAAAGGCTCACCAAAATTCTATGAGAATGAATATATCACATGGATTTCTTAACCTTTTTGACACTCATTCCAAATTGCATGAACTCCTAGCATGGATACAAAGACTTAATACATACGTCCATACACATGTAATACAGGCCCACAGACCTTGCCACACACAGAGTACAGTATAGTCCTGTGATACACTACATTTGCAGAACTAACAAAGTGACAATGAGTAAGGACACTTTAACACACTGTACCTTTTCCATTTGGTAGAAAGCTTACAAATCTGACCAATCTGGATTTATGATAGGATGACCTGGTGACCTGTCTATTGTGACCTTTGACCCGTCAAAATATTGGCTGCAAAACCACTAGTCACTGGATTTGTCTGATGTGATGGATACTCCTCAGTCCGACTAGGAACAAATAAAATAGGCGAAGATTTATATTGTATGACAATTGTCAAAGATAGCAGTATGACTTCTGTAATTTGCTTTAATTTCACTGTATTCTTATTTTCGCTTATTTTGCTGATGGCACAAAACCCCGAAAATAAAAGCACAGTGAAATAGTATTTTACAATGGTTCAAATAGGAATTATGTTCTATTAGTGAAATTGAAACTACAGTGAAATGTCAAAGATTCAAAAACCTCGGAAAATTTAAAATGTGAAAACAAACAGCAATTTACACAAGTCACAGTATAACAAGGATGTTATGGATA
This sequence comes from Hermodice carunculata, assembly GCA_964020975.1. Lineage (NCBI taxonomy): Eukaryota > Metazoa > Annelida > Polychaeta > Eunicida > Amphinomidae > Hermodice > Hermodice carunculata. Next base: position 88,056,820 of record OZ026619.1, on the reverse strand, counting down.
TTACATAAAAATATCCACAAACAACATGTACTATGCAGAGCACAAGATTAAATTAATAACACTATTTATTAAATTATATCAGAATTCCTTTTATACAAATACAATAAGACAGTTTCTGTAGTTCAAAGTATGTGTAGGCCTATTAAAACAAACCTGACAAACTACATGTATTACATGTACTCGGAGCTGCAAGCCATGTTATCTGCCAGTTATAGGACAGATGTAAATCGAAGTTTCTCGGTATACTTTGCATTTACCACATGCTTATACATGTATTTATAAACTAACAATGATTCCTATTTATCTCAAACAGTACAATGTCCTGCAACACCACTGTATTATCAACACTCTGAGTCTTTGTTAAATTCTGCATATTAAGCAATATAACTTCCGACTCCAGCATCTAAAAGTAAATGCAAAGCAACACCTGCCATGTAAGATCATGCATAGAAGCTGCAAAAGTGGACTCACATTGCAGGTGGTGTTAAAATTCAGTAATAGCTGCATTTTAAGACCACTGCCATAAGAGGCCTCCTGGCTTTTGTGACCACAATTTTAGAAAACTGATGCTATATTCTTTGTTACTTCACCTGCAATATGAGACCACCTGCTGTAATTGGCCACTTTTTGCTGGTATTAAGTGTGGTCTTCAGGGGCATGCAGGTACTACTGTACCTGTAAATCTATCAAGAGAAATACTCTCCAGTGTAATAAAAGGGTGGTCTTTAAAATATATGTGGTCTCCTATGAGAGGTGGTCTTTTTCAGCAAGCACCACACCAGTCACTGACTTACCCATTCATCAGAGTCGACGCCTTCCGTCAGGTCCTGGGGGAGGGGTTCTTCCTTGATCTCTAGCTTTCCAGTGATAGCGCTCAGCAACTACACAAACAGCAAACAATGCATCACAAAGTTCATTCAGCAAAGCTAATACCTGATATGTTCAAATTAAAACTGATTTAAGGATTTCTTTTTCTTTTTAGCTCTGCTGACAAAGGTCACAGGTCTTATGTAATCACTCTTCTGTCCATCAGTCTGTCCACAAACTTTTGCCTGTGGATGCAATACAGTGCAGTTTTCAAGTTAGCTCCATGTAACTGTCGGTACTTATCAAGATTCTGAAAATCTAGGTTGACAATATGGGTGGTGCCACCTACAGTATTATGCTATATATGGGCCAAGATGTGAATATTTTGAGACGCCTAATTTTCTACGAGATTTTTGTGAATTGTCACAAAGCTTGGCAGGAATGTCAATAATGCTAAAAAAATGAAAAGATGTTGCAATTCTGTAGCACCACCTGCAGTATTATGAGAGATATGGACCAAAGGGTGCTAAAAACACATTAAATTCAATATGTTGAGAAAAATGAGGCTAATGATCCCAAATGTACCACAGATGTGTAATCATATGTTGAAGTTTTATGCTGCTTAATATGGATGACCTGACCCACTTTATCAAGGTCATGAAGGGAATAAATTTCAGCATTTTTTTTGTTTTGTCTTTGTTTTTGTTATGGTCATTATATCTGAACTCGTGCACATATATCCATATCCCATTACAGGAACTTTATACAGCCAAAAGTCTATGATGTGTGGAGCCATGTTGGTGCCACTGGTGGTATGAAGTGGAGCTAGCATTACAGGTGTACATTACATTCATTACATTCATTATTTTTATTATAATTTAGATGCAACTTCTAAATTTACACCAAATATGTATTGGGCCAATGGTCAAATTTTGAATGACCTCAACCTAATTTTCAAGGTCATTAAGCATGTGGTACAGGCTGCTAGAATTCTACATTTCGAGAAGAATGGCTGGCAATATCAAATGTACCACAAGTATGTATCATATATGGAAGTTTGATAATTGCATAATACGGACGACCTTCACTTACTTTCTCAAGGTCACAATGGGAATACATTTCAAGAAATGATTTTTTTGTTATACTCATTATGCCGGAACTAGTGCACATGTAATTGTATGAATATACAGTTACAGGAATACTATACAGACAAATATCTATGACACATGGGAGCCATGGTGTTGTCACTGGTGCAATTAATTGGAACGCGTGTCACAGGCTTTAAAGGTACATGTGCATTAAATTCATTATTTTGACTATAAATTGAGATGGAACTCGTAAGTGTGCACCAAATATGTATAAGGCCATTGACCAAATTTCACTGGTCATAAATTTTGGGTGACTTTGACCTATTTTCAAGGTCATTAAGGACATGATACAGGACATTAAATTTGACATACTGAGAAATTAGAAGGCTACTGGCAACTATTGGAAATATACCATAAATATATATCATATATGGAAGTTAGATATTACATAATGCAGGTGATTTTGGCCTAGTTTCTAAAGGTCACAAGGGAAATGCATAATTATCATGAAATGATTTCATTGTAATGTCCATGACATAATAAATTAACAAAAACAAATCCTGAGCTGCAAACTTACCCTACAATATGCATTAGGCCAATGATCAAATTTTGTAATACGCTGTGTGACCCTGAGCTAATTTCCAGATCCTTAAGAAAGGACATTAAATTCAATATGTTGATAAAGAATGAGGGGAGCAATACCAAATGTACCACAAACTTGTGTTCATGTGAAAATTTGGTGTTGCAGTGTATAGATGACTTTGACTAATTTCTCAAGGTCATGGTGAAAATGCATTTCAGGAAGTTAATTTTTGGTGATGGTCATCAGATTATATGTCAGCAGAGCATAAGGCCTGTGGGCCTTTTGTTGTTCATCTGAATAGAGTTGGGATGACATGTATGTGTATATTGACAGTAAACTAAGAAAACAATTTAATCAGGATAGTCATCTTAAGAGATTTCTTTGTATGCACATATTGCACGTCAATCAAAATTTTACAAAAATATTACTTGTAAACATTACACTAGTTTCACTGGCTCACTTCAAGCATATGGATAAGCAAGTAAGAAAGATTTACACATTTAGGTCCTGTTATGTAATTGTCAGAAACAAAAGGGTACCTTTCAGGTAATCAAGACTTATATATTTATATTCATAAGCACAGCCGCATTCAATGTAGCAAAAGCTTGAGGGAACTTGCTTTGAAAAAAAGGTTCAGAATGCTCAAAAAAGTTTCAGCTAGTGAATGCACCGTTGGATGTAAAAAAAATGCGGCATGATAAACAAATGAGTTTTACCTCCTCTTTCTTGTCTTCATCCGTCTTGTACGTCTCTGGATTATAACTTTCAAATTTCTTGGGTTTTGGCTTCTCCACAGGGGCTTCACTTACTGCATAACATTATGACACATGATGAATTACCAGTACATGTACATGTAGTTATGTATGGTCGGTATGAAATAATGACTGCTCCCACTAATAACCTATACCTTGGCTTGGCCACTACAATAATCTTGTTTACACTAAGCAAACTATATGCCACATAGCAAGTACTAAAACAGATGCATATATGTGTGTGAAAATGGTTTTCCTCAATTTACTGCACAACATTATGACACGTGACGAGTTTCAAGTAGTTGCTGTATGGTAAGTACGAAATAATGACTGCTCCCACTATTACCCTATACCGTGGCCACTGCAATGATCTTGTTTAAACTGAACATAATACATGTATATGTCTAATCGCAAGTACTTCAAATAAACAGATGCATATATGTGTGTGATTTTTTTTCTCTGTTTTACCACATATATATTTCTTTCTTTAACCACACTTTTAAGATTATCTATTCAAATTTGAAAAAAAAGTTGACAACCTGAAAACAGTTCTTACAGTTTAAAGTATTTTTGTACAGTTATCTTGTTAAATTACATACACTATGTATATGTTAAATGAAAATGAAGTTGGAAATTTTAAACAGGACAAGGTGGCCAGGAAAACTAGTTTGCACTGAAGTCATCACATTTTGATGTGTTATCTTAAAAATAGATAAACTAAATTCCACATAACAAAAAGTAAATATGGTAGTGTTGAAAGTGTAAGTTTGGATTTATCTTTGTTTTCTTTTTTTTTTTTTTTCTCTCTCTCTTTTTTTTTTTTTTTAGATATACTGCTTATTTATGTGGTTTTGAGGTCCAAAAAGATGAAGAAGAGATTGTCTTTACCAAAGAACTTACATAGAGTCATGTCTGTTGGTCTGAGACTGATGATCTGTGGCTGCTCATTGGCACCAGAGAACCACTCTTCACTGGTCATGGTGGGTTCCCACACCACCTTGGTGTCTGGGAACAGGTCATCCTGGAAGAACTCCGCCTGCAAGGTCATATTTTACAAAGTCCTTATTAGATAGCCCAAAGCTGAAGTTTCTTCTGACAGAATAACAGCTGAATCACAGAGATCAAACAAGAGAACCACCATAGTTATACTAGTACATACCGCTAGGAGGGGCCACCAGTCTCTCTCTCTCTCTCTCTCTCTCTCTCTCTCTCTCTCTCTCTCTCTCTCTCTCTCTCTCTCTCTCTCTCTCTCTCTCTCTCTCTCTCTCTCTCTCTCTCTCTCTCTCTCTCTCTCTCTCTCTCTCTCTCTCTCTCTCTCTCTCTCTCTCTCTCTCTCTGTCTCTCTGTCTGTCTGTCTGTATGTATGTATAATTATCTATACGTATATGTGCACAGTAGAACCTGGCTATGAGCCCACCTATGCAAGTTGACCACCTGCCAGAAAGGACCATTTTGCACAGGTCCTGTGGGTGGTCCCCATAACTCCCAAGACATGCAATTTGGATATTTTTTATAATGTTTCTTGTCACATAAAAAGGCGACAATGAGTTGTACTACAAGACTATTTGCCTCCAGGACTCACCCTGACACGAGGCACGGTGAAGGACACTGGTTCTATGTTGTTGCTGGTCAGCCTCAGTGCCCTGGCAAACTCCACCTCCCTCACATTACATTGGTTCTTGGGTAGAAAGGCCAGGGCCTGGTGCAACCCGGACCCCTTGAAGCCTGACATTTCAATCAAATAGGGTAGATCTGGTATCACCTCATACACTAAAACAGAACTGTCCCCCTGCAATTATACAAGAAACAACAGACATTAACCTGGTAATTATGCAACAAACACCAGGTGTTAACCATGAAATTACACAACACCTGGTGTTACCCATAAATATACAATGTATATAACAAACACCAGATGTTAACCACAATGTTACAGAACAAACATCAGGTGTTAACCATGAAGTAACACAACAAAGACCAGATGTTTACAATGAAATAATATAACAAGCACCAGATAGCAACCATAAAATAACATTACAAACACCAGGTGTTAACCATGAAATTACACACCATGCATTAACTGTGAAATTATATAAAAAACACCAGATAGTGATTATGCAAGACACACCAGGTGTTAACCATGAAATTACACACAAACAGGAGGATGCACCCAATGCCAAATTACTATCAATATGCAACATTTTCAAATAAAAAAATAATACCAGAAATGTCAATTTTTCATTAAGAATGACACAAGCAACAAATCAACACTTTTCCTGAGTGCATGGTGCCAAGAGTGGACTAAGAAAAACTAACTAAGTTCCCAGAGGATTTATGTTTACAGTGATTTAGTCTAAACTTATTCACTCAAGGGTTTGTGTTCACAGTGACTTAGTCTAACACTTGGTCCCTGGAGGGTTTATGTTCACAGTAATGTGGTCTGATAATATTAGCACCTAGAGGGTTTATGTTCACAGTGACTTAGTCCAATACTTAGTCCCTGGAGGGTTTATGTTTACAGTGATTTAGTCTAAACTTATTCCATCGAGGGTTTATCATCACATTGATTTAGTCTAATACTTAATTAGTCCCTGGAGGGTTTATGTTCACAGTAATGTGGTCTAATAATTAGTCCCCGAAGAGTGTATCTTCACAGTGAATTAGTCTAATACTTAGTACCTGGAGGGTTTATGTTCACAGTGATTTAGTCCAATACCTTTTCCCTTGATGGTTAATGTTCACAGTGATTTAGTCTAATACTTAGTCTCTGGATGGTTTATGTTCACAGTGATTTAGTCGAGTATTTAGTCCCTGAAGGGTTAATGTTCACAGCGATTCAGTCTAACACTAAGTCCCTGGAGGGTTTATGTTTACAGTGATTTAGTTTAATACTTAGTCCCTGGAAGGTTTATGTTTAGCTCTGCATTAAAAATCACAATTTGCACAGAAAATGTATGTATAAGTGAGAACAAAAGTGCAATTTATAAGTCTTAGTATACCTCATTACAACTTACAACCTAGAAATTACAGCAATCCAATTCATTATATGTTACATGATGAAATAACATTACACATCATTAACCTAATTCAAACAGGATTTTCTTTGTATACTAGATTGAACTGAAATGATGGGGTGGTGACCATGTGTTTATGAGTCCCAAAGGTTTTTGTACAAGTAGTGAAAAACTGTTTTTAATTTTAATGATCACACGTAGTTTCACTTAGTACACTTCACATTACACATCAAAACTACTTGCATCTTCATCTATAGTACTAAGTTATCCATGGAACAACTACACAGTAGACTTAGTTTCACCAATAGTTAAGGGAGCATTCCTTATGACAGCAAGAGGTAAGTGGGAGTCAGAGAGATTGCGACTATGTTGCCACAACAGCTTCCCAACACTTCACCATAAAGAGCATGGTACAAATGAAATATACACCACTCCATTAATGTTGGGGGGAATAGAAATGACTTATAATAGAGAACATACATAAAAATGGTACATCTCCTTTTGATACAGTTTGAACAAATGGGTCTAGAAGACAAGGAACGAAATCTACCCTTGGTATGGACAACAATGAATGAAACCTACCCTGCCAGTCAAAAACAGCGAGGAACTGTCACTATCATAATATGGCACAAGAATTGATGGAGAGGTATCCGTTTCCACAGAGTGGAGTGGCTTTGATAAGTCACTGGGGTCATATATGTAGATCGTACGACAGCTTGTTCTGCAAGTGTAAAACAGTATCATATATTTCCCAATGTTAAACATCAGATAACATTTATAGGAGTCTGGTACATATAATTTTGGGCCATAAAATTTCAAATAGTTTATCTCACAAAAAGATAGTTTTTTTCTTTATTTTAAGCATATTTATTTTACCTGGATTGCCAAGAAGTACAATACTAAATGAATGACTCTCCAGACAATTATATAATAATCAACCTTCTTCTGTACCTTGTTGGGGATTTCAGAAATGTTAGTTACACTTTTTATTCTTTTTCAGCTGTTACATGTCCTTTGCACCATTAATTTTACTTTTAACATTCTTCCCAAAATGAATGCCACACCCATCTTGGGTGATGGGCCACTTGCCTACAGGGACCACTAGGCTTGGCGAGGTCTTTCCCTCAGGTTGTTTGTCCCAAAATCACAGTTAAAACATGAGGAATTTTACATGCTTGAAACATTGGGCTCCAATCAGGGATCTGAGGGAAAATCCAGGGTTGAGTACAATCTTAAGAGGTATCCCTGTTTGTTTGTTTTTTATGTTCATTTATCTGACAAGGCGAGTAATTAGGCCCGGGTGTGCTTGCTGGTCCTTTGATGTTATCTTGAAGAGAAAGTAGTTTCCTTTGTTGTCACTATGGAAGGAACTTTTTTTGGATCAATCAGTGTTCACAATTACTATTGATATGCAATAACAGGTTCACAAAAGAAACCTTTGCTTGCTGGACAGTGCTTCAAGGTAGCTGTTTTCAGCATGAATTGAAAGTGATTGTGCAATATGGGTGTGCCCCAGGTGCAGAGCTCATGGGGCAAACAGACTGTTTGCTGGGAGGGAAGGAGGCCTCGGTCCTAGTTGTAAAGTACATACAGCGCCACCTGACGAGTGACAAATTGTTGCCTTCCCAAAATACTGTAAATTGCTTTATTTTTGCGTGCACAAATTATCATGGCTTTTGTATTTTTCCCATTTCACTGTAGTTTTAATTTCACTGTTTTGGACATAATTCTTATTCACTGTTTTTTATTTTCACAGTTTTGTGACAACAGCAAAATAAGTGAAAATAAGAGTACAGCAAAATTAAAGCAATTTACAGTAGTGCCAATGCTGGGCTATCTCCTACACTCTTGACGTGTTCATAGCTGCTTTCCTACAGACAGCGGATTTGATTAAGGATATTTAATTTGCCTTTCAAGTTTTCAATGACTGCATTGATATCAGGCAGGAACTGTTACCAACTGCAGCCAAGGGCTTCCCTCCCTGCCAACTGTTTGTTGGATCTATGAACTCTGCCCCTGTAGAGTGCATCCACATTACACATTCATATTTAATTTTTGTCATGATTTTGAGACACGCAACCCAAGCGAAAGACTGCTTCAAGAATAGACCTGCCATTGAGTAGTCTGTTCTCCCACAGTGACTAATAAAAGTGCAGTATGACTGTATACTGCTGGATTGTAAATGGACAGATACAATGAATCATGGTACAATGGTACCTGCTGTATGTGGCCACCCTTCTGCCAAGAAAAAGTGGCTACACACAGCAGGTGACCTGTTACCACAGGTAAATTTTTGCAAAGAAATTGACTCCTATGTCTGAGCCCAGTGACCATGAAAAGCAATGCGGCTGCTCACAGCAGTGGTTGCATACAGCAGGTACCACTGTATATCATGTACATTGCAACTACAGGACTTACATACTCTCATTCTGATGAAAATTATTTTTTCAATTAATAAATTGATAACCGAGAAGAGAAGGAGAGATAGCTGTATTTTTGCATCCTGGTCAATAACTGCCAGTATCCTAAATATAGTTACTGTACTAATTAATATAAAACTGCCCTCATACTGCATTTTTTAGTCCTGTAGCATACAGTGTTTTTCAAGGAACATACCAACACCAAAGCAAGGGAGGATACTGAAACTGTCCAATTAGAACACATAGATAATGTTACACTAGCAACAGCCAGGATCTTCCCAAGGGAAATACAATCACCCCATTAAAATATCATTGAAAGTCAGTATATTCCTCGTGTTCTATATGTATTTGCGTAAACAGCGACTGTAATGACGTTATGCACCATGACGTCACTCACGTTGCAAGGGTGCATGCCGCACAAGATGCATGACCTGACAGGAGAGTAGTGTAGGCCTATTTCTTCCTGAAGGGGAGAAATTATGAACCAGAAATTGTACGTTTTGGCTACTAGGTTTGTTTGTAGCATCTTACATAACCTTAAGAAAGCTGCACTTGCCTTTTTCATCTTTCATGGTTGATACATTTAGGACAAAAAGATCATCCCATGGATAAATCAGTATCCTACCCTGTACAGTTCCCCCTCGAGCAATATCCTCCCTCGACCCTTCGGGTCTCGGGAGTATACAGGCTCTCAGGGGAAGTGTACTGGGTAGGATGCTGATTTAGCCATGGAATAGCCTCTAAGCATCCAAATGTTTGACATGACTGATTTGTCTCTGAAAGTCATCCTTAGTTCTTACCTACTGAATCCTGAGATGGCCAACAGTTTGCCGTCCAGCACCCAGACGGCTCGCGCTCCTCGACTTCCAACTGGGCCAGGTCCTTCCTAATGCCGTGTTGCATGACAGTATATGAATATATGTATGTCACATTAAAGTACATGTACATGTATATGAATACGTGTATGTCACATTGAAGTATATGAATACATGTATGTCACATTAAAGTATATGAATACATGACTGTATGTCACATTAAAGTGTATGAATACATGTGTGTCACATTAAAGTACATGAATATGCGTGTCACATTAAAGTATATGAATACGTGTATCTCACATTAAAATATATGAATACATGTATGTCACATTAAAAGATATGAATATGTGTATGTGACCATCTATTGAATGGCAAGAGACTGCCGTGCAAAAACTGAAAATCTGTGGCCATCCTGATAGTGGCCTGGTATCATTCAGGTTGGTCTCAAAATAAGTGTAGTTTTCATGTAATGTGATGCATAGAATGTATTGTACTGTATATCACTGACTAACTGACTTACTGCCCCTCCCCCCAAAAAAGAAGAAAAATCAATAACAAAAGGATTTTATGAAATCCACAGCAGCAGAATTTGACTTTCAAGGCTCCACATATACAGGTACAATATTCCTCCAGAAGGGCAAGCATGCTCTAATGAGCACCCGGCCACCTTGTTGCGATCAGAAAATATGTGAAAATAAAGGCTAAACATTCTCCATTTAACCATGAGTTTATGGAATTATACTAGTACTAATAATGTCTGGAATACTGGGCCATAATGTTGACGCATTGAACTGTAATTTTGTAAGTGCCCCGAGTTCACTGGGAGGACCACAATGCAATTAGTTACAGAAGTAAACAATAGTCATTTCCAATGTAACACTTAGATATCTTATTTGAAGTATTACATATATATATATATATATATATATATATATATATATATATATATATATATTTCAAATGACAAAATGAAAATGTCAGCCACAAACCTGTATTGGGACTGTAGATTCTCTTGGAGAATATATTCTGATTTTTCCATCTTTGCAAACTGTAGCAAGAGTCCGCCCGTCTGGACTCCAAGCAATGGTAAACACCTACAATCAGAACAACAAACATCACCACATAATTACACATTGCCGCAACTTTCTTGACACAAATGTCGACTTCTGTGTATCATCAGCTTCAAACCTTTAGTCACACAACCTTTAGTCATACTCCTAGTTTGTGTTTTGAACTCGTGTCCAGTTGACATTACTCTATTTGAGTTTATGTTAACTGTTTACAGGTACAAATTTTCCAAGCTGGACAGCATATTAATAAAAATTTATGTCCGTCAAAAATTAAAGCATACATCTATATATGTGATAACAAAATTACGGTACATGTAGTTACATTAGAAACTGTAAGAGTCAAATGATTACAGTCTTTCGATCGAATTGTACCCATGTGAGTTGACCAAAGACAGAAGAAGAAATTTCGGTGCATCAATTGTCTGTTCTTCTGGCTACATACAGATCCGTTTAAGTGAGAAAATAATTTAACGTTGATTTGCTGTGTGTTGCCTATGATTTACATACTGTGTCTGTGTGGCCTTCCAGCACAATCATGGTGTCACCCGTCATGACGTCCCATATGCGTAACGTCATGTCAAATGATGCTGATGCCAGTACATTGCTTGCTAGAGGATGATACCTGAGACAATATATTTTTTCTGAGTGACCTGCAAAGCAATTCAAATACGTGTAAGATCACTTAGTCAGTACAGAGCCACTGTTTTGTTCTGGTATCACACATTCACAACGAGGCATGATAAACTGTCTTATTTAGATAAGGGATTCTATTGTGGCTATATGACCGAGTGGTGGCCATCATGGCTATGTAATAGAGTGGCCATCACAGTTACATGACAGAGTAATCATTAGAGCTATGACACAGTGGCCACCATGGCTATTTGACAGTGGCTGTTAGGGCTATATGACATGGCAGTGGCAATCACAGCTATATGGCAGAGTGGCCAGCTCTTCATGGCTCATGACAGGCATGCAGGCCCACCTTACTCACGGAAAGGCAGTGTAAGCTTTGATTGTATTTGCATACAGAGTTTGGACACTATTGATATACATCCATTATGAGACCCATTCTACCACAAATAACCAACATCCCACCTACTTCAGCTGACATTTGGAGGACTGACACCATCGAAAGCAGAAGACAAGATCCAGGCACTCAACTTCTGGTTACAGAAAACCAGCAGTATAGTGAAAGTTTATTGCATTTCTGCAGATCTGTCATATCAGACAGCAAAGTTACAGAATAAAAGACAGACTTTTAGCAAATCTGTCATTCTTAATTCCCTGTGTGTCAAGTCTTGAGACATAGTATGTCCTAGTTTTTATTACACAAGACATCAAGATCAGAAATGATCATTCATGGCACTGGTAGTGGCTGTCTATGGGAGATACTGTCAAGATCACATTTATACACAAAAGGTTGACGATTAGACAAATATGAGCTTTTCTTTCAGAGTTGCCAAACTTTTGATGACTTGCATTAATGTGGCTATGATAGCATATAATTTCTACAAGAATCCATCTTCAGAACTGCAGACAAACGAAACTACATGAACAATAATCAAGTCCACCTCACCGTAGAGATTGCCCACAGGATCAGTGGTGGTCTCTGTCAGCCCCTCATCTGGAATCTCCCAAAGACGAATCCTCCCGTCATCGCAGCCTGTAAGCAGTAGTACACGTAATGGTGACCATCATGGTAACTTTGTGCTGCACATAAAAGTAACCAAATTGAACTGTTAATAGGAGGTATAGGGTTACAGTGAAAACTCCTTGTGATGACACCATCCGTTCCCTAAGAATTGTGTTGGATAACTGAATATGTCAAATAACTGAATATGTCAGATAAATGAATATGTTCCACTTACCAACAGCCAGAATACTGTCATCAAATGGGTCCCATACAAAATCTGTCACATTACTGCCCTGCTGTAATACTGGTAGCCCTGTGTCTCCGAGACGACCCGGCTTGTCCAACTGGAAAGAAAATACCCAATAATCATACCGCACTGATGAAGAGTATAAACTATGTACATTAAATAAAGCTGCTCAGTTATTGAAATGAACTAAAACACATATCCATGAAAAATGTGTGTTTACTTTTTCTCAAGTTGAAATATTTTTGGCATAAATATATAATAGCTTTTCCATAAAAGATCACTAAGGTGTATTAGATATTGGCAATTTTTACTCTATGCTAAATAATGCCATTAGCAATGTTTTGAAAACAGGATAAAGCTATCTGATAAATATATCAGGTATTTGGTGAACAAGTATCAAGTCTATGAAAGGCAAAACAATGTGACAATACTTTCCAGTCCAAATGAGGCTAAGAGGTGCTTGATTAAAAAAAATATTCATTTATATTCAAATAAACTTTCTGACTTTTATTTATGAATGAGAATTATTGCACTAGACAATAACATCTCTCTGTTCACGTCCTTCAAACACATTATTTCTGAATGAATACAGTTAACCATTCCATGCTCAAAGCAGCCAAATTCCCTCCTACCTCTAAAACTGTAATCAGGCCTCCTGAGCCTGACAAGGGCACAGCACATCGTGTTGTGTTGACTTGGAACATGTCACTCTCCCCTGGGATACTGCGACTCAGATTGCGTATATTATCGATGTGCTGGCTTTTATGCACAGTGGTTCCTTTCAGGTGGCGGAATTTGGATTGTCTGACACCTACAGAAAAAGACATCACGTTTTGGGGTAAATTGAATCTCTTCAAAATAGTAATGAAATTTGGCCCAGGTGCAGAAGAACCTGATTAGTTATGTACCATGCCAGTGGCAGAGGACAGTCAGATTAACTCTTTCAGTGCCAATTACCTCTTAAGTTGATCTACTTAAGTCAGACAAGTCTGAATTACCAATAGGATCCCAGATTCCTATCCCTCATAAAAAGACCTTTCATTCAAGTACCAGTATGCCTATAGTTCCACAGAGAATACCCCATATCAACAGCTTTTCTCGGCGCACATTGGGACCGAGAAAAGCTGTTGACTCAGTTCAAAATTTGGCTCTGAAAAGGTTAATGTTCTGAGATTTTTTATCTTATTCTGGAACCACAAGGCAGCCAGAGTGTGGCTCTGTCATTTCTGATCTCATGCATCAGCATGGATCCTAGGCACATGTATTTGTAATTGGTAGCTATAAAATCATAACCAAAGTGACAGAACTGGAACCTGGCTGCCTTCTCATATTATAAAATATTCTCTTTAAAAAAAAAAAAAAAAGAAAAAAAATTCTTGTCTGTAGCATCATGTCACAGTTTCAGTACAGCATTGTACACATTATTTCCTACATACATGTACCATCCTCCCATAATTTCATTGCATCATTGGCAGTTTCACCTGTCAGACTCTGCTTAATCAGCATGTGTCTCTCATTTTTTTTTCCTCAATGTATATATCATGCTAACAGAAAGTTTATAATGAATTTTCCTTGTGTACCTTCCTGCTGATTGGCCACAAAATGTTATTCACACCTGGAATGGAGACCAGGTGGTGCTGCCACCTAACATATAATACTGTTACTAAAAAAAAATCCCTCAGCTTCATCTTGTTTGTTTGCGTTTTTCACCTGGACTTCACTCACATATGCTGACATGCATGCACTTCATCTGTAGTGTACTATCTAGATAACTAATGGAGGGCTTTCAGATTGCACTGTCATTAATGATGAACAATGAAGGGCCTTCACATTATGTCATCATTCATGTCAAACACCGAAGAGCGTTCACATGATGCTATTATCATGTTTCAGAATGGAGTTAAGTAGTTTGGCATTCTTTCATATTTGTTTTCTTTTTACACTACATGTAATTATAATTTATTCAAGCATTACATGCTCCCCCAAAGTAGAGTATAAAACATTTCACAGTAAAGAGACTTTGACCTATTTCTCTTTATTCTCTCAAATTAGGGAAAAAAAATCATTGTCCGTAATTCAGTGAACAAATAACTTCACATACCGGAAAAAATAAAAATTGCTTACCAGCAAACACCGGCGTTTTTTTCTGTCTCATCTCCACTGGGCACTCCTGGTCATCCACCTTGACGGTGACAGTATTGCTAGCCCCAGCCACCGGCTTGCTGGCAGAGGGAGTCGGTTTATTTGCTGGCGGGGCAGGCTTGCTGGGAGCTGCCTCACTAGCCTGGGGTTTGTGCAACTGTCCTCCGTTACTTGCCTGGGTGGCAGGGGGTTCAGGCTCCCTGGCTTTTACTGGGGTTTCTTTATGATGAAAAGAACAAATTAAATTTTTGTTATTTAAGAAATGAACATTGCTTATGGTTTGAGCTTATGGTGGCTGACATCAAACGCGTAGCACATCCAATGTCAGCCTCAAAGCCTGCAGCCATAAGCCCATTATACCGACACAAACAATATTAATGTTTTTTGGTATTTACAGTTGTACCTATTTTTGAGCATAATCGTTAAATAAAAACATCAAAATTAGCCCATTCATTACATAGAATTACAGCAAAGTGATCATTTCACGTGTCACATGTTTACTTGCAGAAATACTGGCGTGAAGAGCCTCATTTCTATGGGCATTGGTTATTGGTTGGACTAGCACCTGAATGTGTGGCCACGTGTGTCAACAAAGACATGTGGATGGGTTGTGTATTCATAGCATTATGAATGAGTCTAATGCTTTGTATAGGAGAATTCTTAAGTAAATGTAAATGGACATTTTTACATCTGTCCCATATGTTGGTAAGTTGACACACATATAACACTATGAATAGTGGCAAACACACATTCTATGGGGTCAACACACCAACATACACTTAATAAAGGTATTGTCTAAATCATTTTGCAATCATTTTTTTGTTGTCAAAAATACATGTCAAATTCTTCAAATATCTGTAAATACACTGAGAACACACTTATATGTACATTGTACATGGATGAACCTTTAACAAAGTATAAATCCATTTGATTCACATCTATTGTGACAAGAAGCCAATGTACTGAATTATTGTAGTCACTTTTCATAGTACAGATGTAACTTAAAGCATAATTCCTGCCTTTTTAACAGTCGGGGTAAAACCAGTGCCAAGTTAAAGTAGTAGGCATGCTCACCACTTATACCACTGCGACATTCATACCCAGGTTACCATGGCTACAGATGCGGAAGGTGAGCATGTTGCTCCTCAGCCAATGTACATTTACCAAGATCAAATTCATTGCCTTCTTGCCGGAAAATATTCAATGTGAAGACATGAACCTACCAGTCTTGGGTTCATTCTGTGGTGCTGACGGGCCTGGCTGTGGCTTGTGTGAAGCGGGACTGTGAGTCTGGGTCTTGGGTGACTGGGTTGGCCTCTGTGCTGGTCTCTGTCTCCTCTTGTCTGGGTCCAAGCTCATCTTACCAACCTTCAGTTTTGTAAAATATGACAGCATTTTGTATTTCATATATGAGAACCTACATATGAACAACAGGACTGTGACAGTCCTGTGCTCATCTGATCTTGGATTCAAGGACTTGGGTAGTTTTGTGATCTTAAAATTAATATCAAAGTCACCTTTCTTCAAGACCATCATTACTGCATGCAATATGAAAGTCTTCACTTACACAGTTCTGGAGAACTTTATCGTTCTTCATGAAAGGTGCCAGGACCCACTATTACAAAGATATCAGCCAATAGGTCAGTTTGGCCTTTCAAGGTCACTCAAGGTCAAAATTAACAACGACAAAAGAAAGCATACAGGTATAGGTACTTTCAAATTGGTGTTTAATAATTAGAATGGGCCTATAGCTAGGATCCACCATTACTGAGACATAAGAAAATGTCAGAATTGCTGCTATTCCTATAGTAACAATGCTAACATGTACTTATAATGTAAAAACAGGCAAGTGCTGTGGAGACAAATGTGCCGTTTTGTTTTCTGCTAATAAATAGCAGCAGTCTGACCAGTTTCGCCCTGCACTGGGCTCATCAGAAACTGTATTTAACGGATGCCATCCATTCTTTATATACCGTACATAAACGTCGTTCCTAGTAATGTTAGTTACCTAGGGTTAAGACACCCAATGAAAACTTGAATCAAAAACTGTCTATTCTGTACGTAGGACAGTGGACCAAGGTACACGAGTCTAGCGAAGTGTAATGTCGCGTGGCTGGAGTATTAAGGCTTGTAACCAAGGGCAGTGTAGGTTTGCCTTTGGCTTGAGTAAAATGGAGTTCTTACTGAATGTTGTCCATATTGCATATGTTATGGACTGTGTAAAACATCTGATTCATTTATTATGAATGTGTATAGGGGAGTTCATCTGTATAATAGTGCCCACCACATCCAAGAGAAATAATGTTATTTCCACTGGAAAAGGTGTGATCCGTTTAAAAACAGAACAATAATACATTCTGTTGTCTGTGTAACGAACCATGTCATGGGAAATAGGCTCCGGAATTAAAACGTTAGCATAAGACTCAGCAAATGAGACTTTTTACCCATGACATTCAAACTGAAAGGTTCCACTGTGGATCCAAAAATACACCTTTTGGAGTCTGCGTGATTCAGTTCACTTAATAAATAAACTTCATTGTCATTGTTTTCATGAGCGTGTGAGGAAAACTTTATGGCTGTTATTTTGGATGAAGCGCGATAGCGCTTCATCCCAAAAATACCAGCCATAAAGTTTTCCTCACACGCTCATGAAAACAATGACAATGAAGTTTATTTATTATATTTACATTTTTTCCTATTTTTTCGACTTTTGATAATAATTACAAGTGATGCACGATTGCCAAAGAACCTTTTTTCCACATAAATTGCCTTGGTTTAAGGGGGGTGTGATCAATAGAAAGATAAGCACTAACCACGCCCCCGTTACCTGGCAACCAGTCTATCCCAAAAGCAACAAACAGGAAAGAAAAATAGTCCTTTTGTAAATGTTCATTTATTTGAACAGATAGCTTTACAAAATACAAGATTCGTTCGGATTAGGGAAAAAGTATACAAGTAAGTTATTTTTTGGGATAAAATACCCAGAATAACACAATGAATACAAGATTAACACCATTGCACTTGCACCTCGCACCGCGGATGCATCTCAGACTGATGCGAGCAGTGAACAGGATTTAACAGTTTAACGAGGCACGATCATGTTGAAGGTACAATTTTGAAAGGTGGAGTTGGAAATCATTCCTGCGTTAAAATTCTGGTTGGTTTGCTGGTTTTGTGATATTTCTATCGAAGAAGAGGATGCAGTGGATGTGCAGGTAGGCCTACGTGGGACAACGGTTGATTCTTGGTCACGGGGATTGAGAACAAGAGCAGCATTCGTAACTTTGTGTGTATCCGCGAGAGGGCGCACAGGATTTATGAATGAAAAGAAAAGTAGTGCCCAATGTACTGGCGTATAAAATTGTGAAGGGGCTGCATAGCTGGCGCGTGCAGACTCGCGTGTAGACGATGTCTTCATGAGATGGTGAGGACAACAACAGTTCCTATTCTTTCAACGTTAAACAATAAAGGGAATGTAAATATATGTACATGTACCCTTACAATAATTCCTCACTTAAATAATTTGTTGAAAATCAGGAAATGCCAGCAGCACCATGTAGTGAACATAGCACAGATTGAGTCCAGGTAAATTCCCACCAAGTTCAAAGTGGATCTAGCACGCAGTTTGGAAGAAGTCAAGAACAGTGATTACAACACTGTGACATCATATACTTTGTGCACTATAAAGATGACCACAATACTTACTAAGATTCAAGCAGTGTGTATATTCTAGTGTAGTGGGTATACATGTACTAACTGTAGATTCCAGTGTGTATATTCTAGTGTAGTGGGTATACATGTACTAACTGTAGATTCCAGTGTGTATATTCTAGTGTAGTGGGTATACATGTACTAACTGTAGATTCCAGTGTGTATATTCTAGTGTAGTGGGTATACATGTACTAACTGTAGATTCCAGTGTGTATATTCTAGTGTAGTGGGTAGACTAACTGTAGATTCCAGTGTGTATATTCTAGTGTAGTGGGTAGACTAACTGTAGATTCCAGTGTGTATATTCTAGTGTAGTGGGTATACATGTACTACATGTAGATTCCAGTGTGTATATTCTAGTGTAGTGGGTATACATGTACTACATGTAGATTCCAGTGTGTATATTCTAGTGTAGTGGGTAGACTAACTGTAGATTCCAGTGTGTATATTCTAGTGTAGTGGGTATACATGTACTACATGTAGATTCCAGTGTGTATATTCTAGTGTAGTGGGTATACATGTACTACATGTAGATTCCAGTGTGTATATTCTAGTGTAGTGGGTATACATGTACTAACTGTAGATTCCAGAGTGTATATTCTAGTGTAGTGGGTATACATGTACTAACTGTAGATTCCAGTGTGTATATTCTAGTGTAGTGGGTATTCTAACTGTAGATTCCAGTGTGTATATTCTAGTGTAGTGGGTAGACTTACCATAGCATTCTGTCCACTCAGCCATTCCTCTGCACTCAGGGCTGCTTCATTACAGTTCGTCTCAGGGAACAGATCCTCGTGGAACTCACGGTAGGACTGCAGTCAACACAAGCAAAACACCTGTACATCCTCTGGGCTATTAAATGGCATACTTGTCCTTTTAACCTTTAAATTGCTAATCACGGCTATAGGCGTTTTCTCATTACCGTTAAACATATAATGGTTAAGACTCAAATTCCACATAAAGATACCTTCCATTCAAATACCAGGAAGTCTGGTCTAAAGCAAAAAGCTGTTGACTCATTATCGCTTTAACGGTTAAAATAAGTTTCAGTCCAACCCCGCATACACTAAACACACCAGAATAAAATGATGACTATCTGAGCCTGGGCTGCACAAGCTTGACACACAGATGTACAATGTACTGGAGTTTGATACAACCTGGACAGTTACTTAATTACCCGTAATTACCACAGTAAACTTGTTTTTCTCAGAAAAAAGGTACGTCATTTCTCCCTCTGGAGACTGAGCAACCCTTTCCTCAGCACCCCCCAGGTACAATGCACGCCAGGGTGTGTTGAGGAAAGCTGTTCTCTAAGAGCATAATATTATTAGCCGCTGACAGAACATTTAGTTCTTTCAGTACCAATCAACACTTAAGTAAATCTACTTACTACTAGTCTGAGCTATCACAATGATCCTAGATTCTTATTCTTCCTAAAAAGACCTCTTATTCAAGAACCAGCATGCTTATTGTTCCAGAAAGAATATCCCAGGTCAACAGCTTTTCTTGTCATACATTGGGCGCATTTCGCCCAATGCATGACAAGAAAAGCTGTTGACTCAGTCCAAAATTTGGCACTGAAACAGTTAACCCCTGTTGATAATTTTTAATTTTAAAATTTAAAGTGAGTGAGCATTTACAAAGAATGCAATTGGCCAATTGTCAAGTAAACAAACAATAATGTACACAGAAACAAATGATGATAAACATGTACAGTATACTGCGGGCAGTACCAACACTGACCACTAAGTTTTCACCTGCGTTGTACAACATGTTGTCCCAACAGTAGCTTGGCTTTGTTGGCTCTCCTCAATGTCTTGTATTAAACCATAATATGTACACAATATATATCTTAACAGCTATATTGTCTAAAGTTCATTAATCTTATGAACAGCAAAACTGTGTCTCTGTAAAAATTAGTCTGAATTGAACATGGGCAAAAAAAAGAAAGAAATAAAACCCCCCAAAATGACCAGAAACTGTAGGAGTAATTCTGAATTCGATCTCTGTTTCAGCCAACAAAGACTTAATCCGTTTTTCACAGTATAATCTCTGTCAGTATCAAACGCTCCACAAAGGTTTTCTGAAAACAATGAAGTAGATAATGAAGGGCTACCTTGCGTGGGACTTTGTAAGGTACAGGTATTACTGCAGACTTGGTCAGTAACAGAAGACGGTTGACTTCACATTGCATCACATCAAGAACACGTTTGGGCACTAAGGCTGCTCCTTTTATCTGATCCACAGTGTCCATGGAGGCTACAACAGGCAACAGTTACCATGGTTACCGGTGGAAAAACTTCAAGGTAGAGCTAGAAAACTGACAAATCCAGTTTCGCTTTTTCATTGCCAATATCAACAGAAGTCGACATACTTCAAATTGACATAAAATACTAGATTCATATTCTTTCCAGAAGACCTTCCTTCGAGTACTCTCATTGAGATTTGGGGACATTTTTGTAGACATACATGTTGTCTATTATATGTCCAAATTTAGCAGTTTAGCCCCAATACAATCTGGAGAAATTATCAAAATACTTGCCATGTTAACATGGTAGACAATGGACCAAGTTAATCTTTGGATCTTGATCACTGACAATAGGTATCTGCTCTTAAATGTCTGTCTCACATGTATATTTCTCTAATTCTCTGATTTTAATCAATTGAAGCAGATATACTTTAAAAATATCTACAGCAAAAACATGTCAGGAATTTTCTAAGAAATGATCAGTTATTTTTAAAATATGTATCAAAAATAAAAAATCTGACAAGCTTTATCATTTTTACAAAAACAACCATTTTCCAATTTTTGTATCACCACTGTAAACAAACAGATACATTATGAAAAATCCTCGACGTGTTTTTCCAGATACATGTGTTAAGATTATAATAGTGCAAATATTTGAACATTAATTAAATATTTTTTTAGAAATAGCCAAAATTTTACAAAGAACACTTTCTTTTTTTTTTCCACAGAAAGCTTGTGTTTATGCAACAACTTTAAATTTTGGGTTCCTTCTTTAGTGTTGACATATTCTGTAAAACTTGCTCTAGATTGAGTATATTATTATATTGATTATGTCAGGGATGCATATTTCTGTGATATTTGACCTAAAAATGAAGTCACTTTTCCAGGTTGGACATCACCTTAACTGATTGTCATGTACGTTGTGCTGGCAGTCTGTTGAAATAATACACTTGCCACTTTAACCCTTTCAACCATGTTGCACATCCAATGCCCCACCCATGTTTCTCCTTCACAAAATGGTAAAAATAAGGTAAATTATTTTCAACATTTTGTGAAGAGAAAGAAACAGTGAAATATTTCTGTTAAGATTACCCATAAGACTGGCCAAAATTAATAGGGGACTTGTCTCAATATAGAAAGCACAATGAAAAATTGGGACTGTAGACAAGCGGTCATAATGGGGGAGTGATCTTAGTACTCAATGGGGAAATTATATTGTACATGGCATTTATGCTATCAGTATCATGTCATCTTATTTATATTAGTTGTATGCATAGACAGGGCCCAACATTGGAAAGAAGCAACTTCTTGTCTTTTAAGGAATACCTTGTCCAAAGAAGTTGTATGAATCAAGAAGTCTAGATCTAGACTCCTTGAATGAATGAAACAAAGATGTTCAAACTTCCATCATGAACATATACAACAACAACAACAACAACAACAACAACAACAACAACAACAAAAAACAAAAAAAACAACAACAGTGCTATAAATTAAGCTTGATCTTCACATTCTGAAAATTAAATAAGCAGCCTGAGGGTTAAAAAGAACAAATGGGTATGACCTATGCACACATCATGATGTAATGTAAAAACATTATGACAAAAACTTACCCTGAGTAATGTATGGGCTACTTTCTGTAATTTCCATAAATCGTAAAGTTGTGTCTGTCTGCAAATTAAACATCAGAATATCAAAACAAAGATTAAGGGCTCAATGCTGCAAGTTCTTGTATATTTATTTAACTCATTTCTGCAAATTGTAAAGCTGTGTCTGTCTGCAAATAATACATCAAATATAAAGTTTTCAAATTTAGAATTCAATCTGCAAACTCCTGTACATTTGACCTTTACTTAACATGAAAAATAGATATGATATTGCCACCCTACATATTGTAATCTTTACCTGACATAAAAACAAAATACTGCCATCAAATACATTATGATCTTGTCAGAGATTTCACTAACATGTATGGACAGTGCCCCAATGTACATTGTGATCTTTCCAGAGACTGACCTGTGGAATGCTGTCGTGGTTTCACTGATAAAGACAAAAAGGAAACCCTGTATTTTCACCTTTCAACACTGATAGTCTATTTACTTTTGAAAATACGCATATTTCACTTTGTTTTACAATGAAAGGAAGACAATTATAATTTCCAGACACTGGTGCAAAACTCAAGGCAATTTCAAGATTTTGTTGATGGTGGATGTGCTGTCATTTGTTTATTATTCCATGTATCAATACGGTATATGCATATATACATGCATAACATACATACATGTTTGCACACATACACAAACACACAAATGCATACATATGCAATTCCTTATTTCTAACACACACACACACATGCATACAATATTTTGCCACTTACAAACAACCCTCTGTCCATTATGGTCATGTAAATGAGTGGCACGTAAAGCGAGAAAGAAAAATTACTTTAATCAGTGGGAAGTAATAAACATGGTCTTACCTTTCCTGCCAGGAAGAGCATGTTTGTGTCTGGGTCAAACAGTGGCATCAAAATCCTGTCAGACAAATACACAGTATCAATGTGTCAAATATACATTATCAATGTATCAAATATACAGTATCAAAAAGATAAGATACATGGTGTCAAAATACAAGTATATCAAATACCAGTACGCAGTATCAAAGTATCAAATACACAACAAAAATACAGACATAGCAAAAACATGCAAGCGAAATAAACACATTGTAAGACCTATATCTGACATTGATATTTGAGTATTTCAGTGACTTCATCAACTTGGAGGAGCCTAATGAATTCAAAACTTGCTGAAGTTTCTACTGACCAGCTCTGTGAATATCATAGTTCCCAGAACAAAATGTCTTGGCCAAACCACTTTCTTCTACACTGCCCCAAAAATTAAACTGCCAGGCAAAGCCAATATGAATGGAAAAAGACTTGGCGAGGGCAGAACTCCCCGTAATGCCCGCTGTGAGTAGTCCGACCGGTTTCGCCAGTAGGGTGGCTCTTCAGGGACTGAGGATAACGGCTGCGAAGCCGTACATCTCGAGATGTAAACGTTTTGTGTTACGTCTTATATAGTACGGTGTAAACAGTCAACATCATGGTGATGACGCCATGTTTTTAACCAGTCACTTGTGCATGGCGACAAGTAGTGTAGGCACGTGCTGGTCGCACATGTGTGACTAGATAGATCCTACTCCCTGGGGAGGGGGAATACGTGTTTAGAAGCCCTAGGGGCTTCTAATAGTTTATTCTTTCTTACTTTATTTAGAAATGAAGTTGAGATAAAGTGCTCAGACTAGGCAGAAAGCTAAAAAAAAAAAAAAAAAAAAAGCCAATATGAAGACAAAGACCAGAGCCTTTCTATACTCTAAAAAGGCATTTTCATGATACATATGCAGGTTATCACTATCTTTAAGTCCAGTAAAGAATTTCTTGTTTGGACAATATCTTTTACTGGTTCATTTTTGATACATAACTCATGACAGAATCTGCAGTACTCTAGTAACTCTCTATTCTAAGCTTAATCACTTGTTTCAATATACCCTTTATTTCCAAGATGTATAAACACATGTGTATTGTATGTTTTTTATATGTGACTACAGTTAAGGGGGCCCTGTTGGAAATAGTCTTATATATATATATATATATATATATATATATATATATGCCTCTTGTCATCTGAATAAAATCAAATCAAACATTAAACCAAGTCTGTGGTCTACGTTACTGTTACCATGGAAAACACAGTGTTTAGAAAACAGCAGACTACTGAAATTAACCTGAGGTCAAAAAATTTATAGTGGGTGTTCGGTATAGGGAGGTTTGATAGCATTGAAAGTATATATTGGGCCAAGAAATGGTGTTCAATATAGAGAGGTGTTCGGTTAGAGAGGTTTTATATATATGTACCAGTCATCTAGTACCAACATGTACATACATGCACCCTTATGTTGCAACAAACAGTCACTGAACCCACATGTATTAACATGGTGCAAACATTGACAGCATCCATAACAGCACTAGGTAATGTGCCCACATGATAAAGTATTCTACACATTCTTACCCTGTGGAGGATCCCAGTGACATACTCTGTAGTGACTGCCCAAGATTCCTGCAATCTCGTATACACAGCTCTCTCTGTCTCATCTACAAATTCAAGTGTGGTGTGTGTTAAAAAGGTGAGAGAAACAGATTTGGTGCATCGAAAATATATATACATACATACATTTCAGGAGAGGAATTCATATTAGCTGCAAGGCTATCTTTCCAACCCTCTGTATATATGTATGTGTGTGTGTGTGTGTGTGTGTGTATACAAACATACATGTACACAAATATTACATGTACATGCATAATTATATACATGTGTAATACCATACTTGGACACCAAAACTCCCAGCCACAAGACTGATAAAATTTAACCAGTGAGGGAACATCAGCTTTCTTATGGTGAGTGTCTTTGGCAAATATCCCAATTACATTTTGTGCATAATGAAACCAATAATCAATCAAGACAAGGCCAGTTATATTGTGTAATATATAGTGAGTCCCCAACCTAAGGTCAGTGGTGTCTGTAGTTCTTAGTGTAGGAAATATGGCTCAGACAAGGGTTTTCTATGACAGGGTCAAAGGTCAAGGTCAAAGTGACCTAAATTTTTTACCTATCTATACGCGCCCTAATAAAGGAAATTTAACACGATTATGTCATTTGGAAACCTGCATATATCTGAGCCTATAGCATCCACATTTCTGAGTTGGATTGCTCAGGCCTGTCTGCAGTCCCCTCTAATGGGGCCAGCCAGGACATTCATGACAAATATGGCAGCTTCAGCTTGTATTGTGACATCAGCCAGAGGATTCTTTGTCCAGCATTCAGTGGATGAAAGTCATGTTTCTCATGGAAAACATGTGCATGAGCAAATTGCACATGAAGAAATTTGCAGAAAATACCATGATGATTGATCAATTAGGCATATAATTGTACCAATAACATGGGTTCCCTTAATATCTGTATCATGGCTCTATTTATAAGGTCAACATGGTTCATGTGGGTCCTCAGTAGAGGGCTCTGTAGGCAGGTGGGCTAGGTATGTGTATTTCTATTAGTTTCCACTGTTATTAGCGCCTATAACTTTAAAATCGCTGTACCAAGAAACACCAAATTTCCTGCAATAAATGACTGTCTACACCTCTAGCATGCAGGAATTTAGTGTATTTAGTTGTGTATTCAGTCCAATACACTGTGACATAAAATTGCCAATTGTGACCTCTCCTACATGTATTACCTTATACAATGTACAATTACAGTGTATGGTTCATTGAAAGAAATGCTGAGTTTCAAATGTACATCATTAACTTGATTAAATATCAGTTTTAATTTCACCAAATGACACAACTAAATAAACACCACTACATTTGTTACTTTGGTATGTGAACTGACGGAATCCTGTTTTGGAAAGGGACACAACGGCCAACATTTGTGCTAAGCAAAACTGGATGACTCATTTTCATAAGTAAAACAACTGCAGCATATAGAATATGTGTTTGGCAAATCAGAATATTATAAAAGTCAATTATCCTGAAAGTTTATTACTTTTTTACAGATGCCACTGACACAAGACCTTAGTCCATGTAATAATAATTTGCCCTGTTTTTTTTTCACTCCTCTTTGTATTTAACAATGCCATCAGCTGATTTTTCATTGATGACTATCATGTTTACAAACAAACAAATTAAACATTGTACTCTGTAATGTAACTGTAAATACCAAATCCACAAGAAGCAAAATTGAAAATTGAGTTCACCACATCAAATCTCCTGGACAAGGAGACTGAAAGTTGAGCTTACCATATCAAATGTTCTGGACAGAGATTGAAAGTTGCATTTACCATATCACATCATGTGAACAAAGAGATTAAAGGTGAACTCACCATATCAAACCCTGTGGAGAAAATAAGGTCCTTGTCCCCAAGCCACTTGACACGGGAATCTTTTATGTTTTGATGCCCTGCAGCCTCCTGTGAAAACCATTGAATATGGCAGGTTTTAATAGTTTTATGGAAATCAACTAACAATAAGAGACACACCAAAAATATTTTTGATAAAAATTGAGTATGGCGTTTCTTCCAATACCTGCATCTTAATTTGATCCACACATAGTCCCGAGAGTTGTCTTTGGTTTCAGTTTCACCCTACTTATTTTAAAAATATTATAAAGTCACAAACAAATTTGAATGTCCATCCACTGGAGATTATAATTGCAAACATTTTACAAGTACATATTGTTCAAAAGGGCATTACCCAAACATTTTAAATCTGATTAAAATTTTAACTTTGTGAGCTAATTATTAAATAAAATTGCATGTTTGTGACAACAAAGTGATATTTCACCTTGATATTTTACAAGCTTATGCAAATATCAAAATAACTTTCAACATATTTAATACAATACTGATTTTTAAACAGCATAAATATATATGTTGTACATGTGTGGCCAGACCAGATCCGATGGCCATTTCACCTGCTGTTTACAGCCACATGTTTTAACTCATTCCATACTGAACTGCGGAATAGGATATTGACTACTAGGAAGTGGTTCTGGGCAAAAAGACACAAATACAATACTATGGTGACTTGCCAGGCAGTGCCAGAACCACTGACTTAAGACTATAGGCATGTTGGTACTTGAACGAAAGCTCTTTTCATGAACAATTTAAATATGCAATTGTCATCCTAAATCCGTGTAAATGACGGAAAAATCAGGCACTGGTATGGAATGAGTTAAGACATAGAAGTCATCTTGTTTTTTACCCTGAATACTCTCTTTGTAGTTTGTACTTTATCTACAAATGCCTTGCCTAGCATTTATTCTTTATATTCATATAGTGTCCTCTGATGTCTGATCATCTGCTTCATTGTGAGGCCAATACATGTATTTGTTATCTGAGGGATGGGCACATACAGGTAGCAGTGTATTAAGTTTTGCCTGCATCTTCAGTTACCTGCACAACAGAGCCAGCCCTAGGGTCAAGAATGCGTATCTTCTTGTCTTTACATGACGTCACCAAAGCTGTGCCATCTTCTCGCCAGCTCATGCTCTGGATCTGGTCCCCATGGTCACCAAGCACTGAATATCACAGCCATCAGAATTTATTATAGTAGAAAACTGCTGATGCTTTCAGTTATATGTTTCATATTTTTTATTTACCAAATGTCTTATGAATTACTTGTATGCATAATTGTCATTTTGACTATATACCTCCATTATTGGATATATATTTCAAATGTTTTTTAACTTTTGTCCACTTGCTTATTTTATTGTATACCGGCTATGTATGTGTTTTTCTTTCTTTTTTATGCTTTAAGTTCTGTTTAATCTTTTTATTTTTTTTTTTGGTGTGTGCACCCGGTCTTAAATGTTCTCATGGCGAATGTCTTTTGTAGTTTCTTTTTTTCCCTACTTTCATTGAATACATATATGCCATGTTATTTTATACCTTGTCGGCATAAGTAACCTTTGACTAATGTTCACTGTACCAAACTTGATTTTACACAAAGCTATGTCTATATCTTTATTTTAGAATGATGTCCATGATTATTGCATCACATATATAAGAATACAAAATTAATTTGCAAAACTACAGGTGATGTCATGAACCACATGGAACAAATTTGCCCATTTTGTGCTCATAACTCAAGCTCTGACCTTTCCAAATAAAAGCAACATCTGAACAATAAATGCATGAAGGGTCATAGAAAAAAAGACACTTGACATGATCATAAAAACATCAAGCTACCCAATTTTTCCTGAGATGCTGCTATATCATAAAGCTTGATGGTTTTAAAACTTGAGGCACACAGCAATCCATCAGCACAGGGATGCCAGAGGATGTTCTCAATACGCCTCTCTTCAGCAGGAAATGTTACAAGTGGATCAGTAAGGTGTTCCTCAATACCACCATCTGGCAAGTTCCACAATTTTACCTGCAATGAAATGAAATTTCCATGCAGTTAAGTAACTATGAGAAAACTATGTTTGTGTCCGCAATATTGTATTGTGGCTATGGACTTATGTCTGAAATAAAACAATATTCACTTCCATATGTGTGGTTTACTTATGATTTATATGTACACATACCAAGTGATACATTTAGATGGTGGTGGTGGTGGTGGTGGTGGTGGTGGTGGTGGTGATGATGATGATGATGATGATGATGATGATGATGATGATGATGATGATGATGATGATGATGATGATGATGATGATGATGATGATGATGATGATGAACAGTCCATCTCATTTCTTATGCACAATTTTATTTAAATATCAACTTTTACCTCAAATAATTTAATAAAGATAACCAACTGTGTACAGCAGTAGTATGCATCAGCATTTATTGGAGAAATATGCAACACTTTATTGTAATCATTTGTGATTAAAATATATTTCTGTATATAATATGTATAGTTCTGATTCTTAGCCCTTTTTTTCACTTCACATGATGTGTTCGACCCAGCTACAGATACACATGAAACAAAACTTACTGTACAGTCCTGAGAGCCTGTGGCCAAATGAAGATCATCAAATGGTGAGAAAGCAAAATCTGTCACAAAATCTGCAAGTAAAATGTATATCACATAAAACTGTAAAGCCCAGTTCAGACATGACATATGAAGTATTATATACAGTGTACATCAGTTGGGATTTGAAAAAAACAAAAAAGATCTTCCACAATATAGTAATAGAATAAAGTAGTTGTTAAGCACTCTCTCCTTTGCTGCTTTTATGAAAGAATATGCCATGCCATAATACAATAATAATTTTAATGGGTCATCTGACTACATACTTATATACAGAGTAATGACAAATTAACTGAAAACAATAAGGGATTATAACAGGCAATCACATCACAGTCCAATCTACCCAAAAACAGTGTTCAATCACCCCATTTTGCTGAACAACTGAATTGTTCCTCACTAACAGAAATAAAAACTATAAGTTTCTGCAGTTATATAAAACAGGAGCAACAGTACCACATCTTCTGTGTCATTCTCAACAAGAAAAATGTCACAATCTACGCCACATAGACGATCCAGACAGTGTCTGTGTCTAAATCTATAATTTAATTGACATATCCAATTTGATTCAAAATTTTGAAAATTGTAGGCTTTAACAGCCAAATGAATTTGTAAATGGCTCATCATCGAGAAACCATCAAGAACGTTTGAAAGCCTTGAATTCCCAGACATACTTTTTATGTGATGGTGGCTGTGTGTAATATTTTTGTATTTTAGTACAATTGCAATATAGTTATTCACCTAAAAAAATTAGCTCACTTGCATACAAAGAGCTCTCTTCACTTTTTGCTGTGTCCAAACTAAAAAATCCCAAACCCCCCAGTGAATATAATTTGAAAGATATCTTAGTGTATGCACTTCCATACAATATTTAACACTTTACTGTTCCCTACAATGTAAATACCAACATACATCAGTTTGTAATATTTACCTGCATGTGCATGAATCAGGGGCATGGACACATCCTTTCTGCCTTTGTCATCAATGGGCAAAAGTCCAAGGCATCCTGTCCCTGCCAAACACAAAATCATCAGGTTTGTAAATTTCAAAAATACATATAGATATGATTGATGTAGATAATTTAGTTCCAAAAATTTATCTGAAAATTCTATAAAACATGTTTGAATCAAGTGCTATTTCCATTTCTGTACCAATAACTGAAACATGTTAAAGATAAAATGCATTTTGGAGGGTCTTGCAAAAAAAGAGAGAGAGAAAGAGAGAAACAAAGTTGCCAATGTAATTAACCTATACACCCATAAAATTTGCTTCGGAGGCCTTTTTATATTGTGGCACAGGAACCAAGTTTGTATATTTTTGCATTGTGACAGCACAATGAAGTTCGAAACCACAAATGGGTGAACTATTTTACTTTTTTGCAAACTACTAAGTTCATTATTGCTTCAGCACATCTCCAAAACCTTTAATGTCAAATCCTGGTAGATACCACAACAGAAGACTGTTTATCAAAGTGTACTCACCACCACTGTCTGTGTTAAATGCCATGTACATAGCACTTGCCTGTATGTGATTACCACAAGAACTAAGGAGATTAGCTGCAGAGACATCATTGACCCACTCCTAATAAAGTACATGTAATATACATTTGTCAGTGCACTATATCAACTCATGACTCAAGGTTATTATATTGCAGTAGTGTAAAATACCATATTCACTCCAATAAGGGCACACGCTCGAATAAGGGCACACCCCTATTTTTTTATCATAAAGGAAACCTTGGTTTTCATAGATATAGGTCAATTGTCAGTTTCAGTTCAAGTCCATCGCCTGTTTTTAGGCATATTTCCAATAAAAATTTTCTAAGGGCACTGTGCACTTATCGGAATGAATACAATATGGTATATTATACCAGCACTGCACCTTTGGCAACAGGTTTGAAACATTGGAAGATTAGGTTTTGAATTTATCTGGAGTCTTTTTTACTATCATACATACTGAACTGTATACATGAATGGTTTGTAACATCATCTTGGCCAATGCACTCATAAAAAACAACAACTGTATTGAACATACCAATAGAGCCTCCAGATCCTCTAGATGGTTTCACTACTTGAACATAAACCAATGAGGCTTGAGCAGCCAGAAATAAGAATATTTGCACCAAAAAAAAAAAAACCAAAAAAACCAAGAAAGCTGCCATGTGTCACAATACTCACTCTCCATTCATGATGCTCATATATGGAGCAAATTATTCACATATCTGACATTGAATCTGGGCCAGGATAAAAGAAAAGTTGTGTTGACAATATTCTTTTGATTATAGTTATACGGCATAGCTTTACCTCTTTCTTTGGAATCTTCGGTGCTGCATTTTTAAACTTGGATGCCTTAAATTTCCACATGATAAGATCTGCCCTCTGTTATTCTGTAAATATAACATTTCATTTTTTAGATATGTATTTGATTGAGAATTTAATAAACGTGGGACCATGTGCTCTATAAGAAATTCTATTACTTTCTCAGTGAGAAGCTATTCACTGAGGTATGTTTTCTGATGCATAATTTACAATTATTTATGCAAAAGTCTACCAGGTACTCACTTGTGTTCACATGAGATCCACATATTTAATCCCTTATTTGTTTGAACTTTCCATCAGTTTCTTTTCTTTTTCTCATTCACTGTTTGTTCCTGACTATCTTTAGCAGCTAGCACTGTGTTCCTGTCAATTTTTTCATGCTTATCTGAACTTAGACTATACTTGCTGGAGTTCTCATTCTGTTCACCATGACATACTTCCTTTTCTGGTCATGGACTCTGAATGAATTATTATAGGCATCATAGATAGAGTTTTGTTCTGTGAAGTCATTCATCCATTCATGTTCCAAGCTGCAATTTATGATCCATGTGCCTAGAAGCAAGTCAATTACACTAAGTCGAACTCTGACTTGAAATTACAGCAGATTCAGAGAATTCTAATGGGAATGAGATGCAGATGAACTCTCCTACAATCATGTTATTCTACATGGACAATCCTCCAGCAGACAGTTGCAAGACATGAACATCATTGTCATTTGTCAGTTGAGGGAGGCAAAGGATCTCACAAGGACCAGTTGATCTGGATACCCCAGTGGCCAATTTGGAGTCTAATATTACTATCACACAAAAGAAACTATTGATTATTGTGTAAATAAGGTGTTAAACAAGAAAACAAAAAACAAACATGTAAATGCACATATTGGACATTCAACAGGAGCAACAGTATTATACAAGATTCTACTACTGCCCTTGTAAGCAGTAACTGTCTGCTACTGCCGGTAACCCAACACATAGAGCCTATAGATACAGTGACAGTGCCATAATACCAGCATGATCTCATTCTTTTCCCTTTACTGATCATATACATGTAGTTTGCAAATTGTGTAATAAAGTGAAAGTATTCAAAATAACAAAAAGAACACATTCTGACAATTTGTCGAAAACCTGCCACAGATTAGGAAAATATTTATTTCAGAGTACAATAATCTGTCTTGAAAGACCATTCCAAAGAGATATCACATGTGCCCTGAAAGACATCTTTTCAACATACTTTCCTCAGTACCCTTAGAGTTATTTAGATCTCCTGTGAGAGACCATGATTTGTTCACTACTAGTGGTGGTCTTCCAAGAGGGTTTCTTGCAGTTATTTTGGTTTTGGATCAATGCTGATGTTGCTGTCATGTTACTCGCACCTATACTAACTGTCACATGTGGCAAGTCCCGATCCTGGTCCTCTTGTGAACAGCATAAAACCACTTTTGCATGCTGATTATAGAGTGTTATGACGTGTAAGTATTTGTTAAATGTTGATATGAAAATTCACTTGTCAGTATTTAAACTATATGATGCTTAGACCAATAGCATCATATTCTGTAAATACTTACATTTTTTTATTTACTTAGTCTCAGGTTGCAAATGCTGAGCTGATGAATAATATTTCCTCACACTGCAATAAGCTTTGCATGAAACCAGCGCTCATCAATAAACACAAGAATTTATACAACACAAACATGTCTTCATTGAATAGATTTGATTGTGCTGTAAGTTGAAAATAATCATATTTTCAATCGAGAGGCTTTTATTTGCATTCCGTGTGTCAACAACGAAACGAGCCGCCTGAGGCCTTGGGGACATCCTGCACATATACCTTTTGCTGTCCAAGGCATCAGCAGGAAGTCGGATATACTCATCCTGACAGTTTGCGATTGTCCAAGATGCAACCGTGCCATCTTTGTTTTTTTACCACATCATGAGGTTTTCAACTAGAAATCATCAAACACTCGACAGTGTCAGAACCCAGGTCTAAGAGCTTCGACGTAGCCTGCGTGTTTGGCAAAATAAACAATGGAAGTTATGAGAATTTGGGGGGTTTGCCTTGAAATTGAACAAAGTGGGCGGGAGCAGCCTGGAGTCTGACTCCGCTGAATCACTCAGCAGCTGCCCCTCAAAAATGCCGGGTCTCTGAATTTGACGTATCGTTTGCAAAGAACAAAAATTTACATGCTAACCCACTGAAATGATCACGATTTATTTATGTAACATGTGATGATCATAATATGTATCACATCACTCTAATCAAAACTGAATACAATACACAGTAAGTTCACGGAAACCACACACACCTCTTCTTCCAGCTTCGATCATCTGCTATTGACCTCACGCTGTACATCAAACTCTCGCGAGAATGACCTTTAACATCGTAAGGATTTTGGGAATCAGTCAGCGGAGTTCCGCAAGGTTATATATTCGTTCCGCTGCTCTTTTCTACCCGAGCTTGTAAGCAATACCGCAAAACTCTTGAGACGACACCAAACTGTATTCATCTATTCAGAGCCTACAGGACTGTCAAAATCCAGGGATGCCAACATTGGAAATTGTGATTCCAGGACAAGTTACCCTGATAGGTCAAACTAAAGCAAGCACCCCAAGGGTGCGCAGCACCTCAAGGGTTGACGGGAGGGTTCTGAGTGCATGATCCCCCAGAAAATTTTGAAAATCAACAAAATGGTGCATTCTGGTGCATTCTGGTGTATTTTGAGACAAAATTTTTGTTCTTCGAAGCTATTGTCTTTACTCCGGAACAGCTTGGAAAAACAAAGACTTTGCTTTTTAGTTTCAGTTTATTTTCACTTTTGTTGTAATGCAGGTAAAAATAAATAAATCAAGATACAAATATCAGTGGCAAAATCAGCATATATTACAAATACATTATGCCATAATGTGTTTGTAATATATGCTGATTTATAATTTATGGCCTGTTTTATTTATTACGGAATTTTTTAATTCCAGAATAATTTGAACAAAACCGGGACAGGGTGTCCATTTTAACACTGTTCCAGATGATCCAGGATGGTTGGCAGCCCTGAAAACCTTCAGGAGTATTTAAGTAAGTGGTGCCATATAAGTTATAAACTTGGTCACGTGTCCGGTTGCTCAATTTTAACGCTACTCAAATGCATTGTTTATACTACTTCTGAATATATGAGCTGCATTAGGCTTTGTATGTATGTATGTATGTATGTATGTATACATATATATATATATATATATATATATATATATATATATATATATATATATATATATATATATATATATATATATAGAAGTATATAGATATGTAATCTTTTATTTACATCATCAAGGTCAATACCGACCTTTTTGTCACAATCTAAACATGTGACTCGAAAGTCAAACTAAGACAAACCATGGAGGTATCCGTCAACTGACCACGAGCAGCCGTTGCCCGCCCCACTGAAGCGAAGCAACACAACTTCCATTGCCAGGCTTGAGGTCACGGGGCCAGAAGGGCCGCCTCCAAGATGTCAAGCTCCTCTTATACCTCCATGGACAAACTATCTATTCAAAAATACTGAAGATACTATCTGAGACTGAGAGATTAAAATTCAGCATGTGCAGAATCTTTCACACATGTGCATGTCTAAATCATGTTAATGTACATATATTTACAATAGTATGCTTAAATGGTTACATTTTCCATTCAAGCCACACAAAATCAATACCTACTTCGGTACAAAAAAAAATCACATGTATATGCACTAAATTGAGTGAACCCGAAATCTGTCTCTGAACAGAAAGACTTACGAACGATCTACAACCCTAAAAACGTATTCTGAACATCGTTAAAAGAGCGAACCAGAAAATTGGACTCATTCGGAGGTGCTTCACAGATTTAACATCATCCAAAATTTATGTACTTTACACAAGCATAGTAATTAAGACCCAAGGCTGACTTCTGCCTCCCACCCCGAGGGCTTCATTCCCAGTTACCTTACGGTGCTCCCATGCTGTGTCCCTCTCAATCATGGCGGCTATAGGACGAATCGTTCGGATTGTCTACGGATGTCAGTCGAAGTCATGCATATTTCTTGTAGATTCGTCTGCAAATATAAGTTGCAACAGAATGAACGTCTTACATAGAAGATGCCTATCAACTTTTACTTGTTTTAAAAACAAAGGAGTGGTCTTTATGGACTGTAAGTATCTGAAGTACTGATTGCATCACCGACACAAGTGACAGTGGCATGTGGAATGAACGAATTTCCACATGCGTGGAAGAATTTTCGAGGCTTCGCTTCTCAATAAACCTGCTTGCAGTGCATAGTTCTCAATCTTGGCATAAGCCATAATTTAACAATACGTCCACCCGTCTTAAAAGTACGATTGAACTCCCATATTTCATGGCACTTCTAGATTTAGTAGATGGGGCCCAGTAGATGTACTGCAATTGCGGAGTCGGTGGCTGAGCCACAGGCGAATTGAAAAGTATGTGATGTGCGCGTTCCCTTGCACAGGCGCTCGTAACATTCAGTCAGTCAAGCTGCCGTGCTAATAATAATAATACGGTGGCTCTCCGCTTGTCTGCCGCGGCCCTGTGTCACTCTGTGACACAGGTGGCCTAGAAAAAAAAAAAAATCCATCCCTCTCACACCCTATCCCCGCCTCTAAGGCTCAGGCTTTTCCCATGGGAGCCCCCATGGGAGCCCTTATAAGGGCTACCACCATTCCCATTCCTTCCCCTCCCTGTACTCTGGAATTCTAATTTAACCTGTTGCCTTCTAACTCTATTATTTCATTCCTTTTCTCCCAGCATCCTACCAGGTAGTCCTGTACATTTTTATTACCTTTCCTGCCTCCCAGAAAGCTACCTTTCATACCTAAAATCCATGCTATACGTTCCTCTTCCTCTAAACCCTGAACCTCTTCTAAACCCTTGTAATTGTAATCTTCTCTGTGCCACTTTCTGAAAAAAATCTTCCCTTATCTCTCTATATGCATCACACCACAACAGCCGATGGTCCACTGTCTCATCTGCCTCTTTTCTACATGACTTACACTTTCCATTACTCCCTGTTGTCCACTTTTGATTTCTCTTTTCGAGATTGATTACTCCTGCCCTACTTTGAAACAGAAGTTTGGATCCCTTCCCTCCATCCCAACACACACTTTTCTGTGGCTTTTTTAATACCTTGTATGCCTTCAATGTACTTTTTTCCCTGACTCCACTTTTCCAGTCTTCTTTCCAACCCTCTGTAATGCTAATGCTACGCGGTGGGGGGGGGGGGGGGAGGAGTAGTGGATTAAGAGGGTGGACTTGGAACATCTGTGCGTTCAATAACCCACATAGGGCCATATCTGCTATAAAATATTGTGTATTCATCTGTGCAGTCAATTATTTGTGCTAATAAGATGGTGGCGGATGGGCCTGAAACTACAACGTCGTCACATGGAGCTCCTATATAGAAAGGTATGAAACGAAGCTCACATCTTGACAACCACCCCACTTCATGTTTGGCATGATTTCTCCGTTTCTGAACACACCGACAAAATGTAACTCACCAGTTTATTCCAAAACTATTTTCTACAGTTATATCACACAGATAATCCATTGATATCCGCATATATCCACAGCAACAGTCCTATAATTGTCGAAAATGTCACACAAAATCCATTTCAGGCAAAAAGTCCGACATTCCAGCGCCAAATTAATGACCCTTATGTAGTTGTAGCAATTTTCTAGACTAGATGGAGTCAATTTCCTGAAAACAACCCATACTGGCTGTAGGCGTACATGTATAAGTCACAGTAAACTCAAAATAATCCATATTGAATTTATCTTTAAATATAACTTTCAGTAATACAATCCACATACAGGCTTCATTGTAAGTTTATGGAAAGTCTACTGTCTATTTCAGAAATTGAGTTTGATTCATATATGGTTGGAGTAAATAATAAATGTGGAATAATGTGCATTGGTCTGATCTGATTATCAAAGGGTTGAAAAGTGATGATTTAAACAATTTGTTGGTTGTGTTCTGTTGCTGGATCTGGTCCTTTAAAACTTGATTTAAGTGCTTGAAAAAGTCCTTGAGTGTACTTATCACAAACCTGTATGAACCCTGTTGCATGTTTGACACATGTACACCAAAAGCAGAATTAAGGAATTGAGGCAAAGATGTAGGCATACCAGTTTGAACAAGATTGTCCACGTAATTTCCAATATTCTTGGCACTGGTAGTGGTAGGAATAAAGCTGTCCCAGAAATGTCCAATATTATTGACATTAAGGTAACTCTCTCCAGACAAGGAGTTATTCTCAAAAGAATTCATGATATCTTCAAATTGGCTATCTGAAAGATAGAGGAAGTCATCAAGTTGATGAAAGTCAATTGTATTTGTGATATTGGACTAATTAATATTCAGTATTTGTGTCCATTACTCCAAGAGGAGTAATGTTAGAGATAGAAATGTGTGGTCATAGATGCGGCAGTTGATGGGCCTGGCATAGATTGAAAAGTTGGAGTAGGCCTACCACAAAGAGCTTGGGCATTGGGTATATTTTCCTTCTCTGGTTGAATTGCAGAGGTCAGAAAGTCCGAAATGTTGTGCTTCTTTTTATCTGTGAGTCTGCAGGCATAGGACTGAATTGAACTTTCACTAAGGTGTCCAGATATATGCATTGTATGCCTTGCTTCAATGCTGGCTTCATCAAGAAGCGTGATCATGGTGATGCATTTAGCTCAAACAGAATGGTTTGTATAAATCTTCCACAAACTCGCTGAATCTTGTATCTTTAGTCATGTTACGCAGATTTTACCTGCCACATATACAAGTAAAGTACATCAGTTGAAACCGTACCTTTTGCTGGAGTCCTGCCAGGCAGTTAATATCAAACATTGCATGTAAAGAGTTAACATATTGTCCTTTGTTGTCAAAGCTTTGTGTTCCACGTAACCATATCCTTGTCTGTTAGGATCATTGTTAACTGCCTTTAGGGTTTTACAAGAGCCAATAATTGTTTCATCATTATTGATGTAAAAATTAGTGTGTGTTAGGTATGACAATCCATATTTGATACTATCAACTCCCTTTTTCTTGGACAATTGTCCAGCTTTCGTGCGAACATTTGTGTAGGACAAGGAAAGCTTCTCATTCAACTCCGCTTTGCTGCAGTTTTCCCAACTTGGTGTTCAATTCAATAGATAGCAGATATTCCCAGAAAAGTTTTGTTGCATTTTTGATCTTTTTTTTTTTTTTTACATTCATTATTTTCAATCAAAGCTGAAATTTGTGCTTGATCCAGGGTCGCAAACCTCCCTCCATGAGCCATCTTGCTCCCTTTTTCTTGGACAATTGTCCAGCTTTCGTGCAAACATTTGTGTAGGACAATGAAAGCTTCTCATTCAACTCCGCTTTGCTGCAGTTTTCCCAACTTGGTGTTTTATTCAATAGATAGCAGATATTCCCAGAAAAGTTTTGTTGCATTTTTTTTTTTTTTTTTTTTGGTATTTTTTTTTTGTTTTGTTTTTTTTTTTGTTTTTGTATTTTTACATTCATTATTTTCAATCAAAGCTGAAATTTGTGCTTGATCCAGGGTCGCAAACCTTCCTCCGTGAGCCATCTTGCCTGGTGTGCATCATCTGCCTTGGTACATGTAGTTCATGCAATGCAATAATCTGGTTACTAAGCCAATCAGAATTACAGCGCCATCTGGCAGTGCATGCCGGGCGACAATACCTTCTCAGCAAGAGACAGGGAAAAAAAGGACCCATCCCCAATTAACCAATCACAATTTCCCACGAGGTCTAATTATCAATGATGTCCCTGCTGGTGTTTTCAGCCACAACTCTAGCAACTTTTTCGTTTTGTTTCCTCACATTTGGCCCCTTGGTTGTCAGACCTGACTACCTGCCATCAATTCCCTTAAATCCACAACTCTATGTCAGTCTGCTCCAGTTGAATACTTGTAAGGAATACATAGATATTTGGATGGGATTTTCTGATCAAACTGCTCTGTCTGCTGTGCCAACCCAGGGACAGGCATTTACCACAACTGCCACAAAATTAGCAAAAAACGGTTAGAAAATGTAGCAAACAATTAAAAATATGCATGTGACAGATGTATAGTTGTGATTAGTAATGGGTTCCCCATCAAATACAACAAATCATTGCTTAACAAGCAGAATTATCCACATGTATTTGCAAAATCTGATGGATGTTTTCCAGATATGCTTATGTTATATGATTGACAAAATGTTGCAATATTTCGCAACATTTTGTCAATAAAAAAAAGTGTATGTCTTACTGCCACATAAAAATATTAAATTTGATTAAACGGATGGCTCATGTACCTTGCACAATGCATATTGTGCATTTTAACAGTTAACTGAAAATTGGCAAAGTAATGTAAAAATCGGTAAAATTACACTCATTTGTGGCCTCCCTAATACTTGATCACTTGCAGTAAACACCACATGATTGGTATCATTGGGAAGTTTACAACTTCGTATGCATCAGTAAAATGCTTTCTTGTTGGCTAAACGTGATTGTAATGAAGCTGATTTATGCCAAACATCACTGTTTCAAAGTTTAGAAATGTTATTCAAAAGACCGTTTCTATTGGCCGATGGTGATATAGTCAGATCGTTATATGACCTATTTGAATGATTAACACTGAAGATAAGTCAAGTGGGCCAATCAAAGCATGGCAATTTCCCAAATGTTCATTGCCTCCTGGACTTCTGCCCAGATCTCCACACCATGCCATGGTGAA
This sequence comes from Hermodice carunculata, assembly GCA_964020975.1. Classification (NCBI taxonomy): domain Eukaryota; kingdom Metazoa; phylum Annelida; class Polychaeta; order Eunicida; family Amphinomidae; genus Hermodice; species Hermodice carunculata. Next base: position 88,016,638 of record OZ026619.1, on the reverse strand, counting down.
AGCATGAATGCAGGGCATGATAAAAGCAGCAAGTCTGGCTGTTTTGATGTTGTTGATGTGTAAAAACTTTGATATTTTCATAGGATTAGGATTTGGGTAGTTCTTCTGAAGCTTTCTGTTATTAGTGCAAGACATACGGAAGGATATTCACTGTACATATACATTTGGCACTGATGAAGGCAATGTCTTGTGTCTGGACTCCATTTGCACTTTGAAAGTACTGTTTTTTCAAAATGTATCACTTTTGCCTTCAATAAATCTAACCACTTATTGTAAATAACTTGTAAAATAAGAACTATAATAAGATGTGGTGCTGTGGAAATAAAGCACATGTGGTTTTCAAAATATATCAGTTTTGCCTTCAATAAATCTAACCGCCAACTGGAAATAGCTTGTAAAATGAGCACTTTAATAAGATTTGATGCAGTGGAAATCAATCACATGTGGTAACAGTCATTTCACACAAATTACTGCCGTTTGGTAATGGCATGTGCAGTAAATTTGTACATGGTATTGCTGGCATTTCCTGATTTTTAATGAATTATTCAAAAAAGGAATTATTGATAAATGTATGTGTACATATTTGCATATTTACTATAGGGGTAGCTTCAATATATCAGTAACAGTGGATCCTAGGCCCATGTAAATTAACCACAGGGTTTCTTTTGTGTTGTCAATTTTGATCTTGTGAGTGATCGTAAAAGGTCAAACTGACATATTGCCTTACGTTTCAGTAACGGTGGATCCCAGGCCTATCTTTGCTATAAAACACTGACAGGAGAAAAATATGTGGGGTTTCTTCTGCTAGTGTTCACTTCCCCTTTAGTAACCACAAAAGGCCAGGAAACTGGTTTACATTTGGGCAGTAACAGATCCTGTGACTTTTCATATCCAAAAATGATGACTTCTCAACTGTGTGAGTGAAGACTTTGATGTTGCAAATAGCGATTATGGTTTTAAATGAAGGGGATACTGATATTATGCAGAAGGTTACAAAACCACGTCAGTATGTGCATCAAAGATTAGCTGAGCTCAGGACTGTCACAGTCCTCTTGTACTTTATCTTGTTATTTCATGGATTCATTTCAGCCAAGTGTAGTTGTTCTTATGTGCTAGCACATATAACTTTTATCCTCATAGGTTACTTATAACATTGCATATTTTGTATCATTTCATCCATGTTTTGCTGAGTTTATTTTTGGCCTTGGTGTCTCTTGACCTAAGTTTGCATATACAAGTAAATAAACAGTAATAAAATAAATGCAGTTTATTTGTTGCATTTTGTGAACTTATTTTGCCATTTACTTTGACTGTATTCAGCTGTACACATGCGGCCGCACCACCACCAGTTCTGGACAAAAGGATTTCAAACAAGTGCTTCTTGTTCTGCAAACCAAAGAGACTTCTATGATGTGCTTGGTGTCACAAGAGACGCAGATGAAAAAACCATTAAAAAAGCTTACTATAAGGTTAGTTCAACCAAGGAGGGTATCCTCCTTGGTTCAACTGTTTGTTGAGGGTGTCTCTCTGTACTTTGTGTTATTTTAACAGTGTACATTGTGACTTTCCCTGTGGACATAACGATTTCACGGTGGAATTACCTTGTGTCATTAAAGATTATAAACAGGAAAATGTCGCTTTATAAGTATGTGTTTTGCTCCTAAGTTTCCAGGCCAATGCTCATGTACTCCTTGATGTTTGTGTATAAGGATGCTATGCAGATTAATTTAGAAATGAATAAATTTGACTTCCTTGGGCCATAATCTGTAATTCAAAGTTCCAGTCATTTTTAGCTCAGCTGACTTGTCAGTCAGCTGAGCTTATCTTATGGTCCTCCGTCCGTCGTCCTTCCGTCCGTCGTCCGTCAACAATTTACATTTTCGACTTCTTCTCCGAAACCGTCAGCCAGATCCACTTCAAACTTAGTGGGGATGTGCCTTTGGTGCGTCTCTACCAAGTTTGTTCAAATGGTCACGGTCCATTGATTTTTGGATTTTTAATGAATTTTTTTGTTCTTTTTTGGGCAAATCTTAAAAAATCTTCCTCTCTAAAACCGCCCATCCAATAACTTTGATATCACACAGAAACACTCCCTGGGACACCTAGTTCTTAATTTGTTCACCAGGTGGCGCTGCAATTTTTTTCTATTTTTTTATGAATTTTTGTGTGTTATAGCTATTTTCGACTGCTTCTCCAGAACGGTCACTCAGATTAAGCTGAAACATGGTGGATATGTTCCTTGTAGAAGGGTCAAACAAAGTTGTTCACTATGTGAGAATGCTGCGGATTCCTGATTTTTAACGATTTTTTCAATTCGGGTACTTATCGGTCAATGCAGCTTTCCTATTGATTACTATGGAAGTCAGTGAGCATTCTAATGCTAATTCACATTTTGGACTTCTTCTCCAAAACCGTCATCCAGATTAACTTCAAACTTAGTGGGGATGTACCTTGGGTGGGTGTCTACCAGGTTTGTTCAAATGGTCATGCTCCAATGATTTTTGGATTTTTAATTAATATTTTTGTTCTTTTTTTGGACAAATCTTAAAAAATCTTTTTCTCCAAAACCGCTTACTCAGTCACTCTGATATCACATGAGAAGACACCTAGGGACTCCGTGTTCTTAATTCGTTGACCAGGTGGCGCTGCAATTTTTTACTAATTTTTTATGAATTTTTGTGTGTTCTAGCTATTTTCGACTGCTTCTCCAGAACCGTTACCCAGATTAAGCTGAAACGTGGTGGATATGTTCCTCGTAGAAGGGTCAAACAAAGTTGTTCACTATGTGGAAATGCTGCAGATATCCTGATTTTTAACGATTTTTTCCATTCGGGTACTTATCGGTCAATGCAGCTTTCCTATTGATTACTATGGAAGTCAATGAGTATTCTAATGCTAATTCACATTTGTGACTTCTTCTCCAAAACCGTCATCCAGATTAACTTCAAACTTGGTGGGGATGTACCTTGGGTGGGTGTCTACCAAGTTTGTTCCAATCGTCATGTTCCAATGAATTTTGGTTTTTTTATGATTTTTTTTTCAAAAATCTTTACAAAAGTTTTGACATGGGAATTTCTTGTTATGGTTACAACTTAAATAATTTTGGCCAGATTTACTTCAAACTAGGTGGGGATGTGCCTTGTGTGGATCTTTACCAAGTTTATTCAAATGGTTACGCTCTATTGATTTTTGGAATTTTTATGATTTTTTTTCGTTTTTTGGGGGCAAACCTTAAAAACTCTTCACCTCTGAAACTGCTCACCCAGTTGTTTTGATATTGTTCATAGACACTCCCAGGGACACGTAGTTCCAAATTTGTTCACCAGGTGGCACTGCAATTTTTTCTAATTTTTTTTTTTATGAATTTTTTATATGGTTTTGTTATTTTTCACTTGTTCTCAGAACTGTCACTCAGATTAAAGTGAAATGTGATGGATATGTTCTTGTGGAAGGGTCAAACATAGTTGTTTACTAGGTGGCACTGCTTTAGATTCCTGATTTTTAAGTATTTTCAACTCGGGTACTTATCGATCAATGCAGCCGTCCTATTGATTACTATGTAAGTCAATGGGTATTCTAGTGCTAATTCACAGGACAACTGACACAAAATTTACTGTTAACTTGATAACTTGAGATCTGTTTTGAGTTAGTACTGTGATGCTGCACATGTTAATGTTTTTGTATGAAGGTCATGCTCAGACAGTACGTGAATGACTTTGACCTCATTTCTGGGGTCACAGTGTAACATGTTAGTGTTCTTTTATAATGGTCGGACTTACTGAAAACATGGGTGACCTTGATCCTTTCCCAAGTTCTTAGATCTGCAAGTGTGATGAATGTCAAGATCAGCTGAGCATGGGCTGTTCACACAGCCCTCTTGTTAAGTTTTCTTTTACCGGTTCCTGCAGATTGTGACCATGTGAGGGACAAAAGGCTCTGACATGAATCTCACTGAGAGCAAAGTCTCAGCAGAGAAATTGATTGTTAATAGTTATGTATGCAGTAAATTAATTAATCACTCTTAAAAAGAATTTTGTCACAGCATCATTTTTTTCTTCATAACATACTATTCCACTCTACCTCTTTGTCTCTTTTTCCATAGAAACATCATTACCTGGTAGCCCCAGTGATAACAGACACTTTATGTGCTTAACCAGGGTTATCCTGACTAAAACTTACATATTATGCATGATTGTCTTGCATATTTCACATACAAGTTTTTAATATGTTCATGTCATGCTATTTCATGTCAAATAAAATGAGTTTTGATGACAAAAAGCTTTGCTTAGTGATATACATGTATGTACAGTGGAGTACAACTACCCAGTCTGTGTGGTAATAATGCAGTGGTGAAAATATGAGTGAGACAGGATCAAAATATATTGCTGTAAATGATTGATACAAGTACAATCAAACAAAATTTCGTCTCTAAACATTGTTCTATGCACAATGTGCTTGATCAGATAATTGGCATAAAGAATTGTAAATGGGCAAATACAGCCCCTGTAACTTTGTATGTGTCACATCATCAGTATTACTGCAAGCTTCACTTGTGCTGGAAGCATATATACTTATATATGTTTACCATTTTCCAACAGTTGGCCAAAAAGTACCACCCTGATTTGAACAAGGATAACCCAGATGCACAGAAAAAATTTCAAGAAGTTTCAGAAGCATATGAGGTAAGTCAAGTTGTTATTACATTACTAGATAAAAAGCATCTGCCAGGTTTTTTGTACAACTGGCCATACTGATTGGTACAGCAACTATTTTTAGAGTTGATGAAGCTGAAAGCCCAATCATTGCCTCTTATACACAATATTTATATTCAGGGGCCAGTCAAACATTTCAGCATTTCCACAAGCATACATAGGGTATGCTTGGGGGGGGGGGGGGGGGGGGGGGGGCAGAGGGTAAGATACTCTGTATCTTTTTTTTTTGTGATTTGTACAAGTGCTGATTTTTTTTTCATTGAGAAAGATTTTAAAAAGTACATGTAAATACTTTTTCAGGACTTCAAATGATACCTTTTCTCTTTATAACAACTGTGCCTATTGAGATATATATCATGTAGACAGTCCTCTCCTCGGGGGAACCACTGTAGGACAAATGAGATGTACATTGTCTCACCGTGACAGAAATGTTACAATGTTAATGTGTGGACTATTTTCATAGATTCTGAGTGATGCCAGCAAGCGCAGAGACTACGATGCCTTTGGTGCTGCAGGGTCTGGTGCTTACAGGTCACCAGGAGCTGGGCCCGGGGGATTTGGTGGCTTCTCTGGTGCCACAGGTAAATGGTACATGCAACAGTGAAACCTGCCTTGTAAGACCACCCTAGGGTGCCCAAATAGTTGTCTTTCCAGACAGTTGGTCTCATAGGAAATGTAAATATAACATGGCAAGTGTTCAGCAAAGTAAAGGACGACAAGGTATTAAGCCCACTAGACAGATCAAAAGACCATGCAAAAAACACAGATCAGCTTCCAATCTTCATGAGTTTCAACATTGGGAGTTGGAAACACAGCGAAGCAGCACTTGCATAGCATGTGTAATGTTTGGAAACACAGTGAGCCCCTCCTTGTATAGCAGGTGTAATTTTTAGAAACAGTAATTTTCAGTGGATCCTTATGAAATTTGGTGGAAATATTCTGGAGAAGGTTTTGTATAATCTGAACAATACTAGTGCCGCCACCTGTAGGTGAACGGGAAATTAGACTTGTTATTTAGTAAAATTTATGAAAGTCATTATCTTGAGAAATTGTAAGGCTAATTTCACCAAATGTACAACTGATGTAGATCACATGTGGAAGTTAAATATTAAGTAATATGGATGACGTTGACCTACTTTCTCTAGGTCAAAGAGGGGATACATGTCAGGAAGTAGTTTTGTGATGGTCATTACATCTAAATTTGTGGATACATATCCATGTACCAGTATAAGAGAATTATACAGACAAAAGTCGATGAGATATGGAGTCAGGGTGGCCCCACTGGTGGTATTAGAACTAACATCATAGGTATCAAAAACACATTGAATTCATTATTGTGAGTATATAGTGAGACAGAAGCACAAAATTTTCACCAAATATGCATTAGACCAATGGTCAAAGTTTATGAAATTTTAGGTGACCATGACACATTTTCCAAGGTCATTTAGAAGTTTCTAAAGGACATCAAATTTGGTATTTTTAGAAAGAATAAGGCTAATGATACCAAATTTATCACAAATGTATATCATATGTAGATAGGTTGATGCTGCATAATTTGGATAGCCTTGCCCTACTTTCTCAAGGTCATGGAAGGAATGCATTTCAGTAAAAGAATTTCTTGTGCTGGTCATTACATGTGAACTTGTGGTCATACATGTATGTCCCATTACAAAAACATTTTACAGGCGAGATTGTCATTTCATGTGAATATTGATGCCACTGGTGGTAAAAAAGGGAACTGCTACTAAGGGTATTAAAAATGCTTCAAAAATTCATTTTTGTAATAATACATTGAGATGGAACTGCCATATTACTCATGAGGTCAATAGTGGCATTTTGTAAAATTATAAGTCGCCTTGATCTATTTTCCAATGTCATTATATACTGTAGATAAAACACTAAATTCAACATGTTGAGAAAGAATAAGGTTAACATTGCCAAATATGCTGCAAATGTTTATCATATATGGAACTAAAATCTTGCATTATATGGATGACCTTGACTTTCTCAAGGTCAGGGAGGGAATACATTTCAGGAACTGCTTATGTTTCAGGGTCATTAAAGCACTAAAGAAAAGAAACACTAAATGCAATACATGTCTATTGATGAAGAATACAGCAAATGATACCAAGGATGACCTTTACTCATTTTTGCAGGTCATAGAGGGAATGCATTTCAGGAAATAGTTATTTGGTGATGGTTGTCAGTAGAGCATTAGGCCCGTCGGCCTCTTCTTGTTTCAGGAAAAAACTGGTGATCTGAGACTTTCATTTCCTGGTTTCCAGCAGTACTACTCACAATTGTGCATCATCTATATTAACACAAGTTGTAAATATGCTGCAATATATCACACACACATATATATATATATATATATATATATATATTGAAGAGCACATGTATTAAAATTAGAGTATAATGATGGAAGTTCCATTGTATTTTCAGGGTTTCAGGGTTTTCAAGGCAGTATTGATCCTGAGGAACTGTTCCGCAAGATTTTTGGTGACGCAGGCCTGAGGATGTCTGGGTTTGGTGACATGAATGACTTTGAAGAGTCTCAGTTTGGTTTTGCTGCAGCATCAGAGGTAATGTACCAATTATTACACAGTTTGTTGAATTTAAATGTTATCCGTGTAGATGCACCAAAGTCAGATTTTCACCAATTCCTTGGAAAAGTAAAACAAAAATATGCAGCCGAAATACGTTTATTTAGTGCTGTTGTTTACAAAGAGCAACATCTAGCAAGTAAAAATGGAGCCAGCGGTAATTCAGATGAACTAACTGTCAGCATGCAGTTCAGTGTAGCAAACATGACAGTGTCTAGCAGGACTGGGAAGCGTTTGCTCTAACAAACTCTTTTTGGAACTTTTGTAAAGTCTGGAAATACGGTCCACAAAAATTCTGCAAATATTTACGGGGAATTTGTCAGTCTCTATGTAAATGTGCAGGACACATTGAACCACAGTGTGGCAGTAAAGAAACACAAGAAGAATGCAAAGTGATTCCAATATTGTAGTGCCATTCCTATCTTGTATGATGGTAGGCCCTCTCTACACAGGACACCTCTCCATGCAGGAAATGTGGTATTTACAATATATATTTCCCCTCCTAAGTGGCCAACCCTCTTACAAGGCCACCTTTCTGGTGCATTTGGTGTAGCCTTAAAAAAGAGGAGTCACTGTATTGCAATTCTGTGTGAGAACATATCCCAGGAAGTTGGTGATATTTGATAGGGAAGGGGGGAGGGGGTAAATTTACATCCATAGTTTTATTGGATAATTGGAAAGGGGTTTTGTTGTACACGTCCCCTTAGTACAATGTATATAGGTGAAGGAGTAGCAATCTCTGGAAGCTTGCATTAACTGTAAGAATATGTTATGAGTCGCGTATGTTGCATACATGTACATTGTGTAACTGTTGGGTGTCATCTAAGAATAACTGGTTATTCATCTCATGATACTGAATCTCGGCAATAACTTTGTAGGTTTGAGTAAGTTTTGCAATGATGTGACCAAACCAACTGTTACAGTGCAGAAAAATGATACCTTGATGTTACCCGATTGAGTTACACTGTTGTGTTTTATTCAGATTTTGGCATTTATAAAACAGGAGAACACAAATATGGTAAACAAAAGATTCTGAACACTTTTTCATAGTGCAGTTTTGATATAAGAGGAAATCTGGTCCCCAAGCAAATTGTTCAAGTTAGTGATATTGGAAATCTTCAGCTGATAAGAACAGTCTACCCTAGGGCTCATTTTATGAGTTGTTATTTCATACTTTGCACACATTACAGTGTTATTCTGTGTGCTAACACAGACATACTGTTTTCCCAGAAATCGTTTATTTCTTTCCTCCTTTCTTTCTTTAGCAGCACATTTTTCCGCCCTTTTTCTGGGAGACTATTATAGATAGAAACTCCAAACTTGGCACACATATACTTCTATAGATGAAGCCTTGCCTTTTCATAATGGGAGGTCATGATTTTCAAAATAATGTAAATGAGGACTAATTAAAGTTTTAAATCTTCAGTATTTTGTATACTTTAGTAGGTGTGGTTCCCAGTGTATAGGAATTCAATCATAGCAAGGCAAAGGTCATCTCAAATGTCAAGGTCACATCAAGGTCAAAATTTCATTTTAAAGATCAAAGGTCACTTCAGGTAGAGGTCATCTCAAGGTCAAGGTCATTTGGACCCTTTGAAATTTTCAATTAGCTATAACTCTGTCAACTTTTGTCCAATTTTGATCATGTTGGGCTCAAATTGTAGCACTGGACATTTTTGTAATTTGCATGTGATCTGTAAACGTGAAAGACCAAGTTCATTTGGAACTTTGAAAATATTCATCCAGTCATAACTCAACCAATTTCCATCCAGTTCAAATCATGTTGGACTCAAATGGTAGGGATTGTAACCATGCACATTTTTGTATTGAACATGTAACCTGTAGAGGTCAAACGTCAAGTTCATTTGGCCCTGTAAAAGTTGCATCTCGTCATAACTTGGTCAATTTTGACCTGATTTGGTTCATGTTTTGCCTAAAGTGTAGGTATTGTAACACTGTACATTGTTGTAATTTACATGTGACCTCCAAAGGTCAAAGGTCAAGGTCATTTGGACTTTGAAATTTTCGTCCACCCATAAATTAATGGATTGTGAAGTACCAAAGGACAAAAGTTGTGGCATCAAACTTTTTATGAAACTGGGGATTAATGGCACCGAAACAAGTCTTGTGCTGGTTCCCCGCTGATGACCCGATTTTTTAAAGGCTCATAATGCCTAAAACTTTCTTCTAAATTTCAAATTTTATGAATATGATTTGTTCTTTTTGTAAATTAATTTAATAAATTAATTTGCTATTATGATTTAGAACTATACAGTTCTTCAGTGAATGGTACGGAATAGGACTTTGCTCTTAGAATATCGGACTTGATAGTGTTCAAACGGTACATGGGCTTACAGAATTAGGTTTGTTAAGTTTCTCTTTGTATTAAATAATTTAATATTTACAACTATGGAATGCACACAGACAGATTTACTTTGAAGCAAGTCTACTTTTCTGGTTTCAATCTTTGATCTTTTATTCAGTCCACAAAATTATTGTTTCAGGTAAAATTCATCAATGCAATTAGAGTATAGGGCAATAGATCCATGAAATACATGAATCCAGTGACTGGCTCTTTTTAGCTCAGCTGACTTGTCAGTCAGCTGAGCTTATCTTATGGTCCTCCGTCCGTCTGGCCCTCATCAACAATTTACATTTTCGACTTCTCCTCCAAAACTACTGGCCAGATCCACTTCAAACCTGGTGGGGATGTGCCTTGGTCGGGTCTCTACCAAGTTTGTTCAAATGGTCATGGTCCAGTGATTTTTGGATTTTTTATGAATTGGTTACTGTGTGAAAACTGGATGGGAGACTCACACACTAAATCGGCAGGACACAGAAACTACCATTATCATGTTTGTGTGTGAAAACCAGATAGGAGACTCACTGGCACTAAATGAGCAGCCTACAGTAACTATATATGCACCATTATGATGATACTTTTTTAAAACCAGAGAGGAGACTCACTGGCACAAAATGTAGCTGTACAAGTTGTGCATTTCATGGTGAGTGTATGGAATGATGCAGATGCACCGAGCAATATAATAATACCATCACAGAAGCAATGCTTCATAACATAATTACCTTTGAGATAAAAAATTTAAAATGTACATTGTCAGCATCTTTTGGAGTTTGAAGTTGTAAGTGAGAGATATTTTGCTTGACAGATTATCATGGATCTGACATTCCAACAAGCTGCACGAGGAGTGAATAAAGAGGTCAATGTAAACGTAACTGACACATGTCCCAAGTGTGCAGGAAACCGCTGTGAACCTGGTACCAAACCTGTCAGATGCCACTTCTGTAATGGCACAGGAATGGTAAGTACTCTATCCACACTTGTCTGAACATCAAAGTATGTTTAAATGCTAAATGCCAAAGTATGTCTGATTAGCAAAGGTACATGCATCACAGGGCTCCGGGTTAGCACCTTCCACCAGCCAAATGCTGATGCCAGTTGTGGTTGGCAGGAGCAGATTTTTAAGGGTCCACCCCAAGGGAGGAACCCTTTCTGTTTTCAGGTTGTCCGTCTGTCCGGCTGTTCACATTCTCATTAATGTAATATCTACAGAATGCCTCCATGTATTTTGCTCAAATTTGGCAATATGCTTACCTTCCATGGCAAGGTGAGCTGATTAGATTTTGGTGTCACCATGACCTGATTTGAGCAAATGGCAGCTTAATTACATGCTCATTAGAGCTTGTTACCACAATATCTCCAGAATGCTCAAATTTGGCAGAATGCTCAAATTTGGCAGAATGGTCATCTAGCATGCCAAGATGAACTGATTAGATTTTGTTGTCACAATGACCTAATTTGAGCAAATGGCAGCCTAATTATATTTCTGTCAGGGCTCGTTACTTCGATATCTCCAGAATGCTTCCATGTGTCATGCTCAAATTTTATAGCATGATTATCTTGTATACCAGGATGATCTGATGAGATTTTGATGTCATCATGACCTAATATGAGCAAATGCCAGCCTAATTACATGTTTGTTAGGGCTCATTACCACGAGATCTCCAGAATGCTTCTGTTTATTTGTTCACATTTTGCAGTGTAATTATCTTGCATGACAATATGAACTGATTAGATTTTGGTGTCACCATGACCTTATTTGAGCAAATGCCAGCCTAATTACATGTTTGTTAGGGCTCATTGCCACGAGATCTCCAGAATACTTCTGTTTATTTGTTCACATTTTGCAGTGTAATTATCTTGCATGACAATATGAACTGATTAGATTTTGGTGTCACCATGACCTTAATTGAGCAAATGGCAGCTTAATTAGATGTTCGTTAGGGCTTGTTACCATGATATCTCCAGAGTGTCCCCATGTATTATGCTCTAATTAAAGTTTGATAGGAATAATTAGTACAATATCCCAATTATGGGTACTTTTAGCTCCTGCCAGTATTAATGTGTGCATGTAGTTAGTGCTTGATTACTAGTATACACATTTACTATTGCAGCACATCCAGTTACTTTGGACTAAATTTATCAGTATAAGCTGCTCGAAAGTGCTGATGCTGCAGGGTTGGTGACGTACAGTTACTTTGGACTAAATTTATCAATATAGGTTGATCTAAGTGGCTGATACTGCAAGATGGTGACATCCGATTCATGATTTTTTTCCTGGCAGACCCTTCTGTCAACGCTTTGCGTTAAAGGTATCTCTAGTTACTCTTCAGAACTATCTGCAGATCCTGTACATAAATCTGGAATTCATCACCTTGTTTATTACCACTGATAGACACATATTTTTACAATTTATAGGAAACCATCAATACAGGTCCATTTTTGATGAGGTCAACTTGCCGTAAATGTTACGGTAGCAGAGTTCTCATCAAGAACCCGTGCACAGAGTGTGGAGGCAAAGGCAAGACTGTTCAAAGGAAGAAAGTAATAGTACCCGTACCTGCAGGTAGGTGGCAGTGTTTTAAACTACTGTAAGATTACTTAATTTTTGTGTAGTTATATTTTCATTTATCTTGCTGAATGCACAAGTCTGTGAGAATGAAAATACAGTAAAGAAGAATTTTGACATAGATTCAATAGGAATAGGGTCCAAAAACACATTTAAGCTTCATTGAAAATACCTGAAAATCTAATACATGTAACTGGGAAATTTTGTACATTTGATAATAGAGGTATTCACAGTATGCCTTTAATTTGTATAGATCGGATACCAGGTGGTAACACATCCAGCAGTTTCTTGAATCTCAGCACCTGGGACACAGCAGGACGTACTTGTTAGCCGAACAAGAAATGAATTTGAAAACTTTCAAGTTATTTCATAATCTTAACCATGTATCTTAATCAGCTGGTGGTGTAAATGATTTCAAGGTAATATAACTGGATAGTTAATCAAGCTTGTGGCTTTGAGCTTATGTTTGTTGACATGTAGAATTTGAATATTGCAAGGTAGTATATTCAACCAAAATGTTTAAAGTGTCCTTTGCTTGCTTAACACATCACCAGATGTTTGACTCTTTGAATAGATTGAAATGTTTCACTCAAAAATTTATATGACTTGAGAGGTAGCTGAGCGTGTACTGTGCCCAGGGTCATATAATTTTGTATTTTGTAGGAGTGGAAAATGGGCAAACCGTCAGAATGCCTGTTGGTTCAAATGAAATCTTTATCACATTTAGGGTGAGTATCTGCTGCTTTAATATATGCTATCTGCTGTATGATTATACTGTGTATCTGCTGTGCAATTATACTCTGTATCTGTTGTGTAATAATACTCTGTATCTGCTGTGTAATTATACTCTGTATCTGTTGTGTAGTAATACTCTATATCTGCTGTGTAATTATACTCTGTATCTGCTGTGTAATTAAACTATATCTGCTGTGTAATAATATTCTTTACATATCTGCTGTGTAATTGTACTTGTACAAGAGGCACCACCTATGATTTGACAGAAATTATGAACCAAATGTGTTATCAGATATAAAATTTCATGTCTTGAAAAGTAATTGGATTAGACTTGCCAAATTTATAGGATATATAGACAATGTCCCAAGCTAGAATTTGATATTATATCTGATTCAGTGACTTTGACCGTGATTTTCTGTCCCAAGGTCACTGAGGACATTCATTGTTGTTTTGGCACATGCAACAATATCCATCACAGGAATTGCACAAATAAGCTCTGATTATGTGTGGAGTGAAGTGCCATCTGGTGGATTTTTTATACACTCAATGTCTTGGGCTTTATATGTTCAGAAGCCACTTGAGGACTTGCAACTTTGAAATGAACAGGTGCAATATAGCCATGGTGCCAGCAGAGCAATAGGCCCATGGGCCTCTTGGTTTTTTAGTTTATCTATGTATTTTTTTGGAATTGTTTTCCATTAGATTTTGAGAATTTCCTCTTCTTTTATTTAGGTAGAAAAAAGTCGACAGTTCCGTCGTGACGGTGCTGATGTACATTCAGATGTGTCTGTCAGTCTGGCTCAATCTGTACTGGGGGGCACAATTAGGATACCTGGAATATATGAAGACATCTTACTAAATGTGAGTATCCACAGGATAAACAGCAACATTATGCTGTCAATAAGAAAATTGGACAAGGGCAACTAGGGTCTGTATTTTTCCGTTTCAAAAAACTAGAAATTCCGTTTCACCAGCCAGAAATTTCCAAATTCTCTTTGTATGTAAAACACATTAAGGCAAAACAGCAAATTCCATTTCAGAGGTGACAAAAATTCATTATTCCATTCCGTTTCCGTTAAAAACAGAAAAATACAGGCCCTAGGCAACAGAGGCAGACACAAAACATTCCTTTATGTCAAAGGCTCTAAGAGACTGTATGGCTAATTGATACACTGTGTACTATGTTAAACATGCTATTACTCTAAACAAAGAACATAATCTGGTATACACGTGTGTTAATGTATTTATTCAGTGCATACTTCAGTGAACAAGGTTGATGTCTGTGTAATTGAATTCCTTGCATTTCAGATTGAACCAGGCACATCATCGCATTCACGCATTAGAATGACTGGGAAAGGAATTCAGAGAACAAACAGTTATGGATATGGTGATCATTATATTCACGTGAAGATCCAGATCCCTACGTGAGTGGACAAATTATCCAGTGAAACCTCATTATAATGACACCATCTGTTCCCTTAAAAAGTGTATCATTAAGTGAATATGTTGGATATCTGATTGTCGTTACAATGAGTTTTCACTGTATTTTAATGTATAATATCTTGCATATGCAGTAAAGATTCAGTCACAGCACAGTAGGAGGTAGATTGAGCAGTAAGAATGATTGATGTCTTCATTCAAACTTCTTTCAGTTCTATCAGTAAAATGTGCAAATTATGTCGGTTTTGTGCATGTGTGGTCGAGATCATTTGAAATTTCAGTATCGTAGCATAATTCGGGTGAGTGACACCAGGTGGCAGCTGTAATGTAGCTGCAAACATAAGTGCATTGTATATTGGGGATATTGTGTCATTTATAGCATAGCATGTACAAAGGCTGTAACTGAAGTGAAATGAAAAAAAAAAACAAACAAAACCCAATTATTTCAAAAGTAGCAATGCACATGCCTTTGTTATGTTTTGTTGAATTAATAAGTAATAATGCTACCTTTGTTCTCACAGGAAGCTTTCAGCAGAACAAAAGGCCCTCCTGTTAGCATATGCAGAAACAGAGAAAAACACAGAGGGGACTGTTAATGGTATCACACAGACAAAAAGTGGTATGTTCGTACACACATTTCGAAAAAAAAACAAACAAACAAACAAACAATTGGATGTTATTTTAGTGACATAATATGAGGGAATATCTCAGTGTTCATGCTCAACCGAGCACATGCATCTATTACAGGTGCTCTTCTTGGGCAAAGGATTTATGTGATGTCACTGACTGCTTTAACATGTTGTACAGGTGATATGTCAGATGCCAATACTGTGTGTAATGATGGGAAGTGACATTGAGGACATTTGGGTAATTTATTACTAGTTTGACCTCAAAATCCCATATGCATTTAGTTTTCATCAAACTTTGAACCAAAAAAAGTAAAACAAATTGTTTGGCTGCACATTTTATCGTGTTAATACAGAAAAGGTGGATTGAGAAATTGACTGATGCAGCTGGTTTGAGCAGGAACATAATAACACTGTATTAAATCGTGGCTGACATTTACCTGTTACTGGATTATATAGATGTACATCATGGAATTATCCATGTTCTGTTGTAATCATTGGTAAAATGAAAACTGAATAATTTTAAAAAGTGCATTTAAGTTTGTTGTGTTTAACTGCAATGTTTGATAGATTTCTCACCAGTACAAACCCTAAACTCTTTACATGTATGTAGCAAGCTATTTTTTATCAGATGTAACAGAAATATCGTGCATGTAATGGGCATGAAATTAATGACTTGAGTTGATGTACCAAAACTGACCAATTGAAATGTGATCTTTGGATGTTCCTCTATTCTTGCTCTGTGACTCAAGCAAATGGCAGAGAGCAGGAGGAGTGAAGTTGTAGCTCTCTCTATCCTGTTCATGTCTCCTTTTCAGGGAAGGAGGGAAAGGACAGGGAAGAGAGAGCTACAACTGGCAGTGTGATTCCTGAGGAAGAGGATGGTCTCTTCAGCAAGATTAAACGCAAAATATTTGGATGATACCTGCAGACCATTAGAGCCAAAGAATGGTTTTTATGTTCGTGAGTGTCAAGTTGGGTGTGTTTGAAACCTCATTGGGTGTGGAACCATACCAAAAGATTTTTTTTTCTTTTTAAATTTTGTTACTAACTATGAACTGACTTGTCAGGGACATTCCTTTATTTTTTTATCTGGTGACAGAGGACAAGAATAATTTCAGTTGTAAAATTGGACCTTGCTTTGAAAAAATAAAATAAAACAAAACAAAGCAATGTTACTTCAGTTTGCGATATATTGTGTCTCCTCATGAAGAGTTCACTTTGTCTTTCCCCAAAGATAATTAAATATTAAATTGTGTTTAAATAAAAAACAAATGAAAAATTATTAAAAGGCTGACAGAAGCCAATGACTCAGTTTACAAATATTCTAAGTAGAGCATCATAATCATGCAGTGTTTAGTAAAGTTCTGTGAGGTACTTAAATGGAGGAGAAATTTTACAATTTTGTACAAATTCCATTTTTACTATGTATATCTGTGCAAAGTTCAAGTTAGAGGTTGTAAATATTAGATGGTGATGGTCATGTGGTGATTTTGTTGCAGGCAAACATGTTGTGGACGATGGGGATGGGCTGGTTGCAAGGATTAAAAGTATACTGCATGAACAGCAGTTAATAAGTGACGAGGAAGATGGGGATGGAGAAGTGAAATCCAAAGTTTGACAGCTGTAATTGTGGACAGGATGGGACATACTACTTGCCATGCTGATGCCATAGATAAAACATGAACTTTAATTTAACTGAACAGCTGTCACTGTAGCAGTAACAGCGAGGATACATGGACTTGTGTACATGGACAAGGATGTATACATATACATGTACTATTTATGATTGCAACTTTTGCCAAAATGGAATAAGGCTTAAAGTTGTAAAATTACGCAAAGCTGACAAACCCACACCAAAGGTCATGGGCAAGCAGATGATATGTGTCAGTGTCTGAGCAAGCTCTGCTTTTCTTGTAACCATGGTGACATATCTACCAGGCAGATAATATACAGAATGCCAGCCCTTGTTTCATTTCAGCATGGTCCGTGTGACGCAGACATGAAGTTATTATGTCATGTATTTAAGAACTTTGTATTTCATGCTAAAATCCCCGTAAATCATAAAGTTGCTAATATGTAAAGAACCCTGTGGTTATATACAGCAGATCTCTAATGAAGGCTATATCTGTGAAGAGACTAAAGTGCTACTAAGACCACCAATACACTGTCCTGTTTTTGTGCATCTTCGATTATATTCTTTGCTCTATAAACACCACATTTTTCAGTCCCTTAGGTGGCAGTCGTGTAGAGGGTCCACTGTATACATGTTTGTGTTTGCCCTGTCAGACAAATTTCAGTGATTGTTTAAGAGGTTGTTGGGTGAGAATCTTTGGTCAGCTGAAAAAGAAAATGGTCCACATGCACGTACATGTACATGATGCTTGCTGTCAGTGAGTTCTCTGTGGTGTTGATGAGCAGTCTAGTTATCTCGCAGCATTTGGATCACTCTTGCCAGTTATCACACAATTTGTAAATCGGATGACAAGGCCAAATTTTTTGCAAGTTCTAAGCCTACCTATTTATCGGCTTCTGCATTAACTTCAAACAGAGCATATAACTATGCTGTTTCCATCAAAGTAGTGAAACTTTGAATTCAAGAAGTCAAATGGAAATTTTCATAATAATATGGAATAAAGTAAACGTGAAAATCAAAATGCTGTGGTAATGTTGCATATGCCAATTACAGGCTATGTGATGTAACCTTTTTTTTTTTCGGCCAGTAGCTTTATGAAACTGGAATAAAACCTTAAGGTGACAGTTTTCAGGTAGGCAACATGTGCTTGCTGTCTTGTGTATTGATCTTTAAATATCACAATATGATCAAACTGGAGGCTGCATATGTTTAATTACCGATGCCTCTATATATGACATTAAAACCCCTGATATTCCCAAAGCACTTTTCCCTTTTCGTAGGGTCCCTGATTTCGTTGTGCCAAATTTCTTGCAGGTAAATCTGAAGTAAACTATTTTTGTTCTTGCCCAGATATATTTAGTATTGTTTCATTTCAGTGGTGTTTAGGTCGCATATCTGACCTGTAAAAAGATCATCTGAACTATAAAAAGATCACAAACCACTGAAGAAGACCAAAGACCTGTTTCAACATGATGGATTCACAGGTGTACTGAGGCTTGCCTTCAAAGTTTCCACGCAAAAAATGATGGTGGGGAATGTGGTACTTTGTGCTAAAGAGACCAAGGAAAGAAACTGTGGTCCCACAAATATGACTAATGAAGAAAACAGAGATTGGGGTCCCAGTGCTTTGCGTCTATTTTATGTGATGGTGGGGCAAGAACTGCACCAATGTCCATGAATAGGTCTGTGGTTGATGCATGATCGCGGTCACATCAAAAAGATCGCCTTGGTACATATTTTCAGACACCTCGCTTCCTATAATCACATGGCAGTCCATAATGAGTCAGGAAAAACCTTCCCATAAGCTGCAGTGCATTTTAGTATGTATCTGTCACAGGAGGTTAACATTATACAACTTTGCAGTAATTTAATACCACACTGGATGACAGTGATGATGGTGTAAAATGGTGGGTAACATGGCATGCATGGAAAACAACAGAGAAATGCACATTGAGGAGAGTGCCACAGACCAAAGTGGAAGAGCAGGAGGCAATGAGACAAAAGACCAATAAGGAACATGTAACTGCACATCCTTCACCTAAGTGGACCAGCAGGTGTAGCTACACCTGGTTCACCGGAGTAGACCAGCACGTGTAGCTACACCTGGTTCATCTGAGTAGACCAGCAGGTGTAGCTACACCTGGTTCATCTGAGTAGACCAGCATGTGTAGCTACATCCGGTTCACCGGAGTAGACCAGCATGTAGAGAGTAGACCAGCACATGTGTAGCTGGAACAACAAAGCAAAAGAGCAAAGCATTTCCCAGTTCACAATGTTAGTGATGTTGAATGACATTTAATCCAGTGTTGGAGACACAGAAGTCTGGTAGCTGCAAAGGTTCTGTAAATGGTTTTATTGTGTATAATAATGTTTGGTAATCTGCTGAGTTATGTTGTAGACAACTGGACTCATTTGAATAAATGTAAATCTTTGTATATACTCAAAATGGATGTTTTGTTTGTTTGTAATTATGCAGACCATTAACTATTTTGAGACATCCAGGGTACGGCTGTCAAAATAGGGGCCTCCCAGGAGCAGGGCAGGATGAGTGTCTTTGTTCACCCTTATGAGTTAGGTACCCACATTTTTAGCAGAACAGACTGAATTGTATATGTTGAAGAACAGACTAAATTTTGAGACTGAACTTTAGATGTTGAAAAACAGACTGAATTTTGAAACTGAGTTGTGGATGTTGATAGTGTTTTGATTGGTATAAGCTATTTGGCCAGCCTCTTTTTATTTGTGTTTCCGAAGTTGGAAGTCTCGGCCATTGAAGTGTCGATAGAGAAGTTCTACGTTCTGTCTGTTTCTGTAATGACCATGCTTATCATTACATTGTTCACAAACGTGTATTTTGCAGGCTCCTTGTCCCATCAGTCACAACAGTCTCATCAGTCACCACGGTCCCATCAGTCACAGGAGTCCAAGTCCATACAGTGTGCACACCTGTGGTGTGTCGTCCACACACAATGACTGTCAAAATTTCCACCTGTGGTTCTTTGTAAACTTTTATTTCCAATACGCTCAGAATGGGGCCTTAGAAATAAATGGTGCATTTGATGCTTCACTTAAATACATATTTGTCATGATGAAACACACACACACAGAATCTATAATATTCATTTGACATAAATAATATATCAATTGGGTTCAACCTATCCTCATTTGAACATGAATTCTGGTCTAGATAGATAAAAATCGATGATTGTCCACTGCATGTTTTTATTTGTTTTTAGAGTGTGGGTAGTTCCATAAAAGAGGTCTGCAAAATGGGAAACTCTTAAAATTTTATAATTTATGTCTCTGTAGAGAAAAAATAAGTTTATAAGAGGAGTGAGTCAGACTGGTATGGGTGTTGCCGACAGGCTGTATGATGTGATTGGCAGACCAACATTACTGTACTTGGTTAGGGAGTTTAGTTAGGGGCAACCTATTCAGTAGTTTAAGATAATCACCAGTTGAGTCTCGGTGCCAGATCAAACAAACACATTGCTGTTTTCTGTGGCTTTTCTAGACTACTAGGGTGAATCCCCACACAGTATAACAGTATGTCGGATGTGACAGAACATGTACGCGTTGACAAAAGTTGTTCCTGCGCAGGTACTACATTATGTGGCAGAGGACGCCTATGATTCTGCTCACAGTTTTGTAGACTTTTTCAACCTGGGAGGGCAAGTCCAAATGATTGTCAATTACCACTCTGAGGTATTTTAGTGACAGTTTTGATGGCAAATCCATTCACATTTATGTCAAATGCATGTTTGCTGAGGTGGCGGGATTTCTGGGACGTAGATAATATCATTGCATGCGTCTTGTCCAAGTTGATGACCATTGTTTTGGCCATAATATTACACCAAGTACCAATCTGTTTATCAGTAGAAAGCTTGTCTTCGTTTTCTTCCACATTTTTACCAGCTGTGTGATATGTAAAGCATAGTTTTATCTGCATACATCACTTTGGAGTGGGAAGTGTACAAGTGCATGTCTATAAAAAAAAAAAAAAAAAACTGGAGAAACAATGCCAGACCAGAGATGGATCCTTGGGATTGTCAACTCTAAAATTCTTTTGATCTGGGTTAAAGTTCTTAAATTTAACATATTGTGTTGTCCTGTTTAAATG
This sequence comes from Hermodice carunculata, assembly GCA_964020975.1. Classification (NCBI taxonomy): domain Eukaryota; kingdom Metazoa; phylum Annelida; class Polychaeta; order Eunicida; family Amphinomidae; genus Hermodice; species Hermodice carunculata. Next base: position 87,995,835 of record OZ026619.1, on the reverse strand, counting down.
TAAGAGGTAAACCATTTCATGCGGGATTTGTTACATCCATACATTTCTAGTATTTTGTGGCGTGGACGGCTGGCTTGGGGATGCATGGTTGGCTGAGCAGTAAGACCCTTGCCTTTCACCTCTGCAACCGGGGTTCGATTCTCGTCCTGGGAAGCTTGTGGAGAAAATACCTACCACTTTAACCGTGCACTGTGGTTTTCTCTGAGTTCTTCAGTTTCCTCCACCACAGACAAGATAGGAGGTATACGCCAACATCTGTGCCATGGAAAGTGACTTGATAAGTCAATGCTTGACTTCCTTCACAATTCATTTGAAACAAATGTGTCTATACTTTTTATTTGTATGAGCCGATTCCGATCAACAAGGTCAAATGCCTTATGAAGGTCTAATGATATCACAACACTGGCTTCACCATTATTCATGGCTTTGAACCAATCAGAAGCAGCAGAAGAGCTGTTTTGCAATTATGTAAGGCACAAAACCCGGATTATAGTGCATTCGGCAGATTTATTTTTTTGAGAAATTTTCTTTTTTTTTTGGCATTTCGAACGGAAGTACAATCACATGACATTACTTTACAAGAAGAGTGTGTCCGAAGAGTCTTAACCTCTTTAAGATAAACCTCTGTTTCTGGTCCAGATACCATAGGAAATATCTTACTAAAAAACACAGCCGACTCGATCTGCAAATCTCTCACTAAAACCTTCAAACTCTCCTTAAGTCTGTCTTGTTTCCCTGATTCTTGGAAGAGATCTAACACATCTCCAATATTTAAGAAATAAAACAGACAGATCAAAAGTAACTATCGTCCGATCTCATTGTTATGTAATGTATCCAAAGTGTTTGAACGACTTGTTTTTAATGCTATTTATGAATACTTAATGCGGAATAATCTTCTCACCTCTGAAAAACTCCAAGGCCAGAGACTCTACCATTAACCAACCTGTGCATATCCGCCATAATATCTATAACGGCCTTGGAACATTCCAAGAAAGCCAGGATGGTCATCCAAGATGTATCTAAAGCCTCTACCATTAACCAACCTGTGCATATCCGCCATAATATCTATAACGGCCTTGGAACATTCCAAGAAAGCCAGGATGGTCATCCAAGATGTATCTAAAGCCTTCGACAATGTTTGGCATTATGGCCTCTGAGGCCTTCGTTTTAAACTGCAACAACTAGGCATCTGATAATATCGTAGCAAGGATTGATAGCTACCTGTCAAACCACTTTCAACGAGTCATTATTCACGGGCAATCGTCGTCATGGTTACCTCTCGAAGCTGGAGTACCTCAGGGATCTATATTGGGCCCACTACTATTCCTAATCTACGTTAATGATATAGTCGATAATCTTACTTGTGAAGTCAGACTCTTCGCTGACGACAACAGTCTTCTTGAAATCATTAACAATCCTATTGAATCCTCCAATCACCTGAACAATAATCTCTCCATCATACAGAAGTGGGGGAAGTCATGGCGAGTCATCTTTAATGCTCTAAAATCTATTTCCGTCATCTTTACCGCCAAACTTAATAAACCTAGCCACCCACCTGTGCGCCTAGGAGACTCAGATATACCTGAAAAGATACAAACACACACACCTGGGGTTAACTCTTAGCCATAACTTATCCTGGCGTGCACATATTATCCGGATAACTAATAAAGCCGGTCAGCGGATTGCACTCCTTTGTAGGTTTAAATATAAACTTTCCCGTATTGCTCTTTCTAAATTGTATTTATCTAAGATTGGACCAATTCTCGAATACAGCTGTGTCTTGTTCGACAGTTGTGGTCAAGGCTTGTCCGACTTACTCGAACCAATCCAGTTCGAGGCTGCTAAAATTTGCACTGGTGCTCTTAGACATACCTCACATGTTAATCTTCTACGTGAACTTGGTTGGTCAACCCTCGCCACCAGGCGCAAGTACTTTAAACTGATTCTCTTTTACAAAATGTACCATAAATTAACTCCTACATATCTTTCCAATCTTGTTCCTCCTTCTTTCCATGGTCGTAACTTTAGACAACCCCGTTCCATTGTACGCTCTATTAAGTGCCGAACGAATCGCCTTGAAAATTCTTTCCTTCCTGACTTCATCAAGCAATGGATTCATAACCTTTCTTCTGATATGCGCTATTCAATCTCCCTTCAGATATTTTAATCTAAACTGAAAGCATCCTTGCTTGCCGTGGATGACGTTCCTGATTACTATTTCCATGGTAGCAGATTTGCCAATATCTGTCATACCCAACTACGACTGGGCCACTCCAGGCTTAACTTCGATCTTTTTGAAGTCCATCTCACCCAAACCCTACCTGCTCTTGCACTTAACCTACTGAAGATCTTGAACACTTTTTTTATTTTTCTGCCCTATGTATTCCGTACCTCGAAACTATCTGTTTGACTCTATTTTTTCAATCTTAGCTCCAGGTGTCCACCCTAATTTGATTATGCACGTTGCAAGTGACAGATTAATCGAAATTCTTCTCTTTGGCAGCAAGGAACGGTTGGATCCCTTAAACTTTCAAATCTGTGAAGCACTCCCAAAGTACATTGTGGACACCAGAAGGTTTCTATACTAATTTTTAAAAAAATGGGACCACGTGTCACCGTTCCGCTCTCTATTATAATGTTATATGATTCTGTTTATTCTTCATTCATGCAATATAATATGTATGTTATTTATCATTTAGGGGTATGTGAGCCCGTAACAATGTACCTTGTATCCCTACAGTTGTTTATCTGCACTGAATTGGTAACATTGTTTGTCCTGTGTGTTGTGTACAAATTTTGTGTGTATCTCCATGTTCTGGAGAACCCAACTTATTAGTATCATTTCGATGTACTATAAGGCGATCCAGATGAAATAAATATGTTTAAATTAAAAATTAATGTAAAGGTGTGGGTTCACATACCACTCTGCTACTTTACTCCGTGTTTTCAGTATTTTGATAGGTTGATAGTTGAACTGATTGGCTGGCTCGTTTCTTCCATTGTGTTGGAAAGATATCATTTTAGAAACTAGCATTCAAGATTTGTTGCATGCAAAGCTCTCATTATTCAAGATACTTTAACATTTTTCCCGCTTGTTCAGCTGAGATTTCTGGGATTGTAATAAGTCACGAATCTCCTGTCTATCTTGAATAAATTTTCCCAGGGATTCTAGATGTTATGACTCGGTTTCTGATGACACATAATATTTCTGCTGTCGAACTAAGAAAAATCATTAAAAGAAAACGCCATATCAGCATGTTCTGTTAAGAAGCCGAGACTTACAAGAGACCTTCAAACCGATGAACTTGAGCTTTTGTTACTTTTAGGATGATGAAGTGCTAAATCTTTATCCATGCCAAGTAGTTTCACTGTGACATATTTTTCTTCTGTGCAAAACTTTAAGATGAAAAAGTGTCTCTCTGTCAGTACAAGCTTTGTGGAGTCGATCAGTTGTTGATTCGCTGTTAGATGTGGTCACTAACCATTCACAGTCAAAGCCTCACTGGATGTGTTTTTACAGGTGAGCGGATTATTTCACTGATTAGAACCATCATATTGTTTGTGAGTGTGTAGGTCAAAGTTATGACAGAGATTGGCTTTTAGTCATCCTTCTGAGCAGATGTTTGTGAGCAATTAATATCAGCAAATCTCCTTGGTTATCTTTGGCAGTGAATATCTTCGAAACAAATTTTTACAAGACTTTGTAATTTTGAGAAAGCCTCACTCAAAATTGGATGGATGAATCTTTGTGAAATTAATGGCTATAATAATAATAATAATAATAATAATAATAATAATAATAATAATAATAATAATAATAATAATAATAATAATAATAATAATAATAATAATAATAATAATGATAATGCTTTGGCTCTCCGCTTATGCGCCGCAGTCCTGTGTGACACAGGTGCCCTAGGAAAAAGGAAAGAAAAGAAAAATAGATGAGATGGAGGAAACCATGGTTATCCTCCTAATCAGCTCGTGCTGCCATGTTTTCCAGGACCACAGCCGAGGCAAAGAGTCCACCACACACTCTCTGACAGCTGTGGTAGGCCCTTGGTCCCAGATACATCCCCCAACACTCATCGCTTGAAGTCCCCCCCCCCCCAAAAAAAAACCTTCTCATACACCCTATCCCCTCTAAGGCTAAGGCATTTCCCACGGGAGATCCCATGGGAGCCCTTATAAGGGCTACCACCATTCCCTCTCTGCCCTGCACTCTGAAATTCTAATATACCATGTCGTTATCTAGTCCTATCAGTTCATTTCTTTTCTCCCAGCACCCTACCAGGTAGTCCTGTACACTTTTAGTGCCTTTCCTGCCTCTCAAAAAGCCACCCTTCAAACCTAAAACCCGTGCTACACGTTCCTCTTCATCCAAACACTGAACCTCTTGTAGACCCTTGTTATTAAAGTGTTCCATGTGCCACTTTCTGAAAAATTCTTCTCTTATCTCTCTATATGCATCACACCACAACAGCCAATAATCCACTGTCTCATCTGCCTCTTGTCTACATACCTTACATTTACCATTACTACCTGTTGTCCACTTCTGTTTTCTCTTTTCTAGATTGATCACTCCTGCCCTACTTTGAAAAAGAAACCTGGATCCCTCCCCTCCATCCCAACACACACTTTTCTTTGGCTTATCTAGTACCTTGTACGCTTTAAATGTACTCTTTTCCCTGACTCCTCTTTTCCAGTCTTCCTTCCAGCCCACTGTAAAAGTCCTACTTATATACACTTTCCAGTCATCAACCTCATCATATCCTTTCAATTCATGTCTCTCTGCCAACTTATTTATATCTTTGACCCATCTTGTTTGTTCCTTGACTACCTCACTGTAAACTTTCTGCACCACCTGTCGTCATTTACTGCTTGTAGATACCCCCAGTACTTAAGCTTTGCTTTAGCAATTCTGTCTGTGATTTTATTCCATCCAAACTCTCCTAGGACTGCTTCTGTTGCTGTACGTGGTGGTGTTCCCAGTATCCATCTCCCCATTTCATTCTGTGCTTTCTCCATTCCCTGGGTATCTCCCTCACTTATTGAAATCACATCCAAGCCATATATCATCCATGGTATTGCAACTGTATCCCATAATACCCTTGCTGTGCATGCTCTGTTGAAACTGTGCAGTGCAGTAGCTTTAATTATTCCTTTTGTACGATTCACTTTCTGTTTAATCTTCTCCACCTGATACCTGAACATGCCTTTACCCGTTGTTTTTATCTTAACACCTAGGTACTCATACTCGTCAACCTCCCCAATTTCAATTAACTGTTCCCTACCTTCTGGAATTTGGAACTGCCCAATTCTCCATTTTTTATTCCCATCTGGTTTCTTCCCAAGAGTCATCACTTTACTCTTATCCTTACTAAATTCTAACCTCTAGGCTCTGTAAAGACGAGAGTATAACTTAGGTAGCCATTGTTTTGTTTGGCAATATTCCAATCTTAAATGCTACATTTTGAGCTCCGAAATGGAAAAAGTTAAACATGACTTTAGTATTTAGGTGTAATCATGAACTTTAATGGTAGTTTTTCCAAATGTAAACAATATCTTTATGACCAGGCTTGTAAAGCCATGTTTGCCCTGCTGAAAAAAGTGCGTTATTTAGCACCATTGATAACCACATGGAGCACTGTTAAGCCAATTGTGTTATATGGCTGTGAGATTTGGGGTGTCAAAAATTTAGAACTTGCTGAAAAATTACAACGTAAACTTTGCAAACTATATTCAGGATTTCATCAAGATTATATTGTGTTTTAAAACATTTGCATGATAATGAAGTTAAAAAATATCCCTGGCTTAAATTTGTACATGGTACGGTTAATGAATGTGGCGTGAGTAATATTTCGATGAATCCCGAATCTTGCAATGACGAGCGATTATCTAAAGCACTAAAACAAAGGTTGAAAGATCAATATATACAGATCTGGAGTAATGAGATTTTCACAAGAGAAATATGTTATGACTGTCGGTTGTATAAGACACATTTTGGTTTTGAAAAGTATCTTGTAGGAATGTATCCTAAAGATAGGAAAGTATTGTGTAAATTCAGACCACTGAATCATAAGTTACCAGTTGAAACTGGACGTCACACTAATATATCGCATAATCAAAGACATTGTAATTTGTGCAAGAAAAGTAAATCAGGTGATGAGTTTCATTTCCTTATGGAATGTAGTTCACTGGATCATTTAAGGAAAAAAATTCATACCCGCATATTACCGGGGAAACGTTAATGTTTTGAAATCTAAAGAATTCTTGTCTGCAAATATATATATATATATAAACGACATAAAATTAGTAAATTTTTACATGAAGGTTTTAAGTTGCTCTAATTATGTCCTCCTTAGACTCAGTAATATTGATTGTATGTTATTCACTGCAGTCTTTAATGACTTATTCCGTCCAGAAATTCATGTCTAAGCTTTGGAATACTTTATGTTTTGTATGGTGCACAGAGTATGAAACAATAGAAAATGTCGCCATTGTAAACTTTGTACTTATTTTATGGCCGACACGTCGGTTAGAAGTCCCGGTCAAATAAAAAGAAAGAAAAAAAAAAAACGGTTCGCTCAAAATAGTTTGACCCCTTTCTCCCGTTTCAGAGGCTGTTCATACTTTGTACAAACTTTTAGTAATCTTAACCGAAAGTACTTTTGGCCAAACAAACAAAAAAAAAAAAAAAAAAGAAGAATGGTCGTACCGGGGACGGCGCGGGTCAAGAATCCACCACGGACAGAAACGTGCTTATGCTTCTTTGGGCCTTATTTTGCGAAGTGTAGGAATAAATTTACAAACGAAATTTAATCAGCATAGGAAGGGCTGAAAACTGGAAACACCCAATGCGGTTTTTAACACAGAGCGAAGTAAATAGAATAAAAACCATTTTAGAAAATAAAAATAGCATATCGGGCTTACATTGAAACTTGACGGTGGCTGTTTAATTATCTTTGTAATCATGCTAAGACTTTTACGCTGAAACTGTATCTGCAAAAAAGATTGGCATCTATGCCCACAAAATACGTTCGAGGTAAAAATACACCTACTTCATCAAACCTTTTGAAGTCACATCTTTTCGAAAAGACATGTTTTTTGGGATGGGTGGGTAAAACAGTTAAAGCAGTTTATATGTGGGCAGTGCTTACAGATATTGCATTTTACTTTGTGGGAGAGAGAGAGAGAAAAAGAAAGAAAGAAAGAAAGAAAGAAAGAAAGAAAGAAAGAAAGAGCATACATGTGTTCAGGTAACATTAACAAGGTTTAAGCAACATGCACGTCAGGGCCACGCAGGCAAAGGCACTTCTGGAACAAAATGATTGCCACATACTGTTCAAAACATTCCAAAAATGTGGGGGGACATTTAGCTTTCATGTCAGCTGTGTCCTCGATACGCTTGCTTAAGCGAGCTGAAATCTTGTTTGATTTACATCTATATGGCAATACGTATACAAGTAATACGTGTGCCTTGTGGCATGCATGCATGGGTACAAGGTGCATGACATCTTGACAGTCAGTGACCATTTCAGCTAACACCCGCCTGACAGTCTGGGTTACTGACTCGAGGAGAAACATGGATGTGTGCCTGTGTGGACTTGTGGTTCTTTTACAGTGTGAGGCATCCTGCAGACTCAGTCGGGGGATTCAACAGGCACAGTGATTATCGGAATACAGGATGTTTTGTGGGGGGATTTTTTAACAGTTATGTAAAATCACTTGCTGCGTGATTTGCATGTGGATTTATCTTGCTAAGAAAATGCGTTACAATTTATACTGAACGTACGAGACAGGGGTAACAATATGGGGTCAGTCGTCTTATATGTTGGAGTGTCTTTAATTCTATTGATAGTGTTTGATGTGAATTGTGAGTTACTCATCTCAGTAACCTGTATCGACTCAGAACATTGGAGCAGTGGGAGATGGAGGGGGGTCACTCTTGCTAACATGTCGGTCCCCGGATACCAAGTTACCATAAAGTACGCTGTTTCTGAAAGCTGGACAATCAAGCCATGTTGTCAACGTATCCATGTTAAATTAAAACAACAGTCAAAAAGATCCATGTTCCCACCTCAAGCCAGCTGGACGGAATGCTCAACACAGAGAAATTTGTCCTGTGTTGTTCAAGGTGACCTCGGCAGCAGAGCGGTCGACTCCAAACGTGCACCTTGGGTGATCAACTTCAACTATTGCTTTAATGGAAGAGGAACACAATTCGAATATGACCTCGACATATTTCCACATACCAGAACTGGCGACCCAAGTACTGAGAAAATTACAGGATTAGTAGATCTGAAGCTGATTAAATCCAATACACCTGTAGCACAAAATACTGAGATGCGACGGTGCATCTTTGAAGGCCGTTTGGATATACTTTCTGGGTGGCGTGACTTGTTGACACTGATTGTCCGACGAGGGGATTATTTCATATACCTCTTTAAGTACTCCATTTCCAAGCCTACCAATGATAAATATGTCACTGCCTTATTTTACCCCCGACTGGGGCTGTCTGGTGTCAACCCTCTTGTCAAGTGCGCCAACAAGGTGGCATACTTGCAAAAAACATTTGGAGAAAGCAACTGGCCTTTGACCTTGTGGAATATGCGTTCTGGTTGTGCAATTGAAAACAGTGGTGGTTCACCGACATACGTCTGTACAGGCGGCAGAAATTTCATCAGAGACGACGATTTCTACATTTCTGTTAGTAATTGTGATTCTTCTGTCGTTTATAATTTGGAGTATCGGATAGAACTTACGACGAGTGCCTTGTGTCCCCATAGTTATACTGGACGCGCAACTGTCTTTTCACTATGTGAAATTTCTGTATGGATATTTGTTCTAAGTTTTACTGTATTTCAAACTTTCTGCATTGAAAGTTGACGAAAAAGCTACCATATTTCATGATATTAAGCACTTTTGGCTTTGCATAAATTCCATATATAGGTTCCTGGTGGATCTAGCACAATTGTTATTTATAGGAGTATTTTATACGAATTACATATGTTTATATGTTGCCTATATCTTTATTTTAACAGTTTGAACTAAAAATACTTTACAGTTTATGGTACTCTAGTTTTGTATATCTAACGGAGTTAAAGATGACGTTCAATCTCTGTGTATCCCAAACGGAGATGAATTTTTTTTTGTATATATTAACGATGTTTTTCATCAAAGTAAAAGCCGAGGAAACCCTGGTTTCCCGCCCCTAATCCGAATGTGAAACAAGTTTTCTCAAAAAACACACTTTAAAGCATATATTTAGTCTCAGTTAGGTTGTATATGAATAATCATTTACATCTTTGTCCAAGCGTATGTGTTCTGAAGCAAACCAAGTGATAGGCAGATTTATAGCGAGTATTTGCGCCTCCGTACGCTCGGGATGCAAGTGGTTATTGACGCATAGTATGTAGTTACAACATTATCGGGGTGGATGGGTGTCATTATCGTGAAAGGTAACATACTTCATGATCATGTCTCAGTCTGGGAGTTTCTCCTTGATATATGTGTATAAAGTAAAGAAAAGGATCTCTGTTTTCGTGACTGGCAGGCTATTTTTACACATGGGTGAATCAAGTTGAAATAACGCACTGTGCATGCAGACATTCCTTTTATTTTGTTATCAGCTGCCTGTACTTAATATAACAAACCGTTTTATTGTTGTTTCGATTCCCGCGTTTCGTACGAGTCGCCTCTTATTTTTCTTTCAAAGTCGATGTAGTGTTTATAACGAGTAGGATTTTCCCTACTTTTGTAGCATTTTGTTGGCAATATTGTAGGATTTTGTTAATGAAAATGCCAAAGTTTGTAGGATTTTTGCTTATAAATGTCAAAGATGTAAAAGTATGAGGAAACCTTCACTTCAAATTCTAAAAAATATATTTTTTTTAAATTCAGGATTTTCCAGCAGTGGGCAATTTTTCTAGCTCCATCAAATTTCACAATAACTTCTGTCTGTTTTTTGTTTTTTTGTGTTTTTTTGGGGGGGGGGGGTTGTAAGATTTTTTTATACCTTAGCTTCATATGTTCACGTTTATTATCCTCCCAGATGAGAGTAGGATTTTTGGCCATACCTCATTATAAACACTGCGATGAAATTATGAAAAGCCCCTCTTCAGGAACATAGCCTACTGCTCGAGTCAACTTCTGTACGGTTTCAACTGTGGTGAGGCCAGGGTTGCCAGGTCAAGCTGTTCACTTACTCTCATAACATGGTCAGGTGAGGGTAAACTGCCCTGATCAAGACAGTTGGCCTGCGATTTTACTCGGAGGAAAACGATTGCCTGTATTCAACTCGTATGCGTTCAGTTTTCAGCACCGTTTGGAACGTGGAACTATCAGTCCTTGTAAAGTTCATAGTTTGCAGAATATGACAGCTGGAATTATTAGGGGAAACATATTTTAGAGACACTAAAGGTGAAGAACTATGACGAGCCCTTGGTTGGCAGAATCTTGGTGAATGTAAGCATTTCCACACTGCTGTTTTAGTGTGTAAATGTATCAATGCATGACCACAGGTCTACATTGAGGACGAGCAGGAGAAACAAGAACAACAACAAACTTTCAATCTTTGAATGGCTAAACTATGATTTTGAAATTGAATTCACTACAAAAAATTTGACTAAATAAAATTTCAATGACCTCGCCATGCTGTTGTAACCAAGCGTACTTGCACGCACCATACACTCACATGCATATTTGTTGAACGTTCGCGATTTTCGCGGTACGGGTAATTTTGTAACAAAAAATGTTTTTTCTTTGAATGCAACTCAGTCGCAGCCAATTATGTTAACTTTGTTACAAACATATATACATTTGTACGTACGTACTTTTATATCACACACACACACACACACACACACACACACACACACACACACACACACACACATATATATATATATATATATATATATATATATATATATATATATATATATATATATATATATACTGTTGGTTCTATCCATAAACAAAAACAAACAGTAGCATAACGGATCACAACGGCTGTCAAATAAAATGCAGAAACTGTCTTATGGAATGTGAACGATCTCTCTCTCTATAAGCGGTCAACATGATTCAATTCATGTGGTTGAACGGAACAAACACAAAAAGGAAATTTTGTAGCAGTATAAGCATCTACCGCTCTACCGTTAAAAACGTGCATTTAATTTGTCCGAATGTGAAGTTCATTGCCACTTAACAAAGGACGCAAAAATAATATTTTCTGCTTGCACAATGTCGCTCCACCGTTAAAAACGTGCATTTAATTTGGCCGAATGTGAAGTTCATTGCCACGTAACAAAGGACGCAAAAATATTTTCTGCTTGCACAATGTTGTACACATAAAGATGATTTGTAGTACATACAAATTGCTGACTTGCGACAGGTATTGGTCGTTGTTCAAACATTTCCTGAGAAGACTAGCCTCCGGTTTCCTTTTTACACTCCGTGGGTCCCAGTTTGTTGAGCAGTCGAATAGATATACCAAGCACGAGACACTAAAGGTGTACATGTATATCAACATTTTAGATATATTTCATATTACGAAGTGCACAATCTCTAAAGCATGGAATACATACAGTGAGACCCACGTGCATGTACGTGGGGGATTACGCCCATGAAGCAATTTATTCTGTACATTCCGTTTTCATTTTGCAGAGCAGACAGGATCTATCTCCAAACAAGATATATCTGCATGAGGTATATTGTACCTAGAAGAAAGCTTCTTGATTCTACTATTCCCTTAATAGCCCCAGTGTCAATCTCAACTTAATCCATATTGTCAGTGACATAGTAGTTGATATTTTCCTTACAGGCAGACATAACTTACTGTTATACAAAACGAATCAATCTTTACTGCTACTCAAACTTTTATTGTTAATACGAGACTATTTAATCTGTAAAACATTCTCTCTCGTTTTCTTAAATGTAAGAACTAAGGTATCTCTAGTCCTCTTTCTTCCACTGTATGTTGTTATGATTGTATTGTTCTGTGTATCTTGTATACTGGTATAATATTGATTGTGCGTCCTCCGTGTCTGGATCGCCTCTCGATTAACATCTGTATTTGTTATTAGGCAATCCAGGAAAAATAAATATCGTTACAATACAAAGGTATGGTGACGCTATCCAAGGGTCGACTAATTACAGCCGTTTTGTTAAATGGAACTTCATAGAGTCGGGAATCAAATGAATGGGCATGCCCGAAAAGTTTCACAAAAACAGCCCTTGCCGAAGCTGTGACGGAATGCCCCGGTTTTACTCGGTAACTGATGACGCCGTATGCAAAAAGCCCTTTGTCGTAAATTTCAACATTTCACAACATCTATTGCTGCTTTTTTTTTAAATGCACTAAAAGTATACCCTTGAGAAAAAATAAGACGCTGGATTGACACTGGTATCTAAGCAGGGACGCTACAGTGGATGTTATAAATACCCATTCAAATGTACAGTTCTTTGTGTTCTTCGTTTTGTCTGACGTGGATCTATTCACTTACTAGTATTATCCAGCCGATTAAACACTTCGAACAAACACGAAAAGCTGCATTCACAGATATATATATATATATATATATATATATATATATATATATATATATATATATATATATATATATATATATATATATATATATATATACATACATATATATATATATATATATATATATATATATATATATAGTTCTGTCACGCAGGAAAATGGCAGCCATGTGTAGCTCATGTGTACAACCATAATTGAAGCTATCACGCAGTGATAGCTCCATGGCACAACCGCCCCTTTATACCTCCATGATACCAAGGAAGGCAGAGTACCTAGCCGCAGATATGTGCCCTTCGAGGGGGCAGCAGGGCATGGACGCAGTGAGTAGGAGGGCAAGCTACTGGCGGGCTCCCGACTGTTCGTCCCATCAGTCCCTTCACCCTCCAACTCACTACGCCCATACCCTGCTGCCCACCCCCACCCCCACCCCCCCCACCCCCCCAGGCCATATATCTGCGGCTGGCAGAGTACTCTCCTTGATTCAACATAGCGCTGCGCACCAGACCAAGAGGGCGGGTGCATGTCTGGGGTGCATGGTGGTGGAAGTGGCTGCTTTCACGTCACTCTGATCCAGCCCATCTGATAGCAACATTCAGCATTTCTTCTGTAACGACCCATATTGACAGGCCAACTGCTTTTGTTTGTCAAGCTGCGAAACATGAGGAAGCCCTCCTTCTGCAGACCGACAAGGATTGAGAGGTACCTTCTCAGATCTTCTGGTGTTGCCGTTTCTGTGTTCCTATCCCCCAGGTGTATTTCTAGTACAATCTGCTTGACGTCTTCTAGACTGTTTTCTCTGAACATAGCTTCTAAACTCTCCCATTCCATCCCTTCTATGTCGATTTTCAATATGTCTATACTGGCCTGTAAAACAAAGAATTAAGTTGAACAGGAGCTAATTTTCGCCGAAAGATAAATTTATTTTCAGGGAAATAGTACACAGAATAAGGTCCATATACATCGAGTCATTCTACCCTGATGAGTCGAATGTCAGGTCCATAACAGCCAAATCGACTCATTCTTCCCTGACAAGTAGGTCCATAATAGCCAAATCGAGTCATAATGCCGTGATAAGTTGACTTTTAGGTCTATATCACAGGCATCATGGCGCTTTTTCTCTCAGGGTTTATTGGAAACCTTAGAAATAAACAAAGAGTGGAGTCACTCAACAACTTTTTCAGGGGTGTTTTTACCAAGGAGAACTTAGACAGCATACCACCTTTGGATGAGATGATCTATGATTCACCCTTGAGTAATTAGTGATAATTCATGACATAATTTGGAATAAACTACAAAGACTAAAAATATCAAAGTCACCCAGTCATGACGGCATGCACCGCCGAATACTGATGGAAACGGCCGAACAGCTAAGCGTGTCACTGACCATTACCTTCTGAAGAATATTTGACACTGGCACATTGTCTGCCAACCGGAAGATGGTCATGTGACACCAATTTTCCAGAAATGTTGTTAAATGCAACCGCGTAACTATATGAATAGACCTATCAGTCTCACGGCTGCTGTTAAAAAAAATCAATTATAAGGGGCGCATAATTTTGGTCTTTTATATTCTTAGTGACAATATTTTCGCTGATGCACAATATAGATTATTCATCTCTGGTACAGACTGCACAATTCATTTTTTTAACGTTGAAGAGGAATGGACTGATTTACTGTGTCATTCACTGATGCAGAACATGGATTCATCTCTGGTACAGACTACATAATCCAATCATTAAACTTTTTTGAGGAATGGACTAATCTACTCTTTGGACACTATCAACCTTGACTTTGAGAAAGCCTTTGACTGAGTTCGTCACCAGTTCCTCTTAAATAAATGGGAAGCATGTGGAGGTAAAGACAAATTTTCAAATTGGATTACAAATTCCCTCATTGGTCGCCGACAGAGGGTGGTCCTTAATGGATGTTAGTTTGATCCTGGACTGATATACTTTGTGGAATACCAAAAGTGTTGTCTTAGTACCATGCAGTGTTGATTTTAATCTTCATCAACGATTTGCAAACTGCTGTCAAGAGTGCGGCAAAATTGTGTGCAGATGACACAAAATTATATGGACATATTTAAAATAATATCAGTACCGAAATTCCATTTGGATGGTGTAAATTCTATTTCTGAATGGTGGGACAAATGACAGCTACCCTTCAATATTGCCAAGGCAAACAGAATATTGGTACTTATAAGTAAGTCCATCACAAATACAGACAGTGACACCTTACTACTGCTCTAAACAACACTTGCATTACCTCAGCTTCAACATGGCAACTCCATATGGGGTCCATACTATAAATTTGATCAACAAGGCAGTCTAGAGAACACAATGAAAACAACTGAAACTAGAACAGAAGATTTGCTGAACAGCAATTCTTTCTCAGTGCCTTCAAAATGACAACATTTCGAAATGCTACAATTTGCCATCGCTCAACATAATCTAAATTTTGTATATTATAGCTTAATATCTATAAATTAAAATACCATAACTTTGGTTCTTGGTTCAGTGGATGTGGCAATGTCACAAACTTATAAACCGAAGTTTGAATGACACCACTATTTGCAGTAGTTTTGAAGCTATTAAAGATTTCAGTTTTGTGTATTTGCTAAATTTGCATAAATTAAAAGCCTACAACCTTGGTGCATGGTTCATTGGATGCGGTTTGGTCACAAATCTACAAATTGAAGTTGGAATGGTACCTTTATGTTTCACAGTTTTGAAGTCATTCAAGATTTAGATTTTGTGTATTCGCCTTATTTGCATAAATTATAATCCTGCAACTTTGCTTCATGGCTCATTGGATGCCCTTTTGTCACAAACACATGGAGTGAAGTTGAAATGGCAACCCTGTTCATAATAGTTTTGAAGCTATTCAAAGATTTTAATTTTGTGTTCACCTGATTTGCATAAATTGATATCCCACAACTTTGGTTTAAGTTTCATTGGATGTGCGCTATGTTACAAATTCATAAATTAAAGTTGGAATGGTACTTCTATCTGTAATAGTTTTGAAACTATTCAAGATTTAAATTTTTTGCATTCACCTAAATGTGCATAAATTAAAATCCTGCAACTTTGATTCATGTTTCGTTGGATGTGGCTTTGCCATAAACCTCTGCCTTGAAGTTGGAATGGCATCTCTATCTATAATAGTTTTGAAGCTATTCGAGATTTACATTTTGCATATTCACCTAATTTGCATAAATTAAAGTCCTACAACTTTGGTTCATGGTTTATTGGTGCGGCTTTGCTACAAACCTATAAATTGAAGTTGGAATGGCATTTCTATCTGTAATAGTTTTGAAGATATTCAACTGTTAAGTTTTTCAATTCCCCCTAAGTAGCATAATTTGAAATTCTACAACTTTCACTTACTGTCCATTATATTGGCTGGTGCCTATACATGCACATTAAAATTTTGTGTCTATCTGCAATAGTTTGGAAGATATAGAGCTTTTAAAATTTTAATTGCCCCTAATTTGCATAATTTGAAACATCATGACCATTCCAAACCAGGTGCTCAATTTTACCGGTGGGTCAGTCACCGTGGCAAGTTTGGTGGTTTTCGGAATAGTAGTGTCCGAGAAAAACTCAGGAAAAATTTGATGGTAAATAAGAGAGAGAGAGAGAGAGAGAGAGAGAGAGAGAGAGAGAGAGAGAGAGAGAGAGAGAGAGAGAGAGAGAGAGAGAGAGAGAGAGACAGAGAGAGAGAGAGACAGAGAGAGACAGAGAGAGAGAGACAGAGAGAGAGAGAGAGAGAGAGAGATGTTTGCACCCAGACATAATAAAAAACATACAAACAAAACTAAACATAAATGTGACACTCCTTCAATGTTTAAATACTGAAATTTTTAAGATAACATGTATTTTAGGAATCTGTGGGAGGTGGTCAGGGATTCTATAATAGCTGTAAATCTGCCATCAATATTTCGAAAATTGGAATCAGCTCTGAATCTTGTAATTTCTTAATAGACCATTAATAAACTTTTATTGCAAGTGATGTGATGTTCAAATCAGCACAAAGTGACTTAGGCCTACACTTTAATACGCTCAGTGACTACGCCTATTTAATCACAGTGATCAGTCATTTTCCCAGCACATCAGGATTTCGTTCAATGTACCTGCACAACTAGGTCTGTTTGGAAGCACGGCAATACACCCGTTGATATTAAACACACGAGAAAGTAAATAATATACTCATCGCATCGTGCAGAAAAATTAGGCTACTTCATACGCATGGTAACCAATAATGATATCAATGGTCACATTAATTGAACCACTTGTACATGGTGTAGTCAGGAACGTGTTATACACGTCCCTGGTGTAGTTTTGGGCTTTTTTTAAACTTGAGTAGCCTACGGAAGAACATCTGCCATAATGATTTTGTCACAAAACCCTGGGTATTGCACTCCTAGTTTTACAAAACTCTCAGATTTGTGACATCTCGAAATCAAGAGTTTCGCAATCTCACAAAACCCGAGTTTTATTCTGTTGTTTCAAATTCACAAAAGCCAGTGTTTTATTCTGTTTCAAAATTCACAAAACCCTGGTTTTGGTCTTTCATTTCACAATTTTACAAAACCCGGGATTGTCGGGCAAAATCGACGGTTTTGTGAACAAAATTGTAGGTATTGTTTAAAAAATTACAAAACCCAGGGTTTGTGATGGAAATTTAAAATTTCGCTCTGAAGCTGTGGGTTTGGTGATCAAAACTCACGGTTTTGCTTGGGTTTTGTATTCGATTTTTGGTTTGAGTTTTGTTCATGAAACCCTAGGTTTTGTACACAAAACACAGAGTTTTGTAGTAAAAGCCAGGATTTTGTCCAAAATTAAATCATAATTTAATAACTGAGCAAAAGCAAGCATTTTGTTCCCAAACCCTGGGTTTTGTGACGAAACCTATGTTTTTTCAGCAAAACTCATGGTGTTGAAAAGGATTTTGAGAAACAAAACCCAGGTTTTAGAAAACAAACCAGAGTTTTGTAAACAAAACGCATGGTTTTGTGAATTATTGAACAGTACAACTTCCATATACTAGCAGTTTACCTGACAGTGTTGTGACAGCTAAATTTCTGAATATATTTGAGAACAAATTGGACAGCTATTAGGAACAAAGGATGTATTTTGCACTTGGCCACTTTTAAAATCAGATATAATCTAAGGAGCAGGTCTACAGGTGTTTCAAACCTTCTTCTGGACTTATTGCGACAGGTTCATGCGGCTATGGAGGCAAGTATATCGTAACAATATGTAGGTGCCTTCCTGTGTGGCAAATATTACACACATCGGTATGGTACGTATAAGACAAATCAATGCCATGTGATAAAATTTTCATATTGATGGTGCGTGTATTAGAAGGAAATTTCGTCACTGCCTCTATGACACAGAAGGTAGACTCGGCGATGGTCGGCGAGTTATGCGACATTAGTGATGGGGTTATGGTCAATAATTGAGACCGTACAGATACGGCGTAAACGAATGAATATTTGTGTACCTTACTTTCACAGACTTAATATTTGAGTCGTGATTGACATGTCAGCGACTAACTAAAGTGTGTGTGTCAACACGCACTTTTCTGGTTTTCCTAAAATTATTTACTTCTTTTTTTCTTTCTTCTTTACCAACAAATTTGTCCGACACCTTTTTCGGACACTATTATACACAGAAACTCCAAACTTGGCATGATTGTACCTCCATACAAGGAGTTGGACCTTTTTATACAGAGGAATGAAGATGTTTATATTTATGAAAATTAGGGGCATTTGAAATTTTAAATCTTGAATATCTTCAAAAGTATAATGGATAGAGATCATTTTAACTTTTACTATGGGGCTATTGACCATTGCGCATGTAATGAATATAAAACAAAAGTTATAGCAATTTAAATTGTGCTAATTAGCAGCATTCGAAATTTTCAATCTTGAATATCTTCAACACTATAATAGATACAGATGTCATTCCAACTTCTACTAGGGGGTTGTTGACCATTGCACACCTAATGCATTGAAAATAAAAGATGTAGCAATTTAATTTACGCTAAACAGCACCATTAGAAATTTTAAATCTTGAATAACTTCAAAGCTATAATAGACAGAGATGCCATTCCCACTTCTACAGCTGAGTTATGGACTAGTTGTGCATTGCCATACCAATATGCTTTGAAGACACACACACTGATTTGCTATACAGCAAATCATCTTTTCTAGTTTTTTATTTTCATTAATATTATAATTGGACGTGCTATGAGTACGAAATAAAATTATATATATATATATATGTGTGTGTGTGTGTGTGTGTGTGTGTGTGTGTGTGTGTATTATACAAACGGGAGTAACAGTGGCACATCTTCCGTGTAGTTCTGAACAAAATGAACAAAAAAAAGGGGGGAGGGAAAGAACAGCACAATCCAATCTCTCTACGCTCCATAGCCAATTCAGTCACTGTCTGAACCTATGATATATCTTGATCGTTCGGTTCAAAATTTTGAAAATTCAAGGCTTCATCCAAGTGAATTTATAAACAGGTCATCAGCGGGGATCCGTCAAGCAGGTTTCGCAGCATTAAATTCCTGGATATGCCTTTTTGTGATGGCGGCTGTTTGCCAACCCACTTGAATTTTAAGAATGTATGAACGTGCGTGCGTGTGTGTGTGTGTGTGTGTGTGTGTGTGTGTGTGTGTGTTACTAGTTATCACCTGTAACTCGACTCAGGCTAAACTTGGCGGCCGAAAATATCAATCTTTGTGTTTTTGCAACTTTTTGGTTAAGATTTTGTCCAAAGTGAAGGGAAACCAGTAGTTCCACAGTATGATCAAGGACCTGCTATATATTGCAGGTCCCTGGTGTAATGCATGTTTTAGAGACAAACAACCGCTATTTATGTTTAACGTCCGACAAACAGACCTTACCCCATCGAATTCCATTTCTTTCTTAATGCCACCAAGTGTGAA
The DNA here is from genome assembly GCA_964020975.1 of Hermodice carunculata. Classification (NCBI taxonomy): domain Eukaryota; kingdom Metazoa; phylum Annelida; class Polychaeta; order Eunicida; family Amphinomidae; genus Hermodice; species Hermodice carunculata. Next base: position 87,976,322 of record OZ026619.1, on the reverse strand, counting down.
AACGGACCACTTTTGGCCATTTTTCTTCAATTTTTTCTGATTCTTGCCCGCCAAACCAATATTGTAAAACCAGTGTCCTTCTTGAACTTGATGGCCTAGCTGCCCAATGCTGGTACAACAGAGGAAAAGAATGCATAAGTGGATATGGCTGTGCGCCTCGACAAGTGCGTGAAAAAGGCCTGATAGAATTATAAACGTCCAGATGGATTCTGTTGAGCCATGTCATGATCGACTTCTTACTTTCTCGCAGCCAATTTTGTATGCTTGCTCGTCATGCTTCATTAGTACTTATGTATATAGGCTACAATGTACGTGCAGAGTCAAAGAAGCTTCCATTTGTCTGTTGTAACTGTGACCACAGTATCCGAGTAAAAAACTGAATTTCCCGTTCACAGATATTATTAAATGATTAAAGAACATCTTCGAGTACAACGTACTACGCGCGGTCATGCATGAACATGTACATGTCCTGGGTATAATTTCGATTTGAAACATGCAAGTTCTTCTCTTTTAAATATGATGCAACTAAATGTAAAAATCCACTAACGTGTTCATGAGCCTTTGTTTCTATTGTACAACATTGATATGCTGCACAAATCGTGAATTCGCATAGAAGAAATTGCGACAAGTCAAGATGAAATCTGAACAGTGTTACAGTTTATGATTTACCTGGGATCAAATGAGTGTACATTACAGCCACGTTTAGCCATGTCATTATCAAATGACCAATCGTCTCCAATCCCGAAGGAGAAGACCCAGCATGATTGTTCCCCGAGATCAGAATAGAGATCCAGACATATATCCCAGCCGCCGTCTCCGTTAGATCCCATACGAATCATGTGCTGACATTTGACCTGCATAATAACAACCGTTAGCGTGGAGTTACAAAATTAGAAGAATTACCATTGCATTGACCAGAAATAGTTAACAAAAACAGCCCCCGTTTTTTCTTTTCCTTTTGTGTTTGTTCTTTTTCGTTTCTTTCTTTTTTTAAAACGGTCCGTTAGTTGCCACATAAAAACAAGCTCATGCTAATCACTGCTCCGTCCATTTTTTAAATGTCACCCCATATGCAACCAAATATTGTATTATTTATCAAATATACCAGCTTGTGATGGAATAGCATGATGGAGTTCTTGAATCAAAGTGAAAAAAAAAATTGACGTTGCACAAACCTGTTAACATTTCTACTTTTTAATCACTTCTATACACAATCGAAAAGTCAAATGCACGACATAAATTCCTTAAAATAGACGCTTTTCCAGTCTCAAAATTCTGGTCTTCTTTATATAGCATAGAGACAGCTGTTACTTTTATTACTTTTAGTGTATTCGGCCATTACTATGGTGTTTCTCACAGGAACGCCCTGTTACAAATAAACAATGTCTTTCTTTCTTTCTTTCTTTCTTTCTTTCTTTCTTTCTTTCTTTCTTTCTTTCTTTCTTTCTTTCTTTCTTTCTCCTCCTCCTCCTCCTCCTCCTCCTCCTCCTCCTTCTTCTTCTTCTTCTTCTTCTTCTTCTTCTTCTTCTTCTTCTTCTTCTTCTTCTTCGTTTTTTTATTCATCTACGGGGGGGGGGGGTGGAGCTTATCAAGTATATGGGGGTATAGAGCATTAAGATTGGGGGCACCGACAATATTTTGATCCTGAAAGAGGACGAGAAATACTTTTTAGCTTATACACACATGCATAACGGGGAAGAGAGTGTCGAAATTTAAGGTCTTAATCTCAGTAGTGATACTGTGAGATGAACAATTTATCTTTCATGCATAACTGTTTATTATATATGTGAGATTGAAGTTGTGTATGATTAACATTCTTTCCTGTCTTGCATGAAGTAAATACCTTCCTGGAGCAACACAAAATTAAATGTCTACAAAAATTGCATTCATTCGTTCTTTGATTTTAACAAACTTATCGATCAAATGACACCAAAAGCTGATTACCCATATTTTAAAAAAAAAGTAAGCCCCAAAGAGAACTTGCTATAAAATGAATGCATGCACTACATGTAGGCCGACATGTCACTACATGCAATCTGGACATCCTTGGGCTTGATCCATTTGCTTGTCCGTTACCAAAACCACATCTTATGAGGTTTGGTGGTAGTTCATACTCTGATGTCATGAAAGTAGTGTGTAATCTCTTGAATTTCATTGATATAGCGAGTTGCCGGTCACCTCTGAAGGAAGATTCTTTGTAAGCAAGGAGCAACATTAGGTAAACAAATAACCTGTGAGGCAGATATGTTTTTGGACAATTATTGTATTACCATATGTTTTACCACCTATATATCTATAAAATTAAAGAAATAGATGAAACTGTGACAGTTATATTGTCATGGACTGATAACAGTAATACAAGGTCGCCTGCCGGAATATACATACAAAGGATAATAATAATATACAAGTTTACTTTAATGTTAGTTTCGTAATTTTCATGTTACCAAATATAATTATATGTGTGAAAATAGAATACCTGGGGTGACGTTATGTAAGTCAATAACCTGTCGGCCTCATCTTCTATGCTCTCAAGTGGCAATTGTTCCTCCAGGATCGGTATTTTGTCGGGCAGCTTTTGCGTGACTACTTTCTTATATCTAACTGTAGTGGTCAATGGCACCTAGAAAGACACATATGCATGTCGTTCAGACGCAAAAAAAGTTGACTATAACCCTTCCATTATTGGTCATCAGGGTAAGAATTTAACTTTTTTTGTCACATGCCCTGCTGGCAAGTTACACATGAGCCCAACTTGTCCTGGTAGTCCTTAACATATCAGCACCTTCATGTGGCGTCATTGTCTTTCCATACAGAATATTAACTCGCTATTTTCATCAAAAATGTTGAAAGTATCTTCCAGTGACACACCAGCACCACCTCTCAGAAAATATTCTTTTCTTCCCTGTGTCCTTTGCACCTTTTTGCGTGGCTTTGCCGATCCCAAATGGCCACATGATTTAAAATATTTTAAATGCTATGTTGCACTTTTCTCGCCACATGGTTAACAATGGCAAAGATATTTGAAGCTGGACATAAGATCAGTTGGAACCAATCAGTGCTCATACTGATATAGCTTGCTGTGAATTGTGCAACAGTGGCTGTTTACCTGTAGAGTGAACACTTAGCTTCGTAACAAATGAGAAAAAATATCACCTCTAGATTATCTTTAATCACCCTTCTTAAACTTGCCCGACGGGAAACAAAGTTGTAAAGTGAACTTGCCCGACTGCGTTTGAACTTGCCTCGGGACATCGGGCACCT